>OX104127.1:152681775-153881775 GCA_944470555.2 Heterobilharzia americana
AGGGTAGGTCACGGCTGATTTTCCGATCAGCTAGTGTAATGAAAAGTGAAATGGCTGGGAGGAACGTGAAAAGGAATAGTTTCCGATTTTCCCTCGGCGTATAAGCTGTTTTCGTCGACAGACATGTGCTACCGTGGTAAAACGTTAAGTAAACCGCTTATAATTTGCACGCAATGTACGTAACTTTACGTTTCACGTAAGTGTTGTAAGTGTGGGTAGGAGATGTTCAGTATATTTAACAGACAGGTATTTGATTTCTGCGATGATATTTTGCAAATGTTAAACTATCAATAAGCACTGGAAAGCCATTTTTTCAAAGCACAGTATGTCAGCTCTGTGAGTTTTCTTCTTGACTTCCGAGCATTTTCTCTCCCAGTTGTAGCATGGATCTTGATTACGCCACATCATGTGGTGTCTGTGTCAAGATAACTACGAGGACGTTTCAGAAATTTGTTCGTGAGTGAAACTTTGCACGAAAGTTGCTGCCGCCAACGTATTTGTGGTAGGTGGGATTGTTGTTTTGATCGAGATAACGTTTCCGAAGAACTGTCAGTGATTGCAAACACGGCACAACTGTTCAACTGCAAATCGTATGTGACCAATACTATCCAAACTGTTGCCTACTGTGGAAGACTACGCATGGCGTGATGATTTCTTCTTATGTCTTCTTCGCTTCACTGAGAACAGTAACATCAGACGTTGCCTGTAAACTGACATGTGTTCGTATACTTTATTATTCGAAATAAGTAGTCAGGCGTTTCGGTGTAACGCAATTATATGAGGCCTGTATTCCAGAAGCGGTCTATCAAAAGCAGATGACCGTTCCGTTGCACAGCATTTGACTTTTGGACTCAACCACAATACCAGTCATCGTTACTATCGTACGTGTTCCAAAGGAATGTTGCCTTCGCGGAAATAAACTTCCAAGTAGCTTGCTAGTACTTCTTTAAGTGTTATCAAACTGTATGCATGGAGTACGACAAATGTGTGTAGTGGGTATCCGACACTCCATTGCAAGGGGGCCCTGGATGTTGGCTTATATCTGGAGGAAATACAACAATTGTTTGCTCGGGGGTGGGGAACACTTTCGGAAGATATTATCATGTAAAAGGAGAGGTGTTTTGTAACCAAAGCAAATACCAAGGGCTTTCTCACCCGTCGACTCACATAAAGGGTGACTTCGTAGTTGCTTATTTTAGAAGGGAATCTAGTGTGTGAGGGCTAGTGGCACTGTTTGACCGATCGGACTTCCAATGACGCGGCGCGTCTCAAAAATTGTTGGTTAAATATCTGTACCTGTTGATCATGGTACGGTACCACCAAAACTCCTATCTTACTACTATCACCGTAACCCGCTCCACTCTGTGCTTTAATAAACGACGAGGAAGCACCATGGGACAAGTGTATTAAAAACCTAAGTAAGGGATGGGGAAGCGTGTGCGCGAGTAGTTAGCGAGTGTTCAACAATTCAAGAGATCACCAGAGCCCAATCCTGTAGATGGCGCTCCCCATGAGCCCTGGCGTGCATCTCTAACAGCAATCTACCTTGTCTTCCCAGGTTCGCTAGAGCCAACAACCGCATGTCATAAACCATTGCTTTTCCGGGTCTACAGTCCACCCGTTTAAGTTGAACAGTTGTGTGGTCATAGCCTGGTGACCATATTGTAGAGTGTTGAGATACCTCAGTGTCTCAAAAGACTCGCCGAAGTCATCTGGCGGAAACCTGTGCGCATGATTCAAATGACGATGGGCGTTAGCATAACCGAGCCGACGTAGCATAAGCATCCAGTCACATTTGCCGACCACCCAAATTAGTGAGTGCGGGCACACTTCCTATTCACACTACTAGTTACGGTGGTGGTGACTTCTTCAGTGATGATCTGGTAAGCAATTGAGTTTCCTATTCATCTTAAAGTTTGCTGTTTGACTTCCTTTGTTCATTTAATACATTTCTGGTATTTAAAGACAAGGAATGCATTAAATAAGGGGCTGTTTATGAAGTACACGGATCCTGTTCACTTAGTTTTACACTTCCTTCAATACACTTCATTTTTAGAAAAAATGACATGCTCTAGACCTTTTGATGATATTGAAGCTCCTGTGACATCGGAAGTTGATGAATGCAAACCTTTACGAAGCACCACAGCCTCAAGTCATAGAAAAAGGTGACGAGGCTGGTATTTGTATGAGGCCAACTTTTGATCATTAAATGCATTTTTAAGCCAAACCGGGATTTAAACTGAGCCAGATTATGTTTACGCCGTACCAAAAAGTAAAGAAATATGAGCATCACCTCAGTACGCTGACGACAGGTACCTTGGTGCCGGGTGCACAGTGAGACGGAGGCCATAAGCGTCGTGAGTTATTCCCAATTAACCCAATTTTTTAAAATGACCTTCAATCGGAATGGCTTTCATCATTCTTATTCTTCGCATTTTCAGGATGAACTAGTGCTTCAAAAGAAGTAGAACTTCGACAGCAACCCGGGTTATTTCCGTATCCGAAAAGAACAATTTTTAGATAACTTTGAAAGAAACATTTGTCCTTAAAAATGTGATTTAAATAGTGTTAAATTTAGTAAATTAAATACCTTTTTCTTATTTCATGTGTTGGTGCATTACAATTTGGAATGCAATTGTAAGTGATTGGGCTACTCCGAAAATTATGGGTGTTTTATACAGACTGAATTGGGAGTACTTGATATTTTAGGGTCAATTAGTCTGACTGACGGTTTAAAAGGCGATGATGAAGTGGAAAACATGCGGATTGTAGGGGAAGGAGTCCATAATTAATTTAAAACTATTGGGATTCAAGGGGGGAACAGTCGATAATTAAGGGGAAATTACGCGGATTTAAGGGGGAAAAGTGGACAAGGTCTAAGTAGGAAAGCGACTTTTAGTGGGAAAAAAAGATTAGAAAGGGGGAAACGGTTGCATTTCCCGACTGGTGTCACTTTATTTTAACATGGAGCTTCTCCTTTATTTCCCCATAATTAGAATTATTTCCGCTTTCCTGACGATATAGGGAGTGTTTAGATCAACCCATTTCCAGGTTACCATGTGATGTTTAGGGGCAATATAGATTAATTCCACTTAGAATACTTGTTGCACTGGATGGAAGTAAACGTTGAAAATGTCACTCATCCAAATGGCAGCAGTTATGTATAGAATTCATGCATATTTTGTATTACCGTAAGCAGCACCATTCGAGAAGTGTAGTTGATGCATAGTGACTTCCATCCGAAAAGATCACCTGATACAGGGCAGCGTAGAGCTGCTGCAGGTAAGTCGCTTTCCGAGCCGCTAGGTAAATTGGTCTTTGGTTTATTCATTTGTTCAGAATATTCGCGCTACTATAACTGTCGGGAAGGTTGAGATGGTCCGTCACTTGAGGAATTCTGACCAGTAGGTGAGTTAATCGTGAAGGTGTTTCAGGAACCGCGAAAGATTGGGAGCGGTCCAATATTTCTTGGCGTCACAGAGCAGGCATTATTTCCACTAAGCAGCTATATCCAGCCCAAACTGAGGAAAATGGAGAAAACTAATGGTGAGCGAAAGGGGAAATGCAACAAAACACCAGCATTGTCCGCACTAGTGGGGTTTTTCCCCACTTTTTTCCCGCAGCTTCCCTATCCGTTCCCCCTTGTCTCCATTTTTTCCACACACCTTCCCCTTTGTCCCCATTTTTCTCAGCCCGGTCCCCATCTCCCCTCCCCCCCGTATTTGCCTTTTATACACTTCATTTTCTCACCCGTTCTCTGCTTTGCCGTAGTAACTCGAAACGTACGCCCGTTTAGTCCTCATAACGGTCTTCTCATTTGTTCACATAAGTTTGCCTATTTCTTACCATTTTTCGCCTCTATATTTTCTGTATGATCGTACTTTCTACATAAGACGTAGCAACTCCCGCGCATGCATGTTCAGCGAATAGAAATACAATTGTTAAGAACACAGGTATATTTACAACTTAGTGTTATACATATTAATTATTTGTCTGTTTTACAAATGATAGTCGAATTTTTCGTCAGCTGGTACAGTAGGCATTACATGTGGAAATAGAAGACAAATAATTAACTACAGTTTCCTCATACACACCAAGTAATTAAGCATTAACTTACCGTTTAATGAATGATTTAGGGCATTAACAAACATTAACATCACCAGTTGCTTACCTTGTTTTTTCGCCGACGGAAACGCTTGTTTATTTTATCTCACAAGTCATGGAAATACGCTTTTGTAGTTCTATCCACGATATCTTCCAATTCATTCTCATGCAAAGTGGCTGAGATGAATCGACTTGCGTTGACAGCTAAGGGGATGTAATTATCAGGTTCCTACTTACCCCTCATTATGTGATATGATGACAATGTTTTAAACGCACCCTTAGTCAGTGTTTCACGAAAAGTGTACTTTACTGCCAAAGACAGACTGATGATTGTTGAAATCACCACTCTGAGGGATGACTTAGGGTCTCCCTGCGGCTTTCTTGACATTAACCATCTGCAGAATTAAATGAGTGTAAATTAACTCACAAATTTGTCACGAAATCTGTCATCTTTAAGTGAAGATTCCAGTATTTGAACACCTTCATCGGTGTTGAGTGAGAATAGGAAGTGGAAGTCATCAGGAGACAGAGATGTGCTGTCTTCTCTTCTGTTCTCAGCCTTCCATGCATTGAACACTTCTAGTTGCGTCTTCGCCAAACACTGTACGCACTCTGTATGGGATAGGTATAAAGGTAAGGAGGTGCCTGTTAGCTTGCTGATAGCCGGCAGTATAGTGTGTTGGTCCGTCTTTAAGCTGTCGTGGGAAATTGGTGTTTAGTGTAGAAGTCAATTACGTGATACTAACAGGCATTGGTGATGAAGTTGAAATTAGAAAAGTCATAGTAGGTGGCCTGAGAAAATGATATATTTAATACTTATCCCGGAACTGGAGGTGTTTCACTTTCCAGAAAGTTCTTCGTTGGGTCCGCTGAAGGCGTACACGTCGGCTGCATCTGATATACGTTAATGTCCACGGAATTTTCGACGTATTCCGTGGTTTGTTTATTTGTGTCACTAACGGTAAAATATACGTGCGCATAGTCAGTCCTATCGCTTCATTTTCTTTGGGGGAATAGGGAGAGTATCTTCATCACCCTCCTCCTCATACTTAGAGGCATTTCGAAAAATCCGCAATTGTTTTTGCGTCTTTGAAGGCGATCCTATATTCCGTAAACTGACTACCTGGTTAACTTACCACTTTCACACAACCGTCGGTATCTCATAACCTTCCAGTCTTCTTTCGGTTGGGGATTCTCCTCCAAGTCAAAAGAATGTATGTCCTCCGGCAACTGACAAAAGTTGTTAGGCAAAAGCCAGTCAGTAGGAACAGCTACCATACACTTCTCCGTGACGTCGACGAGACAAAATTGATTGCTGGAAGACTAGAATGTTATTTGGTGTTAATATAGAGCACCTTTGCCTAAATATGCCGAAATGAAAGTACCTGTACCAGTTACAGTGTGCATGTGCACTGATAAATAAGCTCAGAGGGCAACTACCACCCGAGTTTCCAGTCATTAGAAAGCATAATGCAGATTGGTGATAGATAGGCTACTTATCAGAAATGGAGATGCGACAGAACCCTGAAAGGCCGTAAATACTAGAAGTAGTGCTCAACAATTGCTAGTCTAAACAGGTGGGACTCCACATTTTTTGCCATAACTTATTCATCTGGAATACAAAGAGTACGGTAAGTAAAGTGTTAACTTGCGTAAGATGCAGTAATAGTGTACTGAAGTATCACGATTGTACTAGAAACCAGCCTGCAATGACTGTACTACACTCGTCATGCATTCAAACGTGCCTTAACAATACGGAGAGGATAACATTAAAACGGAGGCAAAGCTTCTTTACGCATTTGCTATCAAAGGGGCTTCCTACATGTCCTAATCATAGTGCGTGATACTCACTGACAATCATGGAAATGCCACGAATGACATGATTATAGAAGGCCACGGTTGCTAACATTCCGCAATACATTTCACGGACTTCAGGAGAAGGCATGGGCGATTGGGATAATAACCTCGTAATTCTGCTTTGGTATGCTGATACACTTGAACCTAACATTCCTTACAGCGGTCCATATAGTCTCATGACTGACGACGGACACCTGAAAGATGCCCATATTTTGTGAAGGAAAAGGCTCAGTGAAATAGTCACATGGATCTTTGAAAGCTCGAAATAGAACTCCTTTTTCCCCAACTTCTGTGACTAATCCTGGTTTCCCGTTATTCAGCACCACATTATCAGGCCCATACGACGTATAGGTAACCCCCTGTGAATAACCACTTCCTTCCTTTGATTAAGTGTGGTGCAAACATTCTCGAGTACACAGAGTTTCTTTGCTTTGGTAAGCTTCTTCCCCAGGCACAGCTCCTCAACAAAACGCCGTGCTGCCTGTTTGGCAATAGCAAATCCCGAGTGTACACTTTTTCGTATTTTACGCACATACGATTCGAAGGGGAATGCGGGAACATTTTCTAGGGATCCACGGGTAGTTACATCGTCAGGTATGTGCTTGAGGGAATGCATGTTGTTAACCAAACGTTCAGGACAGTAACATGCTCAGTATTCCTGTAGAAAATTGCATAATTCTGCATGAGCACCCTCAACATAATGTTTATAAAGGTTAGGGTGAATGAACAGAATGAATTGCTAACGACAACAGCCTGAAGTTTAGAAAAAGAGGTGACGGAAGTATATCTTTCAATATAACCGGACCTAAGTAGAGTGGAAAAAGTCTGCATTCCGTCGCCTTCCACACAGACACATCATCCATTGAACGACATTTCCTCTGAAAGTCCACAGGTGTGCATTCTTTGCAACATGCAATAGCATCGTTTATGGCCAGATTGAAAACCAGCATCAAATGTCATCATCGAGCTGTTGCTGCAAATAGGAAAATAAAGAAAAGGCACAAATAGATGTGGAAAAGAGGATTACTACGCAGTCTAACTTGGCGAAGAGAGAAGTCCCTATTCTTTTAGATCTATTCAGACTTTATGTATGTTTTCATGTATGGATGCGTGATCAACTACATAGTTTTCCCATTTTAAGGTTGTTAAATTTTTCTGTATCTGGAATGTATCGTAGTAGCTTTGAGAAGTAAACAGTGTACATTAAGTTCATCATACCGAGGGGGGGGGACCAGTACTCACACCTTTGTATGCAATTGCAAACCCATTAGTGTAGACGAACTCGAGGACTTTACTAACTCTGATTCGTACATTCAGAGGTTCAAGTACGTTCTCAGCGGATGCGATGTTTCGGCCATGAATACGTACCGATAGCTGCATTATACTTCGTATTTGTTGCTATAACATGAATGTTAAGAAATTTATGGATATCCGTGAACTGAAGGAATTCGTTGTGTAGGCGGCGAAATTGAAATGGGGACATGCAAGTGAGAATACAAAGTGGGAGCTTATTCCATAACTTGCTTTGCTGTATCATAAGGAATCGTGGCTTAAGTTTGAGGCGGTATTTATCAACAGGGACAGTACATTCACGGCTGCCTAAACCGCATGAGGACGTAGGCTTAAAAGTAGGAGAGCAACAAGTGTGAGCAATGCCACCCAAAAGGGGGAAAACTAGGTTTAGGTGGAGCTTGAGGTGTCTTAACCAAAGTGGGTCAATCCTCAGTTTCTTACGCCTTGCTTCATAATCAAGTTCGTCAAGACAACTCAGTACACAGCGAGTAGACTTTCTTTGGACATCCTCAATGCGTATCCTATACGAAGCATATATATTTCTGAAGATGACTGTGCCATATTCAAGTGCCAGGCGGATAATTACTTTGAACAGAAGTAGCCTAGCCTCGGTAATATATACGTGTTTGAGCAAAAAGCCGACTGAGAGCCTACATTTGGACACAAGAGACTCAGCATACCCCCTAAACGTTAAGTTCCGAGAATACCAAATACCTAAATCACATTCTGAGTTATATGATTGCGACACAGAATCGTCAAGGTGTAAACTGACATTCGGGTAGGAAATATTAAAACAGAATCCCTCATTTACTAGAGTTAAGTTGAAGCTGCTACATTTTACTCCAAGAGAATAAATTCGTCAGGTCTTCCTGAATTCTTTTAAAACACTGAGTGATGATTAGGGGAGGCGATATATATATTTATTATGATTATAGGATTTTCAAGTCATTAGATAGGTGGGGCTTGCCATATTCTATTACATTAGAAATCTCATTTATGTAAAAGAGGAAGACTAAGGGCCCCAACACACCATGTTGAATGAAACCACTCAGAATAGGCTTTGAGGAGAGATACATGTGATTGAACTTTTTGTTTGGGTATGCTGTCTAAGGAATGAGCCTATCCACGACACTAGCGGGTCACCGATTCTAAATGATTTAAGCTTCAGAATTAACCGGTTATAAGGTACTATTAAAATCCTTTTTTGAAATATAAAATGGGGCAGTTACGAAAAGACCATCATGTTTGCTGGTGACTTCCTCAAAGTAATCCACTAAGCAAGTGCTGCACGGACGACCTTTAAAGAAACCATGCCGCGTAGAGGAAAGCAACTGATGCGAGACCACGGCGAGTAACTTCTTTTACAACCGAAAGAAACAACAGGATGGATCCGAAGGAAAGAATGTTTATCGTCAACAAGTGAGACGCAGTCGTTAAATACTATACACCTTGCATTAAAACCATCATTTGCATTTTCACCTGATCTCCGGCCTCAAATGGTTTCCATTTAATTCCTTCTCGCTCCTCAGATTTTTCAGGACCAGCTTTCTGTTTGTTCACCATCTTTGGTTGCCTGTTTCAACTCCATTCTCAGTCGTGTCATGTTCCATGTTATGGGTCAGGTCTTACTATGTATTGGGAGCAATGGCTTCCGGACATACATTAACTGGAACGACGACTTCTTGCTTTCGCCTTGTACAGAAGCACGATGAGCTAATGAAATTGACTGCAGACCCGTCTCCCAATTCCCTGCTCGGCTTTCGAAGCCAGCCACTCATTAAGTGTACGGTCATCCCGTCCTGTCAAACCGTTAGTCTACGGGTGGTACGGCGTCATTCTTATCCTCCTGATATCAAGCCGCTCCAGAAAGGATTTGAATTCTCCACTCTCAAAACAAGGACCTTGGTCGGTCAATATCATTTTCGGCACACCATGATCTGCGACAATATGTCACATCACCTCTGCGGTCACTGTCTTCGCACGTTGATCCGGAATTCCGACAGCATCTACTCATGCTGTCATCACCAGCAGGTATTGGTTGCGACTAGATGTCTGCGGAAATGGCCCCATTACGTCCACAGACCGCAGGTCACCAACTACCTCCACTGGAATCGATTGAAACGACGGCTGTATATACCGATCACCTTTCATCAACTGACAATGAGGACAGCCTACAACATATTTGGCAACATCTCTCATACCTGGCCAGTATGCACTTTGCCTGAGAAGGTCGGTTGCCCGTGAGACACCTATATGAGCTAACTGGTGGCATTCTTGTATCATTCTGTCGCGTAGACATTTCGGAATCACTGCCAACCAGCTCCCGTCGTTTTCTCGCCAAGTCAACATTCCATAAGTATTCACCCGTAGGCGTTCTTTCTGCATTAACAACGTTCTCAACTCTTTATTTCCCACAGACTTGTTTGTCTCCGTTCCTTCAGTTGTGGCTTTTATCACTTCTTTAAGTGTAGGGTCCGACTTCTGAAGGCGAATGGGTCTTAATGGGTCCCATTTCGCTGCATGTACACCGTATGCGACCATTAGTTCATTTTCTTCGCCTGATCTTGATAGGAAGTCTGCCAACCACACCTACGAGCTGAAGTTTCTAACGAAATATATCATGATTTACCCTGTCAAAGGCCTTAGAAAAGGTCAAGTAAACCAATGTGAACAGGCTTTTTCCTCTGGGCAGGGAGTGCCCAACTACTCCTAGCTATCAACAAGTTGGTGTTACATAACCTACCTGATAGGAAGCCATGTTGACAGTCATTTAAGATTGATTTCCTAAGTAAGTGATCACGGGATGGGTCGTCTGTGACTCTCTCCATGACCTTCGCAACTGAAGAGATCAGGGAGATCTGTCTCTGGTTGGAGGCAAGTAGTTTGTTTCCGTCCTTATAAATTGAGACGACAGCCACCCGTTTCCAATCGGAGAGTAACCTCCCTTCTGGAAACGAGCATTTGAAGAGGTTTGCTAGTGGGGCGCACAGAACTTCAACACACTCTTTGAGTACTCTCGAGTGAATCCCATCAATTCCTGGACTTATTCGGGTTCAGATTCTTTAGTTTTCCATAACTACAGAGGGTTCAAACTCTATATGGTTTAGCCCCTCTGTAATACGGGTGTCCGATAGACACGTGGTTCTACCTCCCAAATGATAGAATTTGTTATGGAATTCATGAGCTAGTAGGTTTGCTACCTCAGAGTTGGAATGGAGAATCTGTAAGTAATCCAAGTGAACTCTTACCCTTCTGTCTCATCAACGAGTACAGCATCCCATGATTCCCCTCCAGCGCTCTACGTAGTTGTGTCTCGTAGTTTATTCTGTCATTTTGACTCGTTGTACATCTGTTACGGATGTCTGTACAATTTAGCCAGTCAATAGGGCTATTAGTGCACCTCCATAGGTTCCAAGACGACCGTTTACGCCGTACAAGTTCACGCGCGCTTGACTTAAGCGGGAGGAGTAGAGTTTGTTGGTTCTTCTTGGAATCAGAGGAGTGTTATCTTTCATCCTCTGGGGGATTGTGTTCTTCAACAGATCCCGTCTAGCATCCAAATTCAGTAGGTCGTCGCAATGTAGGCAAGCGGAACCCTCTAGATCTTGCCGGACCTTCTTAAAATCGGTTCTTCTGTAATTACTGACTAGTGGGTGATCGGGAGCGGGTGGCTTGGATATGGAAATACTGAGGGAGATAACTGCATAGTCACTCAGGCCAAAAGGGCTGAAAACATTCAAGTTGGTTACCCCAATGAATTGATTTGCGAAAATATAATCTAGTCGGGATGCCTTACCGTCAAACCCCCAGCGAGTACACTGAGAGACATGTTCGGTCAAAGAGTCTTCCAGTAATAATTCCCGAAAGTCTTTCAAAGCAGTAGATGGACTTTCGGTGTTAAAGATTTGAGGAAAGTTAATATCTCCCATAATGGAGACCTGTGGAAAGTTCAGTTCCAGAGCTCCTCTAATGGATTGTATTGACTTTTTATTTAACGCGGCATCTCCACAGCACTTAACGCTACGCCAGAGGACATCTTTAGTGCCAGTTCTATGGGATTGAATCCCACGAGCTTTAAGGGGAAGGCAGGTGTAAAGAGCAACGCCACCTCCCGCACCCCCTTGTCTATCCTTTTAAATTAGGCTGAGCTGTCCTAAACGAACTTCCTCGACTTTTATGTTCTCTGTGAGCCACGTTCCCCAGAAAGCCATTATGCTAGAGCTATCCTAATCAACTAATAACCTTAACTCAGGTATCTTGGAGCACAGGCCTGGTACATTACTATAGGTGCAGCTAATAAGAGTATGAAGGTGGGAAGTCCAAGAAACGGGTTGAGTTGGGGATGTGTTACCGGCCCTTAAATGGCCGGCTTAGATAAGTTTTTTGATAAGGCGGTGGGACCAAGGGCTACTAGGTCCACCGATCCGCTTGACTGAGAACTGGTAAAGGGTTCTTCGATCTGGGACAATGTCGGTAAATACTCTTGCTCATCATCCAACCGTTTTATCGTTAGATGTGGGTTGGCCAACGGCAAGCACTAGAATCGCCCCTCGGTCTGCCTTTGTTCCCTGAGCCTGCACCCACTTGTCTTTATTTCTCTAGGGAATGTATCAAATACATTGTGCCGGGATTCCAAGGTAGTCCTAACCATGTCCGGAGGGTCAAGGATTGCTTGTAGTAGCCTGGGAGTGCGGATAGTCTAGAGGTGGGCAGGCCTTAGATGACGATTAATTCTTTCGGCCCTCACATCGACTTAGAGTTTGCTGACAATATATCTCCACTGACTTATGTCGTGGATAAGTTCAGCAGTGTCGGTACCCGAACATCCGGGAATCTCGTGTATGATTACTGGGCGGCATAGTTCTTGAGAATGGATTTTCTTGCTGCTGCGAAGAAGTTCTCGCACTGACCAAGGTCTATCAGGCCTAATCCTGACGTCAGATAGCTTACGTTTCACTAACTGATGACCCTTCAAAAGGATGTGTTCGGACTGACGTGCACTATCGAGAGACACTGTCAAAGGTCCGGGAGAGCCTTTGGGGAGGACTTTCTACACGCTAGGCGTTGAAGAGATGGACTGCAGCGAGAGGTTCCTAGGAGTTTTCAAACACTCTCCCACTGGCCAAGTTCTTGCTGTTCACGATCGGCCAATAGGTAGGGGTCACTTTCCTGAACGTTGAAGATTATGAGCTATCTGAGGTTAAGGTTATGACCTGTCTTTTGGGGCTTATTCCTCCCTGTGAACGCAGACGCAAATTTCTGATTAGCCTCTCGGAGGTGACTCGGAAGACCTGAGCTGCCGGCTGTTGGGGTTATCTTGAGGATTCAACGAGGCTGGTGGTGAAATGCAGACGGCTTCAGCCGCGAGTTACAGGTTGTGGGACTAGGGTCTGCTTTCTTCAGAACGTTTTTACCTGAGTAAGAGGGGCGACGGTCAACTTATGGTTTGGCTTCCCATTAGGCTGAGTAGTCGTTACTTTGTCCGTCTTACGATCGTTATCTAATGTTCTATTTTTAACCGGTCCGACCCGCCAACATTTCTTCAGACCTTTCTTTCGGCGCTGATGGGGTGTGAGATTCAGGTTCATCACTGAGGGGATCTGCTCCAAAGGCATGCTAAAGGGGGAACAGTCTGTGACAATGATGATGTCCTTCCTAACTTCATTTGCGCATAAGACAGTGGAGTTGGTTATTACCAGAAAACAACCCACGATTTCGCTACTTCTGTTACTGCTAACTTTTTATGGCCATGAGACATCTTTCGATTGAGGCTGGTTTGTATAGAGATCTCAGGTCTAAGGTGATCGGAGTTCTATCTCACCAGCTCTAAACCTATTTGGTATTTTTCTTTTGGACCTACAGTATGGACAGAAATGCCAATCTCCATCAAAAGGGCTATTAGGCACTGCTTCATAATAATCAGATTGCTGGCTGGGATCATAGGAGCAGTGAGTTCACTGAAAGCAAAGCTCATAACCCACCGTCTTAGCTGAGCAGCTGACACTTCTGCGACAACCCACGCGGACATCCTTTGAAACTGTCATTAGACCGAATAAGGAGTAGGAAAATGTTTGTTCAAGGAGTTCTGAGCCTCAACATAGTAAATATAACAAAGTAATCAAAATTTGTCAAACCCCACTGTCCTTTTTTGAAGCCATTTTTACAGGCAATATGTAAACGTCATTTCCTTATTGAAGCTGTAAAAGTTCAGAAAGAAACAAATTATCGAGCCATACAAAGTCTTCCGGAGTAAACAGTTGTTTAGATATTGCTTGTCACAAATATTGGGTAGGAGCGATATCGTTAAACAACAGTGGTGAAAATTAATGAGGGTTTAATCACTCAGTATGATAAGCAATAGTTGGTCATGAAATCTATGAGTATATTGCATGTCGAATGCTGAGAAAAAATGAACCCGGAGATTTCTGTATTCAATAAGTTTGTACTGTCTACAGATGGCAGGCGAAACTGGGATGGATGGCGGATGCAATTTTGGGTTTGGTATTGTATGGTGTCATGGAGAGTGTAGCATTTGTTTAGGTCTATAATGTTGTAAACAGGGTCATTTGAATAAGTAAGGCCATGGATACAATTCTACCCAGCTGCTGTAATCATATTATGGTGGAGAATATAATAGGTTGCACCAGCAAACCATTCAATAAGACTTTATGGTCGGCTCGCACCTGAAGACCATACCCAATCCCAGACTACTTGCCGTCCAGTTCGACTCATATGCCTCCCTCACAGACGTTCTGCACGCATGGTATAATGCGAAAGATCGCATGGGTGGCTCAATACGTATATGTGAAAGTAAGCCTAGACCCACAAGGCAAGAGGAGAGACGGCAACCACCAAGACCTCTGGAGTCAGTGGTCGTCACACAGAAGCTGACCAGTGAGTTAGATACATCAAGTAAAGAAGCCACCACTGCTACAGCCCCCACCCAAGTTAAGAACAAAACACAAAAAACGGAACAATGCCAGTCCTATGAGGACTGGCGAGGCTAAATTCAACCACGTAAGCGCTCATCCCGCGAAAATACACATCCAGACCTCCCCCCTCATCAGGTACACTCTAATATGTATGTACAGCAACGTTAGGGGGCTAATAGGGAAGGTAGCAAAAATGAGGACGCTGCGTGAACATCAGCACTCCGACATCATATTCATCACCGAATCCTGGCTCTCATCGGACATCTCCGACGAAGAGATGCGTGTTGCTGGCATGGAACTCTTCCGCAGGGACAGGGAACATAGAGCAGGAGGGGGAGTGGCTATCTACGCAAACTCCTGTCTCAAGGCAAGGATGGTTAGCGATACGGCCTTAACCCAGCTCCCAGAGTCTCTATGGTGCTACTTCACTCTCTTCTTTATTCTCTCTTCATTCCTTTACCACTACCTTACTATTCTCTTCCAGGTACCTACACAGACAGGAGTCATGGCAGTTCTCTAAACTTCCCAGCAACCCGTAGCTCCCTAATCACTCTACAGATTACAACCTACTAACCCACAAAACATCCACCTCACCGAAGCTAAAAGCAAGAAAGCAGAGGGGATTTCCTCGTCCACTGCAGGAGTAAACCGAACAACTGGAACCAAGCCCTAAGAACTAGACGCGAGAGATCAAAAACTACTAGTTTTCTACGCTCGCACTATCAATATTGGATATTGAATATTGGAGGTCACTTTCGGTTAGCTTCGTTCTTAGGTGAGTAGTTCTCAGGACTCAAAGAACTTGCATGTTTGGATGAAAATGACACTTTATACTAACATTTCTAGTCGCTGTCCTAATTGAAGCTATGCATCTAGGAAGGGTTGTAGTCTGGGATGAATTGTGTAGCTTCTGGTGATTTATCATCTCTAGGTGGTAAATAATAGTTCTCACGTGTTGAATCGAAGTTCGAAGTGTATCTCGGTGCTCAGTGTGTTGGTATGGTCCGCCGTCACAATCTGCGTATCGGTTGATAAAGAGACATGAGAAGTGAAGTTAGTTGTCTTAGAATTTGGGGCAGCAATACTGAAAACTAGAGTATCTTAAGTGGAATGAGGGCTGTATAGTTCTATATTCCACCTATAGAATACCTTTAAAGTTTTATATACTACATTTCTTGCATCCTAGTGTAAGCTGTATTACAAATGCTTAAAGATGGTGACTTCGTTTTGCATTTGTGTACCAATGAGAGCTTTGATATACTCTTACATGGTTATAACCCTATAAGGAAAGATAGTTACTACAATCTCAAGGGAAGGTAGAGTGAAGGGCGTATATTGGGTCTGATGAGCTCAAATAATGGTAGTTTCCATAAGTCCCCACCATCAGATCTGTCATCTCGCGTTGAACTTTTCTGCATTATCTTAATCCATCACTACTTTATCTGTGCCATGTGCTGTCACTGCTCTCCCCCTTAGCCCCTACTCTCTTTGCTAACCATAGTAATATTGCTTGCACTGGTCATGAGGTACCCGATGTTATTCATAGTCTTTGTTGTGCTGTGTCCGCACATCCACAGGCCTCAACCATTCTTAGGCTTCTCACAGATAAGGGTGGTTTCCATAAGTCCCCACCATCAGATCCGCCATCTTGTGTTGTCAGGCTGTTTTTATATTTAGAATTATCTTGCGACCTGTTGCCGATACTCTTGTAACATATACTGTCATAAAGTTTATTTTAAAGAAACTTCTTTCGTAATCGTAATGTTTCTTGCACAAGCCTATGATCACTGCACGTTCGCTGTAGTATTGTAGAGTGGAGGTATGTGGGTAGTTGGTCTGCAAGATATAACTAGAGCGAGATAAAAGTCAGAAATATGAGTCCTAGCGATGATAGACTAAATTTACTTACTTGGAGTGAGAAGTAAAAGATTTGTTTTTCATGGTTCAGAATGAATAGGTGTCAAGTTGAGAGATCAGTTAGGTTACGAAGAAATGCAGGTTACATCATGGTAGCTACAAAGTTCACTGATGCAAATCGTATCACACTCCGCTTCCTGTCTACTCTAGGTCAGTTTTTTTTTATTAGATTTTATCTAAACCTATGCGCTTAGTTTTTGGCATTGTACAGTTTTGACATTGCTGTTAGTCTCCCTCGAGTCTAAGTACCAGTAGCATCATTGTACATGGTATTGCCGTTTGTGATTTGGCCGTCAACGAATTGGTGAGAATCGTTAAATAGGAGGAATTCACTAAGTAATCTTTGAAACTGACCCAGAGATCAACATGCTAGTATAGGAGCAGAAAGCTTGTTCCACAGCAAACTGTATTGCGTTATAAAAAAAACCTACTTATTTGTTGGAATGGTGTGTTCACTATTAGTTAGACTATATGCCGGTGTTGATTTAAGAGTGATAGCACAGTTCGTTTTAGGTTTTCAAAATAAAAGACAAAAAAGCAAGGTTAGGTTGAGCTTCAGGCGTCTCAGCCAGAGTGATTCTAGTTTTTGCACCCTACTTCGTAAGGAAGTCCTGTGCAATACTCTAATATTGGGTGGACCATAACTTCGTATAGTACAAGTTTTCCCTCAGGTGTATGTTTCTGTAGAAGACCTGTGAGTCTTCTGCCTTTGGAAACTATTGAATCCACATACTCCCTAAAAGTCAAACTCCTGTAGTAAGTGATTCCGGGGTGTTTTACAGTGTTGTGTATCTGCAGTGTGGTGTCACCCAAATGTAGTGTTACATCTGGGTGGGATTTATTGAAATGGAGGATGCCACCTTTATTTGGATTTAAAGGCAGCTGCCTGGTTACGCTCCATGTGAATATTCTCTTCAGATCTCGTATTTAAGAGAAACCTTGTGCTAGTGCTGCAGGAGAAAAGCTGTAGACTATCTTCAAGTCATCTGCTAAAAGGTAAGGTTTGCCTTTTCGGATAACGCTGCAGATATCGTCTACATAGATTAGGAAAGGTAACGGTCCTAGCACGCTACCCTGGACGACACCACTTTGTATAGGTCTAGGGAAGAAGTAGCAATTACTGAATTTTACTACTTGGAAGAGACCCTCTAAAGATGTTCTAAGCCAGGACAGTAACGGGTCTTGAAAACCGTATGATTACAACTTAGTAACCATGCCCTTGTGAGGCACCTTACCAAGTGCTTGCTTGAAGTTTAAGAAAAGAGTAGTTACAAATGGACGTTGGTCACGCTTGCTTGTAACAGCGTCTAGATAGTCAAGATAGCTGGTAGCGTATGACCGGCCTTTCAAGAGTCCATGTTGTGCTGGTGAGAGTAATTGGTTTGTCGTCATGTAGTCGACAACTTTCACAATCACTTTTTCCATAGTCCTCGATACTACTGACGTGATGTTTATAGGTCGGTAGTTTTCTATATTAGATGTTGGTCCACATTTATGCTTGGGATTTATGTATGATAGTTTCCAGTTCTCAGGGTAGTTGCCACTGAAGAGGGACATATCAAAGAGCTTAAAAAGAATCAGCGGTATATCTTCGCCACCTCTTTTTAGCAAGATGGTTGGAATTCCATCAGGTCCAGCACTGTATGAAGTTCGAAGTGATGCTATAGTTAGAGAAATGTTTTGTTCGGTGAAGAGCACAGTTGTTATGGAGTGAGTTGGTGTTGACGGCTTACCAGTGACTTTGTTTTGTCCTCGTGTGTAAAGCAGCTAGCAAATTGACCACTGAACAGCTCGCAGATTTGTAGTGGGCAGTCGTTGAGGTTCCCGTTGTCTATGGGTCAACTAGGAGCACTATTTCTGGAGCTGCTTGTCCGGGTTTTTATCAGTCTCACTAGTGCTTCTGTACTACTAGTTTTACTACATTGAATGAGTTCTTGTTTAACGGCTTCTAGTACCCTTTTTACCTTAAATGTGTCATACGTGTTTTTGAGCGTGACAAGCGATGAAAAGTAATTTGACTTACTCTCTGGCATGGTTACGCATGCGGTTGCGTACTTCCGTAGGTATAAAGTCAACTCTCTTGTTCCAATCTAGGCAACGTAGAAACAATTGTAGTTCATCCCACTTAGCACACCTGTAGTTTCTAGTTTGAACTGTTCGTGTCTTTTGGGCTAATTTTGTGCTGGCTATGTTGAAATATCCCTATACTATTTTGTGAAGCGTTTCGCGAAGCGTTGCAATTTGGTCTGCACATGATTTGTCAGGAAGTACAAATCATGTGCAGACCAAATTGCAACGCTTCGCATCATCATAGAACAGAGCATAGAATGGCAATCAGCTCTCTACCTCAACTTCATCGACTTTGAGAAGGCCTTTGACAGCGTCGACCGAGAAGTAATTTGGAAACTGCTTCAACACTACGGAATACCGCAAACCTTTATCCACCTCATTCAACAACTATATGAAGATGCCACATGCCAAGTAATTCACAATGGGAAGCTCAGTGATGATTTTGAAGTGAAGACAGGAGTGAAACAAGGTTGCCTACTATCCCCCATGATATTCCTGATTGTGGTCGACTGGACTGGATCATGCAGCAAACAGTGGGGAGCGAGAAGAGGGGGATACACTGGACTGAGGAAAAGAACCTAGAAGACTTGGATTTCGCCGAAGACTTGTGCCTGATGTCACATAAACTTGAAGATCTACAGGCAAAAACTAACAAGTTGATAGAAGAGGCAGCGAAGACGGGACTTCAAGTGAATATAGGGAAGACAGAGGTGATGAAGATACCGCACCACCACCAAAAACAACAAACTCCAATCACCATAAACGGGAGAAAGTTAATGGAAGTAACCTCCTTCACCTATCTAGGAAGCACTGTTTCAACTACAGGCGGGACGGACGAGGACGTCAAAGTCAGAATCGGAAAAGTAAGATAGGCGTTCATTAGCCTGAAACTAGTGTGGAGATCTTCTGCACTCGGCATTCGGAACAAGATACGGATCTTCAACACCAACGTCAAGTCATTGCTTCTGTATGGCTCAGAGACTTGGCGCGTCACGAAAGGGATTTCCAATAAACTACAGACATTCATCAACAACTGCTTACGCTCGCTACTGAAGATCAGATGGCCAGAAAGAATAAGCAACAAGGAGCTCTGGGAACGAACCAACCAAGAACCTATCACGCAACAAATATGCAGGAGGAAGTGGAGATGGATTGGGCATGCACTGAGAAGGCCGACTGAGGACATCACGCGTCAGGCCAGGCCCTCGAGTGGAATCCCCATGGGAAGCGACGAGTTGGACGTCCGAGGAGAGGGTGACATGGAGGAGGTCGTGCGAGGAAGAAATGAGAGCTTCTGGGCTGTCGTGGAACCAGGTTCAAAAGATCTCAGAGAACAGAGGTCACTGGAGACGTGCTACTGAAGCCCTATGTTCCATTAGGAACCCAAGGGACTAATAATAATAATAATAATAATAATAATAATAATAATAATATTTTGTGATCACTACCTGGGAATTGTGTACCTACTTGGAGTTTTGTGGGTGTGGTTCCGTTTGTGAAGACTAGGTCCAGGACACTTGTACCTGGTAGGGTGTTCCACATGTTACCAATCCTCTGTTTCAAGAATTTATCAAAGCGCTTTGGATAGCTGATTGGTCGCCGCGTTATATCTGGCATGTTAAAGTCACCACATATAATTTTCGCTGTGGTAGTGATCCCACACTAGCGAACACGCTTGTTAGCTTCTCGTTGTATTCGACTGAGGAGCAAGGGGGTCGGTAAATGCATCCTATTAGGAGAGATGTGGAGTAAGTTTGGCGATAACCCATACTGAGTCGTGAATCTCGTTTAGCTCAGACGTTGAGCACTGCGTGGCAGTGATGTCAGACTTCATATAGATAATGCACCCTCCTTTACTGTGTACTCTGTCCCTCCTGAACAAGAAATATTTGTCGATGGAGATCTCTGTGTCACAAATATCTGAGGTACACCATGTTTCTGTAACCATTATCACGGACGGGTCACAAATCAGAGATAGCAGTATAATCTCTTTCATTTTGCTGCGTACAGAGTGGGCGTTAATCAGGCAAAACGAGAGCGAGTTAAGAAAACAAAAGTGTTTGGATATATTTCGAAAAAAGTCAGCACTTCTGTACATTCCTTGTGGGTCTTTTGCGTACATCGTGCTAGCGATGTCATAACCTTTTGTACAGGGCGACGATTCGGTACTGTTTACCTCGGAAGGAGCGAGGTATTCACTACATTGTGATTGGTATCGAGACTGTTGGTCAAGGTGGAGAGCAGATGATCCGACAGCATCCGAATCACTTGCATTACTGGTGGCGTTGCAGCCATAGGCTGTCGGAAAAAACCCTGTCCCTAGGGTGTAACGGGGACTGATAGATTTCATGGCATGCCTGTCTGCTGTATACATTATGGTCATAGCCAACTTCATATTCACTAAGTTTCTCCCTAGGGGATCTATTGCAAGTTTGTCCTTGAGTGGCATATGACCCACGTCTTGTGGCATATGGGTGAGGCGGAGTGCATAGTCTGTGACTACCATTCGGCTCACTATCCAATAACTGTGATCGTTGAGGGGTCTGGCCGTGGTATGTCTGTTAGTGATCGCTGAAATCTTAAGAAATATGGATCACCTGGACAGTAGTTATTTGGTTTCATCATAGGATGGACTGGGAAATAACGTTTGGCGTTTTTCTTAGTGTGGCATTGCGAGGGTCCCATGGTGTTTTGGTTATTCTTATTGCTTTTTCGTCTGTTGGCTTGGCTACTTAATTGACTTTTCGGCAATTCAATTAACCTGGGTGGGTCCATGGTAGGGTTTGTATAAGTGTTTAATGCTAGCTCTACTCTTTGTCATCTGCCCATTTGATGCGCACAAGTTATGCGCTGGCTGATGTGGGAGTAGATGTCACTGTTTACTCGCTAGGCTTCGGACGGTTCTATGGTGACAGGGTGCTTGTGGCTGGTGCTTGGTATGTTTATAGGCTGAGTAACCCCTCGTGACGACATAGTAATATCTCCAGTATTTTGTTGGATCGATGGCGTAGCATATAGCTTGGTGGTGATTTGTGGGACGGGGTGAGACGGGGACTGACTTTCCACCTCTGTAGGCAGTAAGTGTTATGTTTTCGAACGCTAATGGTTATATATATATATATATATATATATATTCCGGAACGAATATAATATGCGCGCTTAGCTGACAGCTAACTTGGTACGCAAAGGACACTAACTGCAACCCCGGGACGAATAGAGAGAAAACCGAAGCTGGCAGATGGGAGAGTGTATTACGCCGAGAATATAATGATCAATCCAAAACACGTGAATAAGTATACACATGAAACGTGACCTTGTCCTCAATTTGAGGCATTTGCATAGTAAGAGTAAAGATTAACCAATTAGCGATTTACATTAAAATGGGGCAGAAAATAAACTATTAATCATACCGTAAAAATGTTGTGGGAATGACACGTTAAAATGTTCAGATCAATAACAATGTTTTATACAAAACTGAGGCATCACAGCAGTAAGGTCGTTTTTGAGAGATCGTGTGCCTGTTTTTGAGTGTAGTTTATCGATTTGCCCAAGCTTATCGTCATGTCATCGGCTCTACTACGTCTGTGTGTGAGTGGCTATTTTGGGGGCTTTTGTGTTCCTCATTCCATTGTTTTGGTACAGTAACCAGTTCACTAACAGATTGTGTTGCTGTTGTGGATGCCACGGCCGGACTAGAGTTTGCAACCTTTGGTATTTTTATGCGATTACGTCTTTGACAAGGTGTTAAGTCTTGTGAAAGTGTGACACTTTTACATGGTGTGGATACACTGATAAGTTGATTGGATGATAGGAAGTGTCTGGCGTGGTAAGAGCTATTATATTTGAACAACAAGGGGCAGGTATATTTCCCCAACTTCTTGCGGAGACGGATAACTTGGCATTCTGCAGGAGACATATTACAAGCCTGATCAGTTCATGGTCGCGTATATTGTATACTAGTACATTATATTAGAACATAATTCTTTTATTAACCTTTGTAGCTACGAAATCTAGCACGTTTTCTGATTTTAATAGGGTTTCAGTACTGGTTTCTAGATTAGACTAACAAAGATGCAGCAGTGGCATGATGACTTCAAGCTTAGCGTTCATGTCCTACAGTGACTTCGGCAAGGTTATCAAATCGACCTTATTTTTACGCAGTGTTATATAGCTCCGGTATCAAATCGAGTACCTTAACTTCGGGCCCTCTTCTAGGGCTTGATATCGAACCAGTTAACGAACGTACTCTTTTAGTTGAGACACTAGGATTAAGTTTACGTGTATGCGCAGCACATATACGTTTGTTGGGTTGGACCACGGTAAAGCAGTAGTAGTTACTCGTTTATTGGGTTCGTTAATATCGAAAAACAAGTTACAGAAGGCTTAGCAACGACTCATGTAACAAATATGATAGTTACTATCAAATGTTTCTTTACATTTTAGGTTAAGTATATTTCAAAACTATTATGTCCCGAAGTTAACAACGTTAGTTCGTGACTAAATATGGTGAAACAGACGAATAACTTCTCTTTAAGTTAGTCCTCGTTTTGATTCGTTTGTTTTCTCAGCAGTAATTTCATGTGTCCTGCTGTGTATACTCAAACGGGTGTCTCTTGAAGGTGGTATTCTTTAACGTTCCGGAAGAGAGGTATGATCCTCAGGAGGTTGAGTTTCTGAGAAAAAGAAGCAATATGTGCTCCGAATTTTCCTTCTGTACAGACAGGGGATCTACTAAGCTGCACAGAGTAGCGATATAAAATACCACGATATGCAGGAGCAATGTAACGTCTAATTCGTTTGAAGGATTGTGTCCCTCAACAGATCCCATCTGGAATCCTCATCCAACAGGTCATCGCAATTTAAGCAAGTGGAACCTCCTAGATCTTGCCGGACCTTTTTAAAATCAGTTCCTTTATGATTCCTGACCAGTTGCCGATTGAGAGCATGTGACTTAGATACAGAAATGTTGAAGGAAACAACTGCATGGTCACTCAATCCAGGAAGACTAAGAACATTTAAGTTGGTTGCTGCAATGAACTGATTTGTAAAAATAAAATCTGGTCGGGGTGCCTTACCGTCAAACCCCAACGAGTATACTGAGATACACGTTCAGTCAAGGAGTTTTCCAGTAATCCGTAGTCGGCTTTTCAATTCCTGAAAATTTGCCGAAGCAGCAGATGGACTTTCAGTGACAAAGAGTTGATGTAAGTTGAAATTTCCCATAACGAGGACCTGTGGAAAGCTAAGTTCCAGAGCTCCTCGAATGGATTGTATCTACATGTTATTTAACGTGGCAGTGGCTCTAGGACGGTGGTATAAGACTCCAACCAAATGAGGGCCCCTACAGCACTTAATCCCACACCAAAGTATATCTTTAGTGCTAAGTCTATGGGAACAGACCTCATGGGCTTTCTAGAAAGGGCAGATGTGAAAAGCAACGCTGCTTTCTGAACTCTTGCATCTATTCTTTCGGATTAAATTGGGCTGTCCTCGATGAATTTCCTCATTTATGTTTTCTGTGGGGTGTGTTTCACGGAAAGCCATTATGCTAGGACTATCCTCATCAACTAATAGCTTCAACTCTGGTATCTTAGTGCGCAGGCCTAACATGTTGCCATAGGTGCAGCGAATGAGATTATGAATAACGGAAGTTCCAGAAACAGTTTGAGTCAAGAATATGTTACCAGCCTTAGAGTGCCGGCATTGACGAGCTGCTTAACGATAAGGAAGCGGAACCAAAAGCTAGCACATCCATCCATCTGCTTGATTGAGAGGTATTACAGGATTCTCAAATCCGAGACAAGGTCGATCAAAACCCTTGATCATCGCCCAGGCATTCGACCATTAGGTGTAGGCTGGCCAACGGCAAGTGCCTGAATCGCCTATTAATCTACCTTTACTCCTTGGGTTTGAACTCGCTTATCTGAATATCTCCAGGGAACGCATCTGATTTATTATACCAGGATTCCAGAGTAGCTCTGACCATGTCCGGTGAATCAAGGGTTACATGGAGCAACCTCGGAGCACGTTACGTCCTATGTGTTTTCCTCATGCTTCTCCAATCTGGCCAGGATCTAGTTACAATTTGCAATTTTTGCCTGTAAATTGAAGCATCTACATACTTACGTTATCTGCTAACTGTTGCTGTCATCTCCGCAACTACTGTTGGCTTATCTCAGTTGTTTTCATCTTCACATGAATTCTGGAACAATAGGCTAAACTCTAGTGCATTTCGCTATTTAACGTGGAGTTGTAGCATTTCGCTGCTTCGTATACCATTTTACTCCCGAAGCTGAGGTTGGAAGACAACTGATAACTTTAATCTGTGTTGCAGCTAGGTTTCTAACCTTGCTATTTTATTGTCAGACAACAAGTTTTTATTGTTGTTTGATGCCTTTACCTTGTAACCTTAACATGGGTAACGTTATCGATGCAATAAATAAGCCAATCCACAAAGCTGAGACCGAAAGTTTTGAATCCGTCACTAGGGTCTGACAACGGTCCCTCCGTCGATCTGTCAAGCGTCATTGCTGACGTATATAGTGATGTTATCGCGAAGAAGCGTAGTATCTTGGACCATAGTAATGCAACTGCTGATCTGCAACGTAAACTAGATTGTCTCACATCTCGGATTTACAGACTTATTTGTGGATAGTCTCATCAAGTGTGAAACATTAGTGAACTTTATGCCCACTGAAGCCAGCACAGCACAATGTCCCTGATAGCTTTTCATTGAAACGTTAAAAATGATCTCCAAGCCTGTGGTTTGCATGAATCTGTTTGCACAGTCCGGTGTCTTGGTAAGAGGACTGGTAAATACCGTTGTCCAATATTGCTCCAGTTGAGCTCACCCCTTGATGCAAGACACTTCTGTGGTTCACAGAAACCTGTAAGACTTAAAATTATGTGAGAATAATAGGGTACTTCCAGATCTTACCCCCTGTCAACAACGCTCAAGTGGTCCGAAACCTTATGAAGTCCCTCTGGAAACTTCATCCGAAACAACAGTCACCCGAGGCATGTTGGCACCTGGGAGTCAACTTATCGCACCAGACAACATTGTAGGCGTAGATCAAAAAAGGCTGACGGAGAATAATGTTCCAAGCACATCAGTTGCTACCGTCTCACCTACCAACATGGTAGTAACCACTAAAGGTGAAATCTCCCTTGGTTATACAGATTTATTCGCAGATGGTGTTGATATGGACGGTAACGGTGATGATACATTCAATATGCATTTGATCCCGCTGAATTTGCCAACGAAACCTGCATCTCCCAGATGCAATTACGCTGATAATCCTTTACCCCCCTCAAGCCTCTCTCATACGACAATGACCTGCAGGTGTATTGACAATGCACAGTCTCAAAGTGCCATGTTTTGGAGATCTAAACCTAAAACTCCTAGTTCGGGTTTACCACCAAGGTCCATGGTACAGAAACGACTTAGTCATCCTCAAAATAATTACTTTCAGTTTGTTAAACCTAGTGGTTATAACACCATTCAAAGTGATCCCGTTTCCCTACGCAGAAACATTCACGACGTCTATCTGTACGACACCAGGCACTACGGCACCTTCATTAACTAACAGAAAGGTAGGATTCATACATCAAAGTGGTAAAAAGCAGGGATACATGCGTAAAAATGTTCATAACACAAACGCCTCCGATAGTCAAGAGAACAAGGGCTACAGGAGAAACAACAGGCTTTTCTCCTCACAACCATCTACACAATATTCAGCTCCAATGTATCTTCACCCTAGTACAATGATATTACCCCCTAAGTGGAAGCCCGCTGTTCAGATAAAGCTTGTGATACTGGTTCCCCAACATAATGCACCCTACCCTTTCCCATGCAAAAGTGGAACCGCGGATTTACATGGCTCATTTCCATAGACATGCATACCCCGGGCTCATACTGAAAATCCAAATTTTCATGGACTGCCAATTTAATAGCGCTTTTTGCTGTTCAAATAATGACGCTTTCGAGCAGGCTGCTTTCAGCCGTAACTCACAACCACGGTAGTGGAAGTGGAGATGTTATGCCAACCTGTCATCTATCCGGCTCACATACAATAGGTCAACACCTGACATAATAAAGGATAATGTAAGTAGCAACCCAGGAATATCAAGTTCCTTCAGTATGTCCCCGAAATTAAATTCTACCCCATGTTTCTAACCACTACGCTTCAATCTAACTTACCAAAACAAGCTTTTCGAAAACAGGTTTAAGTACTACTGCTTATCCGATTCTTTTACCTGCCTGATTAACACCCGTTCCATACGCAAGAAAATGAGTGTGATCACTGTGTTGTCGATTGTGTTTAATCCCTGCCCAATATTTACCACTGCAGCTTGGTGTACATCAGTAACTTCTGACAGTGATGCCTCTGTCGAAAATTATACTTCGTTTAGAGGAGAGAGATATAACGGTGGAGGTGATGGTTACATCATTCATATCAGGTCAGACGTTGCTGCGACAAATTGCGGTGCTCCAGAGCTCAATTTGTTCAGTGACTCAGTGTGGGTTTTGGCGAAGTTTCCAAATGCTGTGACTCCTCCTAGGGTGCATCTACCGCCCCCTTTGCTCTACTGTAGAATAATGATGACAGATTCGCAGAAGTGTTTACTCATGTAACAACACTACCCTACTGCATGAAACTTATATGTGAAGACTAGTGTACGTGACATCAAGTGGCAGGCACCTGCTTCCCCTAGGCGGTTTGATAAGTTTATTAGTGTGTGGAGGGTGGCGCCAGCATGTAAAGCAACCAACTAGACACCATAGCATACTTGACCCCGTTTTCACCGATCGATTACCGCCTTTTACTCTTCGTGTCGGTCCAGAATTTCCAGACAGAGATCACAGAGTAGTGTTTGGGGACTTCCAACTGTCTCCTAGTGCTACGCCAGCTCCTAGATCAAAATCAACCGTAATCAGACGATATAAAAATGCTATCTGGGAAGAGGTGCAGTATATGTTGCGATGCTTGAACTGGGGTTCTTATTTCACCATTAGCTCAAACCATGAGAAAGTGATATCTTCTATAGCTTCACTAATGCAACTCGCGATCATATTGCTCCGGTGGTACCAGTAGAAATTAGAAATCCGAAAGTGAATTTCATCCCAGAAAATGTACGTATCAGTATGCACGAACATGTCAGAAATTTCTATCGGTCTAGTGACTTTTTATCCCTTGTCTCGTTAAAAATTGCTCATGAAAACTCCAAGTCAGATAGGTTAGGGAAAGCAATCAAACAAGAAAGTGGCTGCAACGTCCAAGCCTTGATGAGAATTCTAAGATCGCGTGCAAGCTTATTTGGAGTTATTCCTAGTAATCTGATCATTAGTGGGGACATTCTATGAGATGACCCAAGTAAGATCCGTGAACCTTTTAGCAATCATTCTGCAAGCTGCTTCACACTTGAAGATAGTGTACTAGACATACAAATGCCCATTCCATCACAGTGTCTGCTAAATAATGTTTCCTTCACACAACAAAGGATAGTTGGTGCAGTTGCTTCACTAAACAACTCACACACTACCGGATCCGACGGAATCCCATCTGTTCTCCTGAGGGGGGGGGGCGGTGAAGACATACCATTGATCCTTATGAAGTGAAGCTATTCTCAATATCCCTTGCTGAGGCATGCTACTCTGACCGCCAGAAGCTGTCATACATATCTCCCATGTATAAATCTGATCCAACGTCAAGTATTCAAAACTATCGTCCCATAAATATTACATCTGTAGTCTGTCGTATTATGGAGAAGGTGGTTGTGTGGTGGGCGTTGCTGATAAGAATGGACATAAGTAGTATATGTTGAGAGGGTGGCAGAAATCATAGAGAATTACCAGCATTGGGTAAGGATTCTGCCAAGAGAAACGCACGAGACAAGGCAGGCTCATGGAGAGGAGATCAAGAAATAAGCAGACGAGGAAATGAAGCATATTTTGCAAATGATGGTTTTAATGCAAGGTGTATCATATTTAACGACTGCTGCTTCACTTGTTGACGATAAACATTTCTTCCTTCGTATCTGTCTTCTTGTGCCTGCAAAGTTCGAGGACGGAGACATCAAGGTCTTTCTCAGGAACTTCGAGTCGGTTGCGGAGCTGATGCGTGTCTGGGATCCAGGAGCGAAGGTGGTGGCACGTTGCTGAGGGGGTAGAGTGAAAGCAGCGTATGACTGCGTGAAACTTGGAGAGGGGAATGAGACTTGGCAGAGAATGGTTGAACGACTGGAAGCGGAGTTCGACAGCCCAGTGGACAGGCAGCTGGCGATGCAGCAATTCCGTAGCACGAAACTTGGAATAGACGAAGATCCTCTGGTATTGGCTGTAAAGTTGACTAAAATACTTCGACGAGCACTTCCCACATTGGATGAGGAGTCGCAGGAGCAGTTACTGGCTGCACAGTTCACTGAAAATGTCCCGAATGCCATCGCCCAGCAGCTACGACTGGTCAACGCTGCCCAACACATGGATATTAGTGAAATGGCCAAGGTGACCAGACAACTGATGGGCACAGCAGTAGCTGCAGTGGAGTCACCAGAGGTAAATAACTGGACAAACAAATCGACAACCTTCAGGAAGAGGTGGCTGCACCTCGAACGAATATCAAGAGACAGGGTAAATGCTTTGCATGCGGAAAACCTGGACACTGGAGAAGAAAATATCCGGAGAGACGAAAAAGAAAACGTTTTGAACGACATAATATAAGTTATGTTTTTCGAAAATATTGTAGGAGCCATAGATCGAGGTGCTGTGTATGCTCGAATGCGAACAAATCGGGAGATGGAGACCCCTACGGATACTGTGACAAGGTTCAGCATGAAATCCCACTGACAAGTCAAGCGATGACAACATTTATAACACGGCGAATACCACGTCACTGGGAGGGGAAAGTTGGGTGCCACTTTCAGGAAATGCTAGAAATAGTTATTATTGAACAGGCTGATAGCCCATACAGTCCGCCAGTGCTTTTAGTAAGAAAGTCAAATGGGAAATATAGATTCTGCATTGATTTCCGACAGTTAAATAGCACACCGCAACTGAAGCCGTGTCCCATGCCTACGGTAGCTGAAACACTGGATCGTTTTGCAGAATGCAAAAATATTTACAGTTCTGGACCTCCACTCACGCTACTGGCAGCCACCAATAAAAAAGACGATAACGGGAAAACATCATTTATTGTGGGCAAGAAGCAATACCAATTCAAGCGAATGCCATTGGGTCTGGCGAGCGCGCCATTTACATTCAGACGGTTGATGTTCTTGCTGAAGCACTTAGAAAACGTAGAGGTGTACAGTGATGACCTGGTGGTGTACAGTCAGACGGAAGCAGAGCAGCAAGAACACCTGGAAGCTGTCTCATTGACGAGTTTGGACTTTACATCAGTAAGACAAATCTCAGGTAGCCAGGAAGAGTGTTACATTACTAGGACATAAAGTTGAAAACGGTGAAATAAAACCATTGCCTGAGAAGATTCTAATGGCTAACACCATTCAGTGACGAATTCCAAGAGGAAACTGCTACAGTTCTTGAGTAGAGCAGCATTCTACACTTGGTTCCTGAAAAGGTTGAGTGAGATAGCAGCACCTTTATATAAGCTACTTGGCAACCCCACATTTATGTGGACGGAGGAGGCACAAAAAACGTTTGATCACATCAAAGAACTCCTAAATGACCAGGAGATGGCTCTAAAACTACCAATACCTGGGAGGCCATTTATCGTGTCAACCGATGTGAGTGATTATGGACTAGGCGCAGTTCTAAGACAGACTTAAGAAGTAGTGGAGTATGCCACTCGTGTCCTGATACCTGCAGAGAATAAATATTCCACGGTTGAAGAGGAATTTCTAGCGGTAGTTTTGGGCACTTCATAAATGGAGATCGTGCATCCTCAGTCAGTGATTTCATATTGGAACTGACCGCAAATTTCTACAAAGGCTTAAGACAGCGAGACCCCAAAGAAAAATTATCACGTTGAATGTTACGACTCCAAGAGTACGATTTCATAATCGGCCATGTCGTATGAAAAGAAAACTAGTTGGCAGACTTCCTATCAAAATCAGGCGAAGAAAATGAACTAATGGTCGCATACGGTGTACATGCAGCGAAATGGGACCCATTAAGACCCATTCGCCTTCAGAAGTCGGACCCTACACTTAAAGAAGTGATAAAAGCCACAACTGAAGGAACGGAGACAAACAAGTCTGTGGGAAATAAAGAGTTGAGAACGTTGTTAATGCAGAAAGAACGCCTACGGGTGAATACTTATGGAATGTTGACTTGGCGAGAAAACGACGGGAGCTGGTTGGCAGTGATTCCGAAATGTCTACGCGACAGAATGATACAAGAATGCCACCAGTTAGCTCATATAGGTGTCTCACGGGCAACCGACCTTCTCAGGCAAAGTGCATACTGGCCAGGTATGAGAGATGTTGCCAAATATGTTGTAGGCTGTCCTCATTGTCAGTTGATGAAAGGTGATCGGTATATACAGCCGTCGTTTCAATCGATTCCAGTGGAGGTAGTTGGTGACCTGCGGTCTGTGGACGTAATGGGGCCATTTCCGCAGACATCTAGTCGCAACCAATACCTGCTGGTGATGACAGCATGAGTAGACGCTGTCGGAATTCCGGATCAACGTGCAAAGACAGTGACCGCAGAGGTGATGTGACATATTGTCGCAGATCATGGTGTGCCGAAAATGATATTGACCGACCAAGGTCCTTGTTTTGAGAGTGGAGAATTCAAATCCTTTCTGGAGCGGCTTGATATCAGGAGGATAAGAATGACGCCGTACCACCCGTAGACTAACGGTTTGACAGGACGGGATGACCGTACACTTAATGAGTGGCTGGCTTCGAAAGCCGAGCAGGGAATTGGGAGACGGAACTGCCGTTAATATTATTGGCATTACGCTTGACCTTTTGTAGACCGTCGGATATTGCCAATGGTATTGGTGAGAACCAATCGAGCCTTTGGTATCTGTGCTGAGGTTTCGTTGGCTGTTGACCTACAAAAGCTGCTCCAACTTCCCAAATAAGTGAAGTTTTCAGCACATTCAACCTTTTTACTCTCGCTCTGATATAATATCGATGGGTACGGGCTATAAAGCAATTACAAGCATTTGGAATGCGACAAACTCATCTATAACATTCTCAAATTACTTTTAGGAAAGTGTGATATGCTGTCAGCGTTTCCACCTAACAGGACTGTGTGATCTTCATTCTCTTATTTGATTCATGAATCTCCCGTAACCGAAGTATATATATATATATATATATATATATATATATATATATATATATATATATATATATATATATATATATATAAGATAACTTATTCAATTTGATAAGATAGATTCAACAATATAGTAACGCTTTTCACTGCGCGAAAAGGCGTCTAAGAGATTTATCTTGAATGATTTACCAAAAAGAATTTCTGAAGACTGGTGATCAATCATATGAATCTGTCTAAAACTAAGTACTTATCGCAACTACGTTTTGCATACTTGAGGTGCCTGTATCATACACTTATTCTTTGCAGCTAGATAAACATCTGAATTCCAGAAGACTTTGAAAACAACACTTTACCTGGGTTTCACCGCATGAAGACCGACCTGCTACTAACTGTCGCTCAAGTAGCCAGCGAAATGAACTTTCAAGTGTAATTCGTATTATTGTGTGATAAGTTGGTGTCGCTAACATATTTGACATAAGTGTTCGGTCAAGTGTAAGATCATCATTCATTTCCTTCAAACTTGTCTCTGAAATGCTATGCAGCTCAGTAGGGTCATACAGACTTTTCGTTTGTCGTCGATCTACATTTATCGGGTGACAGCTGATGGTATCACTCGTCTGCCTAACCCGCAGTGGGCAGATCTGTTTCTAATTCTGTGGTTCGTTTGAAACTGTGAGCAGTGAAATTCGGTTTTAATAGAATTGAAAGAAACTGAAATCTTTATTTGTTACGTTCACCATAGTTGTGGAGATTTAAGTTTTTTCTTCCGTGGATTTTATATGCTTATTGTGTAGTTCCATTTACTTGACATAATTTGTCATTTTCATTTTTATCGCGTAGGTTGGGTCGATATGTCTGAGGTTACAGAATGTTTTCTTTGCAAAATAACTTTTGTTGATCAACAGGCATATTGGAAGCATATTTTTGAGCAAGATTGTCAGGATTCATCTGTGAATTTAAATAACACTTCCTGTAATCAAAACGCTCTCGTCAAAATAGCAAGTGACAATGGTTCTAGAATACACAAAAACATGAAATCTTCTGACAAAGAGAGCAGTTATCACGGTTCCATTGCTAAATCAACAACATTGAATAGCAGTAAAGTATCATCACTCGGCAAACATTTGATCAACCGCGTTTATTGCGATGTATGTGATAGGTACATGCAGTCGTGTCATTTAGTTGCTCATAAGAAGGGAAAGAAGCACTTGGCTAAGGCAGAAAAAATGGGTTGCTGTGTGTCAGAATCTTGTACCAGTTCAGATTCTGTTAAGAGAAATTTGGACGCCAGCAATTCTACCACTGAATATATAAGGAATCCTGAAAAGTTACGAGCTGATGGTAACCTTAATCATAATTCAGCAACTATATCAGGGTGTGCACATGAAGACAACTTGCTGAGAAACGATGTTAATTCGTATTATATTCCTGGTGGACCTTTACCTGAATATTCTATTAAGCCAAGTGAAAATATTCCAGATGAAACAACTACTAAGTCTATTTTACGCAGGTTGTGCATGACTGAAATCTCATCTCTTTTGGCTCTGATTGTTGGGGACATGGACCATAGTAGTAATTTTGTTACACAAATGAGGATGAAATGCCGAAATGATCTGAATTCTATTTTATTACATGAGGTCCCTACTTTGAATGCTACTGATAACCGAGCGCAGGAAAGCCTGGTCCTCAATTTCAGAGAAATTGAAAATAGTCAACATACGTCGCTTAGCCATTTGTTGTTGCTGTGGACTAAAGAACTCCACTCACTGGATACTGACTAGTTGTATTACATTTCTACGGATTATTATTTTTATTGAATAAATTTTCATTCATCAAAAAATGTGTTAAAAGTTGCAGTGGTTTCACTCTGTTGGTAATTTCGCAGACGCATCCTTACGTCTTGAAGAGGGAGATCATTACTTAGGACGCTGACTCTGTGTTTTCTGTCTATTGTGTCTGATCCAGAAATATAACTGCCTGAGGGTTGTCTGGCTTAGTATCTTATTATTGCGTATAAACAATGGACAGACGATTGTATCAGGAGATAACTTTCTTACGAGAAGAATAAATCGATTTCGGTACTTTAAAGATCGTTAAACTAGTGAAGTGGTTGGGTCCATTAATCGTGGTAATTTAGTTGAGTTACGACTTTTGGAATGCTTATTCTTTGGAGTTCTACTATACTGAGTGTTGGTTGACCAAGACAGAAGCGGCTTTTATTACGGTGTGAGCGACTGCATAGTCATAATGGGTCAGGAAGCAAACTGTTTAGTTGGGTAGTTTTTCATCCGGAGCAACGAAGCGATGCTGCTATTTTGTACCAAAGAGGAGAAGTTACGAGAAGGCAGACATAATCATTACTTATGTCACAGGTGCTTGTTACCAGAAGTAAGTTTTTGTGAACCACGGATAACATTATGTACGCAATAACATCGCTAAAAATAATGGACACAGTCGAATGTTTTCTGAAATCTACGAACTAGGGACCTACAACTGTATGGCGTGGATGACACATTTAGATGTCGTTTTAAAGAGTAAAAATAATAAGGTATTCACTATCAAAGTAAAGATAAGACGTAAATACATTATCCTTAGCCACAAATTTTAAGTCATGTCCTCTAGTTTCCAGACATCAATTTTAATTGTCTCCGGAATAATAGTCATCAAGACTGTGGTTGACTGCTGCAGCATAATGGGCTGTTAAATGTTAATCAGCATGTGCTGTGTGCTGATGGGGATCCTTTATTTCCCTAAGTAATTTACCCCAGCCCAGCAAACAGCACCAAAGGTAAGATGTGCTTTGGAAGCGTTGTTGGTTTGGTACTGACTGTTTTATTGTCTTTCTCCAAATATAATGTATCACTGGCGTGTAGTACGGTGCAGAGGTTCTGCACAATAGATGTGTTTCATGAGATATCCTGGTCAGTATTGATGTTTATGTCGAGTTTGATCCAGTAACCATCTTTAATGCTTGGTTCATTGGGCCAAAGTTGTTTGCTTTGATGAAACCGTCCTACAGGAGCTTTACATTATGCGTAACCCACTTAGTATTAATGGGATAACCTGAGAAGTTCGTGACCAAATACATGAGTGATACGGAAGCTAAACCAAGAGACATACAAGTCTCTAGAAAACCTAATTTCTAGAAACTTAAATTCAAAAGGATTATCAACAGAGAGATTATAATGCGACATTTGAGAAGTTTTCAGGGAATATTCACCACTGCAAAGTTACGACTTGTCTTCTACAGTCAGCTACTCATAAGTCCTCGGTATAACTATAGACTTCCCGATTTTGCCTGTTCTGTGTACATTAATCAGTTTAATTGCTCTATTGGAGCTAGCTACATGGGGCGTACAACTAGATAGAGAATAGTACTAGAAAATATTATTTCAGGAGAACTACATCTTCGATTATTATAACCATCAATGTTGTAATTATTAGACTGGAATGGATCTCATATTGTTATTCCTAATAACTGTTCATAAACACGAATGATTGATATGCTAAAATAAAGTCAACAGTAGTTTATCTGTTTGTGTTTTTTAATTCAGTTATTTCTTCAGTTCGGAGGTTTGTGGTGATTTATTGAGATTGGCTATTTCTGTCATAAAATTTCTTGCTTTTGAGTTCTAAGTCTGCTGAAATTTAGTGTTCATAAGTTTTAAAGCTATTGTGAACATATTTTAAGTGTTCATCAATGAATTTATTAACCAGTGCGTTTACGCAATCGTTAACTGATACCTCATCATGCAGTCCATGTACATCATCCAGCTGATGGAGCATTCAGTGTATAAATTGAAGATTGTTGTTTTGAATCTAGTTAGGAGCCTGTTTTTCCGATTCCATTATGATCCGTTTATACAGCCTTTCCTTTTTCAGTTTGTTTGTCTATTCTCGGTGAATCTCCGTCATTGATTGGTCTGAATTGATCGGCCACTAATGGACTTTTAGGATTTGTCCTGGTGCGAACTTGACAGACGCAAAGACCAATCACTAATTATTCGAACTTGTTATATACCCACGAATACGAGACCAAGGAAGAACACGATAGCGTAGTCGGATGGAATAGTATATTTGGATGGTTATGCCAAAATACCGATGCGTTCCAACTAACTGGCTAGAGAGTCGAATACGAGCAATGCAACGTAACACGACAGCGTGCCAAATGGCGAGGATGCTTGACCGGGTGCCTTCAGCTTAGCGAGTCCAGTTAAACTATCAAGGTCATCATCAATGTCGAAAGTCGTCAAACCCTAGGCTATTGATTTTGGGGAAGTGTATGACGCTACAAACTCCTGTGTGTATACCTTAATATTGCCGGTATTTTGAAATTTGATATTAGTAATGGATAGTGTCTGGCATTCGAATCCATGATGCGCATTTCGTCCTGTTTGGGACTCGTCAGTTATTCATCAATATCAAATTTTAAAATACCAGCACTACTGATGGATCCGCACAGGAGCCCATCTACCAATAGTTGGTAATCAGTCCGGTTCATTCAACGACAGAGATTAACAAGCTACAACATCAAAGACTGTCGAAAGCCAGTCGTACAACGAGTGGCTACCATGACTTAGTCGCCTAGAGGATAACGCTCTGGAATTTGAAGCGATTGGCGCCCGGTTCCAGTTTTCGTGAGAATAACGTCACTCACTGAGAGGTAGGATAAATCCAGCTGATAGGTCTAAAATAGGACGAAACCCGCGTCCTGAATTCCGCTGTTAGCCACTATGCGTGTTTGATATCATATTTGTTTACACAGTTAATAGGTCATAAGCAAAATTTACTTCGTAATTAATCAACCTCAGTAAAATGTCTTATGCATTTTGCTTTAAATTCGACCAAGGCGTTCAGTTATTTAATAGTACTCCATGCTTTTTCGAACCAAGCAAGTGTAACTCTCAGTGTTTCCTCTGTTATGAATTTCAGGCAAACTATGCATTATGGATGTGTATCTCACACTATCACTTTGGTCTGTCTCATATTCTTTCATTTGCATGAAGTCAGTTCTTTTTTTGAAGTGAAAACAATCAACCATTGCAATGAGTGATTTATAATTCCATCGTCAATTTTTTTACATATTCTTATCAAACATGCATATCACGTGATCTCCTTTATTTAGATATTATTATCAAGAATAATCTACTCTGTGTTTAAGGAGGAAGATATGTAGATGTTTTAGACTTATAAATTCTTGGACAACAGATGTACAGTTTTGTTTTTGCGAGATTCGTTGATGCAAATCCTGAGATGACTGATACGAAACACGGAACAGTCCTGTTCGCACCAAAAGCTAGTGTTATCAGTGGTCCAATTTTCCTTCCTTTCAATGAATCATCCGATATTTAATAATATTTAAACCAATCAAAAACTAACAGGTTTGCAAAGTACGGTGGATTCAGAGTATTTGGTTGCATTTCGTTCAGCTGCGCAGAAGCTAATAAAGGCAAACATTGAAAAGTAAGTGTCAAAAAACTTGGAAAATAGGCAATAAATTGTTCATGAAGGAGAAGCAAAATCTTTTTAAAAGCGGTATTGTGATACTGGATAGTTGAACAGATTTTTACGTAGACTCGTATTATAAGTTGAAATGACAGTTGTAGAATAATGTCGATAACCGATGACATAAGTTAACAAAGATAGGAAGGAGAATATAAGGGTAATAGAAAAGCAACATGAGAATAGAGTTCAACTCGTTATGTTGTCATCAAAGCTATCGTCGAAAATAAAATAGGAAAGTGGGGTTGTTCGCTTCGTTTACAAAGCAGCTGAAGGTTAACTAGTGATTATGCCTGAATAAAAAAGTTAGGTTCTAACGTTCTTACTGCAACGGTTGTTACATAGTGAAGTGGGGGTGGAAATGAGTTTTTCTGCATAGTATTTTGTGAGTACTTTCAAGACCCACATCATCCCTATATTCAGCAGATGGTGGAGAATTCAACTACTGATACCATCATTCGGTCTTTGTAGGCTTAGACTCCTTCGAATACGCTTACCGAAGTTCAAAAATGCTAGTCTCTCTATCCTTCTAATGTACCTAAGTTTGCGCATACGGATAAGCCGATAAAAGTGATCTGAGATAGCATTATGATAAAGAATTTCTTATCTTTCATTTTGAATATAAATATAATCTGTAAATTAAGTAATTTGGCAACTGCTTCAACACTACGGAATACCGCAAACCTGTATCAGCCTCATTCAACAACTATATGAAGACGCCACATGCCAAGTAATTCACAATGGGAAGCTCAGTGATGCCTTTGAAGTGAAGACAGGAGTAAGACAAGGCTGCCTACTATCACCCATGATATTCCTGACTGTAGTGGACTGGATCATGCAACAAATTATGAGGAGTGAGAAGGGGGGATACGCTAGACTGGGGAAAAGATCCTAGAGGATTTGGATTTCGCCGATGACTTGTGTCTGAATGTCTCAGAAACTCGAAGATCTACAGGCGAAAACTAACAAGTTGACAAAAGGGGCAGCGAAGACGGGACTTCAAGTGAATGTAGAAAGAAGGAGGTGATGAAGATACCGAACCAACACCACCACCGACAACAACAAGTACCAATCACCACCAACGGTAGAAACTTAAAGGAAGTAGCCTCTTTCACCTAACTAGGCTGGGCAGCGCTGTTTCGACTACAGGCGGCGACACAGACGAGGACGTCAAAGCCAGGATTGGAAAAGCAAGGCAGGCGTTCATTAACCTGAAACCAGTGTGTAGATCTGCTGCACTCAGCATGTGGAACAAGATCCGGATTTTCAACACCAACGTCAAGTCAGTGCTTCTGTATGGTTCAGAGACTTGGTGCGTTACGGAAAGCCTTCCCAATGAACTACAGATATTCATCAACAACTGCCACCCACGCTCACTCGATACTGAGCATCAGATCAGATGGCCAGAAAGAATAAGCAACAAGGAACTCACTCTGCCTGGCAACGAACCAACCAAGAACCTATCGCTCAACAAATATGCAGAAGGAAATGGAGATGGAATGGGGATACACTGAGAAGACCGTTCGGGGACATCACGTGCAGGCCAATTGCTCGAGTGGAACGCAGATGGGAAACGGGGAGTTGGGCGTCTGTGACGAGGGTGACATAGAGGAGATGGTGTGAGGTAGAAGTGAGAGCTTCTGGGCAGTCGTGGAGCCAGGTTCAAAAGATTGCAGAGAACAGACTGGAATGGAGACGTGCTACTGAATCCGTAAGCTCCACTAGGAACCCAAGGTATAAATAATGATAATGTAATCTGTAAATTACAATATTAGGTCAAGTGAAATAAACGTAAACGCTGTAAAGTTTTCCTTTGAATAAAGATCCATGGATTCATATCTAAACTGTTCCGCATAGCATAATATTGAGTGAATGGAGAAAGAAATGCTCTCAAGTATGATAGAAATCAAGAAAGATTATAAGTGTATTTTTGGTAGTGAGAGGAATTTTCATGGTCATCCTTTATGTCAAGTAATATTGTGCTAATAAAATTCAGTCGACAGCATAGTCAGTTTTTAGATATTTCTGGTGTTACATCGATATATATATATATATATATATATATATATATATATATATATATATATAAAATGTATACTAGCGCACAAACGGAAGTATTTCATAAAACAGCCTCAACTACATATAGATGGTTTCATTATGAACAACTAGTGCTCACTGTACTAGCATACCAAAGTAATTTCAAGAAGATTCCACCAGGTAAGTTGGCAGTTTTATTTTCATGTTACGGCTGCCATTTGTCGGCGTTTTTGTTTTGTGTAATTCTGGATTCTGGTTTAAACTGAAGTCTAAGTGAAGTGGGTCCTAAATATGCTCTTTTTCAATTTTGTTACTAGCTGCTGTCAGAGGATTGTAGCATATTTCTTAGTTTAAGTCTCTGCAATGACACAAATCAGTTTTGAAACTGGATATGCATATTTTTGACACATGCTGACAAATATATATACCATACTGTTATCCACCAGTAGAAGTCAAGCAGTGTTGACCTATGCAGTCGTCAGTATAGGCGGAATCCTACCAATCGGTATTCTTAGACAACTTTATGATATTTCTAAATATCGTGGTTAATCCATCAGCAGTAAAAGTATACGTTGCTTAAAATCCATCGATCACTTTAGGTGATATTGTTTCCGTCGCCGAAACACGCTAACCATAACTTTATAATTGTTTTCAAAATTATGTACACATGAAGACTATGACAGTCTTCTTTATATAATACAAATTACATAATACACCTCAACTAATAAAGCAAGCGGTTAGAAAACTACCAGCTGACGCATAGTAATTATATAAAAAATTTTCACCCAAGCATTGTTATTTGAATAATCCTAATCATCATAAATTTGACGTTGGCTTTTATAAAGCTAAATGTTACTTGTTAAACAAGCACAGATTTATGTGCAGGTGTGTATCAAAAATCTATATGACACCATTGGAAAAATACAAAATCTAATTAAAAGTGGACCTATCCGAAAACTCAGTTTCAACAATAAATTTAATGTGAAAGCAGAGCTGAACAGGGTGACTTCATAAGGTTCCGGATCTGAAGGTAATTTGCAAGATTTTTTTGCTTCGGTTCATGGTGTATGAAGACTGTTGTTTTAATGGAATAATTATTGTTTTAGTTTGAGATCTTGGGAGATTTTATTTATTTCAAGGTAGTATTCCTAATGATCTGACACCACTTAGAATCACTGAAAACCTGAGAGCGCTGGACAGCTGTTTCATCTTGGTACGGGACTACTTAGCAAAGCACAACCACGACCTCACCAAGGAGTCAGAGCCTTCAGGTCTCATAGCGAACGTTGTGACCAATGGCTTGATGGTTAACTTGTTCGCCGCGAGACGCAAAGGCCCTGACTTTGATCTCTGGCAGGCTCGGAGTTGGGTACTGATGAGGAATATTATGGTAGGATGAAACAGCTGATCAGAGCTCCCAGGTATTCAATGGTTCTCCAACTGATTTCAGATTCTGTTAAATACCACCCTGAAATAATTATTGTTATCAGGAATTTTATGTTGCCAATACCTGTATCACTGTCCCAGCCAAAAAATAGCGTTATCGTTGCACAAGCTTACCAGATATTGTTCATAATTGGATGTGGTGTAATGCACGAATAGTGAAGCGATAACCAGCAGTTTTGAGTCTATTTGCATATATTTTAGAAACATTTCTTTAACTTTGTAGCTCATAAACGAATCGCATCCAGTTGATTCTGAGATGAATAATGTTATCTGATGGTTTTTTCCTACATTCCTTATTGAGGTTTATAGCCACTTTCTCAATAAAGCTCAATAAAATCTATCTTTTAATTGGGTACCACTTATACGCATTTCACACAAATAAGCGCAAACGTACACAAACACATTTATGCAAATTTATATTTTTGGACACAAAATATCCTTCAGCTATCGTGCATATTGTCTGCATTTATGTAGATCATGTGCACATAAATGTTCATGTGAATATTTGTACATAATTTGAGTGTTCTATCAAACAATATAAACTGTTGTCATAGTGTTTTTAGCAGGTTATATTCACAGACTTGCGTGGGTGTTTCAACCCTGACTTTAAGGTCACTTACCCTATAATAAATGACACTTTTCGTGAAAACATTCATTGCCAATTTGTCCTATTAATCGACAGGTATATGTGGAGAAAAAGGTATATTCAGCACAGGTAGTTTCTGTTTCATTTCTCTCTAGGTGTTTTTATTCCTCTATAAATGGTGAGTGCTTGTGTTTTTTTATACGAAAGTTAAATAGAATCAATTTAATCTAGACGAAGTTCGTGAAGAAACAGAATGGGAACAATGTTCACGTAATCCAGATGTGGCAAGATTTGTAAAATCTAGAAATTTAGTTGAAAGAAATCGATTACAGTCGTTAAGATCTCAATTAGACAAACAGTTAGAATGGGAATTGAAACGGCTTTCATTGGAGAGACGTGAATTTTCTGATGTGTTGGAAAATCTGCGTAAACGTCATGAAAAAGTTGATCAAGGAAATGTTCGAACATTAAAGAATAATCTGAATAGTAATTTTTATATATGTGAAAGAAGTAGAAAACATGACAGATACCTGAATTCAACTAATGTGATGAATGATATTTTACCTAAAGCACTATTCGATCATATGAACTCCGTCAATACTACAAACAGTGTTATTAATGGTAGTAGCATAAATCCATCTAAATTGCCTATCCCACAAGTGATTTCATCGCAAGACCTAACTCGACTTGTTAATAACACTACCAATAAACATAATACTACTAATAATAATAAGCAGTTAAATCGCATGCCTACAATACAAACAGAACTGTTAAATCCAACTGAAAAAGCTTCACAGCCAAGTATTTGTCACTTAATGTATAGTGATTCCGGCAAATGGATACGTTTACACAAATCAAATCTGAACATATCAGCTCCTTCAAGCGCTTCAAAGTCATCCGCTTCATCAAAATGCACAAAATACGCAAAATCATGGTCTGAACATTAGAAGATTCAAACAAAACATATCAACGTTCAGTAATATATATATATATATATATATATATATATATATATATATATATATATATATATAGTATGGGATATTACAAAAACTTTATTTTTCCACAAATCGTTTATTTTCGTCAGAAGAAATGGCTTTAATTTCATGTAGACGTATCTATGGTTTGCTGTTGTTGTTTACGTAAGAAACCAAGATGATGATGTAACTGGATTTATCTTTTCATCTTATTTTATTTTTTATTCAGTGATTTTTGGAATAAAGAAATGTAAGTGCATCTTTTTTAACATTTGATATTGACTGGTAGGAGCTTCTTGGTGAGAAAGAATGTAACATGGTTTGGAAGCATTCCCAAAATGCAGTAAGACAGAGCTATTGGAATTAATAGATAGATAATGTAAGAGCGAATAAAATATTTAGCAGTAGAAAAGGAGTGGATATTTTAGTATCAATAATAGTGATTTTGTGAAGTCATGTTAGCTTTCAGTTGAACGATCTTGACATTCTGAAGAAGCTGTGGCTCACGCAGTGAAACGTTCAGAATAATCTTGTTTGATTTTCTCAACATTCTGGGATTAAGTTAAAACTTATTTATCTAGTTATTTTGAAGAAATGTGGCATGTAACTTACAATTCGATTCAGACCAGATGTTAGAGACTTCATAGAGTGATTTACGTCATGTTTTTACCATGTTTTTTTAAATATTTTATCCAACATATTATTACTTCAGATGCTATCTGGTTACTCAGATATCTAAATCTGGTGCTCCACATAGATTATTGCACACACACCTAAAACTAATGTACTTGAGGAATTTAATAATATTGTATTATTTGATTTCAATGTAATCAGATATCACTGAGTTCCTGTGGACAGCAGTAGATTACGTACAAAAACGAAACTTGAAATTCTTAAATTCAGCAGGATACACTTATCGAAAATACTTTATGCACGAAAACATTTAAACTTTAGAGTACAACTATCTACTAGGAATATACTGTTTATCTTCTTCTGAATAAAATCAAGGTGAATACAAGTTATTTAAATATAACTTGATTCGTCTTTGAAAACTGTTGCATAACAGTAGTTTTAGTGATCAGAATATCTTGTGATTTGTGAATTTTATTAGATGAAAGTTTTAGAATGAATCCAGGCTGACTGCCAACCATCTATAAATATTTTAATCAATTTGGATTTTAATGTGTTTGAATAGCTGAATAGACATTCCTTTTGCCTAAGAAGTTGAGGTAGTTCAGATATGGCATTTAAATTTGATCATGAACCAGTTACTCAGTGTAAAAACCACTTCTGTCTCGTGAGCTGTATCTTTTTATTGACTGTTTAGCATATAACTCCATTTACGAGTGAAATGTTACCTGAAATATTCGGATCACATTAAACTTTTCACTTGAACATGTTGGAAGCTGAAGATGCCTAGCCTAGCTTACACACTTTTTTCATGTCAGAGCTGTAGCTCACTGGTTTCGGCACTCAGCCTTCAACCACTCAGTTACAAGTTCAAACTCAGCTCCACCTACTGAGGTTTGACCAGTCAGTCAGCATCGCTAGACCTTAAAAAGTAGGTGTTCCCTATTGCTTGGTGCATAATCATGCCCGTGGTCTCTGAAAGAGATCGGTGTATACCATTCAATTAATTAGAGTTTGAATCACTCACTTTCCTTAACTAGAAAAGAAAAAAATGAAAGCTTAGTGAGAGATAAAAAGCACTAACTTTTAAGTGCTGTAGGTCTGTAAAAGATATCGCGTTTATCATTTTAATGAAAATGCAGCATTATAAACACACGAACCGGTGAAAATGCTGGTCTTTCATAATGCTCAGACCTCAACAATGCCACTAACTATAAAAGCAAGTGAGTTGTATGACTGTTTGGTATCAAATATTAAAAGTTAGGCAGCAGATTGACTTAAACATAGATTCCATACTTTTTGACAAGCTGTCATAACGTGCCGGTAACCTTGAAGAAACACATATATTCTGTGGGAGTTTCAAGCCTATTGCATTCACCGCTAAGATAGGAAACTATATTATTCTCCCTATACAACGGGATTATATAGGTAAATTGGTTAGTGGGTGGTAGCTTATCTAACACTGAGTGATAAGCATTAGAAAATTGGAGGGAAAAGGGATTTCCTCAAGTTTGGAGATAGGTCTTGTTGATAAGTACCGACAAGTACAAATCAAATGTTCAGGTAATCATTCCAACCGACTTCTAGTATTTTTTTAACACTAAAAAGTGCATCTCAATGTCATGTCACTTAGTTTAAACACTTACATCGGTCACCAACCGGTAATGAACACGTAGAAGAATAACTACGCTTACATTCTATGCCAGGCTAGTTAAATTTGCAAACTTCGCTTTTCCTCTTAACTTATACAGAGCATAATTTATATTTCTACTGATATGAAGTTTTTACTGAGTAAATTAATATAAGGATTGATCATTTAAAAAGCAGCCAAAGGCTATCAGATGACCTCCATATTTTTGAGACTACTACAGAAACTTTGAGATCGATAGTGTTCTTCGTTAACTGAATAGTGACAAATTAAGATTCGTATGTATCACACAGTTAAAAATATGTAACAGGCTAGATGTGTTTCCATTTACACTGAGTATTACTTTGCTCAGTAGTTTGACACTAAATTCTCGCTAAGGCTGGAAAATCGTGTTGAACGTTTCGATGGTGAACTTTCGTACAATAAGCATCTTAACTTTTTGGTACTAAAATTTATAACTCATTTTTTTCCAGTGATATAACCCTGTTGGATGACTAATAAGGTATAAGGATGTAAATGCATGTTGCAATCGCTCATGTTAAAACCTTCGGTTCATGAAAGCATAAAGACCGTTAGCAAGTAATGTCCTGACAATACATACGTCATGTAGCTTTTATTAATATTCGTAGTTATTAACTTCAGTAGCTACTAACCTCCTAATAGAGCTTTTTAGAACGTTTAGTGAGACTGTAACAGAAAATCTCTATTCTTACTGATCTTTTTTACTTTCATTGACCAAAACCCCATGAAATAAATAGTTACACAATTTTAATCCCAAAGTAGTTACATGCACAGGTAACTGTCAATATTCGGACTCAGATAACCAATGAACATTTGTAGGTTTATTAGTGTTCAAAGGTGAAACCTAATGAGACTACAACGAAAAAAGGTATTCGCTTAAATTCTCATCTGATCAAAGAATTGTTAGCCACATAAAATATTCCAGTATTTCTACTTGCTCTCACATCTGTATTTTCTGATAAGCTTACGTGTTCATCAACCGTCATGGTGATATATATTTCAAGAGCGTAGTAGCTGCAGTACAGTGCAAAGTTGTGAGCACACTTCACTAAATTATCATTATTATTATTATTATTATTATTATTATTATAAGTCCCTTGGGTTCCTAGTGGAACATAGGGCTTCAGTAGCACGTCTCCAGTGACCTCTGTTCTCTGAGATCTTTTGAACCTGGTTCCACGACAGCCCAGAAGCTCTCATTTCTTCCTCGCACGACCTCCTCCATGTCACCCTCTCCTCGGACGTCCAACTCGTCGCTTCCCATGGGGATTCCACTCGAGGGCCTGGCCTGACGCGTGATGTCCTCAGTCGGCCTTCTCAGTGCATGCCCAATCCATCTCCACTTCCTCCTGCATATTTGTTGCGTGATAGGTTCTTGGTTGGTTCGTTCCCAGAGCTCCTTGTTGCTTATTCTTTCTGGCCATCTGATCTTCAGTAGCGAGCGTAAGCAGTTGTTGATGAATGTCTGTAGTTTATTGGAAATCCCTTTCGTGACGCGCCAAGTCTCTGAGCCATACAGAAGCAATGACTTGACGTTGGTGTTGAAGATCCGTATCTTGTTCCGAATGCCGAGTGCAGAAGATCTCCACACTGGTTTCAGGCTAATGAACGCCTATCTTACTTTTCCGATTCTGACTTTGACGTCCTCGTCCGTCCCGCCTGTAGTTGAAACAGTGCTTCCTAGATAGGTGAAGGAGGTTACTTCCATTAACTTTCTCCCGTTTATGGTGATTGGAGTTTGTTGTTTTTGGTGGTGGTGCGGTATCTTCATCACCTCTGTCTTCCCTATATTCACTTGAAGTCCCGTCTTCGCTGCCTCTTCTATCAACTTGTTAGTTTTTGCCTGTAGATCTTCAAGTTTATGTGACATCAGGCACAAGTCTTCGGCGAAATCCAAGTCTTCTAGGTTCTTTTCCTCAGTCCAGTGTATCCCCCTCTTCTCGCTCCCCACTGTTTGCTGCATGATCCAGTCCAGTCGACCACAATCAGGAATATCATGGGGGATAGTAGGCAACCTTGTTTCACTCCTGTCTTCACTTCAAAATCATCACTGAGCTTCCCATTGTGAATTACTTGGCATGTGGCATCTTCATATAGTTGTTGAATGAGGTGGATAAAGGTTTGCGGTATTCCGTAGTGTTGAAGCAGTTTCCAAATTACTTCTCGGTCGACGCTGTCAAAGGCCTTCTCAAAGTCGATGAAGTTGAGGTAGAGAGCTGATTGCCATTCTATGCTCTGTTCTATGATGATGCGAAGCGTTGCAATTTGGTCTGCACATGATTTGTACTTCCTGAAGCCTGCCTGTTCCGGTCGCAGTTTTGAATCCAGTGCATCTTTAAGCCTCTCCAGGATGATGCGGCTTAATATTTTGCTTGGTGTGGGTGGACAGGAGAGTGATTCCGCGCCAATTCTTGCAGACACTGAGGTCTCCTTTCTTCGGTAGTTTGACAAGGTAACCCTTCTTCTAATCAATGTGCAGGTACCTTCTCTTCCTTCCACACCTTCTGCAATAGTGGTGCGAGCATGTCTGCTGTTGTCTCTGCGTCTGTTCTCAGTGCTTCTGGCGGTATCCCGTCTGGTCCTGCTGCTTTCCCACATTTCAGTAGCTTTATGGCGTTCAGGACTTCGACTTTCGTCGGAGGGTTTGTGTTGACTTGTAGTTCGGCGGCTGCAGGTGGTATTTCTGGACGAAGTGCAGGTGGTGGTGGTGGTAGATTCAAGAGCTTCTTGAAGTGGTCGGCCCATTGTTTCCTTTGTTTCTCTTCTTTGATAATTAAATTTCCTTCTTCATCTTTTATTGGTTTCATCTGTGTTGGTCTCTTCCCTGATAGCAACCTGGTTATTTGATACAATGTCGTCAGGTCTCTCTTGCCAGCATGCAGCCTGTTCTGCTTCACTTGCCAGTGTTTCGTAGAAGTGTCTTTTGTCTTTGCGTGCACTCTTCTTCACTTCTTTGTCCAGTGTTTTATACATTGTGCTCAGTTCCTCTTGTCGTTGAGCATCCATGCACTAGTTTATCTTCTGCTTCACCATCCTCCTCTCCTCTATCAGCTTCCAGGTATCCGTCGAGATCCATTCCTTATCTTCTTTCTTCTTCCTTCCTAATACGGTTGTGCAGGTTTCTTTCCACATAGCTTTCAAAGACTTCCAGTGTTCTTCCACACAGGTTTCTTCAGGGATGTTGCTCGATATCTCCCACTTTGTCTTGATGGCTGCCTTAAAGATCTCCTTTGTAGTTTCATCCTTCAGTTTCCGAGTGTTGTACATGAATTGAGGTCTATCACCAGCTTCCTTGAAGGCTTTCAACTTGATTTGGAAGGTTCTTTGCACTAAATAGTGAGTGGTGTAAACCTACATCTGCTCCCCTTCTTAACCTTGTGTCAAGTAGGCTGAGTCTCTACTTTCTTGAGACTGAGATGAAGTCGATCTGATTTTAAGTGTACTGCGTCCATCTGGTAAAATCCATATCACTTTGTGGATATCTTTGTGCTTGAACACAGTGTCCCCAATCACCAAACTGTTGAATGCACAGAATTCTGCAAACAATTCTCCATTCTTGTTCATTTCACCGAGCGCCTCTCGACCCATGGTTAGTTCTCTTCCTGTGTTGTCCCCTCTCAGTTTGGCACTCATGTCGCCCATTAGAATTTTGATATCGCCAACTGACGTCTTGTTCAGTGTTGATTGAAGTTGTCTGTAGAAATCCTCCTTTTTCTCTTGCTCTGCATTATTTGTAGGTGCATAACATTGTATGATTGTGACCTTTCTTCCTTTTGAGTTGAAACCATCTTGCTGTCATGATCCTGGAGGAGATTGGTTCCCACTGCATGAGAGACAGCCTTCGATGCTGTTGGGGACATCATGATAGCCACTCCCTCAGTGTGCTGGTGGTTGTCGTCTGGGTGACCGGAGTAGATTATTGATTCTCCAGTTGACAGTTTGGTGAGTCCACTCCCATTCCATCTGCCTTCGCAAATCCCAAGCACTTCAATGTGATACCTTCTCATCTCATTTACAATCTGGGTGGCTTTGCTAGGTTCAGACATGGTGCGGACATTCCATGTCCCCACGTTTACTTTCGGTTTCACCTGGAGAAGACACATCGGCCATTTGGCTTCTAGAAGGATTTCACCAAGCGGCATCATTTCGCCTGTCCGATTCCAGTGAGGAATAAGTTTGTTTTTATTTTTTATACTTTGTTTGTGCTTTGAAGTTTTTTTAGAGGTTGGACTTGTTTTACGGGGTAGGGTTGCTGGCCCTACGCCTAAACTTCCCTCTACATCCTGGCTTAGGACCGGCTAGTAACTAGTGAACTAGTTAACCAGGCGAGGTTACTTCACTAAATATTAGGTTATAATTGAAACAGTGTACTGCAACTACTGATAAGAGGTATTGCATGAGATAACTGGATTCACTAACTTCAGTCCTAGAAACTGAGTTCCGTGAGAACATTTTAAGTCAGTTTAATAAGTTAGAGTTGCACGTTCCTACTTTAATTGAAATTACTGCATGTTTTCGTGTGTGGGATACTGTCATGATACAAATTTCTGTGATAAGCTGGATGTGTTTTCTTTGATCAGTAATATGGTCATAATAACGAACGTCAGCAAGCATAAAGATCAGCTTCAGAGCCTTCTATAGACCAACTCCAGTCACCTAATAAAACAAGATGTCATCTTTTTGCTTTGATAACTTTCAATCGTCATCGTGAGTTCAAGGAGAACTTTGTCCAATATATTTGTTACCAAGCATGAATTTGAGCATGTTCCTGATGTTTCATGCTCGAGAACCGAACTTTTGGAGGGAAATCGCAGAAGAGATTACGTATATGGGTCACGATGGTGGTGCTTCTAAATAAATTCGAACGATAAAGGTGTATAGTTTCAATTTTTTTCACAATCAAAAGGTTACTGCAGGAAGCACCTTTAAATGATTCCATAATAAGACAGAAGGCTTGATTACTTTTCCGCTTCCTTGAAAGTTGCATTTTAATTTCACTTCAGATATGTAGTTCTTTAATTAAGCTTACCTATCGGTGTTAACCGAGTTTAGGTCATTTCCTGGCTCAAAACTTTTTTCGTGTGTTGTTTAAAACCTGATTCAGTAACAGTAACTTTTTAATAGAAGGTTTCCCGCTCTTCTCAACTCTAAACCTATCCATTTAATTTCATATACGCCATTTTGAGCTTGGATTACGATTCATGGTTTCCCTTTGTTGACTTCTTAGCTTAAAGTAATTTCTATGTTATCATCCCATTATAGGCGGCCTGGTTGAACTTTGGGTTCCCGAAAATTTTCCACCGAATGTATTTCATCAAATTCTTCCCTTTCAGTTCGTCTTAATCTTTTAAATATGTCGTTTAAACGTGTGAAACACTCTTGTACACTTTTAAAATGATTTCAAGATAACAACAAGAATAAACGATATGCTGGTAAGAGATGGGCTTATAAGTGCACAGAAATACAATACATTACTATTCTTTGGATAACTATGTAGAATCGCAGGTTTTGGTTATGGCTGAATAAACTATCACTCCCAAAGTCACACTCGATATTCTTTTCACTCGCCAGTCCAAATCAGACTGTTATGCGATACCGGGTATCCGTTTTACGTTGTGCCATTTATCTCTGTTATTACTAACATTATTCAAATCTAATGATTACTTCGCTTAAAAATATTGTGCAGGGAATGAATTTGTTGAACTGTTACATGCTGAGAACTACTTAGTGTACCAAAAATCATTCTAGGAACTAAGCTATTATTATTATTATTTATTATCAGTCATTAAAATAATCTGTACTGCTTAATTACGTCTTTTAAGCTATCCGGTGCTAAGTTGTTTCTTGATAATATGAAAACACATGATGAAATAAAATTATTTAATCCCGAAAATCTTATGCCTTGACTTTAATTAGACATTTTGATAACCAAACTACTTAGTTCTAGTTGGCAATACGATACATACTGTATGTAAAAAAATCAGGAACTGAATTCCCATTCAAAGCATTCAACTGAATTCCCTATTTTTGAAAACAGACATATGACTAGGCATTATTGCGTAACAGTCCAAGTTGCCACACTTCATATCAGTACATTCAGCGAGAAAGCACTAAGATGAAAGACAAAGAAACAGAGATGAAAGTAGGTAAAAGTAGTAAAAAGTCGTGATAAGGTAACAAGAAGGAATAAGGAAATACTGAATTCACTATGACCCTTGAGATGAGGAAGATATGCTGGTATGTCTCAGCCACTGACATCAATTCTGAAGCATGTCACCAACAGGCTCCAACCACTAGTTTCTGCTGACATTCAGACCTCAACCGGGAAGTTTACATCCCCCTACGGTCAAAGACTTCATGCACTAATGCCATATTTTAGTCTATCCACACCCAACCTTTTTCTAGCCTGAACCTACTTCAGCTAGCATTGTGAGAGGAGGCAGACGGTGAATAGGTATGCATAATACATATCCTAGCCGATGGAAGTTTTCAACCACATCAACTATCGGAAACTCTACTCTTAACTCCCAAGGTACTAATGTGATCATACCAGGAGAAACAGCTTACATGGCTAAGAAAACAGCGGTTGAACACTTGAAGCCTTCTCACGCCCTTGTTAGCCATAAAGCTGAACAGAACAAGCTTCAGAGCAGCACACGCGACTGTTAAAAGACGGCTGGATAGAAGTGCCAAATATTGAGATAAGAAGGCTGTAGTGGAGCCATATGTACCTTCCACACAAAGTGAGTTTGAGATCAAATGGAAGTGAAGCTTTGATGACGATGTCTAGTATAACATTGAAAAATTTAAAAACCGTAGGCACAACTCATAAAATAACTCAGTCTGAAAATTTGCGCAGTTGTTGCTGATATGAAGTTGCCCATATGGAAATCAACGCTTTAAGCTAACAGCCACTACTGTAAGGTTTCTGTGTTCCAATTTTCGTTTCATTTCGCCGTGAGATCGGGAAAAACCTAACTGGACAATTTCATCCTACAGTTGATCAGTCAAAACAAGTTATTTAACTTTTGGTTTATATGTTAATGAAAACTGCATAAAAACGACACATTTTTGTCGAATAAAGTGTTTTCCTTACAGCCACATATTGGTCTTTATCTTCTGATATTTTCGTGAATCAGTGACATATAAGGAACTTCCGGAGATCAGTCTCAATTCGTTAGTATCATTCGCTTATTTCTTATTATTTCACTCGGTCACTTCAGTTGCGTATACTGTTATCAGAGCGAATTGTGAGAATGCATGTAAACAGTCCATAAAGCGATGTTGGAAGTGATAACGACTGACTTTTTAGGAACCAGGCCGGAAAGAAAAATATACAACATTAGATAGGAATATAAAGCTCAAGAAAAGTGCGGAATGATATGCAGAATGGGAGATTATTCGGAAATGGATAACTGATTCTTAGGTTGAGCAGTTTTTCAACCATCTTTTGTGTTTCCTTAATAAACGCCATCATCTGCTCCATTAGGCTTCTCTTCAGTACAACTGCGGTTTTAAAATTCAGAAGGATCGAATTCGGTTGACCAACAGTACATTGTAATCACAAAGATTGGTACACGCTCCACTGTATTTAATGCTGCATGACTGAAAGCGGTGGATAGGAAATTCAAGATTTTGGGTTGTGCTAGTTGGCTGCATTATTAGGGGGGATCTGAGACAGCAAGCGAACTGTTGACTTCTCAGGAATTCGAACACTAATCACTCATAATCATAGTTAATGACTTTATAAATGAGCTATTTGCACAGAAATTTAATATTTATCTCTGATGTGCTGTGATGCGGGCTAGAACAAGTTTCCTAAGATGTTTGTTTCTAATACGTAAGAGACTCTGGTTTTGGGGCTTCTGTCAACTTTCTCCAACCAGCAAGCACTATATATGACATACTTCAGTGACGGACATCAGTGAAAGGCAGAATAAATCTTCTTTTCTATACAGGATATATCAGATCTAATACCACTGTATTGAACTGAAAAGAAACTAGAAAAAAGTTTTTGGATTATTTCCGCTACGTAGAATATACACCTCTTTTTACACCCGAGTATAAAATCTCCAGGCAATACGTAGTCAAATTTGACCAGCAAATTTAATACGAAAACGTTTCGCAAAATTTTACTCAAGGCAACTCGTTTCAAGGCGATTCAGTTGACAGAACCACCCGTCAACCATAAAAAAGATTAATGTGAATAAACTGCAGGTTATTTACACTAATTTAGTACTAAACTACTACGTTCTGTTTATCACTATTAAGTGACTAAAACGCAAATGCAACAGAAATATATTTCAAGTTGACAATCATTACGACTGAGATTAGTCAGAGAAATATTAAAAGACTGGGAGCACTAGACAGCTGTTTCGACCTAGCGTACGGCTTACCCCACCGGATGTGAGGACAAATACTCAACGAAAGGCGGTGAATCAGGGTCATGCTATATCGCAAGTTGATAGAAGTAGGAAAATATTGGTCACTATATTCTGACCCAGTGACTCAACAGTAATCTGGTTGCCGCGAGAATAGAAGGCTCTTGGATGGACACCTGGTGCAGTCATCGGTAAGTATCACTGAGGAGTCTCATACTAATATGAAACAGCTGTTCAGTGACTTCAGGTTTCCAATATTCTTCCGACTGATGTTAGTCCATGATGAATACCAACCTGAAATCAATAAATGCGCACAAACATATTACTTTCTAATTTAAGCGTATTCATTATACATAACAACGGAGAAACTTTACACTGAATGGGAATGTTTACATCAATGTACAAATAACAGAGTTCTGTGAAGTGAAGACAAACACAAAACATAGTCCTTTAAACACCTGAATAAATTCTACTTTCAAATCGAAAACTACAGGTTCAGAATGAACTACAACGGAAAACAAAGAAATTGAGCGTGGTGACCTCTTCAATTATCTGATAATTCTTGGTTATCCTAGTAGGCTAGTTGTTAACATAAGCTCGGCGGCAGAGTAGGTCTAACTTAACATAAGCCATCCTACACTGATCGTTGCACTGGTGGAATATCCGAACATCCATCAAGAGGCTAGCGCACTGTCCAATAGCATACTAAGTCTGCTTACTTGACTGTGAAATCCTTATTATAGATGGGAGATTTAAGAAAACTTTCAGTATTCGATTTCTGTCACCTTTGTGATATTGTCAGCGTGTGGTGGGATCATGATTTGAATATTGATTGCATGTTATTAGGCCAGTTGGTGAGATTATCATCATCGTCTAAGGTTTTTGGTGGACGTCACATATACTGAAATAATTTCCACTCAAATGTGCTACATTGTATTCGGTTCGCTAAAACTGAAATAATGTTGAGAGATACATGATATCCTGACGTGATAATTTCAATCGGAGTTCATGATACACACAAAATCGATTACTGGTGATGTGATTCGCAATGATGCAAATGCATAAACGCTGTAATCTTAACGGTAAGGATCTTACTAATTACAATTATCATTTATCGTTGTTATAGTTTTTGCATGACTTTTCATACAGTTAATTACATAACAGTTATCCTGTTGATTTTCTCTGTCCAGTTCAAAAACTTGGATCAGTTTGGAATTATACCCCTTCTTATTTTGTTTACCTTTGCCTTTCTGAAATGAGGAGACTGAAACCATATCGTAAATTATAAATGAACTCAAATTCCTGTATATTCAAGTTCACAGCATAGATATATTGCATTTTCAAGGACATGGTCGAATGCTTTGTTCGCACAAAACACTGATCTTCAGTAAACTGATAACTAGATGTTAAATTAGAAATGAGAACCAACTGTTAAAAATCTTGAACTTTTGCGTTGATAAAACTTAGGCTTACCATAAGAACTGATGTCATATTTTTACTCTGGTCTTACGTGTAATCCACAAACGTTCAGTCATATTCCTCCAATCCCCGTTTTATGGAAGTGTCGCTCTCAGTAAAGTTGTAAGAATACCTTCCGCATCAAATAAACAATACTGAGAAGTGGAATGCTTCTTCTTCTTAGCAGTAGATTCTTGAGCAGCGCCTACCCACAAAGATACACACAATGGAATGCAGAACCGCAGAGTATCACTATGAGGAATTCACCTTCGAGTCACAGTGTGAATCCAGTGGTTTACATTTAAAGTCAGCATCAAGATAAACTGGCTGCGATTTAGTGTCATCGGAGAAGATCCACTTTACAACTAACCTGCTTCAGTTCGAAGATGGAAAATTTCCATTAGAGATTCAGCGACTCTACTAGAAATCAGTTAATAATGCTCACCAAGTTACTGTTTAATTGAGTAGTTTTGATGGAGTCAATTAATCTGATGGTGAAAAATATTTTCTCCTCAATCGATTCTCCAAAAAATACACATTTGAGCTGGAATTTCGACCTTTTTAAATGAGTAGTTGGGCTACTTGATAAGAATATGAGTCGTATGACAGTTTCACGTTGATATTCATCACGAACTGACATCAGTTGGGGAAACATTGAAAACCTAGAAGCACTGAACAGTTGTTTCGTTCTATTTTGGGACTCCGCAGCACCCATGACTGCGCCAGGCATCGAAACCAAGACGTTCGGGTTCCGCGGCAAGTAAGTTGCCGCTGAGTCACTGCGTCGGAATCCAATGCTCTATATTTCCTACTTCTCTGAGTTCAGTTTGATCCGTGAAGGGGTCACGTGCGCGCACTGCTAAAGAGTCCCATTCTAGGACGAAACAGATGTCCAGGGCTCCCAGTGTTTCTCTAACTGATGTCAGTTCATGATGAACATCAACCTGAACTTAATAAACAAATCCCTACAAACCTCCATGTTCACTTTTACATTGATTTCCATACTCGCTGAGAGGCACTTCATGCAGATAACCTCACTCAACAGCACATTTTCGCTGTTCCATAGTGGTTTGAGTTTTGGTAAAGGAACTTTCCTACCAAGATAACATTTTTCTTATACAATGATTAAAAAATTAGCTGGGATTTTCACATCTGTTTAATTCAAAATCCCAGCTAACATATATAGAAAATGCTCTATTCAGTAAATGAATTGATGTTTACATTATCATGGTGCGTTTTTATTTCAAAATACGTAGGAAGCTTAGCTTTCAAGTTCATTTAGCACTAGATAAAGTTAGATAGAGTAGCAAGATAAAAGGTATCCAGTTGGTTTATGCCAAAAATGGGTTTTTCTAAACAAAGCTAGACGCTGAATGTTTGCGATTTAGAAGTGTGGTTAAGATGAAATGACCGTGTGCAAAAGGTTAAACGAAAACAGATCTAATGAACTTGTTTACCATGAGTGATTCCTTGTTGAAATTAGGGGAACTGTAATTCTTTCCGATAGGACATATGATAATGAAGGTAAATGATAGTTAATTCACTATTATACCCATTTTTTCTGTTGCAGAATGCTTTTGGGAGCTCAGCAACTCACTGTAATCAGTAAATTTGTGATGAAAACCAGAAAGTAAACAAACACCTTTTCTCAAAAGGTTAGTTATCGAGTAAATGTTGGTTCATACAGGAAGCATGTAGTACCTACTTACATTTGAATGTGAAAAAGAGATGATAATTCATTACAAAAGGTGTATTTTATTTGAGTAATTCTGGAGTAGTACATTAGAACGAAAACAATAAACAGATATTTAGTATCATTGTTATTCGATCTTTTCAAGAGTATGAATCTGATATTAAGTTTTTTACGCTAACATTCAAGTTTGGTACAGAAGGTGACCTTTATGATCATCCAATTGAATCGTGATATGGAGTAGAGATGAATATAGTATAGCACAAAGTGGGTGAAGTTTACTTCGACCGTGAAAAGTACAATGGAGTTGTGGGTCATCAGTGGGGAGTAAGAACACAATTGTTTGTATGTTCTTCAACTCACTAGAAAACAATTCAACGTTTCCAAACTAATTATTTTTCAAAAAATATACAACCTACTCACTAGAATTAGTATTCACTAAAAGAACTGTTGGGATATCAAAATACTTTGGTTTATGAATAACATTTACATAAACTCAAAAATGGACTACGCTCATGCAGCATATTCTACATAAATACTTAATTGCTTCCAAGTATTATCATACTGCATTTTAGGTTGTCACAATTGCCCATAGCTGTCAGTAATCTCTTCTCAGCATCTTGATTGGGCTTATTTTCTGTCTGCACATCACAATTACGTTGGCTTCCTGGTTACAGCTAATGAGACAACCAAAACACATGACTGTACATATTGACGGTAGTTTGGATAAAGAGTAGGATGTTTCTACTGAAAACTGTCTAGTCATTTACCAAAAGTCAAATGCTCAGATGTGATCATCGTACCAGACGACTTCAATTAATGAATGGGAGAACTGAGTCAAGTATAAAGGCACTTAAGCAGTACTTTCGGAATCCCAGACCAATATTAACGATCGTTTTATACAACTAGATGTTAAGATGAGCGATGACACCTGAGTTGTTGTTTTCATTAGAGACTGTGAAACAGTGGTTAATCCATTTTTTCAACATAAGAGTAACTCACTGATCGATCATCAGTTTTCTCTGAACACTATCGTATAAATAACGTTCAAGTAGACTGACCACTAATGTAGATTCATGCTTAAAAAGAATTACTTATTGTATAATACAGAAATTCACTGCAGACTGTTCGGTTGCTTTCGATTCACCAGCTTTATGTGACACATACTAATATGTGTAAAGGTGATCCCAACTTTGAAATCGGTGTCAAGAACGATGATCACGTAGTACGCATCACTAAAGTGACAATCACTCTTCTCTTAAATACAGAGGAAAACAGAATTGCTTTTTGTTTTTTGAAAACTTTATTTGAAAAGACTGAAAAAAACTAAGTGATCATATTATTTGCTGTCTTCATGAATTGTTGAAGCACTTTCTTTTTGACTTTGTTCTAAAACCTAAAGAAACAGATGGAAAAAAATGAGAAACAATTATCACTTTTTGGAAAAAAAACTTGTTTGAACAGATGCAAATAAATTACTCGGTGACTGAAGCTATCTGATTCTAGCTGATCTCACAGATTACTTCTTGTCTGATATGTAGAAAGTTGATCGCTTACATATTTGTATACTAGAAACCAGTACATCTATGTACTGCAAAATATACTCTTAGCGGATACATGTTTGATACTAATACTGAAAGTGATACGATTTAATGAATGCAAACAATCCCATACATTTTAACCGAAACTCTCCCCCAACAAGTGAAACAGCTATTTAAAAAAATAACTGGGCTACCATCTAATATAATAAGTGCGGATGTGAACCCATTTAGACAGTTTGAATGTGGGAAAGTGCACCCCATACGTCATTAAACTTTTGATCTATGCACTGACAATTTACAGAAAGTGAGCTTGATAAAGATATGAGACAATAAATTACTCAAAGAAGGACATCAGTAAACCCTAAGATAATGAACGGTGGTTGTTGATGAAATGTTTTCGTAGTGAGTTCGTGTATTAATTTACAGTTAGTTCTCATACACATCTCAAATTTGTAGAATCGAGTCTTTAATTTGAATATAAAAAGTTCGGTTTCATTATACATTTTTAAAACAGTATGACGGAATATCCAACCGACTACTACACTTAAATTACACAATTACGAGTATGAAGGGAAATAATAACAAACATATTTTCCAGTATAGTTCACTTGAAGGTATTCTGAAGACACACAGATAGACGGATAAAATCAACGTAGAACCACGTGCATAAGTACATCTGTTCAAGTTGTCACACTTCACAGTAATATACAAATAACAAGTGGATACAAAAACACTGATATCAAAGTAGACGAAGTTGTCTGAGAGAATAAGCAACCTGAAGATAAACGTCACAGCAAATATCCAAGTTTTATAAGACGTCAAGATGCGGATACATCTGCGCCACTGTGTCCGATTTTCAGACATTTTATAAAGAGCCCTTAACTACTGATTCTTTTCGTATCAAACACCTGTTACATATCCCAAAGACCTTGATCCTAAGGCTTTACGACCAACTGAACTAATCTTTTATATTTCTGTAACTGAACTTTTGCTTTTTTATGAAGCAATAATCAGTGATGATTGTGGTTTTGTCGATTAAACTGTCTGATATAACTTACCAAACTGTTTGGCTGTCACAGCTAATGTTCGACTACTATTTTTAAACGACAAGACCAGTAGATTGCCAGAACCTTTCCTTATGACACTTCAGGTTTGTAAAATTCTTGTTCTCAACCATAAATAAACACTGTCTGCCTCTATCCTATCTGTTATGTCTACAAACTAGGTAGTTAGCAGTTCCCTAGCAGCGGTATATCGTTTCAGGCGATTGTTTCAGTCTTACTTTAATCAATCCTTATAATAACTGCATTTTCAACTGACTGGAAGGTTATCAGCTCCAAGTTTAGATTACACTAGATTTGCACACTTCTATTAAAGGAATGAGTGTCAATCATACCTTCACTTTTCACAATGACTGGCTATTTGCAAAAGTTGCCGTTTGACGTTTTCTACAGAAGTGCATGACATAGACAAACAATATTAATAGACTTGGGTCGCTTTTAGATAAGATTATGGTTTAGAATTTTATTGTTATGCAGTCCTTTTTGATCTCTAACAGAATGAGTTGGTACAGTAATGTGTATAGATATAGGTTGAAGAAATATTGTATATAAGTAGCAAAAAGATGTCATTGAATATTTTTTGATTTTTCACTTACTAAATTACACGAAAAATCCTGGTTAACAAACATGGAAGGGTCAAAGACACCTTGAGTAATCGCCGTCTCGCTTTTAAGTGAGCTTAGTTCGCTCAAGAAGTTCTGAGCCACCTCTTGTTGGACACTAGGAGCTAAGGAATTCCAATTATGAAGGTAAGTCCATGGTTCTTCAAGGACCTTCTGATAAGCTATTGAATTCTGCAAACAAGAAATATCCATATGAGGAACAACGAATTCGTCGTCTAAAAAACAATAATGTAGATTTCAGATTGTTTTTTGGAAAGAAATGAGTCATACTCACGCTCATGAACTAAAAACAGGTAATCCTACATGTAAAACAATTCAGCACATTAATACTTCAATACTTTTAATATACGCTACCAGAGCAATTAATTTGATGTCCTAAGGTGATAGATTACTTAAACACAAAATCGGGCACTACAACGGAAGTTGCCTACCATCACTAAAAAGAGCTGAGTACAGTGAATTAATGCGGCGTGACTACTAATTGGTGTGCACTACATGTGCCTTAGTAGACAAAACAACCTTAAATTCATCGACACTAGATGGCAGGATGTCTGATAATTGTGCAATATTAAGTAGACATCCGTCCACATTATATAGGTAACAATATCACTCCAGTAAATAAATACGGTCACTTAAAATGAATTTTGGAGACATGGATAACTCGAGTGCAAACAGATATAAAATTCGTCTTTTGAATAATCATCACACAGATGTGTCATGCATCACTTTAATTTCCAGAAAAGTCAGTGCCATGGGTTAAAAGCCAGTTCAGCTGCCAGAACTTGGGGTCTAGTCATCAGCACTCAAACAATCCACGTTTCTCACGGTGTAATTCATAAAACCGCATACTGTGGCTATGGCACCTAATTTATTTACACCGGCATAAATATTCCCTATAGTGCTATCATCTCGCAAATTGGTTTGTCATATCGTGGAAAAACTAAGTATATAGTCACTGAACTGAATATGCTAATTTAGACGCCAATCCATAACATGATACCTTCGACATTTCTGGCTACTTAGATCAATAAGTAAAACGACTAATATGAAGTCCGTTTAGCAAGCTTAGCAACAGCATAAAGGAAAGGTAACAACAGAACTATAAGGTCGAAATAAAGCGCTTATGGGAAGGAAATAGACAGAAATCAACAAATAGATACAAATACATAGTTCCAGGCTACTTAGACTTCAGAAAATTAAATATGGGATGCTCAAATGCCATTGTGAAAGATTTCTAGCCATTTTAGTTAATCTTTCTTAAGTACAAAAACAAGCAACTGAGACTCATTGTTATGATGCGGAGTTGTAAGAACGAACGATAATACTTAACGATTGCTGGTCGAGGGTTGAGAATATTCAGCTCAAGTGATTTGTAAAGATAAATCAAAAAACTGGTAGTCAGGTGAGCTTATAGTATCTCGAACTGAAAACGTTCATTAGTGAAAACGGACCCTATTTACAAAGTTTACAGTAACCTTGAAAGGCAATAAATAATTGTAAGTACGGAATGTAAGGGATATAGGTATCCTTAACAGTCATCACGATTTTTTCACATATTTGGTCAAACCTACGGTTACGAATTTTTGATCACTATGAATGTAACTGAGAGAAGCATATGAGTGAATTGTTTAGACGCTTCAACGATATGAGGACTTGGTCCAACCTAGTTACTACGTTTGTGCAACTTACATGGTCACTATCTGGATCTCCAGTCAGTGGATACTATTTGAATAAATCTTTAAAATGTTATCAATTTTTCACCAACTTAAATGATTTCCAACTAAACGCTTCTATTAGCATAATTGCTTGTAATATACCGTCACTGATTGGACCAAATTGATCGGTCTCTGTTGGCATATGGGCTCCTGTGCGGAAGCCTCGATATTACCTGTGTTCTAATTATAGTAAAGATGGACAGTGGCTAGCAAAGGAGTCTAGAATGGGAATTTCGTTCTATTTGGGACTTGTCAGCTGGGTGTACCTGCCTTCCAGCAAGTGATATTGTCCCCACCGGGATTCACTGGGAGGCAGATACACCCAGCTGATGAGTCCCAAATAGGACAAAATGCGCATCCTGGATTCCACCGCTAGCCACTATCCATCTTTACTATGAACGCTTGCATCTTAAAATAGTGGTAGAATTAAAATGTTTTAATAACCCAACGACATAAGCTGGCTGGTAAGATATTTTTGAGGTCATATGATACCGGAAAAATTAGTGGAACGGTAGCAAGTCTAAAATAAATTACCACTACAGTGCAAACAACTTACATTATGGTGGATATCTGAAGGCGAAGTTGTAATGCTGGTTGTACAGAGTGTGGCTGACCGATAGCTGTTATTTTGATGTGGCGATCAGGCTTGTGCATTACAATGACCCAACGAGCTACACTGACTTGAACGCTCGTTCCCCAGAGGTCCTACCATGTCAGAAAGGTCTGTTGGATAGAAGTTAGATAAAAAGCAGTTGCCGTTAAAGTGTAGACTGCTACACTATGGTGGTGATACGAGGGCAAAGTTGAACTGCTGGGTAAATGGGTTGTGATAGCAGAAAGGTGTTCTACGCGGACAACCAGCAGTACTATGGTGGTGCTACTTTACCAGTGCGAAGGGTGAAGGAAAAAAGGCTGGCCCCAATAATAGTAAATTTCTCGGTCCCATGGTCTTCCGGTGCCGTTGGTATGAGCTTTTTCTTTTCGGTGTTAGAACAATCTAAACGCATACCAAACAATTCTAAAAAGACTTTGTGACAGACCTCTTAGGTTCTGTCGTCACAAATCTTTTTCTTTTCCAGGTACTCGGCAGAAACAACTTCCACAGTGTGGGCAGCCAGGAAGTATCAACTATCCGCATGCTTACAGTAATATACAAGGTCCAGCCAGCCTATGCTCGTTACCTGTATCCTTCTTTGCTTTCACTTACTGATACCTCTTACAACTTCGTCAACTTCTCACTCTGAGAACATTGCCAAAGATGTCTAAACACCACTACTAGTCTCCTAAGACTCCGATATCGATTTCAAATCGGAGCTTTCAACATCCGAAACCTATGCTAAATCGGACAACAGGCATCGCTCTCCAGAGCTCTGGAATCTCGAGCCATGGATACATACTGAGACACTTATACAAGACCCGAGTGTAGTTAGTCACCTAACCAATGTGGCGAGTCTTTAAAATTTACTTTGAGAGTATCCAGAGGTTCAATGGTCGCAGGAAACATACGGTGGTCAAACCTGTGCGAGATCCATTGGAAGGTGAGGAAACTAATTATATATTTAGGGAGGAGAGCTAAGGGCTTATTTGAACGTGACAGCAATCCTTATCCTGGGATGATGTGCAGTCTGCTGTAGAAACAGCGATAGAGACGGTGAACGTCAATGGACTACCTTAACCTTATCAGGACTGATTGATCCAGAAAGACCCATTTCATTAGGCTGTTATTTGAATTACGAGCGAAATCAGCTCAAATGTAAGTCGATCAAGAGTTCTCACAGTGATGGCAAAGCAACAGTGGGTGACAAAAGAAGGATGAAGGGAACCTCAGCAATAAGTAAATACCCGGAAACTATTCAGCCTTATTGCAGATACCAGCAAGAAGAAAACAATAGTGCAATCATCACCGAAACCATGGTATTCTGATAACTTCGCAAGACAGGAGGTTAGAACGTGGGATGGAACACTTTGAAACCCGATTCAAGTAGCCCATAGCAATGCTTCAGTTTCACAAGATCTTAGACCTGAATGAGATGTAAGTGTCGGTCCTCAAACTGTCCATGAAGTTGGGGCTGTTTCTAATCTGAAGCTATGCAAAGTGGCAGGACCTGATGATCTGCCACCAGAGGTTACTACGGGAAGAAGTGATGAATTACTGCGAAGAGTGGAATAGACACTAGGTAGCGTATGGGAATCAGAGGTAGTCCCATCAGGCTGGTGTACTTCATTGGTTCTCTCAGTCTATAAGAAGGAAGAGAATTCTTCCTGAACCAAAAATAGGGGTATTATTTTGACGAATATTGTGTCCAAGATCCTAGGGTCTATAGCTATCCAACCCCTGAGTGGAACTCGAGAAAACCAGGCAGGTCCCAGACAGCTGGACAAGGGTGCATCGATTATATTCCTACCCTACGACAGGTTCTGCAATATGAGCATACTTATTGATTCCAGAAATTTGCCGTATTCCTTGAGCTGAAGGCGACATTTGACTCTGTCAACCGTGAAGTGTCGTGGCGATGGTTGACTATGAAAGGAGTGGGGTGCAAGTACGTAAAGCCAGTCAGGACCCTGAAATCAAACTCACACAGGCTTACGAAGAGTTCGTATCTGAATGGACGACAACTAGCGGTGTCCACCAAGGACGCGCGGTTACCGTTCCTGTTTAATATCGTTACAGGTGTACTGGTGGATATAACTTTAGGTACATCTGAATTAACAAGGGTGGATCCTCTATCTTGAGGGCATCTGGTTGACTTGCAGTACATAGATGATATTGTTCTTTTAACTGAAGATGCTGACAAAATGCAAGTACTCCTGAACACCTAGAGTAGAAACTTAAGCACATTTGCCATGCGTTTCGCACCTGTTAAATGCAAGATAATGTTCCAGGACTTGTCTGTAATTACTCCCAGTCCAATGATACGGGGTGTCGACCAGTTCACTTAATTGGGGGGTTGCATCAGTTAGAACGGGAAAGCTGATGACAAAATCCCAGCTAGGATACAGAACTCCTGTCTGGAACCCGCCAGCTCGCGGCATCTCTGGTGCTGATTGGTAAGATAACCGACTACCTATTAAAGGACGAGTACACTGCGCTGCAGTCCATACTGTCCTGCTATACGGTTGAGACATAGCCGTTTAAAGCAGATATATGAAGTGGTTACAGATCTTGGAACATAGGTGTATTTGTAGCAATGCTTTCATAAAATGGGATCATCATAGTAGCAATGTCGAGGTCAGATGAAGGGTACTAAAGAAGACAAGTCGGCCGATTAGGTTTTGAACCTACAGCGACCCGGACGTATATTACCCATGCCTAGCCACCATCTACCTTGAGGCAAAATGCGAGCAAAGTTAAGTTAGGTTGGAAGACTCAGGGTTACTAGACTAAGACATGGCACCAGTCTATGAAGTCTCTGACTGCCGATCTGGGCAGTGTGGGGGAGATGTAGACTCGAAGAAATATCGAAATGCACTCAACTACCTTGTGCACATTAGTGCAGTAGGCAATAAACCACAAATGTGTGCGGGCTAATGATACTACTTGGCTGCCCAAACCTCGATAAGTAGAGAGGTGCTCGAACTAATGACCCACTGGTTAAAAGCCAATGAGCCACAACTTTACAAAATGCAAACTATCTGGGTAGGATGTGAGAGACGATAGGAATCAGTGGTTGAGAACTCTTGGTGAAATGGCTGAAAATTGGTCACGATGGTGCAGATGTATTCACTCTTTGACGTCTTCTAAAGTTTGGATTTCAAGTCCCTTCTCTCATACACCTTTGTCTAATTTGATATCAGTCTCTTTCTATTCAATTATTCTTTGTATGGTACTATGAAGTGTGACAACCTGAACCAATGCATTTGTATGAAAGGTTCTGTGTTGATTTTTATCTTTCTGCCTGTTTGCCGTAATATGTTACTTTTCGAAGATATCGCGTTACTCAAGCTCCGTCTAATCACCATCAGCATTCTATCTCCTTACAATCGTTACTAATTCTAAATCTTGAATACTTTATAGCTCCACAGTAATAACAAAAAATTGATTTCACAGGAAATCGTCTCTAGTTTTTTGAAGGCCTGCTGCGAAGTAATACGAAAGTTAATATGAATTATGACCAAAACTTAACCAAATAGTGTCGAATATTGGGTACTGAGATTGACACAAATAAAAGCTAAACGTGTTGAAGTGTTTAAATGTCCACATCTTTCATCAAATCGAATAACCTTTGCTAGTCAAAACCCTCGAATCTCAATAAACTGATAACAGTAATCATCTGCGTAAGTTGTGACTAGATAACCATCTAGTCTCAGCCGACAGTAATTTCAAAGACAAAAAGATATCGTCTCAGCAATCGGGCACCAAACTCAACTTATTCGTGTACCCAGATAAAATATCGTCGACAGTTGTTGTTTGAGAGGGTTTTCTGAAAATAGCTGCACCCTCTAGAGAACGTATACGGACAGTAACCTCGTAGTGGTCCCAGTATTTATAAGCTTGGGTCTGAATGGACATGGGAATAATACATATAGGAGACGTCCCAAGCTCAGCTTGATGATGAGGACGCTAAAGCTACTTTTAGAGATGAACCGGTTAAACATTTATCATTCTAAAGAATCCTGGCTTCATCTTTAGTCCACTGTGAAAATACTAGTAGGAAGCGCAAATGATTGTGAAAAAGGCAGGTATATTTTACCACCTTTGTTTGCACTTTTGAATACATGGGACAACGTTTCAGCGAACTGAGTGCAATGAGTAGCGGCAGGTTGCACATACGTCGATGATAAGCCTACACAACGACTGTAAGCAGTGGTTAGTAAGAACTATAGAGAAGGCAGTTGCAATAGGTAATTGTGGGTACTTATCTTGGTGTTGTGATTCATAGTTGGTCGAAGTGGTGCAGGCGAATTCAAACTTCATCTTTATCTTAACCACGATATGATATATGGCTTTGTTTTAGCATCCTTTTTGCATTTTGACTGTTTACGACTTACCTTATTCCCATATCCTTGGCGGTCGTCTTGGTGCTTAAATTCGTGGTGTGAGGTGTTGTAACTTCGGCTAATACTTTGTAATTCAAGGTATAATCCTGATAATGACTAAAAGAACTTGCGATTTCCTTCTTCAAACAGCTCAAGAGGAAGTTACCACCACTACATTATTGGACTTTTTCGTTGACGGGATCACTAAGTTCAACCATGAAAAGGTTATAAAATCCCGTAGTGCTTATCACTCAGAAGCTATAGAGCTACATGCAGGTCTTCGGTGGGAAAAAGCATATCCAAGACGTCTTTTAAGCACTGCATGTGAAACGATGTAGAGATTCTTCGAGTTTAGAATTTTCAAGGGTAACAAATAATAATTTGCTTAATGCCTTAAGTATTACCATATACTTCCTTTTTGACTGACGACTGAGCGTGAAAAAAAGGCTTATGCAAAAAGATTACGAAGTCGGGGGTAAGTGCCAACGCATAATTCCAAGTAATTAGGGCTTGCGTGTTAATGTTAGTAATCGCAGCAGGACGTTTTTACTGTTGATTTTCTGGTTTACTTCTTGATGAGTACTACTTACTTGGAGTTAGCTAACAGTGTTAGAATGGAGGTGGACAAATTAAACCATACATACGGAAAATACGGAAAAGTGTGTACTCCGGACTTAGTGTTGTTAACCAAACACCACACCGTTTTGTGGAGTCGTATATGGCGGAGGTCAGACTTTATGATACTTAATTACTTATGGTGACCGCTTACCTTCTACGGACAGCGAAAATGCCAACAAACTACAAGATGACTTAAAGACATCTCAGGGAGTCATGATTTTAGCAGCAATTCATACCGAATCGTCAATGAACTACAAGTTCTCGAGGGAGATGAATAAAGCTGTGTTTAACAAACTTCCTTGACAAGATAATAAGGAGCAGTAGCAAGTAACCTACTACTTCCGCTCAGCTGTTATAGCAAGTAGGTTTGTGTACCCTATATTACCCAAGGAAGCAGAAATTCTGCTAGAAGCAAGTATATCCCCCCATACAATTATCTTTTAATTTCCATGCAAATACTTTATTTTATGCTATATATCACTTGCATTCCTTCTAGTTTTACAGGCTACACTAGATGTCTGGGGACTTTAAAACCCGTGACTTCTTTCTTATTCCACCGGCATTCACAAGACATTTAAGAAACCAAACCGTTGCTTTTGTACCCAGTGTTTCAGGATATGAAGCCTGTTTACGAATATACTCTTACTGCTCTTAAAAACGTCTGCTAGACCTGTAGCGTAGAACATGTTAAGCGGTTGTTATTTATTATGCATATTATTTGTGTATAAAAAGAAAGTTCGCATGGATGCGCGAAAGCATGCGTAAACGAATTAGATATAATGCTGACAAAGAATATTATGAGCAAGCGAAGTAATAAAAGGGATAAAAAAGCAAATGATGAGGTCAATGCACACAGTACTACTGCTCTGCTGAGCTTCTTTATGTTCACCATTGACAAGTCCACTTGATTTCCCCATTATATATATCATCTCCATAAATGTCTACTTTCCCCTATCATTTTCCCTTTATTTTCCATTTTTTTGTTAGACTGGGATAGTTACTTTAGGTGGCATCGATGTCAATCACTGTTAATTTTCAGTATGAATATTAAGCACTCAAGTAACAAGTAAGTTATAAGCATAAGCTATATACTACTATTGGTTGGAGTACAAAAACAAACTAGGATGCTGCGTTTGAGAACTAACCTTGTGACCCCATGCTTGCACGAGAGTAACGCACAGTTTTGAATATTCCAAATTCCTCCGTAGAAAACTTATAGTTTTTGGTCTTTTTTACCCAGCTCTTGGGGCTTGGTCCAACTGGTTTTTAAATTCCAAATCCTACCTTACAGTATTGCAAACTGTGAATTCCTTGCATCTCCCAATATATCCAATATTGATAGTGCGAGTGTAGAAAACTGGTACTTTTTGATCTCTCGCGTCTAGTTCTTAGGGCTTGGTTCGAGTTATTCGGTTCACTCCTGCAGTGGATGAGAAAATCCCCTCTGCTTTCTTGCTTTTAGCTTCGGTGAGGTGGATGTTTTGTGGGTTAGTAGGTGGTAATTTGTAGAGTGATTAGGGAGCTACGGGTTGCTGGGAAGTTTAGAGAACTGCCGTGACTCCTGTCTGTGTAGGTACCTGAAAGAGAATAGTCAGGTAGTGGTAAAGGAATGAAGGGAGAATAAAGAAAAAAATGAAAAAAAGAGAGGAAAAATAATGATAATATAGGGAAGAGAAAAGGGAAGGAGAAGAAAAGGAGGGTCGAAAAGAGAACGAAAGAAAAGTATTTGAAAATTGCCCTAATGGTCGCGTGGGTTTGGTTCCCACGGGAGAATCAGTAGGTAATGTGGGTGTATTAAGGAGAGAGATAGTGAGTGGTAGTTAGGAGGGAGTTGGGGGGGGGTACTGAGGTTGGTGACTACCTGAGTACGTCCGTGGTAGTCCATGCGAGGTGACATAACTGTCTAATTGCCTCTTGAAAGAGTCGACTAAAGGAGCTATAACGACGTGTCGCGGTAAGGCATTCCATAAAGCACATACTCTTAGGGAGAACAATTTGGACCTGAGTGTGGTTTTGGCTCTCTGGTGTGCTATCTTAATGAGGTTTCCTCCTGAAGATCGTTGGGATTGACAGAATAAGCTTTGTGGATGTCGATCCCAACTATGTATTTCGGACATCAAGTACTGCTGACGTGGAAAGTCGACGGTATCGGATGAGGTGCGCCCAAAACTGTTCAGAGAGCTTTCACTGTATGTAGTCGGCCCACTGACTACTATATTTAAACTATCCATCAGTGAAGGCACACTCCCTTATAACTGGATGGATGCCACAGTAACACCTATCTACAGGGCAGGTTCTAGGCAGCACAAATTAAAATTACTGACCTATAAATGTGACTAGTACTGTGGTAAAAATCTTAGAAATAGAAATCATGAAAGCCATCACACTATCGTCTCGCCTGCAGTATGGCTTTCGCTAAAATTTCTCTTGTTTGATGAGCCTACTTACAGTCACAGAAAGTTGGTTCAAGTCTAAAGATGATAGGATACCTGTGTATGTAATTTTCTTGGACTTTAGTAAGGCGTTCGACAAAGTACACCCTTTCAAGTTGCTCGGGAGATTCGAAAGTTTTCGAATCACTGGCAGTCCGCTTGCATGGATAGGAAGGTTCCTTGTTTGTGGGAGACAAAGAGTAGAAATCAGTTCTTAGATCCCCTGTTGAAAGTTGGCAGAGAGGGGAAGACTGCAAGTGAAAGTCCTGGGTTCCCTGCTGCGTTTCCTATACGTAAATGAGCCGCCAGTTATAACGAAATCATTTATGGTTCTTTGCGCTGATGATGCAAAAGTCTGGCAGGAAATTAGGAACGATCAGGATATACGTGTGCTTCCAACAGGTGCAACCAGCTTGTTTACCTGGTCAGAGACGTGGCTGATGCCTACCAACGCAGATAAACGTGTGAGCATTCACTTAAGGCGCACAAGTGGCAACACCTACGATACCAATGGGACTCCCCTATCGTCAGTGGTGACCCACAATGACCCAGGAGTCACAGTGAAGTACGATTCGAAAACCATGGCGCACTGTAGATAAGTAGCAGCTCAGAGTTTTGGGACACTGGGCATTTATGAAAATAAGTGGTGACATGTTCACCAACATATGCACGCCCTCAGTTACGTCTAAATCAGAAAACTGCACGAAGGTGGCAAATCCTTGTCTGAAAGGCGATGAAGACCATCTAGAAAGAGCTCAGAGGGCAGTCACTCGTACGACCCTTGCGAAGGTTGGGCTCGCACATTCGGATCGACCTAAGGAACTGAGCCTCTTCGCCTCATCCCATCGCGGACAGAGGGGAGACCTATGCATGCTATATAGGATTCTAATAAACGCCTTTGGGCCTGATCTGTCTTCCGTTTTGTTCCCACTGGTTCTGGAGACCTTGGGGGACATAGCAGGAGAATACAAAAGCAAAGAGCGAACACATTCTCTGTTTCGTACGGGTTTTCGAGTCAATTAACCGATTCCCGGAACCGACTCTCAGAAAAAGTGGTGCACACATCAACAGTTGACTCGTTCCAAAAGGGAGTAAAAAAGCACACAAGTCTGCCGGAAATTAATTAGCACAAGCCCACAACCTCTTATACTCAAACCACAAATCTGAGTTCGGATATAACCGCTAGATATCAGTTTGTCCTTGTTTGCTTTTGCCAGGGTTGTCGAAGAAGCAATGATGACGTTATTATCTTCATTATTATTATTGGTCCCTTGGGTTCCTAATGGAGCTTACGGATTCAGTAGCACGTCTCCATTCCACTCTGTTCTCTGCAATCTTTTGAACCTGGCTCCACGACTGCCCAGAAGCTCTCATTTCTACCTCACACCATCTCCTCTATGTCACCCTCGTCACAGACGCCCAACTCCCCGTTTCCCATCTGCGTTCCACTCGAGCAACTGGCCTGCACGTGATGTCCCCGAACGGTCTTCTCAGTGTATCCCCATTTCATCTCCATTTCCTTCTGCATATTTGTTGAGCGATAGGTTCTTGGTTGGTTCGTTGCCAGGCAGAGTGAGTTCCTTGTTGCTTATTCTTTCTGGCCATCTGATCTGATGCTCAGTATCGAGTGAGCGTGGGTGGCAGTTGTTGATGAATATCTGTAGTTCATTGGGAAGGCTTTCCGTAACGCACCAAGTCTCTGAACCATACAGAAGCACTGACTTGACGTTGGTGTTGAAAATCCGGATCTTGTTCCACATGCTGAGTGCAGCAGATCTACACACTGGTTTCAGGTTAATGAACGCCTGCCTTGCTTTTCCAATCCTGGCTTTGACGTCCTCGTCTGTGTCGCCGCCTGTAGTCGAAACAGCGCTGCCCAGCCTAGTTAGGTGAAAGAGGCTACTTCCTTTAAGTTTCTACCGTTGGTGGTGATTGGTACTTGTTGTTGTCGGTGGTGGTGTTGGTTCGGTATCTTCATCACCTCCTTCTTTCTACATTCACTTGAAGTCCCGTCTTCGCTGCCCCTTTTGTCAACTTGTTAGTTTTCGCCTGTAGATCTTCGAGTTTCTGAGACATTCAGACACAAGTCATCGGCGAAATCCAAATCCTCTAGGATCTTTTCCCCAGTCTAGCGTATCCCCCCTTCTCACTCCTCATAATTTGTTGCATGATCCAGTCCACTACAGTCAGGAATATCATGGGTGATAGTAGGCAGCCTTGTCTTACTCCTGTCTTCACTTCAAAGGCATCACTGAGCTTCCCATTGTGAATTACTTGGCATGTGGCGTCTTCACATAGTTGTTGAATGAGGCTGATACAGGTTTGCGGTATTCCGTAGTGTGGTAGTAACTGCCAAATTACTTCTCGTTCGACGCTGTTGAAGGCCTTTTCGAAGGCAATGAAGTTGAGGTAGGCAGTTGGCTGCCATTCTGTGCTCTGTTCTATGATGATGTGAAGCGTTGCAATTCGGTCCACACATGATTTGTACTTCGTGAATCCAGCCAGTCTGTTCCGGTTGTAGTTTGGGATCCAGCGCATCCTTTTGTCTCTCCAGGATGACGCGGCTTAATATTTTGTTTGGGCTGGACAGAGTTGGAACACGATTCCTTGCCAGTTCTTGCAAACACTAAGGTCTCCCTTCTTCAGTAGTTTGACAAAAGCCCTTCTTCCAATCGATCAGCAGGTACCTGTAATTCCTTCCAGACCTTCTGCAACAGCGGTGTGAGCATGTCCGCTAATGTATTTGTGTCTTTTTTCAGTGCTTCTGGCGGGATTCCATCTGGTCCTGCTGCTTTCTCTCACTTCAGTAGCTTTATGGCGCCTAGGACTTCAACTTTTGTCGGTGGATTTGTGAAAATAGGAAGCGGTACGTTTGAAATTGCTTTACATTCTAACGTGATTTCGTAACTGTATCATAACTTTGTTGTTAACGCCATCATAAAGCTATTGAATTCTTAAATGACTAATCACACATCAGATATGTAACTAGATATGTTTAATGAATGTAAAAAGGCATGGACAGAACTGTGTGTGGAACAATGCACCAACAATACCCATTGTTGGTGACACTGAAAGCAGATTCCTCTTGCAACAGCATAAGTGAGTCAGCTTGTACTCCAGTTATGCTCAAGAGAAGAGGGACTGCGTTCGATAAGATAGCCAACTTGAATAATAATAGAAACAACTCTGCGTGCCCAACATGTAATAAGGCCGCAACACTAAATGTTGCAGAAGATGTAAAGCTTGACGGAAGCTCCACGTCTTTTGTGTGACTAACTAGACTTCAGACACCAAGTGTGTCATTGCCACTTCTTCCAGAAATCGAAAGCCTGAAGTCCTCTATAGAGGAACTAAGGTCAGAAATACGCAGACTGAATGTTGACGAGCAGAATAATGCACCACAAGAAAGTATGGTAAGGGCTTTCGAGGTGTCACCTCAGCTGGATGAAATTAGAGCTCAGATTAGCAACCTCTTGCCACTGAGCATCTTGAAGCGTAGCGAATCCATTAATAAAGTTGACATGTTAACACTAGCCAAGGTGGGTCACCTGGTAAACTTTATCACCACTGAAGTAAGGGACTTGCACTTAAATTGAACGCAATAGTTTACAACGTCCCTGACACGACAAAGTTGAAGGCAATACGAGAAATTTTGCTTAAAACAGCAAAAATGCTTGATATCCATGCAAAATGTTTTCGACTAAAAAGAGCCAGCAGTACCACTGCTGTCCGATACGTTTCCAGTTTAAATCACAGAAAGAAGCGGAAGAATTTGTCGAAGCAGAATCACTATCTTTACAGGAATAAAGATAGTTCTTGATAAGACAGTGGTGGGGAGGCAGGTGTACAACTGTGCTCATAGACCTGACAGTCAAAAGGCTCCAAAGCTGCAACAGACTAAAGCAGTAGGTATCTCCTCCAATATACCCAAGCCTAGGACTTCTCCATCCGCAAACTCTCTCAAGCCAATTATACGGAAAGACACATCGACCAATGTGGAGACGGAAGACTGCGAAATGCATGATTTGGCTCAACCACCTAAAACTGTAGATCTAGACGTATCCACAGAAAGCCCTAAAGTGAAACCTGACGTAGCACTAAACGTGACAGAACTCTCACTGAGATCTGCTGCAGGCCTAAAATCCACTAACCACACAGACCAGGGCCTTGGATACCGGCGACTCGATATGCGACAGATAAACCAATGCTCCCACGGAGCCCAACACTTAGAGATGGACGCAGAAAGCATACAATGATCCCATGATCCCTTCTGGAACTGACAGAAATACGAACACCAGCTCCAATAAGAAGCTTCAATGCACTGAGCTACGTCTCACTAGTAACCAGAACAAAATTAGACGTCACGACACAACCCTTTCGTTTACTAATGAGAAAAGCCAACATCGAACCAACTATAATAGAATGTCAACGGGGTACTTTGTGGGGAAAAACTTTGATCGGCTGCATGGCACTAGGAAACAGCCCCCGATCCAGTTACGTCCATTGCGAATAGTAACAGAAGGCGGTCACTGGTGAGGAATACAACGCAGAAAAGAGGCTTACATGGACCACAAAAACACGATTTTTTATCCATAACGTCCCTTCCAGCTGCAGCTTTGGCCAAACAACTGATGGGGATGTTGAAACCCCTTACTCTGAACCTCTAATCTTAGCGCTGTCGGAGCAACAGAAGAGACACAAATCCTAGACACCAACTACCCAAGTGGCGTCAACAGATGCGAAAGCACAACAGGTCTACTGAATCCTCCAGGTGGCATCACCAGCCGCACACACACACTACGTACGACAGTAAAACTACCTACCCTCTGCGTAACAGATACTAGAGACGATGCTTGCATGAGGTCAAAATCTGCCTATTTGAATACAATGTGCACGCTGAACACAAATAAAAACATTGCTCCGTTCTCCTCCGATAAAGATGATACTGTTTCAAGTCACTGTGCGGTCGATTTACCACTAGGATATCCTAGTAACTCTACGGCTACAAGTGAACAAGGCGTAGAGACGTTCTGTAACACAACGACGTTAAACTATACTCAGTCAAGCGACACTGAGATACCTCTTGGCCTGTTTAGCGAATTAGAAAGCTTTACACATTATTACTCCTCTTATTTATACATCGTTCTCATAAACGCGAGGTCCATCCTTGGCAAACTGTCGGTATTTAGAGGAATCGCGCTCATACATAAGCCGCTGGCAATAATTATCACTGAGTCTTGGTTTCACGCAAATATACCAGATGACGAGATAAGTATTGACATGTACACACAATTTCGATACGACCGGAGTAACAAGAAAGGAGGTGGTTGCCTGATGTACTTCCTGAACACTCTCACCGTATTCAGGTTGGAAAATATGGTTCTTGATAAAGTGACTCTCTATGGGTCACAGTACATCACAGGAATGTTACATCATTGGTGGGATGTGTCTACGAAGCACCTGGTACCTTTAACAAACATGAGATTCCATTGATTACGGCTCTGGAACATGCATCCACTCTCCCATATGATCATGAGATCATATGCGGTGACTTTAACCAGCCTGAAACTAAGTGGGATTCACTTACTGGTCCGGCTAGGTATGGCTACTTTTTCCATACACTGTCTATTTTTGGATGGGAGCAAAGTGTTACAACTCCTACAAGGGGTGACAATGCATTGGACTTAATATTTTACCATAACATGGTTCCTATTTTGACAAATGTAGGCTCCAAGTTCCCAGGAAGTGATCACAAAACGGTATTATGCCCACTACCACTTCCTGCAACTAGTACTTCAATTGGTACTTCCACTACGCACCAAATAGTATATAGAGACTACGGTAGTACGGATTAGCAGCAGATGTGTCCAATGATTAGGTGCATTGACTGCGGATCTTTCTTCACCACTACAGACCTCTAACTAACCACTGATATATTTTACTACAACTCTTAAACCTGTCTCGATACCATCGTTCCACTGAAAGGTTTCAAAAAAATGCCGCTAAACAATAAGCCATATATACCTCCCAATGCTCGTAGAAAGCTAGGCAAACTCTCAACAAGATACTACAGACATCACGACACCGATACACCTTGGCTGATTCTTGGTACTCTTAACTCTATCTCGCACAACCATGATTTGCGTCTGAGGAATGAAGAGAGTCGCGCACTAGCTAGCTCATCCAGAGTATATGCTCTCTCAGCACCTTCCATGAAGATACGTGTAATTTGTGCATAAACTTATTCATACCTGTAAAAATGGTGTGTGCCTGTATATCCAGGAGTAAATATTATTATTATTACTTCGTGAATCCAGCCAGTCTGTTCCGGTTGTAGTTTGGGATCCAGCGCATCCTTTTGTCTCTCCAGGATGACGCGGCTTAATATTTTGTTTGGGCTGGACAGAGTTGGAACACGATTCCTTGCCAGTTCTTGCAAACACTAAGGTCTCCCTTCTTCAGTAGTTTGACAAAAGCCCTTCTTCCAATCGATCAGCAGGTACCTGTAATTCCTTCCAGACCTTCTGCAACAGCGGTGTGAGCATGTCCGCTAATGTATTTGTGTCTTTTTTCAGTGCTTCTGGCGGGATTCCATCTGGTCCTGCTGCTTTCTCTTATTTCAGTAGCCTTATGTCATTCAGGACTTCGACTTTCGTCGAAAGGCTTGTATTTACTTGTAGTTCCGCTGTCGCTGGTGGTATTTCTGGACAAGTTTCAGATGGTGGTCGATTCAAGAGCTTTTCGAAGTGGTCACCCCATCGTTTCCTTTGTTTCTCATCTTTGGTAGCTGGGTTTCCTTCACTATCCTTTATTGGTTTCATCTGTGTTAATCTCTTCCCAGATAGTAACCTGGTTATTTGATACAATGTTGTCAGGTCTCTCCTACCAGCTCTCAGCCTGTTCTGCTTCACTTGCCAATGTGTCGAAGAAATGTCTTTTGTCGTCGCGTGCACTCTTCTTCACTTCTTTGTCCAGTGTTTTATACGTTGTACTCAGTCCCTCTTCTCGTCGTTCATCTTTGCACTGGTTTATCTTCTGCTCCACCATCCTCATCTCCTCTATCAGCTTCCAGGTATCCGTCGAGATCCATTCCTTATCTTCTTTCTTCTTCCTCCCTAACACAGTTATGCAGGTTTCTTTCCACATAGCTTTCAAAGAGTTCCAGTGCTCATCCACACAGGTTTCTTCAGGGATGTTGCTCGATATCTCCCACTTTGTCTTGATGGCTTACGTGAAGATTTCCTTTGTAGTTTTTCCCTTCAGTCTCTGTTCTGGGTGTTGAACTTCAACTGTGGTCGTCTATCACCAACTTCCTTGAAAGCTTTCAACTTGATTTTGAAAGTTCTTTGCACTAGATAGTGAGTGGTGTAAACCTACATCTTCTCCCCTTCTTAACCTTGTGTCAAGTAGGCTGAGTCTCTACTTTCTTGAGACTGAGATGAAGTCGATCTGATTTTTAGTGTACTGCGTTTATCTGGTAAAATCCATATCACTTTGTGGATATCTTTGTGCTTGAACACAGTGTCCCCAATCACCAAACTGTTGAATGCACAGAATTCTGCAAACAATTCTCCATTCTTGTTCATTTCACCGAGCGCCTCTCGACCCATGGTTAGTTCTCTTCCTGTGTTGTCCCCTCTCAGTTTGGCACTCATGTCGCCCATTAGAATTTTGATATCGCCAACTGACGTCTTGTCCAGTGTTGATTGAAGTTGTCTGTAGAAATCCTCCTTTTTCTCTTGCTCTGCATTGTTTGTAGGTGCATAGCATTGTATGATTGTGACCTTCCTTCCTTTTGAGTTGAAACCATCTTGCTGTCATGATCCTGGAGGAGATTGGTTCCCACTGCATGAGAGACAGCCTTCGATGCTGTTGGGGACATCATGATAGCCACTCCCTCAGTGTGCTGGTGGTTGTCGTCTGGGTGACCGGAGTAGATTATTGATTCTCCAGTTGACAGTTTGGTGAGTCCACTCCCATTCCATCTGCCTTCGCAAATCCCAAGCACTTCAATGTGATACCTTCTCATCTCATTTACAATCTGGGTGGCTTTGCTAGGTTCAGACATGGTGCGGACATTCCATGTCCCCACGTTTACTTTCGGTTTCACCTGGAGAAGACACATCGGCCATTTGGCTTCTAGAAGGATTTCACCAAGCGGCATCATTTCGCCTGTCCGATTCCAGTGAGGAATAAGTTTGTTTTTATTTTTTATACTTTGTTTGTGCTTTGAAGTTTTTTTAGAGGTTGGACTTGTTTTACGGGGTAGGGTTGCTGGCCCTACGCCTAAACTTCCCTCTACATCCTGGCTTAGGACCGGCTAGTAACTAGTGAACTAGTTAACCAGGCGAGGTTGAGGATGACGTTAGTATTGCTTAATAATCAAGGGTGGGACTCATTTAGGACCGTAAATGCAGATGATTCTGCAAAATATGTAGTTTAGCGATCGACAAGATTCAACATTTCTTTTGAGTGAACTGGTTAGAGCAAAGACACACGATCAAGCATGGTCGACGCCTGTCACGTTGTTGCGTCACGTTCCGTTCCTCGTACGCGACCATCTGAAGAGGTAGTCGGGGAGCATCGGTATTTTCCCATGATCTGTCGAATACGTCCTGCCTGTTTCGCTACTCAGTTGTGCACCTCCGTGGTTTCACACCCATGAATATTCCACGAGTACGAAGAATTAGTGATTGACCTCCACGTCCGTTAGATTCGCTTGAAAACAATTTCTAAAGGCCTGATTATGCACCTTAGTGCCTGGAGTACTCAATGGTGCCGTCGTAGGCATCTCCTTTTTGTTTGATAAGTTTACAGTGAAGTGGATGTCCAACATAATGGGGTCCCGTAGCTAACATACCCCCTCTGCCTAATGGTGGGCACAGACTTTTGAGTAGGTTCATTATTTTCCAATTTAAAAATGATATACTATGGGATTAGGTTTTGAGTTACACTTCAGATGTGGTAATGAAGGTGAGATGGGCTGTTAGAGAAGTGATATACCATAATTATATCCGCCTAATTTGTCTGTAGTGTACAGGTAGCAGATACGACAAACTCAAGCACAATACAGGCATCCTACTTACTGATCTAACCGCCCCACTGTTTCCATTGTTAAACTAACAGGACAACACCTTAATCCAAGAGGCTGTGACATAATGACCAAGTTCTTTTCGAGATATGGTCGAATATGGAAACTGCAATTTTTGGAACAGAACGCCAACTGACCCTAGGTTATCGGGCTAAATTCTAGAGTGTCATAATACCTATTCGCCGGCTATTGAGAATGCTCAGTAATACCAATGCAAATCCGAACTTCCTTTTGAAGAATCTGGTGATGCGTCCTTCACTTTTTTTCTACATTGGAGCGTCTATAATTTGAATATTACTGTATACGCCACATCATATCCATTTCTTTTGTGATGTCCCATCGGATGAAACTTTGAGATGAAGTCCTTTGGTGACCGAGCGAAATAAGTGAGATAATAAGGGACACCAAGCACCAAAAAGACATTCTACTTATACTCCCATGATTTTTACACTAGGGATTCTACTTTTTTGGGCATTCTGGGTGCTGTTTTTGCTTTTGTTATTTAACTACCTGCTTATTTGGATCTATCTGGACCTGTTTCACGGAGTCTTACTTTTCTTGAGGACTAGAGCAAAATGTATCGATTCAAAAACTGTAAACTGCTCTGGAAAGATACAGTATGAAACCATCCTGAAATTCTATTTGCGACTACCCACGTGGTAATCTTCATCTTCACTCTTCTAAAAAAAGGCGCATCCCCCAATGTAACGGTTGAACGGAAGCTTGTTACTTGGTCACTGCTATCACTCTGCAAACAGACCGCCGCGTAGTCGAACTAGTTGTGTCCATCAGCTGCTAAAGCTCAGTCTACTGCACCTACGGCATGACGCACATCTGTAGGTCGTATATCTGTAACTTCTTGGCAAGTTTTAGCGTCGATCGGTGGCAGGAATAGACAACTGGAGGTAAGTTTGACAACCTATTTTTATATCATCATGGGTTATCCACTCTTTCTCGTTTTACGGATTTTTATTCACTCTTGCCGTGTCTTTTCGTATCTGTTTGTTGATATGAGTAAAAAGGGTGGACTGGCAACGTCTGATCTCGAAAACACCCCAAATATAACTTCAACTTGCCTGCTGACTATATCTTTCCTAGTAGTAACTGGATCTGGATCTAAGACGCGCGTTGACGGCTCAGAGAATTCTATCTCGCTGTATGGGTCAGAATCAGTAGAACTATCATGAATGGCAGTGCCACGGTATAGTCGCGTTTTTTGAGTCACAGTTCTCCAAACACCTCTGCCATCAGCAAGTGAAAACAAAACCTTGCTGGCACACCTATATCAAACCCCAGCTTGTTTGCATAAGCCGCTCAAGAGAAACGAAAAAGAATATGGAGGAGGCCCTTAACCGAATTCTCCGGCCATGGGGTTGATCCCTACAAAAGTGGCCTCACTGTAGCCGAAACCAACGCAGCCTCCAAGATCAACTTCAGCAGTGGTTTGATAAATTGCCAATGTGACAAAGATGTGCCGGATAAATATCATTCTTTCGCGAAGTACCGCTCATGCACGTGGATCTGATACAGCTGCCCTCAGTGCTGGACGAAACCACCTGTGGGTATAAGGTCCCCAAGTAGGGCTGGGAAAAAAGACCTTCCATTAGCAAACCCAACACGTGTGTCCACTCATTTCACTACCATGGAGGAGAGTCTTGACAGAAAGATGGTCCTCAGACATTCTCGCATGTGAGGAGTTAGAAGATGGCCAAATGACTGTCGACCACGAGACCAATTACGTATGCCGTAGGTCCTATAGCCAATCTGCGAGTAACCACTTCTGAATACCATAAGAAGTGAGTGAGAGTAGAAAAGAATTCGCAGCTTCTTCATCCAAACTCACCTGTCGCACATGATAACATAAAATTTGATCTTACTCATCATTTCTGTGTTTAACGATCCTGTTCTCGACAGAAAGGAGTCGTTCAAAACGGCAGCGGGACCCTATATACCGCACATTAAGACTGTAAGCTAGGTGTAAGACTGTGCCAGCTGTCCTAAGAAGGAAGTCATACCGAACAGGGGTCATGGTAAACTCGGGTAGTTACGGTATCGACCAGGGTTGAAAGCACCCAGTGGACTGAACTAAGCAGCGACAGCAAGCAAGCAAAGCGTACCACCACAGGGAATACGGTTTCAAGAAATAACAATGGGTTTTTCATGCCACATCCCGCCGTATAGTTTTTGTCTACCCAGGAATATAACTTCAGTGCACCGCAAACGTACTTTAGTTCACAACTCAATGTGAATAAACCCAAAACTATCCCTATGGGTGTTCAGAATAAGGGGCCTTACACCCATCCTGGCTGTGGCATAAAATCCAGCGTAAGTAGCACCTATCCAGCTTTCTATGAAAAGTCTACGCACTGAAAACCCCCTTAAAATCTACCCGTTTTCGAGCTTCACAAAATAATAGCACCACTAGCTGTGCAGACGATATGAGTCAACTGCTATCAGCAATGGCCAGCAGCCGATTCAGTGGCAGAAATGCTATGGTGATGCCCTCCCATCCCCAGGCCAATAAATGACTGGTCGTCGTCTGGGGTGACAATGCGTCCGACATGCAACACTAAGGAACCTGCCTATGTCCCGAAACTTCCCACCACATACCCCGTTGACTCAAATGATGACCACAAAAGAACACTTTTATCGTATCTTGTCAATGATCTGGGCCTTGTTGTAGCCTCATTAGAATTCTCTGTTCTTCTGTTTAACTCGCATTTAATTTGAAACAGGCCAAATTATCTAAAATCTCCGGCTTACTTGATCATATAATGCTGCATTTTTGTCAATGAAACTTGGTGTACGCCAGGTACCTCAAACATCAGGCTGACGTAAGACGATTACAATTTGCATCGTAATGACCGTAGTACTTCTAAAGGTGAAGGTTGCATTGTCCATGTTCGCTCTGATTTTCGATCCTCGAATGCCTTCCTGTTGGGTTGGGACCTCTTATGTGATGCAGTATTCATGATTATTAACACTTGCCAACATTACAAAGTAACCTTTGGTTTCCCACATAGGTCACCTCACGCTGAAACTGCCGTTGACGAACACATCGGCAAAATATTCAATCTACTGTCGTCCCCACCAACCTTCATAGTAGTGGGTCATGATTTTAACATGCCGAGTATCACATGGGAGACACTGCAAGGACAAACCATTTTTTCAAATCCTAGAAACCAATGGATGGGTTCAAGTTGTTAATAGCTGTACTCGACGAAGTAATATACTTGACCTAATTTGTCTAAACAATGCACCGCAGTTTACTACGCATACTAGCGGCGAGTTTCCGGAAAGTGACCCCAAGGTTATAGCCTGTCAACTATCTTCACCACGTGGGCGCACTCCTACATTACTGAGGCCTACAACACTTTCGCAGTGGTTTTGTCGACATCGACTAGCCAAGTTCACTACGCTTAATACGTTGTCCAAACCGGGACGAGTTCCTTTCATCCGCTGATCTGAACAACCCTCATGCAAACTTCTGTCTCAGTTTGAACTTCGGGTTGGACTCCGTAGCCCCAAAGAAAGCACAAATGTCGCATAATAACATCAAAAACTACATCCCTATCACGTTCAGGCGATATGTGAACTACTAAGCGAAATGTTTAGCCTTCCCCTCACTGATTGTAATCGCAGCCTTTCAACACTCAGTGACACTGCAGTACATAGAATCTCGGAAGTGAATTTTAACCTAGGCAACGTGCATGAAGCAATAAACTCACTGGAATCCTCTCTTAGTGGGGGAGCAGGTGGGATACCTGGGACATCCTTATATTGCTAGCAAAAATATTCAACCTATCCTTAAACTCTGGCACTTTCCCAGTTTCGTGGAATCCTAGCCATATTACTCTGTGCTTTAAGAAAGGCTCCAGACCCAGCCCGAAAGGTTACCGCCCATAAACATAACATCTGTCACTTCGCGTTTAATGGAGAAAGTAGTGAAAAACGCCGTCTTTCCTCACCTTTCAGATGAAAAACTTATGAACTCTTCTCATCATGGATTTCTATCCAAGAAATCTCATATCATGTGTCACCTAGAAATCTTCGAACACGTAACTAACAGTAGAGACGATGGAGAAGTGGTTGTCTCGCTTTATTTTGATTTCCCCAAGGCCTTTGACAAAATGCATCACCCCTCACTCCTTCATAAACTGAATCCAGTTGGAGTAAGTGGCAAGTTGCATGACTTGGTTGGCTTATTTCTGCTGATCCGCATCCAAGTTGTCAAGACAGGCTCACGCTGTTCCCTTCTCAGAATTATCATCAGTGGAGTCATCCAGGGTTCCCTCCCGGGACCTGTTCTCTTTATGATGTAGATAAATGATATATGCGCCTGCTTTCAATCAGGAAAAACCTTCCCCTTTGCAGATGACTTGAAAGTAGTGTACACTTTTGACCCTAATCAGTGTATCAGCATCAGTACCACCATACAAAACGATCTTGGCAAGCTACGAAGATGGTGTGATATGATGCCGCTACCTCCGAATACACAGAAGCCCGGCTTTATGATCTTCGGTGAACACAGCATGCGAACTACTCTTTGGGTGGGCAACAATGCACTGCAAAAGCCAAGCAGTATTGCGACCTTGGAATAAGGTACTCCAGTAACCTTTCCTTTGCAGAACACGCAACGGCGCAGTACTCCAAATCACGCCGCCTCATTGGCTTCATTCACCGGAATTTTTGCCTGCATGAAACCAAACTGATTCTATATAAGGTGTGCGTGCGACCACTACTAAAATACTGTCCTGTCGTACTTATTTGCTCGCGGTCAAGTGGCAATCAGAAAATAGAGGAAACCCAACGACACTTTACCAGACTTATTTCCCCAGGTAATTCATACAGGGGCAGATGTCATGCTAATCGGTTAGAGACTATGTGGTTAGGGCGAATAAGGTTAAACCTCAGCATTTTCTATAAAGTCCAATGTGGGTACAGTAAATTTCACTGACAAAAACCCTACAATCTTATAGTCACACTACCATGTGCGTCTAAACAGCTCAAATCCTAATTTTTCACAAGTTACGCTAACATTTGGAACAGATTTCCGCATGACGTCTGATGCTGCAAGACCATATCTCAGTTTCAACCAGCCTTGAGCCACTACGTCAATGAACTTGGAGTATGCAGGATTCTTAATATACCCTTCATAGACGACACTATGTTCCTAATTGGCCCACCAAAAAATATCTAGAGTCAAATACGCAATAATCCAATGCAACCACCCAAAAATTTATCAAACGGTGAGTAATTTTCGTTGAATTCCATACTATTCTATGCAACTTTGTGGTAATTGTGTTTGATGCTAGTTACTGTTCCTAACCTCAATGCTGCCATAGTTCAGCTACTCCTAACCCCTCCTACAAATAAACATTTCACTCTCCATTCCCTTTTCCCTTTGTAATAAGCTAGGAGTCTTTGTGCCGTACAGTAGTACAAGTCAGTTTTGCACGATAAATCAGGCTTGACTAAAGCATAAGTGGAGATATAATAGTCATAAGTGTTGCCTGATGTGTGGTACATACCAAGCGATGATTGAGTCGATGGTGTATGCGTGGACATGTCCAGCTGACAGTAGGCTGGAAGTATCCTTATGACCATCAACTCTATTGAGTGTAGCACAAAAATATCTGAAAATTAACGCGAAAATATGCGGAGATGGTGATAACTGACCAACGGGCCTGATGGCAAGGAGATAAACTTGGACTACCCTTGCCGGTATGGCGGTATCTTTATGAAACCTATGGCTCTTGTACTTATGACGACAAAATAACAGTAAGAAGAGTGGGGTTGCCAGAACACTGTCCGCCAGGTCTACTAGGTCACTCTGTACCATCATATTGTCTCTATAGCCCTGATATGTTTACGCTCAACAGGCAAAACCATGATCATCCCTCCCCCATGACTATATAAAGCGTGGTTACCATTGTGGCAAAAGCCTGAGTTTTATTTAGATGTTTATAACTTCAATTAAATTTTTTATGTGGTTTTCCTACACATAAGCGAGTGCCTGTATTCTCTCTATTCCACAATGATATCTTCGGCTTCAGTTTAGTTTCTACTACTTTCGTATGCACCTTCATCTTTTTCCCCACAGGCTTACCTCTAAACAGTGGGTTTTGGATACTTCCTCGAATCACTTCTGTAGTCAGTACAACGAACTCACCCACATGCATCAGGGTCGATACACTTCTGTGTAGTATCTTTGTGTTCCTGTTTCGAACTTCGTCTGCCGCTCACTTTTGTTATACATTTTTCAGGTTTACCTAACTAGCCCTTCATCCATATGGAATCCTAGTAATCGCATTTGTCAGCGTGCACCATGCCATCAAAACTTTATGACGAACGCACACAACCCAAAGTCACGGTTGTACTACCCTCCCTACTTTCAAAAATATTGGAAGATTCAAACAATATCCGAATAATTCCTAATTTCGAACTGGGCTTGCTTCAGTATGATGAACTATTATATTGGTGTTTATCTGTTTTATTCTTTGCTATCTGCGAAGCATCAACCTTCTTCCTCTAGACGCACCTCTTATGTGCCGTGAATAACAGTGTTTAATGTAAAGCTTGATATTGTTCATGGCAGTCAGTTCGCATTACCAAAATGATCAGACCTGAAAACTGGTTTGTTTTCGTGTAACTTATGTTGTATGAAATATGTTATCATTGATCACTCACTGTTTACTAGAGCTACAGGAGACGGGCAGCTGAAGCAACTGCTTTGGAACCCGCTATAAACATGAAGCAGTTTCGCGACAATTAGGAGTTACTACGAACAAACCAACCGGTTTATATATACTTGTAGGGCAAGTAGTGCACATTGGTTACGGTGAATGTTGCTGACGATGAACTGCCTTGGATAGACACTTGACGGAGGTTCACACAGAAATTCTTATATTGTGCTAAAGTCGTCAAACTAATGAGGGTAGCTAGATATTCTGGAATGCAGTGCGGAGGTGGCTAAGTATTGTCTCATTAAGTCACACACCACTACAATATGCAGAGTTGTTTGAACTTGGGTCTGATGATAATGTCTCCTGAAAGATAGAACCTCAGTGACTGTCCACTTGCATCATAAGGAAGAGGAGTACACTCCAAAAGACACTGTGTTTATCTGCAGTGAATGGCTACTACAACGGCTGCATTATATCAATTTTCATTTCACTAAGCGTAACGAGAATAGTTCTGGTCAGACTGACCAAGATGCCACGAGAAAAAAATGTCAAGCAGGACGAATAAACGTATAACATGTTAAAGTTATTAAATACCTAAGTTATTACAACTATTGGTCATTTGAGTGTATGTTTTAGTCTGAATTCCACAAATTCCAATGAAGTTGCTTGTACAGTCACTTTGTAGCATTTTATTTCATTGCATTGTGTTGATATATATATATATATATATATATATATATATATATATATATATATATATATATATATATATATATATATATATATATATATACTGAGAATTCCCCTGGCTGCTTTGTGGTAGGCATTGACATACTCGTTTATTGTATTTTTCCTATCGTTGTTCTTAAATTTTTTTGCTGTACCAGTACTGATGTCCTTAAATTGTCATAATCAAGACTTTCCGAATGTAGGGTCCGTGGGTGCCATTAATCTTCCTATGCCTTGTTTTAAGTTTAATGACCCGCAATTGTGGTTTGTCCGTCTAGAACATTTCTTCATGGCCAATCATATAACTTCACAAAATACAGAGTTCGGGTATGCAAGCTCTGTTTTTCCGGAAGAAGTGGCTGAACAAGTAAGGGAGACACTATTAAAGCCCCACCCAGACACACCTTATGATATTTTAAAGCAAGAAGTGCTGAAAGCTACTTCATTATCTGATCAAAAGGCTGTCAATCAACTACTAAGTAGCGTACGTCTTGGTGACAGAACACCACAACTTAAGCGACATATGCAAAGTTTGCTGGAAGGTAGGAACGTAGACAACCGTTCATTCTACCAGCTCTGGCTGCGGAGACTTCCTTCATGTAGTCAGCAGATATTAGCTGTCAGGGATGCGGACATTGACAGGTTGGCTGACATTACTGACTGTATGTACGAAAGGATGCCTAAACAGGTTGAAAGCATTACTGAGCCAACGCATAACGACCGAGTAGCCGCTTTAGAGAGGAAGATCGACATACAGGACAACTGACGACTTTGCAGTTAAACTGGCGGTCACCGAAGTTCTGTAGAAGCAGATCCCGTAGTCGTGATAAAACCACGAGTAGAACTGCATCTAAAAGCAGCACGTGCTGGTATCACAAGAAGTTTGACAGTAAGGCACGTCGTTGTTTGTTACCATGCGATTTCAAAAACCTTTTCGTCGGAAAATGGAAAGGCCAGCGATCAGTGTCGACTGCTGTTGCCGGCGTACAACAACATAGTCGTTTGTTTCGTGTGACAAATAGAAAGACCGGAGCTCAGTTTCTGGTTGACACTTGAGCGGAAATGAGCGTGATCCCACCTACCTTCCGAAAAACGCCATCCCGACCCGACCTTGGCACTACAAGCGGCAAATAGGTCTGCTATTACTACATATGGAACCAGAATTTTGATCTTAGACATTGGCTTTCACACATCATTCCAGTGGGAATTCGTCATCGCTGACATATCGTCGCCTATCGTTGGCATGTATTTCCTTCAACACTACGGACTATTGGTCGACTCTAGTCGCCATAGACTAGTTAGCTGTAATAGTGAATTTTCTCTCACCGGTATCGTTACGGAGACAAAAACAATAAACTTAGTCGTAGCTCCAATAAACAACACTTCCGAGTACGATATCCTTCTGCGAGAATTTCCCGAGCTCACTCAAACGGATTACACGAAGTCCTCTCCAAAACACACGGTGACGCACCATATTCTTACAAAAGGTCCTCCAGTCTCATCAAAACCTCGACGCTTAGACCCTAAAAAGCTGCAGATAGCAAAGCAGGAATTTGATAAACTTCTAAAGTTGAGAGGTATACGCCCTTCCAAGAGCCCCTGCATATGGTACCTAAAAAGACATTAGGGGAAATACAGCCTTGCATTGATTATCGACCGTCGAATGAGCGTACGGTCCCTGATAAGTATCCAATTCCTCACATACATGATTTTATGAACTCTATGACAAAAGTGAATATTTTTTCCAGGATTAACCTTGGGCGAGCTTACTACCACATTCCTGTGGAACCCAATGATATTCCTAAGACGGCCATCACTACCCCCTTCGAACTATTCGGATTTATTCGTATGCCGTTTGGTTTGACAAATGCTGCTCAAACATTTCAAAGATTTATAGATCAGGTACTTCATGGCTCACCTTTCGTCAGTGCATACACAGATCACCTAATAGTAGCTAGCGCATCTGAAACACAGCACCCACAACATCTGAGGACGCTGTTCGAACGGCTGCTTGAATATGGCATTACAATCAATCTACAGAAGTGTAAATTTGGCAAAGAATCCCCACAGTTTTTGGGTCACATTGGTAATGCTAACGGTGTTAAATCAGTTCCACAAGAAGTAGATGCAATTCGAGAATATCCTGTTCCAGACTCGTTTCAAAAGCTGCGAAGATTTTTGGAGTTAATAAACTTCTATCGACGTTTCATACCGAAATGTGCTGAAGTAGCCCAACCGCTGACAGATTTATTGCAAGGACGAGCCAAAGTGTTTCACATGACCCAAGCGGCCCATGATGCTTTTGACAAACTGAAGCTGGCTCTAAGTTCTGAAACTTTTCTCTCTCGTCGTGATTCAGAAGCACCACTAGCAATCATGACAGACGCTTCAAATGTTGCGGTAGGCGCAGTACTACAACAGTTTGTTCACGGTCAGTGGGAACCATTATCTTTCTTCTCGAAACGACTTAATGCTTCTCAATCGCGATACAGTACATTCGGCAGAGAGCTACTGGCGATTTACTTGGCTATCAAGCATTTCAGATATATGCTCGAAGGGTACGTATTTATAGTATTCACCGACCATAAGCCACTCATAAAGCAATTGATGCAAAGCATGACAACTACTCGCCGCGAGAAACCTGACATTTAAAATTTATTTCACAATTCACTTCAGATATAAGGTATGTCAAAGGCAGCAAAAATAAGGCAGCTGATATTTTTTCCTGTATGTACGTAAACGTCTTAGAACGTGACCATATTGACCTAGCGGAAACGGCAAAGTTGCAGGCGGTGGCTGAGGGCTTAAAATACTTGAAAGACAATGTGAACACCTCATTACGTCTTGAAGAAGTGGTGCTTGATGACTCTGTATCCATCACCTGTGATGTATCCAAGAGTAAATCATCTCCGTTCGTGCCTTTGTCAATGAGACGATTAGTCTTCTCTAAGATGCATGGCATTTCACATCCTGGTATTCGAGCTACGGTGAAGTTAATTACTGACCGATACGTCTGGCCAAAGATGAATCGAGATCTTCGACAGTGGTCCAGAGCTTGTTTAGCGTGCCAGTGATCGAAAGTGCAAAGACATATTCTTTCACCTACGGGAAGATTTCCCGCATCGGATGGCAGATTTGACCATATACACGTTGACATCGTTGGACCACTACCCCCGTCAAATGGTTTTAGCTACATTTTAACATGTAGACCGATTCACGAGATGGCCAGTGGCAATACCTCTGCAGGATATATCTGCCGAAATAGCGAGAAATATCATCCAACACTGGATTTCTAACTTTAGTGTCCCAAGTGTCATCACCACAGATAGAGGTGCGCAGTTCGAGAGTAGTCTATTTCAACAGTTAACTGAACTTCTCGGGATCAAGCGCATAAGAACCACTGCGTACCATCCTGCATCCAATGGTATTGTTGAAAGGTTCCATCGACAACTAAAAGCAGCACTGATGGCAGTAAGGACTGATGACAAGTGGAGTGACAAATTACCACTATTACTCCTTGGTATACGTTCGAGTGTCAAGCAGGACATTGGCTGCTGTACTGCTGAGTTAGTTTATGGAACTACTTTAAGATTGCCGGGAGAGTATTTTAACCCATCAACAGACGTTCCACCGGACTTGACTAACTATGTACAACAACTACGGCGACACATGAGCACACTTCGACCTCAGTCCCCACGATACCGAGACAACCAAGTTTACGTACCTCAGTGCATCTCAAACTGCACTCACGTTTTCGTCCGACACGACGGCGTACGAAAACCCTTACAGCCTCCGTGTGAAGGACCTTTCAAGGTAATTAGTAAATCAGACAAAGTTGTCACGAACGCTCGGGTAGACGAGAAACGGTCAGCATTGATAGAGTCAAACCAGCGTTTATGGAACCAGATGTCACGGATACCAAGTCTGAACCCGCAGTAAAGCAACCGGAAACACCGAAAACCACTGTCAAAACAGAAACAACGGCATCGGAATCACCCAATAGTAGCGACGGTAGCAGAACCACGAGATCCGGAAGAAGAGTCCGTTGGCCATGACGTTACTTTCAGACGATTTACATTTCATAGAAACAATTCCCTAGTAACATTTCACTGTATTGTGTTGAGATATGTAACAACTCATTGAGCATTTTGTGTTTAGTTGTACTGATAAAGACTTTTTGCTCGCTAGTTGACCAATACAACATCCTGATATATACTTCGCGTTAACTCCTGATATTTACACTGTCTGACGCAGGTGGATCAGCAGTGTCGGGAATTATAAATAGGCGAAAGTGTATCTGGACACAAATGTAGAGTCGAATTCCAGAGCTCGACAACTTGACGAACGGTGCAAATGGGGGTTCTTCGCCAGTAGGTGGTTGGATTGTCCTTTGATGTTTATTGAAAAGAGGCTGGGTACCACTTATAAGTTGCCAAATAAATGGCCAATTAGTAAAAACTTGGCAGAACAAAGGCTTGAGTAAGAACACCAGTGTCGTAGCAAGCACATATATTTCTCATGTTAACCACATTGGATAATTCAAACTATTATTGGAAAGTGTACATAACAAATAAACAAACATTTATTTTTAACGGAGAATATGCTGAATATTCTACTAGAAATAAACGTAAGTTTAATTGTCGAAAATGTAAATAAAAATGTGATTACATTCTCCACACACGTACGCTTACTTATGGAGCTCATTTAAGCCGATTAGTTGGAGCTGTTCAAAAATAGCGTGTGGTCTGGCGAAATATCATACGTGATGCTTTCATTACTTGTGCATTATGGCCTCACTCGTAGTTCACAACTTTTTGGTGACATATCATCATTTCATGATGTTTACTTGTAGAGAAAGACACAAGGCGGTTCATTATTTTGGTTTTACTCAGTGAAGGTATTCGAAACAAAATGATAAAGACTACACCGTTGATTACAAAATTTGCAGTAGATACTTAAAGTCAACTAGCAACTGATATATCCAGTTTAGAAACTCTCTCAATCTCTAAGCCATTGCCTTTTTAATATGCTTTGATATTGATGGAATAACCATAAGGCTATGAGGATTTTCGGTGTGGAGTATTAAACTAAGAAACTGAATCCCGTGATGGATACAGTAACCTTCACTGACTGAGGCAGTGGAATCGTGTACCGTGTCTAAAGAAATTTATTAACAAACAGCCATATTTTAAGGGCCATTGCCTTTGTTCCGTAGAAAAGAAGGGTAGGCCAAACAGAAATATAACTTTATTCTGTGTTATTTCTAAGCATCAGCAAGGTCCCACTAGCCAACTGTAGAATTTCTGGATTCACGATGAAAGAAAAATGTAGGTGAAGGTTGCAGAGCTTAAGTCAAACGGTCATACCAACTGCTGTGGAGTAGGTGTTATCAATGGGGTTGCTAAAATGATCAAAATCAGGTGACGAAAAAACGACTTAGCAATCATATGGCCAAGTCCGAAACCGTTGTAACCAAAAATGTTGCTATGTAGTGGGTACTGCATCCGAAAGTAGTCAAAGAGAAGTGATCCAAAAAACAATAAGTACTCAAGCTAAGCTGAATGATGAATGAAACTACTAATAAACAAAAAGCAGCTTATTGGTAATGAACAAGGTATACTTGATATGTCCACTATTTCTTTAACATCCAGAGTTTTTTCTAAGAGTAATATGACGAAGCCTTCAAAAGCAAAATTTCAAAAAAGGTTCTGACAACGTTTAAAGGACGGAATAACAGATGTAAGAGGATAGAAATAACCGAGCAATATAAAGTCACACCTATGAATTCCTTCATTTAGATTTGCTGAACTGTTTTATGAAAATTCCTATAGGAAACTGAAATAATTTGCTTAATAACGCTGTAGCATTTTGCAGCGTTGATCGAGTGATGATAAAATATGAGGCCAAAATTAATGATGAATTACCGCATTTCTGGTAACTTGATGACAATAGGTAAAGAAAGCTGTAAAAGCGTGGTTGGAAAAGTTTGATCAAGGCTGGGAAAGAAAAAGTCTGCATAAAACGGAAAGAAGATGGTCTAGATACATTTTTATCCTAACAATAAATTATTGACTTGAAATAATGTAAACGTGTAACGTTGTTCCATTTAAAACAGTATCTGTGTCACTTTTTTGTGTATTTTAGTACTTTAGCATTAACATCACTTTCAGATTTACAATTGCTGATGTCCCATCTCTATGTTCTTGTGAATAGCAGTAGATTGAACTTGTGATAAACTAAACATTTAACTTTGATATCTGTCTCTATGCCTACTAGCCATACCGCAGATATATCAGTTTATTAGTGATATACCAATGAGAGACTTAAATAAACATTTTTGTATTTATTCTAACAGACAGCTCTCCAAAGTTTCATTTAAAATCCATCTATTGTTTCGATTCTAGTCTGTAGACTTCTCTGAGTATCTTTCAACTGAATTTGTGGGCACGGCAGCAACTGAATTGATATAATCAGAGGAAATAAAACTTTTATGAGAAATTTGTCTCAGGAATGACGTTCAGTCGGTTCAATCCTAGCTAGTTATTACTTTTGGTCTCAGTTTGAAAAAAGTTTAAGGAAATGTCCGAAGTCTGGAAATCAGCTTTGAGTAATTTCCGTACAGTCTCAAGTCTTCACAGACGAGTTTCACTGTACTGTGAATTTATCCTGAAGATGAAAAGTCATATTTTCACCCAAGGAACATAGCTTATTTGGTCCAGGTAGTCCGTTGTCTATAAAAACGCATGTTATCTAAATAAAACTACGAGTGCCGTAAGAAAACATTATCTGTCACTAGCCTTCTAATGATCATAATCCAAGCTGAACGTTACTGCTGTACTCCGTCCCCACCAGACACACTATCTTAAATATACATCGGTAGCAAGTAATGGTGACCAGGCTGCTAGTTGAACAGTAAATAAATGAGGTTTTGCTCACTCAATGTAAGAGGTTTTTAAGTCAGTCTACAACATATTTCAAGAGTTATCAAATCCCGAAGCAACTTTTTTCTAGCTTTCTCCTAAAAGTGACATTTTGGGGACGTCGCGCATGAGGAAAAATGAGAATATGTCATAGAAGTTAGTTGAACCTTGAGTGAGCCGTCACTGAAATAAGAGTTGTTAATTCATTTATAGGGTTGTCATCATGTGGTTTGACTTTCTTGAGGTTTATCATGATCAGCGTTGAGTTCACCCAGGAATTTTGAGATAAAACGTTTATAAAAAGCTTGGGTAGCGCAAAATCAAATGCTGAAGTCATGCGTAAACATCAGAAATAAAAACACGACATTTACCGAGACTACAGTACTGTATCAACAAACAAAAATAATGATTAGTGTGATTGCAAACCTCAAACCCTAAGATATCTGGCCTTTTTTATATCACAACCTAACAGACTGTGAAAGACACCCGTCGATCGACAAAATAAGTAACTGAAGGTTGTGTTGAACTTATGCCACGCTGTAAGTGAAAAGCGCATGTAAGCTTGGGATCAGTATTCGGGTTTATTACAAACAAGGTTTCGGGGAGAAGTATGTGCGTAACAAACTGGACAGGGTAAATACATTTAGAAAATGACGAGAAATGCTAGTGTACCCTAGTGTTGACTTCCTAAACGTAAATGTACTGTAGCGAAACTTTATACGTAGTTGTACAGTTATGACAACAAAATGAAATGTATATGATACTACTGCTTACCAGCAATAAGTAGCATAAATCTGGGAACATAAAGGACAACAAGTTAGTCATATCAACACAATAAGGGTCCTAAGATGCAATCAATAAGTTGTTTAACAGACCTCAGCCTTGAGTCTTTACTCATAATACGTGAATCTGGCACTGAAAATACTACAAAAAATTGGATTGCAAATCAGGTAATTTCTAAATCAAATGAAATCAAGAAAATTCATTATTCTTTGACGAGAGTTTATTGATCCATTAGTTGGCATGGTGAACCAAGATTTATTTCTTAAGCTATATATACTAAGTGATATAAAAATAATTTATTTTGAATAACTTTATGTGCGTGTTTTTGTTTTTTTATTGCATCTTGATCACTTGAATGGCCTAGTTTCATATATCAGGAAATAAGCACAAATTAATAGAGAAAAATATCATTTTACTCTTTGTTTAATAAATCTCAAAAGGTGTGGCTTCATCTTTAATATGCTTTCAATTCTGCAATTAAAGCCACTTGAACTGTCGCAGATATGCAACAAAGTAACTGGGAATAATACATTTTCTTGAACGAGTTAACTAACCAAACTTGAAATATACTCAATCATACAGGTTTTATCCAGCTGCTTAAGAATGTTTTTGTGACATAGTGTAAGAAAATTGCTGCTAAAACAATTTTTACTTATAGTAAAATCTTCTTACTTGAAATTACAGGTCTGTGAATACCAACATAATGTTTTGATACGCAAAATAATTTTCTGAAGACCCGTCAGTTGAGACTGTTACATTTGCCTTCAGCTTTGATTGATAAGCTTCATATTCATGGTTTGGATTGTAGCTTAATTGTGTAATTACGTAATTACATAAAGCTGACCTTCTGTTCGTATGACTGCATTTGAAACTTACAGTATAACGCAATAATATGAATGATAATGATAATAATATAGTGTTTTACTACCCAGATAATATTTAGGAGAAAACTCTGTGTATCACAACAACTAGAGCTGCATTCGTGGCATGAACACATTCTTAGTGAATTATGTAAGCAATTTCGAAGTATTTTAATTCAGTATCTTTATTTATTCTTGTAACTTGGAAAAACTACTTTTAATCAAAAAAGTTTTAATATTGGGATAAACATTGGTGTTTAAATCAGTATTTACATGCTGCATCACGTACTCATGCATTTGAACGTTCACGATGGAATATTGTAGCTCAGATGACTGACTTCAACTTACACTACTGTTCAAAGCTAAAAAACTTTTCTTTGAATGCTGTTGGGGTATCTAGTGTCGTCAGTTATGTTGTGTCGTATAAGCAATAAGCCCAAGTCAGTGTATCATATTTCAAAAAGTGTGGCAGTTTAACTATAAATTTAGATACATGGAATGCAAATGTCCAAGATTTATGCCTATACGCGTGTCTGAATAAAATATCTACGCCACGACTTCATCAATGATATAAATTATACCAACTAAGATAGCTGCAATCTGCAGTCGAACTTTGTACAAGGAAAGTGAGTGAAATTACAGCAGTCATCGAACCAGTAACCTCTAGACATACTCTTTCTCCAGTTCCCCAACTGAAACTTGACGATGAACCATAAGTTTTTTTCACTTTGGACATCTGCCCATTCAGATTTTCTTATCTGAAGCTGAAGCTAATCTAAATATAGCGGATATGTAACTGGCTTGTATTTAGATAAACTATGTAAGGTAGCCTCGAATAACAGGTTTATTTACCGGTAGATTTTATGAGCCAAAACATCGAAGTATGGAGTGAATAAACGAATAGTACTTCCAGCTATATACAGCTCGTAATGTTACTGTTAATATTAATATTATTAATTGTTATTATTAATATTTGGGGAATCAACAAAGTAATTGATTGTGTGTCTTGCGCAAAGTAAACAGTTCTTTTCAGTTTAAAGCGAATCGGTTAACTTTTTCTCACTTTCGGTGCGGATTTAGATATTTTTTTGTGTCACACTGTAGTCTCGTTCTCTTTCATTTTCCGCTTAATTTTCCAGTCACACCAATCTATTGTGGTGACCATTATCCTCGTCATGTTAGGTTTTCAATAATTTTTGTTGAAAACTGACTGGGTTTAGCAGCCTAGAGATTAACAGTAGAAAATAAAATCAAGCATACTAGTCCAGAGGCTGAAAATCTAAAGCTCTGCATACATCAGTGGCTTGTTCAACCTTTTCTGCTCACGTAGTCAATCTGTAATATTTCAAACTACCCAGTTTTTGTTCTTCCGTTCTGTTCACTTCGCATGTAATGTTAACTCTTACTTGTTTCTATGGTTTTTCAAATGTTTTATCAAGTTGCACAACCCCATCTCCTACCAAACTGTGCTTTATATTCCCAACCCTAAGCAACTTCCATTGTCTTTAAATTATGATAAATTACCTTTTTTCACTAAGTTGACCAAACAGTGAAAACAGTATGCTGTTTGGTGTTTAAAATCCTTCTCAAAAATTTATATGTAATTGTGAGCTTACAAATTTGAAAATAGAATATTCGAGAAGAAGCTCTTCACGCTATTATTTTTCGTTTCTTATGAATTCATACAGATTTCTCTCACATTAATCTGAACAAAACAACGACGAGCCATTTCGTACGGTAAAATTACTTCATTTTATTTCATGGCTATTTGTCAATTACATACTACCCAAAATTGTTCGTCTCTGTCAGGATACAAGACAGTATTTTATATGTTTAGATTCAGAATTCTTAATCTAGAATAATCTAGTCAGACGAACAACAATTTATGAGAAAGGGAGTTGCTAAACGATTGAGGAAACATATAAACCCATAAATAATCAGAAAAAGCAAACCAGTAAATATGGTCAAAACTCATTAGATGGGAATGAGGATATGATGTAACTCAGAATGAAAACAAATTAGTAGGATGAAGAAAGGTTAATTGCTGTCATCTTTCGTATGTGATGGTCAGGTTCAGAATGTTTGATTGCAAGTGTGTATTTCAGAGAGGCGTAATAACCTTGGTAGTTCTAAAATATATCTAAGGCTTCAGAGATGGCTATTTGGTGCACAGTTCTTATCAGGTGTCTGCCTGCCACACTTTTATTAGCTTTTCTGACTTTCAAACACAAGTTCTTCGCAATATGCTTTTTGTCCGTTTGTTAATGTATTTATAGATCTAAAACTAACAGTTGGGTCATATATACGTTATTATTTTCCTGAATTAGCATGTGTGTTTTCGAGTTGTATGCGGATGATGAATATATGTTAGGTAAACTGACGTCATTTTATTTCACAGTTCTGCCCCATCTTTCTTCGGTGAAAGCCATTTATGTTGATTGATGAAAGAGACTGATGATATTGAAATAAAATGGAAAAAAAATGCATTACCCACAAAAGCCGCATTCATGAGATATAACTATTTGGTTTACTGATTTTATTATAAAAGGGAAGTGCTATGTAATGCTTCCTACCGAAAAATTACACCTGGCAAGCCAGGGTTGATTAGACTATATATTAAAATAAGATACTTGCTGTGAAGTTTTCTAACTGCTTGCTGATGCATTTCCACAGATTTGGTGGATCTGGTATCCTCCTGCTTAGCTGAAGACACGAGATTCAAAGCATTCGTATATATATATATATATATATATATATATATATATATATATATATATATATATATATATATATATATATGTGACATTAGGCACAAGTCATCGGCGAAATCCAAGTCTTCTAGGTTCTTTTCCGTCGTCCAGCGTATCCCCCTCTTCTCGCTCCCCACTGTTTGCTGCATGATCCAGTCCAGTCGACCACAATCAGGAATATCATGGGGGATAGTAGGCAACCTTGTTTCACTCCTGTCTTCACTTTAAAAGCATCACTGAGCTTCCCATTGTGAATTACTTGGCATGTGGCATCTTCATATAGTTGTTGAATGAGGCGGATAAAGGTTTGCAGTATTCCGTAGTGTTGAAGCAGTTTCCAAATTACTTCTCGGTCGACGCTGTCAAAGGCCTTCTCAAAGTCGATGAAGTTGAGGTAGAGAGCTGATTGCCATTCTATGCTCTGTTCTATGATGATGCGAAGCGTTGCAATTTGGTCTGCACATGATTTGTACTTCCTGAAGCCTGCCTGTTCCGGTCGCAGTTTTGAATCCAGTGCATCTTTAAGCCTCTCCAGGATGATGCGGCTTAATATTTTGCTTGGTGTGGGTGGACAGGAGAGTGATTCCGCGCCAATTCTTGCAAACACTGAGGTCTCCTTTCTTCGGTAGTTTGACAAGGTAACCCTTCTTCTAATCAATGTGCAGGTACCTTCTCTTCCTTCCACACCTTCTGCAATAGTGGTGTGAGCATGTCTGCTGTTGTCTCTGCGTCTGTTCTCAGTGCTTCTGGCGGTATCCCGTCTGGTCCTGCTGCTTTCCCACATTTCAGTAGCTTTATGGCGTTCAGGACTTCGACTTTCGTCGGAGGGTTTGTGTTGACTTGTAGTTCGGCGGCTGCAGGTGGTATTTCTGGACGAAGTGCAGGTGGTGGTGGTGGTAGATTCAAGAGCTTCTTGAAGTGGTCGGCCCATTGTTTCCTTTGTTTCTCTTCTTTGATAATTAAATTTCCTTCTTCATCTTTTATTGGTTTCATCTGTGTTGGTCTCTTCCCTGATAGCAACCTGGTTATTTGATACAATGTCGTCAGGTCTCTCTTGCCAGCATGCAGCCTGTTCTGCTTCACTTGCCAGTGTTTCGTAGAAGTGTCTTTTGTCGTCGCGTGCACTCTTCTTCACTTCTTTGTCCAGTGTTTTATACGTTGTACTCAGTCCCTCTTCTCGTCGTTCATCTTTGCACTGGTTTATCTTCTGCTCCACCATCCTCATCTCCTCTATCAGCTTCCAGGTATCCGTCGAGATCCATTCCTTATCTTCTTTCTTCTTCCTTCCTAATACTGTTGTGCAGGTTTCTTTCCACATAGCTTTCAAAGACTTCCAGTGCTCATCCACACAGGTTTCTTCAGGGATGTTGCTCGATGTCTCCCATTTTGTCTTGATGGCTGCCTTGAAGATCTCCTTTGTAATTTCATCCTTCAGTTTCCGAGTGTTGTACATGAATTGAGGTCTATCACCAGCTTCCTTGAAGGCTTTTAACTTGATTTTGAAGGTTCTTTGCACTAGATAATGAGTGGTGTAAACCTACATCTGCTCCCCTTCTTAACCTTGTGTCAAGTAGGCTGAGTCTCTACTTTCTTGAGACTGAGATGAAGTCGATCTGATTTTTAGTGTGTCCATCTGGCGAAATCCATGTCGCTCGCTTTGTTGATATCCTTGTGCTTGAACACACTGTCTCCAATCACCAAATCGTTGAATGCACAGAATTCTGCAAACAATTCTCCATTCTCATTCATTTCACCGAGCGCCTCTCGACCCATGGTTAGTTCTCTTCCTGTGTTGTCCCCTCCCAGTTTGGCATTCATGTCGCCCATCAGAATTTTGATATCGCCAACTGACGTCTTGTTCAGTGTTGATTGAAGTTGTCTGTAGAAATCCTCCTTTTTCTCTTGCTCTGCATTATTTGTAGGTGCATAACATTGTATGATTGTGACCTTTCTTCCTTTTGAGTTGAAACCATCTTGCTGTCATGATCCTGGAGGAGATTGGTTCCCACTGCATGAGAGACAGCCTTCGATGCTGTTGGGGACATCATGATAGCCACTCCCTCAGTGTGCTGGTGGTTGTCGTCTGGGTGACCGGAGTAGATTATTGATTCTCCAGTTGACAGTTTGGTGAGTCCACTCCCATTCCATCTGCCTTCGCAAATCCCAAGCACTTCGATGTGATACCTTCTCATCTCCTTTGCAATCTGGGCTGCCTTACTGGGTTCAAACATCGTACGGACATTCCATGTCCCCACGTTTACTTTCGCTTTCATCGAGAGAAGACACATCGGCCAATTGGCTTCCCGAAGGCTTTCACCAACTGGCGTCATTTCGCCTCTCCGATTCCAGCGGGGAATAAGTTTGTTTTCATTTTTTATACTTTGTTTGTGCTTTGAAGTTTCTTTAGCGGTTAGATTTGTTTTACGGGGTAGGGTTGCTAGCCCTATGCCCAACCTTCCCTCTTTACCCGGGCTTAGGACCGGGAGGAACTTAAAGGAATTAACCTCCTTCACTTATCTAGGAAGCACTGTTTCAACTACAGGCGGGACGGACGAGGACGTCAAAGTCAGAATCGGAAAAGCAAGACAGGCGTTCATTAGCCTGAAACCAGTGTGGAGATCTTCTGCACTCGGCATTCGGAACAAGATACGGATTTTCAACACCAACGTCAAGTCAGTGCTCTTGTGTGGTTCAGAGACTTGGCGCGTCACGAAAGGGATTTCCAATAAACTACAGACATTCATCAACAACTGCTTACGCTCGCTACTGAAGATCAGATGGCCAGAAAGAATAAGCAACAAGGAGCTCTGGGAACGAACCAACCAAGAACCTATCACGCAACAAATATGCAGGAGGAAGTGGAGATGGATTGGGCATGCACTGAGAAGGCCGACTGAGGACATCACGCGTCAGGCCAGGCCCTCGAGTGGAATCCCCATGGGAAGCGACGAGTTGGACGTCCGAGGAGAGGGTGACATGGAGGAGGTCGTGCGAGGAAGAAATGAGAGCTTGTGGGCTGTCGTGGAACCAGGTTCAAAAGATCTCAGAGAACAGAGGTCACTGGAGACGTGCTACTGAAGCCCTATGTTCCACTAGGAACCCAAGGGACTAGTAATATATAATAAAATATACTGCATGATACTTCAAACAAGGTACAGTGAAGTTTATATGAATCTTGATCAGTATTTGGTCGTATAATTCCATAAATACTGGGGATTGATTGAAAACTTGGAATAAGTTATATTTGTATAAATCTCAGCGTGTTTGAAATAATAAATCCCTATGTTTTGCACGCAAATCTAATCCGAGCTTGGACCAGACATTTCTGAATAATTCTCTTTGTTTTAAATAACCTAAAAGAACAGAAATGTAGTTTGTACGACTTCACAGGTATTCCACAAAGTTTACGAACCACAGGTTTTGTATAATTTTTTCGTATCCCCTGATAATTTTTATTTTAACACAAATAAACCCCAATGATGTCAACGTAATTCAAACAAATAAATCGAATCTTAATTATTTGTTGATGAAAATAAAGTTTTTATTCATAAGATTTTTACTTCAGTTTTTTGGTGATTTAAATGCACTTTATGCTGTTGTGTAATAATTATTCTTTCATTGTATTAAAATATAACTTCGACTTGCCTGATAAACTGAAATATGACCTTTTCCAATCTAAAATGAATTATTCGTTTTAAAGTTTATTTACACGTCAGTGCATCAGCAAACTGAAATGTTATGCTTGCCATGTTAGTGGTTACTTCAGTATTATGGACTGTACGACTGTGTAAAAATGAACGTGACTGTCACTATATGTGTGAGGTATTTTTTAATTAAATAGTCTTTGAACCACCATGGAATTATTTTTTTCCCAGCGAATGCAAGAAAGCTTTGAAATCTAAATACTATTCAGCAATGTACACACATATATGTTTTGCTAGAGTTAATCACTTCCGAGTAGTACCTTACATAGTTGTATTCGCAGACTCTGAGATAATATTTAACGCACTCGGGACTTTATAAAATACACTAATGCAATAAAATAATCAAAAGAAAAGAAGTTTGATAAGCGTAGCTTATCAAAATACTCTGTTGTATTCTATTAAAACGATCCATATAGTCAAGCAGAATAAAAGTGATGAGATGTGAAAATTGTCAGTTAGTGGAAGTCAATTCATAAGTCTAACTGTGACTGTATATTCTAAACTAAGAATGATTAGCTCTTCATAGGCCTTGGGATCCGTTTCGAGTGACAGAAAGTGTGTGAACTACTGTAAACTTCCAATTTAGAAACAAACAAATTGTTGGGTAACTTATGTTCCCCTTTCGTTTTTCATACATCATCGTTAATTTTTGCAGCTATCTTCAGATTAACCGAGCCTTTGTATTCCCCTAATTTCTGTTGTAAATTTTTATGGAGAAGTGATAGATAAATAAGGGTTTCGAGCATTATGAATCTGATGTTGGTTTATTTTCAGTTACAACTAAATAGGTAGACTCTTTCCTTGACTGATTCAAAGCTGACGATAAAACAAATCAAAAAAACGTTTTACTTATATGGGGCCTATTTTGGATGTAGTATATGTTCGTTGAACAAATCATAGTTATAGTAACTAAAGAAGTGACCAAATGAGGAATGTGTTTAGAAAAAAAGTGAAAGGTTGAGGAAATAATCTCATGGTTTATTAGGAGATAGTTTCTACATAATAACACTTCTCCTTGACTTGACATCCAGTCAAAAACATCGAAATGGATTCACTAGTTTACTAACCCATCCTAAGCCCGGATAAAGAGGGAAGGTTAAGCGGGGGTTGGCGACCATACCCTGGTGACCAAAGAAGTTCCAAAGCACAGATGAAATATAAAAAATAAACTTCTTCGCTGGGACCGGGCAGACGAAAGGACGCAGGTTAGTGAAGGCCTTCGATGAGCCAGTTGGCCGATGTGTCTTCTCTCCAAGAATGCAAAAGTAAGAATGGAGACATGGAATATCCGCAGGATGTCTAAAGCTGGCTGACAAGGCTGTTCAGATTACAAAAGAAATGAGAAGATATGGCATAGAAGTGCTAGGAATCTGCGAGAGCAGATAGAATGGAAGTGGACTTTCTAAACTGTTAACTGGAGAGTCAATAATCTACTCAGATACTGTCACCCAGACGACAGTCACGAGCACACTGAGTTTTGGAGTGGCTATCATGAAGTCCTCAAAAGCATTGATAACTCTTCCTTATGCAGTGGTAGCCAATCTCCTCCTGCAAGATCATGACGGTAAGATTTAAATCAAAAGGAAGGAAGGAAGGTCACAATCACACAATGCTAAGCTATGCACCCACAAATAATGCAGATCAAGAGAAGAAGGAGGAGTTCTATTGACAACTGCAATCAGTAATGGACAAGAGCCCAGCCCAGATGGCCACATCAAAATTCTAATGGGTAACATGAATGCCAAACTGGGAGCAGGCAACACGGGAAAAGAACTCATCATGGGCCGAGCACTCGATGAAATGAATGAGAATGGAGAACTGTTTGCAAACTTCTGCGCATTCAATGACTTGATGATTGGAGGTAGTGTATACAAGCACAAGGATATTCACAAAGCCACACGGATTTCAGCAAACTCCAGGATACACTAAAAATCAGATCGACTTCATCTCAATCTGAAGAAAGTGGAAACGCAGCCAGCCTACTGGAGACAAGATCAAGAAGGGGAGCAGATGTAGATTCAGACCACTCACTGTCTAGTGCAAGGAACCTTCAAACTCAAGTTGAAGGCCACCAAAGAAGCTGGTGATAAACGACCACAGTTGAAGTCCTACACCCAGAACAGAAACTGAAGGACGAAACTACAAAGGACATCTTCACACCAGTCATGCGAACAAAATAGGAGATATTGAGCAACATCCCCGGGGAAACGTGCGGGGATGAACACTGGGACTCTTTGAAAGAGACGTAGAAGAGAACCTGCATAACCGTATTAGGAGGGAAGAAGAAGCAAGACAAGGGATGGATCTGGACGGAGACATGGAAACTGATGGAGTAGGGGGAGGAAGATGGTGAAGCAGAAGATGAACCAGTGCAATTCAGTGAAGGGATGAACAACGAAAAGAGGAACTGAGTACAACCTATAAAGCACTGGACAAGGTGGTGAGGAAGAGTGCGTGGAAAGACAAAAAACACTTGTACGACACATTGGCAAGTGAGGCAGAACAGGCTGAGAGCTGGTAGGAGATACCTGACAACATTATATCAAATAACCAGGTTACTATCTGGTAGGGAAGAGATCAACGCAGATGAAACCAATGAAAGATATAGTGATAGAAACTCAGCTACGAAGGGGAAGAAACAAAGAAAACGATGGGCTGACCACTTCAACAAACTCTTGAATTGACCATCACCTGCAACTTGTCCACAAATACTATCAGCAGCCCAGCCACAGAACTATCAGTGAACATTGACCCTCGGACAGAAGCAAAAGTCGTGAATACGACGAAGCTATTGGAAGCCGGGAAAGCAGGAGGACCAGATGGAATTCCTCCAGAAGTACTGAGAACAGACGCAGGGACAACAGCGAACATGCTCATACCACTGTTGCAGAAGGTCTGGAAGGAAGGAAAGGTACCTGCTGATCGACTAGAAGAAGAAGGGCTACCTTGTCAAACTCCCAAACAAGGGTGACCCAAGTCTTTTCAAGAACTGGCACGCAAAATATTATGCTACATCATCCTGGAGAGACTAAAAAAATGCTCTGCATTCAAAATTACGATCGTAAGAGGCTGGCTGGATTCAGGGAGAACAAATCATTTGCGGATCAAATTTCAACGCTACGCTACGCATCATCATAGAACAGAGCATATAACAGCAGAATGACAACTCTTCACATCAACTTCATCGACTTTGAAAAGGTGTTCGACAGCGTTGACCGGGAAGTAATTTAGCAGGCAGCTGAGTCAACGCTGCGGTTTTAATGCCACAAACCTTTATCAACCTCATTCAAGTTCATCAATTTAATCTGTAATAGATCATATCAAGAATCTACAAACGTTTAAATCTAATGACATTGGCGTGTTGGGCTGGCGTGAAACACTGCCTCCTAGATCCTTCGGCGAACCTCAAATTCACTTCAGAAACTCTGCACGTAATCGTATGTCAAACATTCACGAAAGTCATGAATCTTTATATGCTAGTTTTAGATGAGTTAATTCAACTACGTCAATAGGAAATGATTTTTTAGAAAAGAGTAGAAAATATCAATGCCAGTGAAAACATCTACATACCGTTACATTTTGTACATTTTTACCTAAACATGTTAACTTTTTTGTCGTCTATCTCTTTTTTTCTCTTTTTGAAGAACCAAGCAACCGTTAAAAGTGAAGTCTAATGGATGTTGTTTAAGAGTTCATTCATGAGGCAGTTACTAACGTTATATTGGCTGAAATCGTCTGACGCATTATAATTCTCTATATGAGTTCCTAAAGACTTGGAGTGTATTCTCATATTACTCAACATTGAAACCAATAGTATTCATTTTGCAACTTGTTTAGTTTGTCATCGAAAACTATGATAGATGCACCTTATGAAGCACCTTGCAGCAACATATGCTATTTTTTGTATACTAATCCCTATACTTGAAACTTTACTAAAGAAATTAGATTAGACGGAGTGTACTGTAGTACGGCTGAATCGCCTGTAGAACTTTAATATACACACTAAGCGTTTGGTTCACTTTCCGTTCCAGATTATGTTTGGAACGAATTTCACTTCAGTTTAAAATGTGTTAACTGATGGCTGCTTGATACATTTCCGTTATACAAGTCGATTTTAACCACACACGCAAGTCATTTATGCGGAACAGGGAAAAAATTTCATGGCTGCACAAATTATTAAAGTACTTTCTGCCTCATTTTAGATTCATGTGCTTCATTTTATGACAGTTCAGTCTTCCGGAAAGTTAAAGAATGATTGAAATAATTTCAAAATGCTTGCCTTTTGTCGCATAAACTGCAAATAATCTTACATCGAATACAACCACTTTACTACTTGTAATCATATGACTACGGTCTATTTAGGTTTGATCTCACCTAAACGAGTTAAACTCATTCTTGTGATTATTTTACCGAAAGTATATTGATTGGGTTTAAGGTCATTTCAAGTATATCAGATATAATATCACATTCTGTTTACAACTGATCAATAGATTGTCCTTTGATTTCGGGCGTTTTCAAATGATCCTAAAATAAATTGTGTATTTTATTACAACTTATGATCAAATTGTATATTTGAAAAAAGCAGGATACATATCTGACATTTGATATAGGGTGGAGGTAAAAGCTCTGATATTAAGGAATTCGTTAGGTGTATTTGGCTTTCCCTCCAGGCAAATGAGAATCTTTCCTGTAATCCCTGCTACTAATTATTTTTTATACGCCTAGTGATGTAATAATACTTCATCTGGGAAGGTTTCTTGATATTTACTCAGATATTCGATGAGGAATTTTTATCTTACTGCAAGAAATTAAATCCTGTCGTTACGCCTTTAATACTAATGACATTTTTGTGCGGAATTATAATCGTCGAGAATAATCATAGTTTGAAGTTCTTTCTAGTATTCCTTCCAAAACGCGGAATATATGCACGTCCTTGATGACGAGAAGTTTCCTCCTGAGTGAAAATTAATGTACAGTACCGATTTCGAACTCACGAGTTGTCACTACTCGAATGCAAAGTGAATAAAACTCTGATAGTTGAAGTCAAATAGACTACACTTATTACATTATACAGACTCTCAGCACGCATGAAACTTCCGTATTCAAGTCAGAAGAAATCAAATGATCCTAGTCAAAAAAGATACACCCAGTTCAGTGGTAAGATACATAAACAGATGTAAAAACTCCAGTGGAATCACTGAAGGCTGGATTAATTGTAGAAACAATGTCGTAGAGACTGGAAGCCGTCGCTTTAACGATTATCAACGGAAAAGGATGTACTATATGATAACAATTTTATCATTAGAAGTGTATAGTAAGTCACCGATTTATTTGGCATAGAACTCCGGGTGGAGGAGAAATAGAGCAACAAATTGTCATTCATGGACGTTAAGGTCAACTGAATCAGCGAAGTAAAACTCTGAGACTCAATTATACAGGAAGGAAGGTCATATCCCTAGCTGTAGTAGAAACGATCTAGCAGCCCACAAAATAGTTTCCGTTCATACTTTGATTAAAAGAGCAGAAACACACCATGGTACATAAAGTTCACGGAGAAATGAAAAAAATTACTTGATGACTATCATTAAGAATGAAGCTTACCCCTGAAATTTCATTATAAGATGCTTAACAGTTTGACACCAAATACAAAATCATCCACAGAAATCGGCAATCGGCTTATCTTGCTATACATGACGCAAAAACTGAAGAAGATACACAAAATATCCTTTACGAAAGTGACTGCAACAATTGAGATAAGAACTAATTGGTCATATTGGTCGCTGGCTTCATCTCCGTATACATGAAAATCAGATAGCATTTAGTGTCGTAGCAAATTATTTCCTGCACCAATGCATACGGACAACTGCGGGTGACAATCTGGTTATGAAATTTTGAAAATCTTGAGCAAAGAGTATGGGAGAATTCCTAGGAGTTTGGGATTCAGGTCAACCGCATAATAAAACTACTCAGCTTAAGTAACGCAACACAACCAAGACATTACTGCTAGTTATTTTCACAGTATTATAATATACTTGTCCGAAAATTGATTATCACGTACTCTATATGCTGAAAGCTGGTGATGAGGATATAGCTGCTTATATCATGAAAATCTGTATACTAGGTAGATGAAACATAAGTTATTTATTCCGAGAACAACGTACAGACTCATTCCTGAAGTTAATAGGTCTTATTTTGAAATGTAGGTTGAGCATACTGTGCACAAAGTAAGTCATACACACTCTGAGAAGGCATGAGTTTAAAAGTGAAGTTAAATTTAAGAAACTTTGGATCTATATTTTAATGAATTTGCATTCGCCTACCTAGACTTTCTGACAGCGTATGTTTTTACTTTTAAACTTAGAAAGTTAATGGTTTTTCAGCGAGTAACCTAAACTTAACTACTCATTAGGTTGTTTTTTATAAAGTATTGTTTAATCGTTGACACACTGCATTTACCTAGTTCATTGAATCAACTCCTACCATGTGTACCAGGAATGACTGAGCACCTAACCGAGACATCAGGAAAATTTGTCCGCCCACGAGACAAGAGTAAAGACAGGATCAAAACGATGCAAGAAAAGCGAAAAGTTCGTAGTTACCTTAATGTGATCACCAGAAGTAGTCAGCTTAAAACGTCATCCAGTAATGAGGAACACCGTGTCCTAATGATATATATCTTGCGAAAAAACTAACATTGAATTATTCTATGTTGGAGTGTTCAAGTTCTAGTGTTATGCTATCCAAATTTATATCCTGATAACTTCTATTTTATTTAATTCATGCAGCATGAATTTAATGGACTGAACTGTTGGTTAAACAACTACTGATTTCTCATGGTTTGCTTTTATTTATCAAGCCTGTAGATCCGTTTATTTCCCCCTTGGCATAAATTTTTCCCCCTTGAAGATTTTAACAAAACTGTTAACTTAATGTGTTTTGCTTAGTTGATATCAGCTAAGGTGGAATTAGTATTAATAATTACCCTTTTGTATTGAAGCAAAGAAGGTTGTCGTATGATTTTCACTTACTTGTACAAAAAGTGTTTGTCAGTAATTTTGTGGATATTAACGCACAGGTTTTATGACCTATAACAGTATGGTCTACCAAATCTTTTAAATAAGAAATCGTGTAAATGTTAACTGGGCGGGGGCCATTGACGGCAAGCTCTACTTGACCTTGATTTCCTGCTCGTTGGCATTTGTCGACAAGGCATACCTACAGCCTCTATGGAACCAATGTCGCAACTGAGATTCGAACCTCCATCACCTACTGAGGCAGTCAGAAAGGTTAATACTTCGATATTCTTACTGCAACTGACTTTGTGTAAGACTGGTTGTATGTATTTATCTATTTTGAATTGCAGCTTTTCGTAAGTAGTCCATATTATAATATAATAATATTCAAATAATATACAAACCTATTAACTTAGTAGACAGAATGAATAAAATAAACCTTTGACTGTTTTTGGTTTCACTTTGTCCTCTACGTAGTAATAGTTTCCTGGCTAATGCTTTGAGTAAAATCTTATAGCATTTATTTAAATGTTTTGCTTAAAATTCCAATACAAAACACATATTTTGTTGCAAATAAACGAAAAATTACAGTTACTGAAAACAGAATTCTAACTTCCATATTTCATTTTCAAGTATATGCATTAATTTATGAGGAAGAAAGATAATGTCAAACAAGTGAAGAGTTTCACACTTTGTTCAATTCATGAAATTATTCACTCATTTTGTGTTGGTACATTTGACAATGGAATATACATTGTGCATAATCCGGTATGGAGGTAGTTGTTCGTTTATCTGTCTAACAGACGAATACCATACAAATGGAAAAAAAGCAAATGAGAAATATCGTATATGAAAGACATTTCAAGGACGTCATGTACAATCTTATCTCTGGATTAAATAAAACAGATTATACAGGAAAATTTGCGTTTCTTAAATTATGTTCTTTTACATTAGGATTATTGATGATATGATTCTGGTTTCGAAGTTAATGGTTGAAAAATTGACCACCTTCTATTGGCATTTTGAGGTTTACTAAATTTCTATAGAACATAAACACAGAATATATTATTAGATTAATAACTACTTGCAGCATTCACATTTAGCTAAAGCAGTGTATTTAAATGAGACTTATGAAACTGTAATCCTGTGTTTCTCAACAACAAAGACTCCAGTTTCTAAATAATGTTTAATACCATGAATACGTTCCTGCTCCTTGATACACTATAGAATAAACAATATCAGCATAAACATGAAGCTGGTAGAAAAATAATGTATATAATGATCTTGGCAACTAGTAGACAAATCCGGGATGCGCACTTCGCCCTGATTAGAAGTCGTCAGCTAGATGTACCTGTATCCCAGTGAGTGATGTCCTTCCGACCCATCGCTTCAAACAACAGAGCGTTATCCACTAAGCCACTGGGGCACGATAGCCACCTCTTGTGCAACGAGTATTAATCGTTGTTATGATACTTGTGATTTCCCGTTGCTATACAGGACCAAATTGCTCGACCTCATGACCCAGTGGTATAGTGGCTAACGCGTTGGCGTTTGAAGCTATGGATTTGAGTCTCAGCAGAAACAACATCACTCACTGAGGTGCAGGTACGTCCAGCTGACGAGTCCCAGACAAGATGAAACATATGTCTTGGATTCCTCTGTTTGTCATCAAGATTTATATAACATCGCAAATATCCAGGAGTATCAAAGTATCCATATAGTGGCTTATCTTTCAACAACAGAAATCGAGTAATTTGCTCCTGTTTAGCAACGGGAAACTGCAAGTATCATAACAACGATAATGTATGTAAGTTGAAAATCGTCTAATAATGAACTTTTATATCATTTATTTACTGCACACCAGAAAATGAGTGGATTTTCTGTAAAATTATTAATTATTATTGAATTGTATTTAAGCGAGTGAATAACGGAGAATAAATCCATCATTTGTTGATACTTCTAGTCTCACGTTGATTATCACACTGAACTAATTCGATGGTTCACCCTTGACATAAGGGCTATTTGAACGGATGACTCGAAATGAACTCAGTTTCCATTTGTTATTTGCTTGGTAATATCTAACGGTGTAATCCAGGACCCACTTTCCAGCTTATTTGAGACGTGCCAGTCACATCCCAGCGAATGATAATGTTCCCACAGCAAATGGAACCCGGAAACAGTCGAGGTCTATTAGATCAAATAACTTAACCAACACTGTATGCATTTTAGAAAGTTGGAAGTATCTTGGTCATTTCACGATCTTCCGTTATTTTCAAGGCAGCGTGCTATAATGGAAACATGTTGCGTATGAGAAATTCGCATGTATTTTGACTGAGACATATTTCTGAATGTATAGATGTGATAGTTCATAGGAATTCCTAAATAGCCTGCAACATTCATTTCCAACTGGCTGGTCAACAGTGTATATTGTTATGGAGCAGAAGTATAAAGCAACAGCAGAAGTGCATATTTACTGCAGTCTCCAATACTGTAGTAAAAATGTGCATTCAGCATGATCAAAAAAGAACTTAAAAAAGGAATTTACGATACCACTGAATATAGTTTCCTAAAAACTGGCGAATCAGGCTCTCAATATGAGACCAAAGCCTAATCTAAAGAACCTAAAACTTGTCACTTAGCTGTGGAAAAAAACAGTATCAAAATATGGATTCATCGATGCTGGTTGAATTTTACTTCATATGTTTGAAGCAGATAACTGAAGTTAATTTCATCTGGTGTATGTGGATGAAAGATAAATATACAAGGAAAATTTTGCTTCATCAGGTTATGTAGTTCAAGCAGAAATATACCCTTGATTTTTTTGAGAGCAAGTGAAAACTTGTGATTTCTGGGTTTTTAATAAACAAATGCTTTTCAGTACTGCGCGAGTTAGTTACAGCAACGTTCATCTGAACTATCATGCAAAGCTTTCTGGTGAAATGCGTTATTACTATGTTCTATTATTATCCTTTAATTTGTGACAGGATTAATGGTAGATTAGAGGAAAATTGAAGAACAAATCTACCCAAAGTAAAGTCTTTTTTATTTAGACTACCCATCAATGTGACTGGAATAGGGAGCTTGTAAAATAACCAATCTGTAGCTCCCTGGAATAGTCAGTCGATTCTTAAGTGTATAATCACAAGTTACGTCTGTACTCTACCTAACGAAATCTGGGCAGTCTATTGACAGCACTGATTATCGTGTATTAGAATTAGCCCATTGTTCAGTGCTTAAAACTGTTAACAGTCATTGAGTTTCTCTTTATTTTTATACGATTTCTCAAGAAAAACTAAATAATTAGTGATAAGGGTCTGACTTCTGAAAATAAAGCCTTCTAAGACACAACTCCAAAAATTATTCTTCGTAACTATACTGAAATTATTTAAGGTTACTGTGAGGCTTGGAGGCATAATTTTCTTATTTTCCTTGATGAAATTTTAAACGTGTACTAGATTGAATTGATATCTACTTCTGTAGATTATTCTATGTTTGCGAAAAAAAGATCAAAGCTAATCGTAGATTAAAATCTGTATATTTTATTACATAGGTCCTCATAGCTCAATGCAGCTTAAAGTTACAAAGCTTAAGTTCAAAGTTCATAGCACACCGAGAAGTCAAGGAAATTTGGGGATTAGATAACAGGTAAGTATTCAAAGTAAGCGTTTATGTGTAGAACTCAGAAACTCTGGTAGAATATAATTCCATACTAGCTTTGTTTATCGAATATATTCGATATGATTATCACCAATATTTTGTGTTATAAACGTCATTAAGTAAACAGTACCGTCGCACAGTGTGTTTTATCAGATAAATGAATCTAATATGGAAGGCTTTTACATGCATGTAGTACGTAATACAAAACAGGTAGAGTTAGGAGGACCTACGCTGACAAAATCAGGCATTAGGAAGTTAGTCACAGACTTCAACTAGTGAGGGAAAAGCAGGTGAAATTAATATGTGTGGAACTTAGACATTGTGGTAGAATGTAATTCCATATTAGATTTGTTTATATGATTTATAACACACAGTGATACAGTATTATTCACTCAGTGAGGTTGTGGACATAAATTATTGCTCATAATCGTATCAATGTAATCACACTACTTTTAACATCTGGCTTTCATAATCCTGTCACTTCCTATTATTTTTTTTATGGGTGGTAAAATTTTCCATATCTCTGGTATTGGTGTTGCGTCATTCCTATTACATGTGTTGGGTGTTGATCCCATTCGTAGCAGATATATTTATGGATAGTTGGGAAAACATGGCATTGCAAACCTTTAATCCTGCACTTAAAATATGGTGGCGATATGTGGATGACACATTTACTGTGTTGAAATCTAAACATGTCGACAATTATCGCATACATAAACTCAGCAGTACGTTGAATTCAATTCACTTACGAGGTAGAAAATGAACAAAGGGAATTACCTATGTTGGATTGCAGGATAAAACAGAGGGCAAATGATGGTTTGGATATTATCATTTACAGGAAAGTGACACTTTCTAACAGGTATCTCGACTTCAGGTAATCTCATCGTACGTCAGTCAGTGAAGGTGGGTTTAGTCAAATGTCTAAATGACAGAGTTAAAAAGCTGACTGGTCAGTGCAAGGACTTAGAAAAGGAATTGAAGAACATGAGAGATTCTTATGAACACATAAAAAAAAGAAATAATAAAAGTGACACGAGCATAAATAATTACAACTCCGGTTAGAAGGAGTTTACAGCCTCCATTGTGTTACCCTATAACAAAAGAACGCCAGAAACTTTATTTAAGATTCTCAAAAAAGGTGGAATTAGGGTAGCATTTAAACCTACAAACTCACTCGGAAATAGGCTTTTTTGGCTCAAGGATCAGATAGATCCAATTGAGCAAAGTAACCTAATCCATCAAATTCCATGTAATGACTTCGAGGTCACACACGTAGCTCGAACTAGCCGGTTAGGGTCATTTAGATCAATGGAACATAGGGTTTTAGCTAAATATAAAATGACAGACCCCAATCAGATCAACAATATGGAAAAAACTCTGCTGTTGCAATACTTGCATTAACATAACCACAACACAGGGTGAGATAAAACCGCTGTAATTAAGTTCAGTCTAATTAAGTGGATAGATTGATAACTGAATTTCTGTTCATCGAATCAACACCTAAAACATGTAAAGGGAATGACTTAGTACCGATACCAGAGATATGGAAAATTTTACCACCCATAAAAAAAATAATAGGAAGTGACAGGATTATGAAAGCCAGATGTTAAAAGTAGTGTGATTACATTGATACGATTATGAGCAATAATTTATGCCCAAAACCTCACTGAGTGAATAATACTGTATCACTGTGTGTTATAAATCATAAAAAATCTAATATCGAAGATAAGTGGAGAATGTGCAAAACGTTGATTCATCGTTATCAGGGTAATGTGAGGACAACGACACTATTTTTCGGTCATAATTATTTAATTATCACCTCTGAAAAGCAGAGTGAACCGACTGTTTTTGACATGTGAATAACTCTGAGTGCATAACTGACTTTAACTGGATGTCCTATATTCGTTAAGTTTCTAGCGGTCATGCCTGCAAAAACTTTCTTTTCCTCGAAGTTGTAAACGCTCACAGACATTTTCAGAAAGTCTAGTGTTCGTTTCCTCTCAGTCCTTACTATACACTCACGGAAGCAAGTGCATGTTCTCTCCATTCGCTTGTTTGTTTATCAGATATATACACAAATATATTTAACTATAAACATACATGTATATAAATGTATATATACTGATATAGTAAGAAATTATCATTTACTGGATTAAATTTCAGGCAGACTTCATCAGTCCTAACTATATTTCTGTGTAGAATATTTAGCGAACATACTGTATCTCAATAACTAGATTTTACTGTTATATACTATTGACTTCATCCTTTATTTCTGTCTGGTCTTTTGTTGTTATAAATTTACTGAAGTCATAGGCTGTATCTGGACAAAAAATGAAGCGACTATATGAGCCAGCTTCATGTCTTTCACAAAGACTTATTTTTCATACACTTACTTATGTAACAGAATTGTGTCAGAAGTACTATCCACGTATTATTTCTTTTATACCCTGATAATCAGAGAGCAGAAAGTCGTAAACTACTTTTTTTTTATGTTGAAATACATTGGTGTTAATATATACATTTTTTTGAATAACTGTGTACAGTCTTCAGAATGACTTTTGAAATTTAAGCTTCTACTCAACTAGATAAAATTTACCGCACCAGTTACCACTAGAAGAGTACTTTTAGGAAAGTGGTACTACAGAGATTTATATATGAATTAGTCACCAAGTTCTGGTGTCTTCTAGCTTTCATTTGTTTTTTTCTCTGAGGAATAAGTTTGTTGTAAAAGTACCGTTGTGATCCAGCGACTCAGTGTTAAGCGCCGGGGTAAAATGAATATATTTCATTCTTGTGTATATTCACAGACTATGGATGTGATGAATTTTGCCGTAAAATGTTTGATGAATTGCTGTCTAAAATAAACAGTTAAAAGAGTAGCACACTGTTCTTTGAGTATATCCTGGAAACACTGAGTTTGTTCGAATACACATCTAAGTTGAAAATCCACAAAAGGTTGTAGGAGGCTAAGAAGAATCTTTGAATACAAAAGCTTGGTGTGCATGAGTTGTTTTTAGTGTTCATTTTACTGATAACTTTTTCTTAACAAATTTCTAAGTTTATCTGTGACTTTATCTTCCTAACAAAGTAGAAATATACTGTTTCAAATGATACCATAAAAACTTGACGTTGAGTTTGGCTAATAACATACTTTAGTGAAATAAAAATTCTCACTTAAACATTTGGTAGGTGACAACGGGAGAAGATATAGATTGTGTTTCTTCTTTAATTTCATATAAGTGGAAAAATTGTAGGTTTAACTCATGGTGTTGAGTATAATTTTCTAGATTCGTCAGAGAAGCTCTAAATCTCTAAAGACCTTGACAATCAATCACCTTACTCTAAATTAGTGGAGAATATTTGTAGGCCAGGTGGATGATTTTAGTTATGTTGCATTCTCTGAGCTAGATGGCTTGATTTTAAACCTTTCAACTTCTTTTTAGAGAATATCATCATCAATGACTCCATTATTCAGTGAGCCATCAAGATTTCTCCTTCAGAGATTCAGTAGTTTGCCCTGATGAAGTGGTGTATCGTTGGTGTATTTTGTACTGATGTTTGACATCTCAATATACCTTCTCTTGTTTAGATGTCTTCTTCTGTTCCAGAAGAATTGAGCAGTGAGGATCTGAAGGTTGCTATTTAGGAGTTCTTGTATATAGTTCTAGTTAAATCAGTGGAAATTTGCCTACCTAGTAATTTCAAAGTGCTTATAAAGCGATAGAGAAAATACGAGTGTTCACACTTACACTTCTAGTCGAAATCGAATATTAAGGTGGTACAAGCATAACATTTAATATGACATCCTACTCCACTCAGTTTGCTCGTGGTTGTAAGTATATGCCTTCTATACATATCAGAAGTCGTTGAAATCCACCTGCTGAAACTGAATTTTCACATCTAGAAAAGGTATGTGGTTGCTTTCCATATTTTGGTCTTTAACGTAGTTCAAAACTTCATCCCACATTTTGGTTTAACTAGTCTGAAAAGATAGCTTACTTCTTATTCATCCAAGATTCTTTGTTTCAAAATTTTTATTCTGTTACTTTTGACGAGTAACTACCTAATAAAAATCTCCAGTTCCCTTATAATTGTGAAAACTGTGTAGTTAGCTAACAATCCATTTCCGTTTTATTTTACAAAAGTTATGAACTCTGCACATTCAGTCCACTTACTATCCAGCTGTTTAGTTTCCTCAATTACTACCTTGCTAAACAACTTCAGATCTGTACAGGTTACTATGTAGTTTACACACAGTAGGCTGGTGTTAAAACAGTAATGATAATGATGATAACAATGAGAGTGTACAATTATGATGAGGAACTGAGTAAACTTAAGCATATTTAACTGAAACGTATTGGTGATAAATAGCTTTCATTTCATAAGGTCGATATATGCTCATTATTTATAATACACTTATAACTTAATTATAAGCTTGGAAATTTAAAAAAATAATTCCGTTGCTAAGTTACATAGCTTACAATAATCATATTCAAATGTTTACTAGGCTTATTCGCAACTTCACAACATCATATATTACTAGTACAACTAATAATAATAATAATAGTAATTTGAAGTTTAACTTTACTGAAGTCTTCAACTCTTCTTTTCTTGAACTCTAACATAAAATGTAAACATGAATGACTTCGTCATTAGCTGGCAATCTCAGAAATGATGAATAACACGAAGGGAAAAAGTGGCTGACGAAAGTCATTCAATTGCAAAAATGACTTGTCCTAGAATCAAACAATAATGGTCAAACTATCAACATCAACTCAGCAGCATGTACATAAAAGAGGCAGACAAAAACTGTCTTTACCAATTCAACTGTACTTAAGACAGCAAAGAAATAGTAAGGATACCAAATATTGGGGGCTGAGTAAAAGATTGACATTAGAAATAATTTTATTTTTATAAGTCACGGCGTGTTGAATATGAAATAATCCCAATGTTTAGCAAGGAAGTCTAGTTCGATCTCCCTCTCTTCCCCCTGCCTTACCTTTAAACTTTCTTCCAGTTCATCACCGACTAAACTTAATCGTGATACCAATTTACCAGAATTCAAGCCTTCGTGAAACCCAGGTAGACTGACTGATTGCCTTCGATACGCTAAACGTTCAATCTGGAATGAATTTGTTCGAGATTCCCTGACAGTTTGCGGTTCATTGTAATTGTACAAAGTTTCACGTGAATACTAAGAAAAACAAAAAATTAAATACTGATGAGACAAAAAAATACTTTCAAAAGAATAATAAAGAATCCGGATAAATTAGAAACACATAGTGTAGAGTATCACTGCTGGCAAAAGGAAATGCAAAGAAAATAAACGGTCTGAATACAACTTTCAAATTTTAGAAAATAACTGAAATTACTAAACATTTGTTGTTTTATTGTTATTAGACTAAGCATTTGTATGCTGAAAATAATCACAGATGATTCAGTCACACGGTAGGTTGGTTTCTGAGATTTCTAACACGCTGTTTTTTAGAAAGTTGCACTGATAACCTGAAGAAAAGAACAGTCGTTTAGAGAAACATCACTTTGTACATTCTTTAGAAACACTTCAGGCAAATATATATAGTAAATGAATAGATTTCAGCATTTGTTCTCTAGGCAGTGAAATCAAACGCAGAATGTGCAATTAATACTGTTTCGCATTCACTGGCTACACATACCTTTATCTTACTCCTTCTTCAAAGTGAATGAGAAAACGTATGAATTATGGTTATATAATGGAAAAACTCCTGTTTTCATGCACAACTATCCATATAGACAATGTAGAAACAGTGAAGTTTGACAGTGATCTTAAACAGGTTAAACCTATATACACATATACAAGTAAATATAACTGGATGGCAACCACTTTTCATTGTTATCAAGTCCTAAATGCTAATAAACTATATCAGTCATTTTGACATGTGATCACCAACGTAATAACTTTATGATCAGAGTGCATTAATGGTTAATATTTCGCTGGAAGCGATCAGCTGGAAGCTACAGGGTGGGTTTTATACTTGTTAACGGTCACCAGTAAGATGCATTTGCAACCTCGACGGAACTTATGCCACCACAGAAATATAAATCTACATAACCGAATGATGCAAACACAAAAGTAACCAATGAGTTACTATGCCTCTACCGAGCTCCTTTAGTTTTCACTCAGTATTCAACAGTAGGAAGATGAATTCAAGAAGTCCGGAAGAGGAAGAAGAATTCTTACAGGCTTGCAGATGAAAGCTCTCAATCTTTGCTATAGTTGTCAATTGTAAATAAATATTTACACCTTTGAAGAAGAGCGGTCTGTCGCTACTTTTTATTACGGTTATGGACATTTTGGTAAACTATTTCAGGCCATAGTCTTTATACAGTCTTATAATATAACGGGAAGGTAAACTAATTCACTTAGAAGAAGGAAATGTTTTCTGCTATAAATCACTATCAAGCAGTAAGTGTAGATTTATAGATATTTGTGGATACCTTATGAACAAGTAGAATGAGAGACACTGAATCACAGTATCGGACCAAGAATCTAGAAGTTTGACGGGACTGTGTGGTCGACAGGCCTCAGTAAATTCTAGTTTCAAGAATGTGATATTTCTTATCATCTAAGGGTAACTTTGCATCCGAATATAGGGCCACTTGTGCTATGTTTGTAAAGTTAATCAAAATGGAATTTTTGACATGTTAATATTTTCACTTTGGTACCGTTCAAAAATTGTGCAGAATATAATAAAGCCCATGCATTTCTAATATTTTCTTCAACTAGACATTTTTTTTCCGAAGAATAAAATAATGCCACTATCATGAATAGAAATGAGGAATAACAAGCACTGGAGGCGAAAACTTAAATGACATCTGTTTTGTACTATTTTTTGTATTGTTTTTAAAAAGAACAGGTCCCACACTTGCTTTAGGATCATAATTTATAGTTCAAATTGCGTGGGTCTCTTGGTTAAATTTATCTTGAAATTTGCAATTTTATTAGTTTCCTTCTAATAATATAACAGTGAATAAAACTTTGATAGCTCAAAAAGAGTTACTTGCATGTCGTTGCGATCAAGTTTGTATAAGCAGATTTCTTAGGCAAAACAGTTTTTATTTAAACCGTTTACCTATCCAGTTTATTATCTCATTTCAATATGTTCTTTAATTTAATAAATATTCTATTAGAAAGAATTCTTTATTTATCCAGTGGTAGTCAATGGAAAGAACATTTTTAAATAAACAATGGAGTTTAACAGACGTTTTATCTAAACAATGCAAGGCGGGCAATTCATAACTTACTGATCAACAGAATAATAGCATATTTTGATCCATGAGCAATTCAGCTTATTGATTGACGGTGATACTAATAGAAGTTTACAGTATAACTTTTGATTTGACTTAATATGACTGAAGAAAGGATGATCGCATAATATAAAGAGATGTAAATCGATTGTACTAAAAATTATGAACATAAGTGCTGAAAATTAGTTCCGGATACACAGTTATTTTTAGAAATTATATTCCTTGGTCGTTGACAATAAAGCTTAGTTACACCATACTAAAGCCTAAGGAACTTATTTGAGATCTTATTTGGTTATTCAACATGCTACAAAACCAATACTGAAATCAGCCGTCTACGTAGAATCACGCGGTTCCTTGTTTTTGTTCTCAGAAAAAGACTGAATTAGACATCATAATGCTTAATTGTTACAGGCATATGAAACAGTGGATATTCTGCAATGCACATTATTCTCATTCACTTTGGATTCAAATACCTTGCAACAGTTTTCTAGACTGCATATTTATGATGGATAGTGGCTAGCAGTGGAATCTAGGACGCGCGTTTCGTGCTATTTGGGACTCATCAGCTGGATGCACCTAGCTCCTAGGGAGTGATACAGTTCCCACTGAGACTCGAGCTCGGAATCGATCGCTCCAAAGTCCAGAGCGACTAGACCACTAAGCCACGATAGCCACTTCCAGACTGTTTGTCTTAAAATCAAGTATATTGGACGTTCCTCATCTACATCACCGCTAACGGACTGCATTTGTATCCTACCATACGTGAATACACAAATCAAGCTTATAATTACAATGTCTCTTTAATTACTATCCTTTTAAATTTTCCTTTCTTCACTGAAAATCTTTTGTTTTGCAATAGGCACAGTCATGGACGAATTTCAGTTTCCGCATGCAATTTGATTGGCTGACAATACATTAATAATGCCATTGATAAAAAAATTTCATTGCTAAGTAATCAGGTTTTATTAATTCCTTAATATATCTGAAATACAACTCCAAATTATCTTATTAACAATCAAATAACATTAAGCAGCATTTTCAGTTCATCAAGATTAAAGCAGGAAAATAACTGAAAACAACTGTTCAACGTATAAATTTATTCTCTTTCATAGCCTAGATAAATTCACATCAGAATGAAGTTAAAAGCCATACGGGCTTACGAATTATAAATTAACACACCTTCTGATTTCCAGTGACCTAGTCTTTCATTACCACATTAAGGTCACCTCTCCAAAGCAAGTAGTAGTATACAGATGTCACTTTACCACTTACTAAAAAAGCTTAGCATTATACAAATTATTTACATTCGTTAGATTTTTTGGTAAAAACAAAGTGAAATCATGGAGTAAAATTTAGCTTTGGCTTTTGATTGATTCTTTTTTATGAGATGATAGAGAGTGAACTCAGTGAAGTTCGACTTTTAAGCACCATATTTTGACTGTTGTATGACGGTCACAGAAAATTCTTCCAATTTTTAGCTTACTATCACTTCAGCTTAGTTTTCTTCAAAATACAGTAACTTGCAACATTTGACAACTCAGTAAATGATAAACCTTGTTTAGCAGTTTGATTTGGAAACAGTGGGACAGAAAGTGAGAAACCATTGACTTTATTGTGTCCTAGACAAAGGTATTTCCAGCTTAATTTGTCCACCTGTCGTAACAAGGCACATAGAAGCCAAAAGAAAAGAATATGCCGAGTAAAACTTGCAGGCAAATCTTGGAATTAATGATATCAGTCAGCAGATAGGCAGGAAGTAAAAATACACCGAAACAAAAAATGTTGGTACACACACGGAATATTTGTACTCCCACCAGTGAATGGTTTGTAAGGACTCGAACTACAAGATGAGTGGGACTTTTAACTGAATAAAAACACTGAACACCTTACTGTTTAATGAATGCTGATAATGTGTTCTGAACCCTAGTTTTAGTGTACGCTTCAGGAAAGGATTCGTAACAACGCTGTACTACAGAGAAATAAAAGGATGGTTAAATTTAATTTCGAAACTGTTGAGTTACCACTCATTTGCAAACTGGATTTCAATCTTTTCATTAAACTGGAAAAGTTTACCAAACTGAATAAAGCCGAAATAGTTAAGTACAAGAGCATCGACGCCTGTATCGTTGATTCCAGGTTTGCCTAATGAGCATTTGACTCAATGACTGAGTACTATTTGCCCGGTAGCATCTCAAACAAAATTTCTTATTCATAGTCAAATTGTGCACTACTTCACTGCTGAGCTTGTAGTATCCCCTGTGTCACTTCTCAATGAACCGAAGTTAAACTTCTTATCCACGATGTCATTTCAAGGTGATATTTCACGTTCATTTCTTAATTCATTATATTTATGAACAACTTAATTATTTTAAGTTGTAAACAAGTATACTATTGAAAAAATGACTCCAGAAAATGCAATTGAAGACATTTTGATGCCTCTTCTGCAAGAAAAAACTAACGATAGAAGGCATTTTCTTGTAAGGTAATTGGCTACCTATGAAAACCTTTGCCAAAATAGGTGAGAATTCTCACTAATTTTCAAAAATATGAATTTTAAGCTAGTAGTTTCAGGACATTTGCCCTCAATACAAATTATCACCCACTGGGTTTTATATTTCATCAGTGTATTATCAGATGACAGTTCTGAAAACACTTACACACCAAATAGCACTTCCCTTTGTGAATTACGCATTTTGTTGCTTTTACATCTTTTTAGCGATTTCATCTATTTGCTGATGAATTTCATTTTGCCGAAAATTCCATTCATTGATATATTATCTGTAAAGCAATGTTAATGACTTCATGAACTGAAAACCTTACATGGTAATCCATTATAAAGGCTACTGACTGTGGTTCAGAAAAGCACTGATTAGAAAAGCATGAAGTCAGTTTACGATGGAACTCATTTAACGTTTGATGTATTAACCTATCCATAATGTACACAATCTGTCTATCTGGTGACCTCTTACGATGATTGGTCTCATTAAGCTACGTTTCCACTTCAGTGACACACTGCTATTAGTAAATATATAGAAGTGAGATGATAATTTCTATCCAGTCGACAACGGGAAGTTACAAGCAACAAAGTAAATTCCCTACATATCGCATAAGATGCGGCTTAGCGGCCTAGTGAATAGTGCTTTGGCGTCTGTAACGATGAATTTCAGGTTTTAATTCAGTAAGAATAAAATCACTCTCTGGGAACCAGGTACACTACCTTAAGAATCCCAAATAGGATGAAACGCGCATCCTAGATTCCGCTGCCAGCCACTAACCATACTTAATATCAAAATTGAGAACATTTGAAATATTGAGACATACGCACAACAGCCCATATGCCAATAGTAGCGGACCAATTCGGTTCAATCAGTGACGGGAAATTACAAACAATAACGGAAGATGATTTCACTTTTACTCTCAGGATTCTTTTATCCCGAAAGTGCACACCATGATACAGGCAAAGTCAAAGAAAAGTGATTTATTTTTCCGAGTCATCACTAGCACGAAAGTGCATGAAAAATTATTTCAACTTACCTCGATTTCATTTGTCTCAATACCTGAATTAACAATACGTAATTCATTCGCTGACTGGACAGTTGATAAACTTATCTTCTTTTTATTTTCACAATCTTTTGATGTTTTTCTTGACGACGAAGCAGACCAAAAATCTTCATCATCTGAATTAGAACTGTTGTATATTGTTGATAAAGAGGATGAACGTCTTCTTCGAAAAACTGACTGTTGTGAAGTCATTGATATGATTAAACGAGATACAACCAGGTATATTGTTTCCATAAACTATTCCCACTTTAAACAATACTAACTATTTTCATTAATTAAAATGTTTAAATTCAATGCGCTAGGTTAGTTCCTTCGTATAGATTCAGCTGTTAAAAGTGTGTTGTAGTGATCTAAACGAAATTATGTTCTCTGTTCAGGTACTATGTGAGCAAGCAATGGTCAACTATGGCCATTTGTGTTCTCTATGTTGCTTATCTGCTCAAAAAATTACGAAATGAATTTTAATGAAAATCTAGTTGAGTGATAAACAGACAGGTACTTATAGACATTGGCCTATGTATAAGCCGATTGGTGCGTACAATAACAATAAGTGTTCTCTTATTTTACGCTTGTACTTTGTCTTCAATGAGATTAATGTATGTAACATAACTATTCTTTGATTTTTTTCGACAGGAATTATATCCTTGAACTTTTAAACGAAAGAGAGGAAAATGTCCTCGATGTACCTAGGTTGTTTTTTCCGTCAATAATGGAAGTTTTTCGCGTAACTAAACAAGCTGTAAGACATTGAGTAACGGAGAATATGAAGTTTATTGCTAGTACACAATAAACGCAGTTGTTTTATAGAGAAAATAACTCATATTTACTTATTCTTCTTGATCAAGTTTGAACAACTTTATTTTAGACTTTGAGTTTCACTAAGCCTCAATTGAGCATAGGTAATAAATGTTAAGCTAAAGTATCGTTTTCAGCAATTTTATTCTCTACAGCTGGATATTCGCATCATCGAATCGAACCTAGTAACGAAGATCATGTTTAATTCAGACTTCAAGTGATATTAATAAACTATAAATGTCATGTAAGGTGATGATTAATCAGAAAGAGGCCTAGCGATCAACACACTCAACAGGTTAGAATATAAAGCTGCACAGTATGTAAAAATAGGTGAAAAGATAATATGTGATTATATATAATGTCCAGCTGTTAAAACGTATGATAAACAAAATTTTGAATCATAAGAGAAATAGATAAAAATAAGGAGTTGATCTTTGTAGCTACTGACCAAGTCTAAAGTGTGAACAAAGATTGAACAAGTTACTTTCTCTGCATAATTTCAGTTCCTCTACGCTTATAGCAACAGCTTCTGCTATACAGATGAGACAAAACGCAACATTTACCACAAATTTCTTTTTATCTTGCTGATGATTTCGTACGATGAATCAGATGTAATATTATGACCAATGTTGACAAGATCATCGATAAATGCACTTATGATGGATCCAGTCGTCCGACAGAGCAGCTGTGGTAATATTCTGTAACCTGCTTGGAAAGAATGGGCCCTGAACGACCAACATACCAGATTCTATAAGAGCAAATGAATTAGTAAACACACATGAAAATGGTCAAATGCGGCAGCTTGTGCTTTGCGTTGCTAGAAATAACTAGACAGCTGAAGAATATCACCCTCAAGGTTAATGTGCTAGATATGATTTTCTGCGAGTAATAAATTCTCTTCTATAGGAAGACACCTTAACGGTTCAGATTCTTTAAATTTGAAAAGGACCTGCCTCTTTTCAGTTTAGGTTTGTGTTTTCATTCACAAATTGTATCAGATACCAGTGTCCAAATATAATTGTCCTAAAAGCGTGAGTTATTTGAAGAAGTTAATGATGTACAAATGTCGAAGACTATGTAGAGTAAAAACCATGGTAACACAACTAAAGAGAGTAAAATTACTATACTCAACAATAATTTATCTACTTGGAAGTTATCGCTTGTTATGTCTGTCGTTTCACGCAGCCTTTGAGCTTTTTATATCTGTCCAATGCTATATAATCTTTTCGTTTGTTTCTTCATCAACTAACCGTTATCACTTTTGACGTGTCTATATGTATAACTTATATGCACTTTTATAGGTGATTCTCACTACCCTAGGTCGCAAAAAGCAATTCTTTGAGCTATAGGCATCCAGCTGCAGAAATTGGACAGCTGGCCACACTTCGAATGTTTCTTAGAGAGCTCTAAAATATCTTATCACCTCGTCTAGTCACTTCTACATCCGAAATCAAAATCTTTGGTTCCTTTTCTCCCTTTAGTGTGAATTACTTGTAAGGCATAATTCAAATTGAAATTATTGTGACAAAATGAGTTTGCATCGTCAATATACATTTTGCAAGCTAAATGCAATCTATTGATATACAATAGTCTGCAAATAGAAATATTTGTGTATTGGTCTGGTGGTTTCTTGGGCCCACAATATAAAAGATTTATGGCATCCATAAATAAACCGCTGATCCTTAGTCCTGCTGAAACACAAAAAGGTCAGCTTTTAGCATACTTGGTATCCCATAGGTAAAATCTCAAAGGAATGTACTGACCACACACTTATTCTATTTCGAAGCACACAAATACCCGCCGGTTAGGACCCATACTTTCAAGAATAAATTTTAAAAATCGCAAAATTAGAATTTAACGCATTACTTTAAAAGGTGTAAAATGAAAGTACATATTCAAGTACAAATACACTGTAGAGTGAATTTAATCACTCTTTACATATTCATTTAGATTCATTGTTAAAAATAGTTTTCGTTCGCTTAGGTGGAAATTTTTAAATAATTCTCTCTGATGCAAATATCAAAAAAATAGGTAAACGGAGTGAAGTGAAGGAAGATAACAAAATGTAATACACTTTCCACAACAGAACTTAAGGTCATTTTAATTTTCCTACTAACCGTCATAATCATTATAGAAGAATTTTCGAATATTTCCCATAATTATCTGGAAGAAAAAGCTTCAGTAATTAAGACCGATATGAACTCTTTTCCTCTTCCCATTAGTAAATAACATAAATTCAATTAACGAACATTATAATTTGTTGCTTTATTATTAGGGGTACTTCCATAGATTATGGTGAGATTTCAGAGTGGGTACAAATTTGTCAACATTCTCTCAGAGATAAAGTCATGCAACTTGGAGAGGAAGTAGACTTGTAGCATCTTGAGAAGAATAATGATATAAAACTTCCGATAACCTGAATTAGCTTATACTAGTATGTGTTAGGTGAAATAATCTTTCCGAAAATAATCACAAAGCCTAACTTATGTGTTGAAGAGTCTTGTGGAACACAGGATTTGAAACCACCGGTCAGACTCCAAGGACCCGACTCCCAGCTTAAGTTATGAAAATGATCCACAGACGTTTTGCACTTCATACACATGCAAGTACAAATACAGTGTTCAAAGCAGTCGTCAGAAAAAAACATTTTAGATGCGACTGATTATGCTTATTGGATCAATAATGCATGAATCAAGCTAGAAACATAGGAGATCTCCTTTGTCTCCTTGTAGTCAAGAACTAGTTTTGAATCAGACAGATGAGTTATTTTGATAACTGAAAGGTTGAATCGGGTGTAACTGAACTGATTCAAATATCTCTTGTGATCTGTTGTCATGCAAAGTAATCCTCTCTTCTTTTCAGATACCTAACATGAATATTGACTTCCATGGTATCTGCAGCTGGGATGTACACACATCCAACATTATATAAACTGTATCTAATCATAACCTGTTTTCCTTACAGTTACCGTTGCTGCATACTAATGTCATGAAAATCAGGCTCCATACAGTTTTCCAGAATTTTGACCTTGAGAGAGATGCTGACGACCTGAGGTGATAAAAAACCGTATCCGCTGATTTCGCAATAGAGCCTAGAGCCTTTGTACTCAAGCATCATATACTGAAACTCTAGGGTGGCGAACCGTGGATGTCTTCTGTTTCTCAGACACGTGGATTTTAGACCTGAAAAAGAGTCCATCGATTTCACCTTCACACTTCAACATTTTTTTGAGAACTTATACTCATTTGGTGACATTCAACACTAGTTATATTTCCTAACCTGAAGTCAACATTCTACTTTTCGACAGATAGGCGTCGTTGGAATTTTCGAATCAAGAGGAAGTAACAATCAGATATCTTATTCTGCTCATGAACCTGTACTCAACTGCACAAAGCCTTATAAGTTCTTACGTACAGATATCGTCTGAAGTAATCCCAAACGGGACGAGTATACTGTGCAACAGTTAGCTCTGGTCTGTAACATGACTATGATACATGGTCACTCAGAAGAGGTAAAATAAAGACACTACATCTCTGAATCTCTGATGCCTTCGTAGTATTGCTGGCGTTCTTTGATAATACCAAGTGGACATTATGGAGACTGTATACAGTACAAAGCAAGGCATACAAGTCAGCCTATGAGATGGTAAACCTTTGCCGACTAAGGTGACTTGAAGATATGTTTTGCATGCCTAATGGTCATTTGGTATGACATGTGATGTAAATCGTAGTAGAATTCAGTTGGAATAGGGTTTAGAGAGGTCAGACAAAAGATTGGCACTATTTCATAAATTCTCTTATTGTTGATCTCAACCGTGGACGCGAGGGTAAACTTCCTTGTTGGCATCCTCGAGATGATAGAAATCAGTGTCTGGATACATGCGATGAAGCTGCTCTAAAGTGGTCACAGTGGTGCAGATGTAGACACTCCATTCGTTTTCATAATTTTTAAAACTACCAACTTTCGTTTGTTTCTAACCCCTTCCCTATTAAAGTTTTTCCACCGTAATACAACGTTGCTTATTCACTTGTTCTTTGTCTGTTTTTGGTGGGTTCTGAAACTTGAGATGGTACATGTCTTCGTCAGTTTCCACATTGATATATCCACCTATCTCTGAATAGTACCCCATGGTTAAAGTAAAATCGATTATACTGATAATAATTCACTCATTTTGATTCTCTAGATTAGTGAGTGAATGATGCTTGGATCTAGTTATATACATTCAACGCTCTAAGGCCTTTGAAACTTTGTAGGATGAATAAATTTCTTTTTATAAACTGAACATCTGTAACTTTAGGATTCGATTTAAAGAGTCTCTTTACATGACAGATATCTAGCATTTTGAAGACAATCCATTTTTAAAAATAACCTTAGGAAAATTATATTTTTTGTCCAGTTTATGCCTTGAACTTATGCGATAAAGATTCTTCAATTCACATGATATTCATGTAGCATCTTAAGTAGTACAGATCTTTTCCGTCATATAATGACAAATCCCTCTTTTTATATTTACGATTTCGAGGTTAGCGATTGGTAAAATCATGTTGGCTTTTAAAAATATTTGTATATCGAGAACTGTAAAAAACTTGGTGACTTGGAATTAGGATGCAAGCATATCTTTTTTCAGTAGTCTATGAAAAATAAATGGTGTTGCTTTGTTATTGTTCAGTGACATAAGATTGTTTTCGGTACGCTTCATAAAAGTTATTGCTCTTATTAAAACAGTCTCCAAACAAACGAATGTGTTATAACAACGAATAAACCATTTTTAGAGAACACTATCATCAACATATACTTACACAAACTTATGTTGTCTGGTACATAGTTCTAACTGAATCTTTCTGATATTTTTTCCATATGGTTGACAAGCTAGGAGACTCACCAATGAGGTGCACTACGATTTATGTTAGATGAAGGCAACAGACTGATATCCCTGTACCTAAGTTTCGTGCCTTTTGGGACTAGTCAGTAAGGCTTGTATATAACCTTAAGAGAAGCAACGTTTGCTGAGAGATTCAAACCGGCATGATCAATATAATTCGGCGGATACTATGGACTACAAAACATGAAGTTGATTGATCACCAATTACCTACTAATGTATCTAATCAAGTCATAAATAAAATTAATGGAAGTCAGGATGGATATTCAATAATATCTCTCCGAAAACAGCACTGGATGATATGGGAGACAGCAGTCCCTTTGATGCTACAGATATGTTCAACAGGTGAGTACCAACAAGCAGAAAATCTTGCTCCATAACTTCCGACCAGTTGCCTGTTTCCATGAAACATCAAGAACAATAACATTTAACATATTCTCAAGAATTATCTTTGAAATATATTTTTATTATCATTCGTTTTGTATTCCATTTCATCCCCGGAAGAAAGACAGCCATGTAACATAATTAATTCCCTGAAAATCTCACTAATCGATGACAACAGTCTTTCTCACAATTGAGCTGCTTACAACATATCGCACAGTTTTTGATTAAACTCATTCGATTAGGTCCAGAGAAATACACTTTCCTGAAGGCAAACAAAGCTTTGCTTAAATAAATGATTGAAAAGTCACTGTTTTTATTGAAATTATAGGTTTCAGTCTTACACAGGAGTTTAGTTAGAGTTCTGCTTTATTTTAAATACATTAATTGGACGTACATATATCTTCGTTTGTATCGATGCTACTAACGAAACTTGACTTCAATATCTATCACATCTAACTCCAATTCATTGATCACTACAAGAAAGTATAAATTTGAGGTGCATCAAAATACTCGTGTTAGAATCCAACATGCCAAGGAGAATAGTAAAAAGCTCATTCAGATAGTAGAGAAATTGAAGACAATTCAGCAAAAGAGGTTTCTTTTTGACGAAGCATCTTCAGTAGCTGTACAAACACATTCGAATTAATAACCGACAAATAAATGAGTTTACTGTTAACTAATAGGTCAACATTAGGTCATGAAAACCAAATATTATAAGGTGAAATGATGAATCATCTCTAGAGTAAGAAGATCGCGTAATCATGGGGTATATATGGAAAATATGTAGTCCATCACAGTGAATACTGATAGGTTAAGAAATAATAATAGTTTTAATCAATAACTGGAGTGAAATATATTGAGGTTCTTTATTAAGAAACTGGAACTATTACCTAAAAGAATAAAAGGCACAAAAGTAACCAGTCAAAAAGCCCAAGACAAATATTGAAGCAACAACAAAACGTGAGAGAGCATAATGATCACGGCAGAATAAGCGAATGGATTTACCTCTTTTCTACGCAGAGCTCTGCAACAAATTTGTGGAAATTACACTATATTTTTAGCCGTTTGGTTTGGCTTTGTATAGCCATCGAAAGAAGACTGTAAGGAAGCGACTTAGCTAAAGTTGAGCAAATGGTTCAAGATGCAACTAAAACTTGGCCTAATTTCTCCTCTGAACAGTCGGGCAAGACAGTAGAAACTTTTGGAAAGATTGCGCTTTATGAGGCCTACACATCAAGCTCCACAAAAACGGGTAAACGTATAGACATAAATGGATGTAGCTAAAATCGAGATTTTCACCTTCACGCCTCACTGAATCAACTGTCGCCTCGGGGAAACCGTTTGAATTTCGGCAGCATGCAATGGTGCTCTAATTATGACTGTTCGGTATTTCAACTGTACTGTCCCATTTTATTTTAATATTCACGAATGTGATCTTCTAGGAAATAGTAAGAGCTTGTCCTTGTAAGGACTTCCGCCTCATATTTTTGCGATAAATCTTTGGGATAGCAAATTTGAAGTAGTTTTTTTCGAAGCTATACCAACCCTTCATTTACTCTGCCATTCATGAAAATTCTTCTTGTTTACTGTTAAAGGAATAACTTGATTCAATACAACAAGAGACGAGAAATATAAGTATTCAGATTGGTAACTCACATTAATCGAGATGCGACAGTATGATATTGAATCAGAAGCGATGGTAAATTATCCGCAACACTTGGTTTCAGTTCACGAACAGTAACGATTCCAGCTGGAAAATCTATGATATTTCAAACTTAGATTCAGTGTAATTGCTATTTTGCCCAAGTCCACGATGAAAATTAACCCAACAACTAAAAAGTATTACAATTATTATAGGAAACATATTGAGGTTACCACCTCAGAAAGCTAATACGAATAATATTGCTGCAACACCAAAAACGAAACCACCACTAGCAACTCAGCGGCACCATAGAAAGTGACAATTATATTAAATAATTATCTCATCTTCCAACTTCCACCAATCATTCCAAGTGTAAATTAAAAATTTGACCGTTAATGATACAAATGACTTTATCACGTTTATTAATCTTTCATTGAACTTGATGTAAATATGCATCACTGGAAAGTGTGTAACCAAACTCCTACAAGTGTATTGTGCTGTTACATCTCATCACATACTCAAAAATGAGTAGAGAATGGTCCTTCGTTGTTTCCAGACTACATCTTTCTACGAAGCAAATAAGTCACATCATGTTATTTCAGAAGGGCAGTTCTCCGTTATTCGGATAAAATTTGATCACACTTATTAGTTTGCATTTCTAACTAAAAACATCATATGTCACGAAGAATTTGTTGAGTAAGGTAAAAATAGATCAACTAGACGAACAGCAAGCTACAAATCCAATCACTCATCGTTAAAACCAATCGGATTCGTAACATCTCAAAGTCATCGATGTTATACAGTCGATAAGAAAATGAGATAAGGTGAAGATGCTGACTAGATGCAAAATCTTCTGAACACTTTGAGTAGCAATTTGAGAATGTTTGGGATGCGTTTCTCACCACCCAAATGCAAATTGTCGCTCCAGGATTGATCTTCAACGGTGCACCACCACGGCTAACAATATGGAATGAAGTGGTTGAGTGTGTTGACCACTTCACTTCCCTGGGAAGTAGGATCAGCCCTGGTGGGTCAGTTGCCGATGAAATCTCTGCATGGATACAAAAGGCTCAATTGGGTTTCGCCAACTTACGCCACCTGTGACGCCGCCGTGATATCCGATTGTCTACTAAGGGTCGTGTGTACTGCACAGTAGTCCTCTCTGTTCTACTGTATGACTGTGAAACATGGTGATTGAAGGTGGAAGACATGAGAAGGCTTCAAGTGTTTGACCACTGTTGCCTTCGTAGTATAGGCCGCCGCATTCCGTGGTGTCACCATGTGAGTAATGCAGAAGTCAGGAGTAGAGTTTTAGGGAGAAGAGGTGGGTTGGCTGACGAGATTATGAACCTTGGTGGACTGAGATGGCTGGTTGGGACACGTGTTACGTATGCCTAGTCGTCGACCGCCTCGTCACACAATGTTGGCTGAAGTAGGTCCAGGCTGGGAAAAGGCCCGAGGTGGCCAGACTAAAACATGGCACCAATGCATGAAGTGTGTGACTGTTGGTTTGAGCCATGTGGGGGGCGATGCAGACTAGGTGGTTGGGGTCCACAGGACAAGAGGAACCAGTGGTTGGAGACTGACTCTAGGTGATATGGCTCAGAATCGATGTCAGTGGCGCAGATGTATACATACATTATCCTCATCCTAACGATGCTATACCGAATCTCACCACTTTCTCATTCTTCGTTTCTCTCTTTTAGTACTTTATATTTCTTTTGACTGAATTTTCTTATCTTCATGTTTCACCTCACTGCCTTGTTTACCTGATGTACTGATATGAGGTGTGGCAACTCGGACAGTTACGCAGTAATGCCTAGGTTCTATGTTGATATTCATGCGAGGATGACTGTCCAGAATGTAACTATTACCGAATAAAAACGACAGAATAATAAATTTCACTCTAAGCTGAAAAAGCACTAGTATAAGTTGCAAAGGGTTTCAGGGGGTTTTAAGCATTGTGAAACTTTGACAGCAGTGTCAAATGTCATTGTGGGTAGGAAAAATAGTATAAGTATCTGTATTATTAGTATCAGCTTTAGCGTCATCCTCATTATTAATATAAGCAGTAGTAGTAGTAGTAGTAGTAGTAGTAGTAGTAGTAGTAGTAGTAGTAGTAGTAGTAGTATTGGTATTAGTGGTAGTGTTAGTCGATTATGCCATCGCACAAATGTCATGCGTATCTCCCGTAGTGTTTTTTAAATATGCTTTGTTCTACGTCCTACTACGCCATTTTCTAAGGCTAAGAATAGGTACTATGATGTTGCTTCACAAATTTGTGGTTCGTTGGTTAAACCGGTGAATATTCAGTGATAATTATTATTTTCATATTTCATTAAGTTCCAAATGTAACAAGAAACTGATTTCTCAGATTAATTTTCAATGGGTTAAAATCCTTAAAACTTCGCAGCAATTATTTAACTTTGATGGCATTACTGTGTCATAGTTACACAAATTTATAAATGAGGAGATTGCTTTTAATATGGTAATCAAAGATAATTCACTACTAGTATGCAAAACATGAATATCTGGGAACAGATGCTGAATTCTTCGTAGTAGTTACAAAGTAAAGATTCATCGTTCATTCATAAATATAGAACACTTGAAGGTAAACTGACTTACAGGAAATTTTTATACAGGAAGCACTGAAAGTTATTTGGCGTACACAAGAAATCTAGCATCATGCAAGAAAACTACTTCTGTGATCTACTTGTGAATTAGTTGGTTAAATTACCTTCAGAAAGACAAAAAAATGCATTAAGTCTTTCAGAATTAACTTTGAAAGAGTAGTATGATAGTGTTACTCTCTTCACAAATAGCTTTTAAAGTACGATTCTTAAATGTAGTGTTAAATTGTCATAGTTGCAACTAAAGATTGAGTGAGCATCCTCAAATGGAATTACTGAAAAACTAATGGAATTGTGAGTGGTAAGATCTAAAAAGGCAGAGGAATTTTATGGTGGATAATTTAACTAATTTCTGATTGTATATCAGTGGCATTTACAATTTAAATGTGGTAATCCACCCAACGACATTAAGTAGTGAAATTAAGGGTGTCAGTGAGATTTTAAAGCTGAACTTTTATGCACATTTGTACCTTAAAGTTGAATGGTAAAAGGAGTCAAATAAAACACTGGGATTCTTCACAGGATGTATATTAGCTAACCATAGGGCTGAAAAAGATCTTAGAACTAATAAACAATTGAGGCATTAAGTAATATCGATAAAACAAGTTATCTAGAATGAAATGAATGTGTTTTTGCCAAACGCTGTAGTAGTTGGAAAAGTTATGTATAGACAAATTAGAACCTATTCATTTCAGAAAGAAATATTATTTATTGCAAAAACAGCAAGCACATTTATATAATCAGGGGGGAAAAACCAAAACTACAAAAAGTTACAACGCATTGACTAAGGTTACGTTACAATCGAAATGTCTTTCGTCAGCTATCGACAATCAGAATAACCCATTGAGCACCCATATCTTTCTTGCCAACAGATCGTCAGTAGCAATAGCTTACTGTTATCAACAAAATTCGGCACAAGAATATTAAATTATGATCTAGGTGAATTCAATTCACTAGAGAAGGCGAATTTTTTGTCAGTTATTCGCTCAAGACCATAGTATGCACTAACAATCCACTTTGATTACTCACTTGACGCAAATTAACCTCATTTTCTTATCGACTGTATAACATCGATGACTTTGAGATGTTACGAATCCGATTGGTTTTAACGATGAGTGATTGGATTTGTAGCTTTCTGTTCGTCTAGTTGATCTATTTTTACCTTACTCAACAAATTCTTCGTGACATATGATGTTTTTAGTTAGAAATGCAAACTAATAAGTGTGATCAAATTTTATCCGAATAACGGAGAACTGCCCTTCTGAAATAACATGATGTGACTTATTTGCTTCGTAGAAAGATGTAGTCTGGAAACAACGAAGGACCATTCTCTACTCATTTTTGAGTATGTGATGAGATGTAACAGCACAATACACTTGTAGGAGTTTGGTTACACACTTTCCAGTGATGCATATTTACATCAAGTTCAATGAAAGATTAATAAACGTGATAAAGTCATTTGTATCATTAACGGTTAGATGTTTAGTTTACAGGTGGTATCGAGGATTGAAAGAGGAAGATAATATATTAATGTTATGTGTCGAGCGTTCACTAATGTGAGGCCAAATTTACAAAGGTAATTTTTAATATGTGAATAAGCGTTATTGGAGTACATTTTGGAGGTCCATGCTTCTTTGTAGTCAAATCGTGCACAAACTTGATTTTCTCCTTCTAATATATTTTGTGGATTGGTTAAATACATCTTTATTATAACCTTATTAATCGTAAATTCTAAGATTTATTCTGGACAAAATATTTATTGTATGGATTACTGACAGGATCCCGTTTCATTTGTTTTCGCATTTATTTTGGAATGTTGTACATAATTCATAATTTTCTTGTAATCATCATATGAAGTCATGGCCCTCTGTTGTAGGGAGATTATCAATAATATAAACGTCTCAACCCTGACTTCTAATGTAGTTATCCTAATTTATTGTTTTGTTTTACTCTTCAGAATTTTCCTGATTATATCTCACCAGAATTCGCTCCATCTGCTCTCTACGTGTTACCCATAGCCATATAAACCTAGACAAAACCATTAGCCGCATATCAAAGTGCAAGTCTCCCTGAAATGTGATAGTCAGCAGTTGATTATTAAATATTAGGAATTTAAACTACCACTCCTGGTATTCTGACTATCTCTTTCATAGTCTTCCATTTGAAAGAATCACCAAGCACTCTTTAACGATGTCAGTTTCAGTGACTGTTGTGGAGACTGCATGAAATTGTGTATAAACCACTTCAACTTAAAGCAATGTCTCTTTTTCACCGTTCCTTTTTCACATTCTGTACATTCTTCTTAATACTTGTAAATACGAATGTTGTTTATACACACACTTTTTGGTTGTGGCGGTAATTACAGCTTTTGCTGCAGCTAATCGTGGAAATATAATGTGCTTCTAGCCATTCCGGCTTCTGACTCCGCGACTATTGCCTATCGTGCATACTAACTGATTGTCCTGGGATTTTACAGGACTTCTCATCCTACTTCCGAATATTACGACAATCAAGCCGACCAACGACCACTGCGGAGAGCTAACAAATATCGCCTTCTGATCTCTGGAGTATCCAAAAATTGTGTTGGACAATACCGAAGAGATAACCTCCAAGTAATTAATGGTTATCTATAACACTGACAATACTATTTGTGCTATAGCGTATAACTTTTCATATATGTGTATCATAAAACCCATTTTTCTTGTAAATTACACGTAGTTTGTCACTTAGGTTTGCTTGACATTCTTTGGGTCCACTACACTGTTGGCTTTTTGAAGCTGATTCTCCTAGTGGTTCGAATAGGTCTATTTTTAGTCACTGTTCTTCATTGTCTCCCATCACTAATCATTACTTTCTTCTGTCTCCATTCAACTTACTACTTCTCTGGTATGAGGTGATAGACATGCTTTGTGCATCCAGTTTTTTTTACTATGTACGTTACACTTCATTAACCACGAAAAGCTACACACTGAAAAATATTTCCAAATTTCAAAACCGAAATAATGGTACTCTAGAGAGTTAAAACAAAGTTGCCTTACATATACTTTTTACAGTTTCACTTTCTAGTCAGGCTCTTGAACTTCAGTCTATAACTTCTTAGTATTTTTAAGATTTAGAAGAATTCATGCTCAAACCAGTGTATGTGACTGGAATCGGATTGATTGATTGTGTAGGATTATGTACGCGTACGGAACTCATAAGTACTCTCAGCAACTAAAACCATGGATAATTTTAAGCTAAGGCACATGTTCAAAAGTAGTACAATCTTAAATGTGAGTCATACAACTGGGTAGGCTAAGGTGTTACGGCAGTAGGTTTAGCTGCTAATTAATTTCGCAGGTAGATGTAACCCAGTTATGCAACTTGGATCCCGAGCCGTCGTTCATTTATGCACTTACCTCTCAGAATTTAACTTCTTGTTACTTTTCTAAGAATGTCCAGTAGTGTTTTCTGCATTAGTTAAACAAGAACATTTTACTTGACAGTAAGTGAAATTTATTGTAGTGAATTTAGCAAACTCATTTAACTTTATAAAAGGGAATTATTAACAGCTAGTTGTTTATGAGTTAATGAATCTGATCATGCAATAAATTCATGTTTATTAGGATTGATGCTAAAAATAAAAACTTAATAATAATCTACTTTGCATTTCTATCATAAACACTTAGTTTGTTGGCTTATCTAGGATATATTAGAGGGAAACATTTGAGGGTGTGGATTACAATTCTAAGTTCCACCTAAATTAGTAATGGTAGCTATGTTTCTTGCTTCCACATAGGTCAGATAATCATGATGCAGTAATCTTTTCGTTATTTCCACCGAATTCTGCATCTTTAAAAGGTAAGTGTAAGCATGAGTGTTTATGATTACGGTGAGTGTATAACAAGAGAATCAGTTTGACTGCAACTAGATCACCAATGGGTAATCAGTGCAGCTGTCTAGTCAAAAGAGCTTTGCAATGATCCAAGTGTCACCTCACCTCGATTGACTTCGATCAACACCAATTTCTTCAAAATTGCAGCTGTCCCTTTTTGGTAAATGACAACAAACACGAAACCTGTGTACTTCCTGCTGACTGGCTAGCACCAAACAGTAAAATAAAGATGATCGGTCAAATTTAATTTACCTAATTCCTGGAAATAACCTTCAACATCAGGTTGAATGCCTGACTGACCACAGTTGAAGTTCAACACCCAGAACAGAAACTGAAGGACGAAACTACAAAGGACATCTTCACACCAGTCATGAGAACAAAATAGGAGATATTGAACAACATCTCCGAGGAAACCTGCCTGGATGAACACCGGAACTCTTTGAAAGAGACGTAGAAGAGAACCTGCATAACCGTATTAGGAGGGAAGAAGAAGCAAGACAAGGGATGGATCTCGATGGAGACATGGAAGTTGATGGAGTAGGGAGAGGAAGATGGTGAAGCAGAAGATGAACCAGTGCAATTCAGTGAAGGGATAAACAACGAAAAGAGGAACTGAGCACAACAGCAGGTTATTTAACTCAGAATAATGAATTAACTTGCTAGCTGAATATGGCATACACAAGTTCGCATATGACTGCCTTTCCATCAGTGATAGATACCATGACACCCAGATAAACCTATTCATAGTAAGCGTCAGCGATTACGCCCAAATATGACACAGGTTATGAATGAATTTCTTGTACTGATGTTGAACTGTGTCAACGGTCGCACTAGGAATTTAAAAATATTTTAACCCTTACAGAGCTCCACACCTGAGCACTGAATAACTCACGTATCCGGCTAGTTGATTTTCCCCGTGCTACAGGCCAACTTTGGATTTAGTGGTTTTCCGCAACCTTCGGAAATGTTGCGTCCAGAATGTTCACATTTTCTACTGATACCTAGCCTTCTGATTGACTTGCGCAAAGTCCTTGATGTCTAGTTGAAGTCATGGGGTTCACTTCTTGAGATTTGTTGCCACTAAAGCAATACGTTCATAGATCTGGCTCTTGACAAATTTCTGTTCTAGTTTCTACAGGTGTTCAGTCGATAGGCAGGGGCACTACTTACGCCATGGCAGCGTCGACAGAAACTCGTTTGTCGTGAGGCGGTATGTATGGACAATAACACAAGCTGTCCCACAGTTGGTCATCGCTGATTTCCAGATCAACACTTCCAGGGCGTGGTCGCTTGTGTTAAGACACGTTAGAATGTACGTTTTCTCCGAAGGTAGGCAGCCACAAGTGACAAGGTAGCTCAGATCCCATCGCCTTCCATCGGAGCTCCAGCGCCTTTCGCCGCTGGTTCGCTCATAGCCACACATCTTGATGGCACTTAGTAGGTTTCGGTCGAAGACCTTGCTCAATATGATACTGTTCTGTCGTGGCTTGAGAGACTGATGCCATTTTGTTTAGCAAGTGGGACACGACCCTAAATATTCGACCACTTTTTGAAGAATAGGAAGTGGAGGGGATTTCACTCAGAGGAGGGCAATAGCGGGACATTCTTGTAGTCCTGCTTTTTTGATGATTAGCAGATAGAGCCATACCGGAACTATCTGGAAGTAGTCGAAGCAGATTTCGCGCGTAAGACGAGTGGAGAAGGGTGATACAAGCTGTTTTAACTGGCTATCACTAGTATCTGCGGTAGTGGAAGTCCTATACTGTTGGCATGGAGTAGAATAAAGTTTAAAACTTGTGTTATGTGTATACTTGACTGTTTCCAAGACGCTGTGTTGTATACGAACAGGCTGAGGATGCTTGTTATGGATTGTGTTCAGGTTCAAATATCAACCACACAAGTAACACATGGGCTAATTAACCCTACTATGTGCGTCCCATGCGCCCTGTGACGTGAGTGACAGTAAGAAAGACATTCAATAAATAAATATTTTATTCTCAGATTATGAATTTAACATGAGAGAAGACGGTTTACAGGCCTCATCAAATTAATAATTGCAGAGAAACATATAAGTTTTTAGCAGTTTGAATGGCACAGAGGGAGGACATTAAACTCCATCATGATACCATGTAAGTGTCTAAATGTTATGAAAATAGCAGGAAAATATCACTTTACAGTACATACACATCGTTCTGAGTTTAAATCATTCCTACTCACAATATTTTTCACACTGAAGTGGCATCAAACAGAGCAATATTCGGTGTTTGCGTTACGAGTAGTCGACATGATTGACCCATCTGCAAAATCCAGTGTTTCGTAAGATAAACGTCTATTTTAACAGTTATTCTTATGTTCGTTGCCCTATTGACCAACAGTAACTCACTTCAACGACTTCAGAAATAAGTAATTATCCATACAATCATTTAATCCAGGTGAATGTCTAAGTTCAGTCGTTTCCCACTCTCTAAGTTTTTTCGTTCCCGGCAATTCAGATTGGTGGTACTGAGAACATTTATTGTAGTGCAAGTAATTAAAGAATGGAAGAATCGTCGTTCAGCAGTGGTGAATATTACACGTACGTAAAACTCCATGGACTTCACACTAAAGTATGCAACATTGTCAAGGAGATACATTAGCTGTTAACTGACTTCTATTAGATGGATTGATACAAGAAAAAGTACTAGAGACATCTGTTGCATAGCATTATTATGGATGTGTTGCCGTTAGGTAAATTAACCTGTCGAGTTTGATTGTTTATCCAGATTTCCGCTGCATTTGTGACTAACCAGAAGTGAAACACCAGTTATTGTGCCTGAGGTTTCATATGTGGTATTATTTAGGGTACTGGTAGGGAGGTGAGTTGATTGTGGAGCTGTTCAAGAAACAGGAAATCGGGGGCGAGCCAGTTGGATACTTCTAGCATCAGCTTCCAGTATAACGTACGAAGTAGGATTTCCAGTAAGTTGATACTTTTTGATCAAACTAATGCTTAGGACCTTCTCGTTAGGCTGATACTGGAAAAAGAAGAGAAAAGAATACCACGTAAAGCACTGGGAGGAAAGAAGTTGTTGTCTTTTTAGCTATTCAAACTATGTATAAACTTTAATCCATGCATATGAGAATGACTCTTTTGTTTTCCTTACATGAAGTTCACACGAGTTATTAGATAGGCAGTTTTTGTTGGTAAACTTAAACGGAACACTGGCCATGTATTTGTACTGCACAATCCGACCCGATGGACTAGTAATAAAACGCGCTTTATGAGTCCATTAAGGTTAAATGTACTTGAGATTTATGATAGCTTTACTCTATACGTTTAGAGGTCCTAGTAAATTTTCATCAGCCCAGAAAGTATATCTAGTGACCAAACGAGTGATAGACTGATCATCTGTTAGGAGCTTATTAAGTGCAGAACGACAGACAGATAATGAACCTGCAGTACGTATTTCCTCAGGTCCATTCCAGATGTGAGAAAACTTATTAAGGAAGTTTCTTCTCAATTTCGTTTTACAACACTCATTTTCAGCTAATAGATTGTGACTACGCAAATAGTCAGTAGATGTTACAACTATTTTAATTTCCGGGCCACATGAGTGCAATTGCTTACGAGGTAATTTATAGTAAAGTATAAGATTCATTCTAAGTCGCCTCTTTCAGAAAGGTTCCAGTCCTAGCATGTTGCACCTGGAGATGTAGTCTAGGCTGCAGTCAGCTCCGAGTGTTCTAAGTGTAAAGCGGCGTTGTACCCCTTCAATTTTCCCTTTGTCGCTTGTACGACGGCCACTTAAGATAAACGGGCAGTATTCTAAAATTGGACGGATGCTCACTTTGTAGAGTAGGACCCTTGATTCAGTGCTATAAAAGTTACGGAAGATGCATCCAAGGAGTCTACGTGACTTAGACGTGATACAAGCCATCTGCTCAGAGAATGTTAAGTCACTGGAGTATCTAAGACCAAGATCTAGCACTGAAGAACATCTAGGTAGCTTCTTTCCACATACTTCGAAAGACACTTCTAGGTTATCGCTGCCTATGATGAACCAACCACATTTATCAATGTTGAACTCCAGATGGGACTCGTCACACCATTTAGCAACTTCACCTAATTCTTGTCCAGCAGTAGATAGCGTATTACCTAGTTCATGGGTGTGACATGAGTATACAACCTTAAGGTTGCCAGCACATAGGAATGTTTCCCTGCAGTGAAGCACTTGCATACACTATTAATATAAGTCATGAACAACAAAGGTCCAAGGACACTACCCTGTATTACTCCACTAGTTATGAGCCTAGGTTTAGACTGCATAGAATTTACTTTGACGATTTGACTACGATCACTAAGAAATGATTTTAGCCAATGAAATAAAGGGTCAAGAATGCCAATCGATTGTAGCTTATCAAAGAGAATACTCTGTGGTACCTTGTCAAATGCCTTTGATATATCAAAGTATAGAACAATGACGACTTTACGTGCCTCGCGGCTACTAGTGATAAGGTTGAAGAAGTCGAAATGGCAAGTAATGCAAGACCTGTTTTTAATGAGACCGTGTTGAGACTTTGTGATGAAGTTTTTTCTAAGTAGGTAGTCAGACATGCTGCTCTTAATCACTTTTTCCATAATTCGGCAGACGACTTGAGTTATGTTGATAGGTCTGTAGTTCCCAACATTCGCTTTTCACCGGACTTGTAGCGAGGAATTATAAAGCTAGTTTTCCACTCTCTGGGATACTACCCACATTCCACTGATAGTATGAATATCTTAAGCAAGAACAGCGGCATATCATCACCACTGTTTCTGATGACTATTGAGTTTAGGCCATCTATCCCCGTACCTGTCGATAGTCTCAGGCTTTTGATAGGCTCAGTGAAACTTTTGACAGTGAACTCCACTGTAGTACATGAACTAGCGATAATTGGAGTAAAACTAGTGGAGTTGAGGGCATTAGGGTTGAAATTAGCGAGTGATTCGCTAAACAGTTCCCTAATCTTGAGGGGATATTTTTGTACCATTTCATTATGTAGTAGATAGGCTACATCCCTCGATATCTGCAGATGTTTACTGAAAAGGTATATCAATTTGTGTACTCTTGAGCCGCTTTTGAGAGCAACGATCTCTTCGTTTACTGCGTGTTTCACACGTAGTGTCTTAATGGATTCTTAAGTCTCATGAATTAAGTGCAGTGATATGAAGTCTTTCGATGAGTGGTATTGTGATGATAATTTCCTAAGTGGAATGTTATTGTGGGACATTTTAGGGATATATGGGTCTGGCTCCTTATAAATCCTGACTGTTTCCACAGGAGCAACAGCATCTAGACACAGCTCTATATTTCTGTAGAAAAGTGAGAGTGTGTCTGTTAATGGGGCTGTTGTAAAGTAGTCATCCCATGAAGAGAACCTGAGGAGCTCGATGAGTACTTCCCATTTTATATTCTTGTAGCTTCGATGCCGAGTATAGTTTGAAGATTGCTTGTTTTTCTCATTGGGAGGAAGAATTGGTAAGCAACAGAATACCATCCTGTGGTCACCGTTAGAGAATTCGCTACTAACGTGGGTGGTGACTGGGATGATGTCACAGCAAAAGACTAGATCCAGTGTGTTATCTCCAACCGTGGGTTGCTGGACGTATTGCTTCCAGCCATAGATATCTATGGCAGCAAGTATTTCACCAAAGCGTTGTGGGCCGCGACCAACCTACCAGTTAACTTAAGGTAAGTCAAAGTGGCCTGGAATCAGTTTGAAGTCAACAATGAGGGATCCAGCGTCAGCAAATGATCTAGCCATCAGTTCATCATTTTCTTTTGTTGAACATGGCGCTCTATACACACAGCCTATGAGGATTTTGTAGTTGGTACCGTTTATAACGACCCAAAGTGAGTCCGGCAGACCATTGAAGATATCATCTTCAATCTTATTTGAGGTAGCAAGGCTGCACACATAGACCAAACGGTCTCCATCACGCTTGTGGTCATGATTACTGCAATATAAAGTATGACCATCTATACACAGGTCCATTTCTAGGATTGAGTCAGTACACCATGATTCAGTAGCTAATAATGAAGTGGGTTTGGTTAGTAAAACTATTGTTCCTAGGTCACATATTTTCCTAAATAACGAGCGGGCATTAATAAGTAAAAGCGTAAAAAGGCTACTGTGGCTTGCAAAGTAGCTAACCATGCCTCTTAAGCCCGGTGAGCGGAAGAGCTTCTGGTATTCAGTTCGCTAGACGATGCACTACTTATGTCTCGGACGTGACAAGACTCAGCAGTAGGGTGTGCCGGTGTAACTGGTGAGTTTCTGTCTCTCACAAATATGCGATTACATAGTTTTTCACGGCACTTATTTACTGTTAACGTGCACCTCTTCCTTACTGTTGGCGTAAGGTATGGTTCACGACCAGTGTAAGTCAAGGAAACTGGTCCCAGCCTTGTGTTATCAGGGGGTCAAACGAGCCTAAACACCACGGGTCATACACATTGTGCGGGATCCGAAAAATTTTTGGTAGGGTTCATAAGTGGGGAAGTTTCTTGCAGGGGGTGTACATCTGTTCCCAGAGTATTGACTAGGATTATTATGATTCACAGCTGAACAGTGGTTAGGTGTTTGTGACATGTAGGACATTTAAGCGTTCGGTAAGCTATTCGGCACCACGTTATGACCCCTGTGATTAAAGGAACGTGGTCCAAAGGAGTGTCTCGTCCGATGCAACCTCGAGTTGTCGTGGTATTCATTCCTAAAAGAAGGGGTTTGACGAAAAACCTGCCTTTCGGGTTCGTGTGTTGCCAATGTCTTAGCTATGAAATGTTCTTCTCCGTCATTAGAAAACACGCGCCTGAAATGGTCCTTCTTCAAGAACGTTTTAGCTTTATATGGTGAAGTTTCGCCTGAGTTTCTGAGTTTTCTGTCACCCATCGGGCTTCTATTTATGGTGATCTTAAGGGTACCAACAGTTTTCTTTTTAAGAGCAACCGAAGGATCAGGTTCACTTATAGCGAGATTTGATTGAGACCGTTGTACCAAGGAAGAGGTACATTCAGCAGAACTACTGGCCATGTCAACACTTTCTGATGGTCCGTTCGTGCACACAGCAGCCTCTGTGTTTAAAGGTGATGAGCTGATCAGACTACTTTTTTTGTTTCTGCGTTGGCACGCGGTTTTGTCTTGTGCAATAGCAATATTTTGAAGTTGCTGTGTACCCTTTTGTGCTCTTGTACTTTAATAAATCTTTTGGCGTCAAACGAAGTAGTGAACTTAAAAATCATGGGGCAACTGGACTGAGCTGACTTTTTGTGGAGGCGCTTACAGTCACAGTGTATTCCTGTCATACCGCATGAGTTTGATACCTTTGTCTTAACTATATTCAAGGGTGTGGCATCAGGTATATTATAAACGATGGCCTGTTTAGACGATGCTAGTCTCTTCATTACCTCCGTTGCCAAGTGGTCTATTAAGTTTTTTGCTTTCTCCATATGGTATTGAACTAAATTTTCATACTTCCCTAGAAGATATGCTAGTGGATGCAAATCCTCAAGTATTCTCCGGGTCTCTTCCATCATGGTCTCTATGTCATCGATTTCTTTCCTGTGATCTTTAATACTGCTACTTATGACCGATATGATATGATGTCTTCAGTTCTGACAAAAGGCGTGGGGCATACCAGTTCATCGAGATTTGAGGTATACGGAGTAACAAGGCCTCAGTCACACAAAAGAGCATTAGGATGACTAAGTCCTTGATTTTCTCCCTAGAGCAGTTGATTTTAGAACGTTTAGCCTAAGATCTTCCATTTAAAGAGACGCTGAAATCGAAACTTAGTGTTGAAATAGAAAAACAGCAGACGGCTATAGGTAATATATCGAAACGTTGGAATAGCGGAGCTGTGAGGCAAACATATGGGATAGATTGAAATATTACTACAAAAATATAGTAATAAGTAGTCAGACACAACAGGAAATCTGCAAATTGATGTAATCAAGAACCACGTTAAAAAGAAGCGTATAGATTCGGCTTTACCGCGTTGAAGCGTACAGCATTAACAAGGAGGTTTGTTGACTGTTCCAATATTAATTGTCTTCTGTGAAACGGAGTCCATTGAGGTGAAGTACTGGAGAAGTTTGTTTGCGAGCATGTTTCACTTTGAGTCACTGGTTGAGTTTATTTCTTAGACTTAGTTTATCATCCAGATTTTCGCTGCCATTATGACCGTCCAGAAGCCTTAGATCATTTATCTTAGTTGGGTTTTCGTACATGGTTGTATCTAGGATGTTGCTAACTGGGCGAGTTTGCTGTGAGACGTTTCAGAAAGTTGAAAGTCAGTAGGGGAAGACCAGCTGAAGGGTTATTTTAATAATTTCCGGTATCAAGTGCGAAGTAGTATATTTAGTAGGTTGACAATTTGGGTCAAAATTATGCTCAAGGTTTTCTCTTCAAACTTAAGCCGAAATGAAAAGAAGAAAAACAAAGCACGAGCAAAAACCGCAGAGTGATATACTGCACAAGACGAAATTGGGAAGAGAGAAGTTCCTATCATCTTAGAGACACTCAAGCTATACGTACACTTTAGTTTATGCATATAAAAATGACTCGTGATTTTCCTGCGTAAAATTCGTACAAGTTTTTGGATATACTGTGTTTATTTGTGGACGGGTAAACCTGACTCTACATCAAGGTAACACATACTTTACTAAGGTGTACTTTACTGACTACGCAACCTAAGCTAGTGGAATAGCAGTCAAACGCCCCGTGCAATAATTTTACGGTCCATTAGGGAAAAAGTACTTGGGATTAGTGATAGCCTTAATTTACACGTTTAGGGGTCCTAGTATGTTTTCATTAGCCCAGAAAGTATATCTAGTGACCAAACGAGTGATAGACTGATCCTCAGTTAGGAGCCCATTAAGTGCAGAACGAAAGACAGATAATGAACCTGCAGTACGTATTTCCTCAGGAGGTCCATTCCAGATGTGAGAGAACTTATTGTGGAAGAAATTACCTCGCATATTGGTCTTACAACACTCACCTTAATCAATAGTTTGTGTTTACGTATATTGTAAATAGATGTTACGGCTGTTTTAACTCCCGGACCACATGAGTGCGTTTTCTTACAAAGTAGTTTATAGTAAACTACAAGATTCATTCCAAGTCGCTTTATTCAGGGAGGTTCTAGCACTAGCCTGTTGCAGCTGGAGATGTAGTCAGGGTTGCAGTCAGCTCCCAGCGTTCTTAATGTGAAGTGGTGTTGCATCCATTCGATTTTTAGTTTGTCGTCTATTCGAAGGCTGCTTATGACAAACGGACAGTATTGTAGAATTGGGCGGATGCACAGTTTGTAGAGTAGGACCCTTGATCAAATACTATAAAATTTACGAGTGATGCACCCTGGGAGTCTGGGTGACTTAGTTTCTCTGTACGCTGCCTGCTCGAAGAAATTCAAGCCACTGGAACATCTGAGCCCTAGGTCTGAGACAGAACTAAGTTTTGGTAACTATTGTCCAGATACTTCAAACGTCAAGTCAAGGTTACTGTTACCAATGCAGATCCATGCACATTTGTTGGTGTTGAACTGCAGAAGGGCATCAGCACACCAAGAAGAAAGTTTTGGTAGTTCATATCAAATAACAATCAGTGTCACCTAGCTCATGACTATAACAAGAGTAAACGACTTTTGGGTTGTCGGCATACAGAAAAGCGTCGCATGTGGCAAAGCAGTTGCAAACACTGTTAATGTAGATAATAAACAAAAGAGGCCTGAGAAAGCTACCTTGCACAACTCCGCCTGTGACGTACCTTGGAGTTGAATTGATGTTTGTCATTTGGGTCAGATCACTGGGAATGATCTTAGCCAGCTTAGCGTTTAACTTTTCGAAACCATATCGAATGCCTTTGATATATCGAAGTACAGTTTAAGAACTATTTTGCGTGCCTCACGGCCACTGGTAATGAGGTTGGAGAGGTCGAAACGACACGTAATGCAAGGTCTGTTTCTCATAAAGGCGTGCTGAAACTGTTATAAAATCTTCTGCAAGTAGGTATTCAGACATACTGTCGTTCACAACTTCCTCCATAATTCGCGATGAGACTTGGGTTGTATTGGTGGGTCCGTAGTCGCTGATACTAGCCTTGTCCCCAGATTTGAAACGCGGAACTATAAAGCTAGTCTTCCATTCGGTAGGATACGTCCCATTTTCCATGGAAAGAGTGAACAACTAAAGCAAAACTCAAGGAAAAATCCAGCCCACTATTCCTTAGGGCTATTGAATCAAGGCCGTCTAATCCCATTCCTTTTGTAAGTCGTAGGTATTCGATGGCTTCACCTATATTTTTGCGAGTCACAAGGTGGTTAATGGAGAGTGGCATGCTACTGGTGGGAGTACGTGTCTCAAAATTGAAATCCCCAAACCAGTCACTAGATAGTTCAAAAATCGTGACCGGGTTGCTGCATACTACCTCGTTATGAAGCAAGTACTGTGTATCCCTTGTGGTTCTGAGGCGTTTCTTTGGAAGTGATGTTAGACTGCATACCTTGCAGCTGGTTCTAAGGGCTTGTAACTCATCATTTCTGGCTTTTTATGCACTTAAGCCTTCGACCGATCCCAGGGTATCATGAACCGCTTGCGACGAGAAGTCCTTAGTGATGCGGTACATATTCGACAGTCGCCTGAGCTTTCTGCGGTATGTGGGTAGAATGTATTCTAAGTGGCGATATAGTTTCACTGTTTTCTCACGGGCAACGGTATCCAGACACGACTTAACATTCCTGTAGAAAAAGGGATACCGTTGTTGTCAGTGAGTCAGTGGCAAAATAGTCGTCCTAAGGGGAGAACCTTAGAAGCTCTGTGAGCAGTTTCCAGTCCGTACCTTTATAGCTGTGATATTTAACAACTTGTAAAGCTTGCTTACCACCCTAATCCAGTGTTCGGATAGGTAGACAACAGAATGCCATTCTCTGGTCGCTATTGGAGAATTCTCCACTAACATAGGTAGTTACTGGGGTGATGTCATTGCAAAATACTAAGTCCAACCTGTCGCCACGAGTGGGTGCGTGGATATGTTGCTTCGAACCATAGAGATTAATCACAGCAAGTATCTCAGCGGAGCGCTGCGGATAACAACCAGCTATCCAGTTAATTTCGGGAAGATTGAAGTCACCAGCGATCAATTTAAAATTGGCACTATATGAGGAAGCATGGGCAAATGATTTAGCTAGGAGTTTATCCGTTTCCGCTGTTGGGCATGGAGCTAGATTTACGCAACCTATTAGCGTTTCGTATTTGTCACTATTTACGGTGACGCACAGTGTATTGTCTCCAATCTTAATCGCCGTAACTTGGTCACCTACATAAGTGAAACAGCCACCCTCGTGCTTATGATCTCGATTAGTGCGATAGAGAGTGCATCCATCTATGGATAAGTCCGCATCCAGGATGCAAGGTGGACACTGTGATTCAATTATAAGTATTATCGTCGGTTTAGCGACCAGAACCGTTGTTCTAAGGGCAGATGTTTTCTTAGGTAGGGAGCGCGTGTTAATGAGAAACAATGTAAATAGGTTTCTATAACTGATGAACTTACCTACACTATCAGTTATACCTATCTCATTACGTTCATTTCCATGTAATGTGCCCATAGGTGGTGTGTGATGTGTGTTAGAAGCGAACTGAAACTCCCTGTTGGTTTGTGTTGATAAGACAGTGGGTGGAGTTGCGACATCTAAGTCTATTGGGTGGGACAGTTCTCCTATCAACGTGCCTTTGCTTCCTACTGATATCGCATGTTGAAGTTCGTTGTCGGTGGACACCAGTTTGGACGATTCCAACTTTGGGCCTGTGAACTGCGGGCTGGATACCTAAGGTCATACATAACGTTTGGTGACCCCAAAAATTCAGGAGGTTCAGGGACGTTAGAGCAATTGGCAGGTGGGGTGATGCACCTAGTCCTAGGGTCATGATCACATGGGTTGCACCCTGGTTCCTTGCTCTGGCTGGGATAATTGGACCCCACAGAACTAGTTCTGATGCTGGATAGTGGCATGTTGCGGCTCATCGGTTAACCAAAGCGATAAGTGGTAGCATAATACATGCCATTAAAATCCGGGTTGTGACCATGGAAATAAGTTGTGAGCTTTTTATTCTAAAGCAATGGCACCTGTTGCTTGGTAGTGCGTATTTATGTTGAAGCCCTTTCGACAAGGAAATATTCTTCACCGTCATTAGATAAAATACGCTTAAAATTGCTCTGTCTAATGTTAATACGGGTTTAAGTCCCTGAGTTTTGCCTGGGGGCTTTTTGGTCTTAAGTCTGTCCTTTGATGGGATGCCCACTATACGTTGACCTGGGTGGTTAGTCTTGGGAGTGAGACTCTCAGGAACCGCCAAGTTTAATGGAGGAGTCGCATCAAGGTCCCAGGTAACGCTGGAGGATAACTACACACTTTTTTGCCGTCATGTGTTCCTCCTATGCTTTCAGGTGCCTCTAAAACTGTCGAAGGAAAGGCTAAGTCATTCTCGAAGTGCTTTCTACGTTGTCGTAATGTTCTATCTTGCATACTAGTTATTTCTCTGAAATTGCAGTTAGCTCTTATGGTGTTCTGCAGCTTAGCGTCAAATGGCTTTAGAAACTTGAAGATAATGGGGCAACCGCGTTATGAAATCTTCTCGTGTAAACGTGTACACTCGCAGAGTATATTTACCATACCGCAAGCTCGTAGGATCTTACTCTTAGCTTTTTTTAAGTGCACGTTACCAGATACGCTGAACACTGTGGCTTGCTGAGATTATGGTAACCGCTTTGTTACCTCAGTAGCATTGAAATCTACTGAGCTGTTAGCCTACTGCAGGTTGTCACTTGATAGGGTGTTGGTTTGTCCGAACAAACAAACCAACGGAGAGAATTTCTCCAGCATCCCTTGGATATCATCTAAGACAATCCCAATATTGGCAATGTCATTTTGGTTTTTCTCGAGCCTTGCATCCATTACAGAGACGGCGTCTGGGGCTCTGATCTCTCCGGCACCTAAACTACAGGTTGAAGCATCTATCTCATCGCATTTGGTGACGGTTCCTGAACTACCCGTTTTAAAGTTATCAGTGATGCAGTCCGTTTTCTGGAGCTTAGCTTTATTCCTTCCTACAGTTTGGGTATGCATTTTGCTTTTTTCTCTGTTGCGCCAGCGAGAGGATATTTCCAATATCGCATGTCGATAGCGCGAGCATAAAAAACTGATAGATTTTGATCTCTCCCATCCAGTTCTTAGGGCTTGGTTCGAGTTGTTCGGTTCACTCCTGCAGTGGACGAGGAAATCCCCTCTGCTTTCTTGCTTTCAGCCTCGGCCAGGTGGATGTTTTGTGGGTTCGTAAGTTGTATTTGTAGGGTGATTGGGGAGCCACGGGTTGCTGGGAAAATTAGGGGACTGTCATGACCTCTGTCTGTGTAGGCACCTGAAGGAGAATAGTAAGGTGGTGGTTAAAATGAAAAGAATGCGGAAGAAAAGAGAAAATAGGGGAAGAGAAAGCGGAGAATAAAGAATGGAGAAAAAGAAGAGGAGGAGGGGTGAAGAAGAGAAATAAAGGAGAGAGAAAAGCATGTGGGATTTGCCCGAATGGTAGCGTGGGTTTAGTTCCTACAGAAGAATAAGCAGGTAATGTGGGTGTACTAAGTAGCGAGATAGTGAGTGGTAGGTGGGAGGGAGGTGGGGTGGGTTGGTGAGTTTGGTGACTCCCTGAGTACGTCCGTGGTAGATCACGCGAGGTGACATACCTGTCTGACCGTCCCTTGAACGAGTCGGCTGAGAGGGCTATAACGATATGTCGCGGTAAGGCATTCCATAAGGCACATACTTTCAGGGAGAAAAAGCTGGGCATGAGTATGATATTGGCTCTCTGGTGAGCTATGTTCATATGGTTTCCTCGTGAAGACCGCTGAGTTGAAAGCGAAATTGATTTGTTTGTGTTGTCTGCCTGATGGGCGGTCTTGTATGCCATGATCGGGTCACCCCTCTTCCCACGGCAATCCAAGGTAAATAGGTTAAGGTGTCTAAGTCTTTCAGGATATGTCTTCCCCTTGAGCCCCACAACTAATTTTGTTGCGGTCATTTGTAATTTCCCAAGGGGATTAGGGTCTCTCTTGGGCGTTGAGGGGATCACCGCATTGAAGACCTCTAAATGCGGCCGCACGTGGGACTTGAAAATGGTGGGGAAGAGTTCAGGGGTGAGGGCGCCAAGCTGTCTACGCAGAAAGTGTGGAATGGCGTTCGCTCTGGCTGTCATGCCTTTGTAGTTGGGGCTGGTGTTCAAGGTGTCGGAGAAGTTGAGCCCCAAGTGTTTCTCCATGAACGCTGGTCATAGTGTTCTCCAACACGTTTTCGCTGTGATCGAGACGTGGCAGAGGTATTCGTTATTTATGACCTGGTCGGTGTCGTAACCAGTCGATATGGATTTAGTGCCTGTACTAAGTTGGTCTTGGAAGTGTGGGCTGAAAAGCCCAGCAATCTCTAGACTGCTTAGTGCACTGCAGTTAGGACCTGGGATAAAATTCACTCACTTACCGGTCGACTTCCTTCTCTACATGAAGCGGCGCAGGTTTTCGGGACTGCTTTGTAACCTCTTCGCCAGGTTTGTTTGGTGGGAGAATCTGTCACCACTCACTCTAATCTTACAGCGGTTGCAAATCCTTTTGTGGTTCAAAAAGCCAGACTCCCTGCGTGATGAACGCCACCTGAACCAAGCCTGCTTCTGTCTCCGGATAAGCCTGTGTGTTGCCTCTAGCACACTGTGACTGATGGCCCCAACTATAATTTTCTTCACCCTCAACCTTTGTTCACCTGGTGTGAGATGATTCCGGTCTACTGGCCATGATGCATTCATGGGGTTGTCTCTCATGGTCTCTTAGCTGGCCGTGCTGTAGCAAGGGAAGCTGAATGAATTCGCTAACCAAATATTATATACGTGTGTACTACTATCCTTTAGATGGTGCTAGATATCACAGTACACAGAATAACCGATTGAGAGCAAATGACGGAAATCACGTTAAAATGTAACACAGTTTCGAACGTACCGCCATGCAAAGCAGCTGCAGATTTTATTGGCGTATACAGTCAAGAGAAGGGGACCTAATGCAGTACCCCGGAGGTGATTGGCCTGGGTATTGAAGTTTTGCAATTACTGAAGAAAGACTCAATCCATCCTGCAAATGGATAGTCGATTCCCAGAGACTTTGACTTATTAACAGTAAGTGATCAACCGTGTCAAACGTCTTTGAAATGTCTAGATAAAGTACAAGGACTAATTAATGTTGGTCGCGCGTAGTGGTTGTGAATTCAAGGATGGCAAGTTACGTAGAACCCTGAATTAAGGAGCCCATGCTGACTCGATGTAGTGATGTTACTACTAAGCCTGTGCCGAAGAACGCTTTCCCTTATAACTTTATCCATAACTCTAGAAACTATGGGCGTAATATTTATTAGTCAGCAGTTACTGGCTAGTGTTTTTGATCCAGATTTATGTCTAGGCAGGATAAATGATGTTTTCCAGATACCAGAGCATGTGGAAGATTCTAAAGACAGAGAAAATATTTTAAGTGGTAATGATGGAATTTTAGGGCCACCACGTTTAGAGTAAAGTGATGACGCTTCCTCTGTGCCTGCGCCACTGGAGCATTATGGCGTTTTACTGGCCTGGTTGATGTAAGACTTTATGAATTCAAACGTACATTTTGACGTTGGTTGAGGAGAAGAATGGTTTTTAATCATGCAGACCCTATTAGTATCATAGGAAAAACTTGTAGGTTCCAGGTAGTCGAATGCAAATAATTCGCTGAATTGTTCACACATATCTACTGGATTATTGTAAGCTTTGGTGTCATGCATAAGAGGAGGAATGTTTTGTTTTGTACAATTCGATTGCTTCTTAAGGTGTTTGGAGGGTATATACTCTTGATTGGCTAGCTAGCGCACTACTCTCTTCATTCATACGCAAATCGTGGTTGTGCCAGATAGAGTAAGGGATACCACGGATCAACCTAAGTGCATCGAAGTCGTGATGTCTGTCTTGTTGAGCGTTTGCACAATTTTCCACGAACGGTAAGAGGAATATATGGCTTATTGTTTTGAGGCATTTTTCGAAATCATCCAATGGAACAGCAGTATCCAGACAGGTCTTAGAGCCGTAGTAAAATATATAAAGGGCTAATTTGAGGTTTACGGTGGTGAAGTATGACCCCCAGCCGATTCACTTGATCAGCGGACACATCTGCTGCCAGTCCGTCCTACCGTAGTCTCTATATACCGGTTGGTGTGAAGTGGAAGTACCAACTGAAGTGCTGATTGAAGGAGGTCGTAGTGAGCTTAGTACCGTTTTGTGATCACTTTCTGGGAACTTGGAGCCAATTTTTGTCGAAATGTCGTGGTGAAATATTGAGTCAAATACATCGTCAACTGTCTTAGGGGTGGTAACAATTTGTTTTCATCCGAGAATAGCCAGTGTGTGGGAAAAGTCGTCAAACCTAGCTGGACCAGTAAGTGAATCCCACTCTAACCTGAATACAGTGATAGTGTTCATGGAGTACATCAGACAACCTTCCCCTTTCTTGTTACTTCGGCCACATTGGAATTGTGTACATTTCAACACTTGTCTGCTCACCTGGCATATTTGCGTGACACCAAGACTCAGGGATAATTATTAAAAGCGGCTTAAATATGAGCACGATTCCACTTAATGACAACAGTTTGCCAGGGACAAACGCTGCGTTCATGAAAGCGATGCACAAGTAAGAGAAGTTACAATGTGTAGAGCCTTATAATTCACCTAACAGGTCAGAAGGTAACTCACTGTTGCTTGACTGAGTCTGATCTGATCTCATTGCATTAAAAAACGCCCCTAAACCATGCCCGCTTGTGGTTGTAGAGTTACTTGGATATCCTAGTCGCAAATGGACCGCGTAGCGGCCTGAAATAGTATCACCTTTATTAGGGGAGTTTGGATGCATTCATGCGGAATGAGAAGCTCATTGTTCGTTAGAACGTAGTCAAGGCGCGATGCTTTTTGTTAGGTCCCCAGCATGTAGTATCACTCACTTTCCCCGAGAGGCCAGCAGTCCCAATCGCGTTCTTCAGCTCCTGGTTGAAGGATCTGATGTGCCTCCCTTCCGTCTCAAAGAGGATAGACGGGGTGTTGAATTCGCCGGCAACAACTGTGGAGTCGTAGTTCGCAAAGGAAGTCGTTAAGATTGCCTTGATGACCACTTCCTCATGTGTAGGTGAGCTGAAGGGGGACCGATATATGACTCCGAGCAGGTATTTGGCACAGTGGAGGGTGAAGTCGCACCAAAGAGATTCTGGAAGCTGAGTTAGGGCGGTATCGCCAACCACCCTTGCCTTTGAACGGGAGCTAACGTAGAGAGCCAGTCCCTCCTGCTCTGAGTTCTCTGTCCCTGCGGAAGAGTTCTATGTCAGTACCATGCATCTCTTCGTCGGAGATGTCCTGTGAGAGCCAGGATTCTGTCACAAATGTGATGTCAGAGTGCTGGCGTTCGCCCGGCGTCCCCACCTCTTCTACTTTCCTTCTTAGCCCCCTAAAGTTGCTGCACATACCTGTTAGAGCATGCCTGGTGAGGGGGGAGGGCTGGTTATGTGTCTTCCAGAGAGCAGTGTATACGTGGTTGGGTCTAGCGCCTGTGTGACAACCACTGACTCCAGAGGTTTTGATGGTGGCCGTCTTTCCTCTTACCCCATGAGTCTAGGCTTACTTTCACACATGCGCGTTGAGCCACCCATGCTATCTTTAGCGTTACACCATGCGTGTAGAACGTCCGTGAGAGGGGTAAGTGAGTCGAATGGGATGGCGGCAGTCTGGGAGTGGGTACGGACTTCAAATCCGCTGCCCTTGGCAGTCTACTGACCCTGCTGGCCAGTATACTGTGGAGACCAAGCGTGTTTGTAAGCCACCGCCATTGTTGGACGTCGCGGAAGCACCGATCATTAGCTCAGCGGTCGCTTGCCAGTTCTGAAACCGCATGTAAAACTATAGTGTTGTTTCTGTCTGGATTTCCAACCGCCGATTTTATTTCCTCCCCTCTTATTGGCCATGGCTTGTCAGGCCCGGCCCAAATTTTGCAGGTATTACCGACGTCTGGCTGTCGCGAGAGAAGGAGGGTGTTTTCGGCCTCTTTGGTAGCCGTCAAAGACGCACATAAAGGGGGTCGCTTATCTCGGGGTGCCTGGCTTCCGCGATAAAGGCGGCACAGTGTTACAGGGAGAGGAGGGAGTCCCAGCATCTGACAGTAGTCCCTCCACATCCGGCTGTCGGACCGTTCTCGCCCGCTCAACAATGAGTCTGTCGATACACTAGCGTTGAACAAGATGGTCGAGTCAGCCCCCCTGTGACTTGGGCCCATTGTGGGTGGCGCGCCAAACTTCCCAATGGGTTTGTTGTGCATTTCTACTGGTTGTTTCCCAGACATTGTGTGTGGGATGTTTGGAGTGGGTTTCATAGACAGTCAAGCGGTCGGTGCCTTTAGCCATGCGCTTGACGTTCTCTAAGGCCGGGTAGGAGGTGCGGAGACTCGACCTGATGTGGTGGCGTGTGAGCAACTGGATATCTTTTTCTGTTCGCAGGTCCCTGTGTGTCATCCTTTAATGTTAGCCTTACTTTATTCGAGGATGTTGGTAGCTTTTGGGTGGCGAAGAGTATCTCTTTCAAACTTTCCGCGCGGGTGCGGGCAGCTTCCCACACTCTGGACAAATGTACCAGAACCATTAGCACGGTTGTCTCTCCATCAGCTTAAGGCATTGTCGGGATACTTCAGTGTCGCAGGGGCAATGCGCCCATTGGTGAAAAAGGTTGCATGAAAATGCCTCACCAACCACCGAAAAGACTTTGGTGCGAACATGGCAGCAGTCGGATATCATGATGCAGCCTTCTTTCCATGAAGAAGGTGCTACGGATTGTGGCGAACTGCTGGTGGCAGCCTTTTCTTAACCCCTATACGCCGTCTCCTCTTTTCAGGCATGGTCTGGTCCTTGCCCTAGCCAGGACTAGTCTGTGACTTGCTAGTGTTACTGTGCATCACCTGTTTGATAGACGTGAGTTCTGGAAACATAAGTTGGCCGCTTCTTTAGAAGTTCGGTGTTCTGCCCTACCTCTGTTTGTCTTTGGGTACAGACTGGAGTGTTGTTTCTGGTGTTATTGTCCCTTTTCTTGCACGACCCCGTTGTCCGTGTTAAAGCTTTGGATCTATTGTTTGGGGCAGACCTGTCACTATTATGTAAACTTCCTGAGAAAATAAATATTTGGCAGGGGTAAGGAGGTTGGAGAATGAATGTGGTAAAATGACAGAATAAGTAAAGGAAGACAATTTATGTTGGCTTACCTTGAGACACTTGTCACTTGCTCCTCTGCCCTTGACCAACGAGTTTAACCCTAAGCCCCATAATGTGTACGTAAAACCAGGAATGACCTATCCTGCGGAAGGGCCTCTGAAGAGAGCTGACAGCTAGGGCAGCTTGGCAGTTGAAACACTCAAGAACCACTGACAGGAGGCAGGTTGAGTGGTTCAAAGAGATAACAATGCCAATTTTCAACTGTTGAGAAGTGGGTTGACGAATACGCAGCCGTGAAGTGCGTGCAGGAATAGGAGTGCTGCAAACGTTCCATTTTTTAGGTTGAGTATTCCAAGTGGAAGTTTTTCAGTGTGGAAAAATCCCAAAGTTGAGGGACGAGCAATGACGTTTAGCCTCATCCGTTTTCCGATAATCAGGAACGTATTATGTGAGGAACTACCTTTCGATAATATCGCGCCAGAATGTTTCAAGTTTCTACATGCGCCTGCCGCAATACATAATTAAAGGAACCGGTTTCTGGGGCCCAGATGTGACGGGTCGAAAAAAATAGTTCCCCGTACTTTCGTTGTTGATATCACAAAGACTACTCAATACTGTTCATGACGCAAATTAGTGGGAATATTTGATGAACAAACACCAAGTGGATGTGATAGCCAGAAAGTCAGCCTCCTTCCAGAGTTGGTTTACCTCTCGACCATTTTCATTCTTAGGTTGTTCTACGTACCTCTTGGTCCTCCGGATGTCACCGGAACGACTCTGAAGTCATGGCACGATAAATTGGACGCCTTCTAACAAGGTATTGAGATAACCAGGCGTAAACCCAAGAGACAGAGGCGAACGGAGAGGAGATTCAAGCACTTGCTGTTAGCCCGTCCACGTCTGTTATTAGAACAGTTGAATGATGGATAAGAGCTCTCAACCTCGTCCTGGACCGGAGCAACCTGTGCTTGTTCCCAATCGGTGTGACTAGTGGACGTAGTTGCTCTGCGTCCAGCCTCTTAATGAGTAAAATGCTTATCGAAGGTATTCGTTCGCATTCTGACAACACAGTCTCCTTGGCTCAAACTCGTTTGAGGACTTCTTTTCCTTCTACTCCAGGTTACCTTAGTTGAGGTTAGGGGCTGATATGTGTAGTCCTAGTGTAATGGCTTTCTGTGAACCATGGTTCACAGAAGACGTAAAAGGCAGGGGAATTCAAGTAGAAGAGCTCAATTTAATCCGGAAGGAACACATCAGAGGGATCAGGAGGCGATATCGCTTTTCAGATTTATCCTCCTCTGAAAGCTCATGAGATTTTCTTCCAGAAAATTATCACTAAAGTTGCGCTCTGGTGTAGCACTGGATGATGCAGAGGCTCCCGCATGGTTGGGATTTTTTGTGTTACTCTACTGCAGCCACTAATACGTCAAGCGGCAAGGTGATGCAGTCCATTAAACGAACTCTGAACCTGAACTTCCCCTAAATCCTCATTTTGTGGGATCTTAACTTCCTTGAGCCCTGCATCACTAAAAGTCCGTCTGCTATTTCAACAGATTTTCGGGAATTATTGCTGGAGAATATCTCGGCTGAACATGTTTTTCGGCATGGTCTCTGGAGCTTTGACGGCGTGGCATACCGGTTCGATTATGCCTTTACAAATCCGTTCCCTGGTGTAACCAGAATAAATGCCCTTAGCTTTCTAGGACTTCGTGACCATACATTTGTTTTCTGCAACTTTTCTATGTCCAAGCCACCTACCTATGATTAGCCATTAGTCGGAAATGATATGAGGACCGATTTTGAAAACGTCTGGCAAGATCTAGTCTACACTAACTCAATGGGATTGCCTGATGGGGCTGGATTCTAGATGGGGACTGGTTAAGGATACGATCCTTCAAAAAATAAGTAATAACGCTTCTCTGATCCCACTAAGAAACAGCAAGTTTGAACCCTCCCGTTTTTCGTCAAGCAGGTGTAAGTTTATGTGGCATAACTGATGATTTTAGAGTCGGTGGAGCGTCACTAATTGATCTAATCAGTGGCAAAATTACAAGGGTATCGGTGAACAGATGTACAATAAGAATCAGAAATGGCAGAGTGAACTTCTAAACACATCTGTGAACTCTGGAGGGGAACCATGGGGTGTTGTGCCTACCGATGAAACAGAGAAGCAACATTTCGGTGGTTTTGAAATCCTTCAAACTAACCCTGAGGCAGCAAACTTGCTGACTTTGGAATTCGAATAGAACCTCTGTCATCTGGGTGGGACAACCACATATTTGTCAGATACCCACATTAACGGGGGAATCTTAAGGACTAAAATCTGATTAAGTCTTCGGGCACTTACGGTATTTACTGAAGGGTACTCGGTGTGCCAGTGTTCTGAGCGCCCCTCTAGAAAGCCTCTTCAAATTTTCGTCCGTGGAAGGCAGGTCACTCCCTGACTGGAAGAGGGTGGCTGTCTTCCCAGGATGCAAAGGTGGAAACAAACTAAACTCCTCTTACTTCCGACAAGTCCCCATAATCTCTTTGGTTGCGAAGCTTTTGGAAAGAGCAGTGAATCATGGTTACTTGCCCAAGAACTCAATCTTAAATGAGTGTAAACACAGGTTCCTACCCAGAAGGTCAAGTACCAACAATCTGATTGTAGCTTGGAACAGGTGGCCTCTCTGCTGAGCAGAAAAAGCCCGTTCATGTCAGTTCAGTTGACTTTTGACAGGGTAGATCATGATATCCTGAATAAGGAGCTACTGCTTATGGGTATCCACATAAATTCACTAGGTTGGCTTAGTGAACACTTTTACACTAGGTTTCAGTCAGTTGGAGTTGGCTTCTCTCTATCCAACTGGCTCCCAATGCTCAGTGGTATGCTTCAGGGTTCTATTCTTGGTTCCCTACCGTTTCTTACGCTAATCAATGACCCGCCTGAGAACCTCAGTTAACATCCATTAATATCTCCCCATGATCTGAGGATTCGAGAGGAAATACAGGAACCAACGGATATTTTGGTTCTCCCGAAGGACGCTTCAGGGAACCTTAACTAAACCACTGAAAACCCGCTCTGTGTCAACTCGGGGAAGTGTAGAATGAAGAATGCTGACAAATATGGAAAGAGGTCCAGTTTTTATTCCCCAGGTGAAATAAATATGTCACGGAAACGAGGAGAATAACGTGGGAGTTACTTTAAGTGATACAATTATAGCTACAGTCCGTCGCCACCTCAAATCTAGCAAGACCAGTAGAGCCCCGGGACTTCTTTTTCGGACTTCAGGAAGTTAAACTGCAGTCATTTTCACCACAGTGTACGGACTTTATATTCGCCCTCAACTTGAAAGAAAATCGCTCGTGATGTCCCTGTACTTGAAGAGGGATATTGGCATCCTGGAACAGGTTCAGAGAAAGGCTAAGAAAAAGAGATTGGATTACCGTACGAATCTTACCTGGATAGCCTAGTTGCTCTTAATCTGCAGCCGGTACAGTACCGGGGGATCAGAGGGGATATGATCATGATGTATATTATTGCTCACAGTCCACTTCAAGGTGATAGATTCCACTCAAGCTTAAATCAGAAACATGTCTTTGAGGGCCATCCACTGTAAGTGGAGTATGAGGGAGTGTGTAAAGATATTCATGCTAACTCGTTTGCAGTTAGGGTACGTAAACTGTTGAACTCCTTTCCTGAAGAAGTCGTTACAACCGTCTCCTCTGATACTTTCGAAAGAAGCCTGGATGCACAGTAAGAGTCTTGTTGGACCAGCAAGCTGTACTTGAGAAGCTTCCTGCGATCGACAGATTAGGGGAAGAAGCACTACTTATAGAGATCGAATTAATTATTAATCTTTGTCTTTTCGGGTTTTCTGGGAAAAGAAAGACAACTGTGACCATTCCGATCCGGGAGAGTATTCCAATAAGACAGACGTAAAACTCAACTAACCATTGTTCTTTAATTTTACAACACGAAGTTTGAAGTTGGATGTTGGACGGTGTAGGTTATATCTACTGGCGCGACTTGCAGATATTTATGGGTTACAACTTCTCTGTGGGATGCTAGACTTTCTTAACTTAAGTAAAAGTGGATTTATGTGTGAATTATGTCGTGGAAATATAAAAGGAGAAAACTGCGTGCCACAATCTTGTACTCATATGTTTCATGTTGGTTGTTTGGAGGATTGGGCCAGTGAATTCGACTCTTCTTTGGAATTTGCTTGTCCAGTTCCTGGGTGCTCCTCATCTTTCAGTGATATATTAGTTCGCAAGACACCTGGTGCAATAAACTTTACTATAACATCGCTGAAGGGAAATCAGTGTCCGATATGTTGTGAAAGGATTCAAAAACCAGTTGCCACTCCGGAGTCGTGCAATCATGCTTTTTGTTACATGTGCCTAAAAGAATGGTCTCGTGTTAGACATGAGTGCCCATTAGATCGGGGTGCATACGAACTTATTTTATTATCTGATCGGGTTGGAGGACCTATAACAAAGCGGGTATGTTTAAATTTGTACTAGCCTTATGCAACTACTGGGTATCGCTTTCATAATGGTGTGAACAGTTTGACTAGATTTATTTTATATGTCTACTGACGTCCTTCGTTAGTGATGGCTAGTTTTTGGCACACTAAGCCTCTGCACAGCTGTTCATTTAGTCGTAACTGAAGTAGGACGACGTAAGTTTTAAAATCACCGTAATCTATTAAGTGGGTCGAATGCTAAAGTTCACCAGCGGAAACTAGCGGTAGGGTACCTTTTATAGTTTGCTTTGTCGACATATTATCCTCATTGAGTTTCATAGTATCGTAACAACTCTGTCAGCAATCAACTTTCCTCAGACTGCTATCCACCTCCCCCCTCATTACCTCCTAATCTTCCTCCACGTCTCCCAATTAACAATACTACATCATCTTTAATTTCTCCTAGTTCTGCAGCCTTTGACATCGATCTGAGTTCACGGAACAGCACTCTTAGTCTCCTTAAACTACGCTCCAAATTACATGTTGGAGTCTTCAATGTCCGCACCCTTCGTCATATTGGTCAACAGGCTTTGTTAGCAAAGACTAGCAACTCAGGGCATGGATGTGTACTGTGTTTGTGAGACACGCATACAGGACCCAAGTGCGGTTATTCACCTAACATCTCCGGGCCAATCTGGTGAATCCGCGAAATTCACCCTTCGAGCTTCTGGAGATCCGATAGCTAGATCTCGCAGTCTTGCAGGTGTAGGCATAGCATTAAGCACTAGGGCAGAAAGCTCACTACTAGACTGGATCCCAGTTGGAAGTCGCCTCTGCGCTATCCGACTGAACGGCACAATGAGAACTAAAAGGAATAGTGAGACTCACCGTTGTCTCTTTGTAATCTTTGCTTACGCACCCCCTGACTGCATCTGGGATGAAGTGAAGGACGAGTCCTACCGTAAACTGTCTAACCTACTCTCGAAAGCCAAACGCTCTGCCGTAGTGGTTGTTGCAGGTGATTTCAACGCACAGGTGGGTAGACTGAGTGAGGCAGAAAGGCACTTAGGTGGCACTTTAGGAGTTCCGGCTGAACGAACAGATAACGGTGATCGCCTATTACAACTATGCCCAGATAATCGCTTTTTTTATCCAGCACAAATTTCAGACATAAGAAAAGACACTGTTTGACGTGGCGTCCACCGAGCTCAACTCAGCGATGGACTCATAGACCACATTGCTATTAGTCATCGCTGGAGGGGATCGGTGGAAGACTGCTGCTCCTTCTGGAGTACGTGTTTGGATAGCGACCACGCGTTGTTGTGAGCTGGTAAATTCCCGCGTCTCAATGGACGTAAGAAAAATTCGGCTTCACAACCACTACAGGTGCTGCTGGACAGTGAAAACATCAAAGCCGTGTTCAGTGAGTAGTTGGCTAGGCAGTTATCGGAACAAAAGACTATCACTCATCCGGAAGAAGCTTGGTACCATCTCCAGTCTGCTGTAAAAGCAGCACTGAAGACCGTAGCCCACTCCGAAATAGTGGCTAGAAAGAACCAGTGGATATCAGCAGCTTCTTCCGAATCAACGGATGCACGTGAACGCATTCCTGCAGGCTCTGAGTACAATGAAGAGCGAGGGCAACTTAAAAGTAGATCGAGAAAAAGTCTACGCAACGATCGCGAACAGTGGTGGGCAGCGAATGCTAGAGATGAAAAAGGCAGCGGCGATTGGTAACAGTAGACAGTTATTTAGACTTACTCAGGAAACTGGGGGAAAAAGGTCGACTGCGGTTAGTTAGACTATAGCGGAGAAGGACGGATCTGGGATTCACTCGCAGGGGAGACGACTGGAACGATGGGCAGGACACTTCAAGGAACAGTTTAAATGGCCTCCAGCCATCATTGCGTTGCCCACTATCCAGTCGGATCATGAATGGGATATAGAGATAGGCCCCCCAACACTAAGAGAAGTTGAAAAAGGGGTAGGTAACCTAAAACAAGGATGGGCAGCAGGACCAGACGGACTAACTCCAGAGGTATACAAGGATGGTGGTAAGGTGCTCTTAGTCAGGTTAACGAAAGTGTTAGATAGTATATGAAAGTCAAATACGATCCCCTCTGACTGTTTATAAGTCACTGATTATCCGAGTCTTCAAGAAAGGCGAGAAGTCCTCTTGTGATAACCCCAGAGGAATCAGCCTGACGAGCATAGTGTCTAAGATTCTAGGTTCTATAATTCTTCGACGCCTGGGTGGAGCTCAGGAACAACAGGCCCGAGAAAACCAAGCAGGCTTTAGACCTGGCCGCGGATATATTGATCAAGTATTCACACTGCACCAGGTTTTGGAACACAGAAACGCTTACCGGCGCCCGACACTGTCTGTATTTCTCGACCTGAAGGCGGCATTCGACTCCGTTGATCGAGAAGTCTTGTGGCAATGTTTCTCAGTGAAAGGCGTGCCGAGTAAGTACATCACTTTATTGAGGGCTCTCTACTGGAACAGTTGCGGGCGTGTTAGAGCCTATGGTGAGATGTCAGATGAGCTGTACTCATCGAGTGGTGCACGTCAAGGGTGCCCACTCTCTCCATTCTTATTCAATTTCATCATCGATATTCTTATGGAGGTCTCCCTCTTGTCACCTGATTACACAGACGTTGACCTAACCGGTGGAGAATTTTCGTTTGACCTAGAATATGCAGATGACATAGTCCTGTTAGGCGAAGATGCTGACTAGATGCAAAATCTTCTGAACACTTTGAGTAGCAATTTGAGAATGTTTGGGATGCGTTTCTCACCACCCAAATGCAAATTGTCGCTCCAGGATTGATCTTCAACGGTGCACCACCACGGCTAACAATATGGAATGAAGTGGTTGAGTGTGTTGACCACTTCACTTCCCTGGGAAGTAGGATCAGCCCTGGTGGGTCAGTTGCCGATGAAATCTCTGCATGGATACAAAAGGCTCAATTGGGTTTCGCCAACTTACGCCACCTGTGACGCCGCCGTGATATCCGATTGTCTACTAAGGGTCGTGTGTACTGCACAGTAGTCCTCTCTGTTCTACTGTATGACTGTGAAACATGGTGATTGAAGGTGGAAGACATGAGAAGGCTTCAAGTGTTTGACCACTGTTGCCTTCGTAGTATAGGCCGCCGCATTCCGTGGTGTCACCATGTGAGTAATGCAGAAGTCAGGAGTAGAGTTTTAGGGAGAAGAGGTGGGTTGGCTGACGAGATTATGAACCTTGGTGGACTGAGATGGCTGGTTGGGACACGTGTTACGTATGCCTAGTCGTCGACCGCCTCGTCACACAATGTTGGCTGAAGTAGGTCCAGGCTGGGAAAAGGCCCGAGGTGGCCAGACTAAAACATGGCACCAATGCATGAAGTGTGTGACTGTTGGTTTGAGCCATGTGGGGGCGATGCAGACTAGGTGGTTGGGGTCCACAGGACAAGAGGAACCAGTGGTTGGAGACTGACTCTAGGTGATATGGCTCAGAATCGATGTCAGTGGCGCAGATGTATACATACATTATCCTCATCCTAACGATGCTATACCGAATCTCACCACTTTCTCATTCTTCGTTTCTCTCTTTTAGTACTTTATATTTCTTTTGACTGAATTTTCTTATCTTCATGTTTCACCTCACTGCCTTGTTTACCTGATGTACTGATATGAGGTGTGGCAACTCGGACAGTTACGCAGTAATGCCTGGTCCTATGTTGATATGGATGGATACATACTTTTAGTCCCCGTACATGATTCAACATTGACCGTGCAAGTTAAGTTAGCTTCATCGAGATGTCCACTCTGACGCTGACAGACCGACTGGAATGGACATGGTCATCACTTCGGAGCAATTTCATAGCACCACATTGTACGTCATCTCAGAAGGGTAGGGGATGTTGTCTTTTCCGATTGTGGACACTTTTGAACGCCTGATTTTATGTAGTCCTGACATTATTGAGCTCAAAATCATAATCCTTGGTCTACTCAACGAAGCTGGATGCTGTTGGGTTGGGTTTTAGAAGTGTTAGGCTGTTCGTTGAGTTGTTACCTCAACTAGTCAGCTATCTCCATGCTCCTCGAAGCCTGTACACTTAGCTTTGATGTGTACGCATTCACTGACCACTTTTTGTTTGACATAATTCGATATGAACTTCTGCCGTCACAGCATAATTTCCTAGCCAGGTTACTTATTTAGATTTGCCTTGTAAAACCCTACTGCTGCATAGGTTACAGATCATCTGGTAACTGGGAAAATCTCATTCTATATGGGATGCACACCATTTGAAGCAGGCTCTTTTTGTCTATGGTAAACCTTGCGTTTCACAAGTAACCCTAGGACGTTTCCTTGTTAGTCATATAATCATATGACTACTTTGGCACCCTTTCATATAGCACTCGATTCCCCTTCATTTGTGACCAGCGTTAGTGTGTTACAAAGTGCCAGTCTTGTGGTCGTGTTCCTTTAAAAAGTTCTGTAGATAAGTCTGTTCTTGAAAACACTGATTTAGTTGAAAGCTTAGGAATTCTTCACACGAGCTCTGTTTCAAACAGGTTCAAATTTGATTAGTTACGTACCTTCTGTAATGTTTTATAAAACAAATACAGCAAAAATATTCACACTCTACTTGACTCCGTTGCCTAACAATCCATGTTGTCTAACATCGCACCAGCAAAAGTTAACAAGAGAGAAGGTAACTAAGTAAAGACTATGCTATCAAAAGTTGTAGAAAGTCATAAGAACAAAAGCGAATCGCTAAAAAATAACTGGATTTGAAATAACGTCTAAGGAGAAGATGCCGTGTATTTTCTTCTGTACCACTCCATCAGATTCATATCACTTAGTTTCCGACCATTGATTTCGGTTGCCTCAATAACTCCAAATTGGAAGTTTACATTTCCGCACATGATTCGCAGCAGCTATCAAGAACTTCATGAATTGATGCCACGTTTTGGTTTGGAACCCTTAGCCTTTTACAACTTAAGACTACCTAAGCTTGAAATGTCAGAGAAAAACGGTAACTTGTTATGTGAAACATGTTCTATCCATCTTAGTCGACCAGACTTTAAGACCTCATTGATTGACTTGTGTTTTTTACCGTTCATCTAGCTGTATTGCTAACGTATTGGTTCAACAACCCATGAGCAGTTCTATGAAGGAGACAGCAATCATGTTTCTGAAGCTTTTCCCCCATATCTTCAGTGAATATGTTCTCAGCTAGAATGGGACATCGTTATATGTTAGACGTCCCTGAAAGCGTGTTAGTGTTTTGATAGTCGTAGATAAAACCATTTCAAACAGCATTGGGACTGTGCAAGGCTGCTGGATCTCACAGTACTTATTAGTTTTATTATCGATTACATTTTCAAACCAGCTGTGAGTAAGGTGTTTGGTGATTAAGATCTCCAAGAAAAAAACTATCTAGTTTGAGTCTGCGGACCTCGTCGGATTGCCATGCGACAGGACTGCTGAAATCGCATCTAATCCCTCTGCAGTCACTGTTCGCGGTTATAGCATGTGCTTTGTACCATTGAAGTGCAGTGTTTTTACATGATTCTCTTGACCTGTTTTAGGTGGTGAGAAACTATGGACCTGGCTTGTTTTATGAGTACTAGTGATATAGTAGTTGGGACTTATAAGCCCAAATCTAGAGTGGCATACTTTGATATTAGTCTTCTTTGGCTTCTTCCGAAGTTTGCCTATCTGTAGAGGGCCGAACGTACGACCTTTTAGTGTAAACGATTCTGCTCTACACTTGTGATTGTAGTCTCCAAGCTGACAGTTCTGTTTGGTTGTCATCTAGAAAGTACTGATAACTTCCGATTAAAACATGAATACTTCTTTGGCACGGTGGTGTCTTTTCAGGATGATAGAGCTGGTCATATATGAAGTGGTTGTACTTCGAAAAACTGGTTTCAGTATTTTTAGTGTGCAGTAGGACTCCTGTTTCCTTCCCTGTTTGCTGGACTTGTTGGAAAAGAATAGACAACTAGCGTATGACGTAGCACCGTTGTATGAATTATTTGTGTACCAACTTATTCATAGTAATGCCGTATCAATTCAGGAATGACAGTGGCTCAGTATATGTAATTATCTGTTCATATAGGTTTTAAATCTCATTCACTGGCTTATCCTGTTTATTATTATTAAAACAAACGAGGTGCAGCAAGGGCACCAAGAAATGCGCCACACAAAGGAATATAACAACATTAGAAAGATAAAGCGAAGGGTAGTGGATAAAAATAAAACAATTAGAAGGGCAGTCCAGAAAGGTACATTCGAAACGAAACATTCATTACTTTTCAGCAGCAAAGAAGGGAGGAAGCTACAGCGTGACCGCCAATGGTTTGGATTCTGAGCCGTATCTGATAACATCTCAAGTCAGAGTTGCATGATCTCTCGGACCCCACCTAGAGTCTTGATGCACCAACAGATGCTAACTCGATACAACTATCTTTCATCCCACGGCACCACGTCATACACTGACCACCCTTCCGCTTCTTTCCTCCTGTCCCAGGGTTAGGAAACAGTAAACAGGGTGGAAGCCGTCGGGACGGCACAGGTTAACATATGTTCAAGCCACCGAAGCCGGTGTTCCTAGATGACTTCACTTATTGAATGACGATATCCATCATGCCCAAACATACGTTGTCGTACCTCGGAATTGCCTACATGGTGTTGCCACCGGATAAGAGCAGTCCAGCAAAGAAAATGATGATCAAACACACAGTCGTCGCACATGCTCGACTCGAAGGCCAGGTTTCACAGGCGTAGAGCAGAACTGCTGGCGCCTAAGCGTTGTAAACCAGACCTTTTACGATCAGACTGACGTCATGACGTTGCCAAAGGTGGCTCAGATTGACGTATGCCACTTTGGTTTTCGATATGCGGTTGGAGATTTCACCACAGACAACTACCCAGATACACGAACTTTTCGACTACTTCCAACGGCTCATCACCAAGTGTGGGTGGAGACACAAGCTCCTGCCAATCTTTCAAAAGTACTTTGCACTTTAGTGATGCAGAGCACATACCGTACTTACGGTCGCTAATCGCCGACTGATTAAGTGCGACTTGAGCAGCCTGTGTTGTCACACTGTAATACGATACCGTCCACATATTCAGGGTCGAGTAGCCGTTCTCCGAGTAGTCGATATACACCACCATGACGCATTTCCTTCAGAGCTGTCTCAAGAATATCATCGATGACAAAGTTACGGCGGAATGGGGGATCCGGAAACCTTGCCTAACCCAACTGCTGGTTTGAAACGATGAAGACAGGTGGTTGGTTGTATGCCGTCACTTCCTGAGGTGTTATTATATAGAGATTTCAAGATGTTAAAAAATCTCTCAGGCACGCCCCTACCCAACAGTCAGTTCTGGGGTACAACTGTCCAATGAATCGAAGGCAGCCCTAATGTCGAAAAAACCGCAATTTTTGGCCTGCAATGTGTGTGGCAATGTTCAAGCATCTGTTGGAGGGTAATCACATGATTAGTGCATCCACGACCAGAACGAAACCCGGTCTGCTCATTGCAACTCTTTTCCTCACTTGTTTTGCGAAGTCTGCGAAGTATGATAGCAGCCTATATTTCCGACGCTACTGGTAGCAGACCAATACCCCGACGATTGTCACCTATGTTACGTTGACCTTTTTTAAAGATGGACACAACAATAACTTCATTCCAGAGTGATGAAACACTCTCAGTCTGCCATACTTTCTCAAATAGTTTAGTTCCCTGACTAGAGTCATTCTTACCTCCCTAAAAGGAGTCGGGGATAAGTTGTCTGGGCCGGGTGCATTGTAGCGTTTCAAGGCTTGGAGTTCCTTATAGACATCCGCTTCCGTAGGTAGGTCAATAATAACTGACCATGGAGCACGATACACCGAAGGTGACAATGCTGGAGCCGTGGACCAGCTAAACTTCTCGAAGTGCTCCACCCAGCCTTTCAGGCTTCATCGAAGATTGTTTATCAGCGTACCACGTACCTCGCAGAGCGTTTCGCTGACACCTGACTTCTTGCTGCTGGTGACTCGGATGAGCTGGAACAGCTTCCGACTATTGCCGGATGCGGCTGCTGCTACCACCTCACTGGCGCGTTCTGACTACCAAGCCCCACGGTCCCTGCGTAAGCGTTGTGTAATGTTTCCCGTAAGGGACTTACGCTAACCATTGTACTCGCTATCTGCCGGAATGGTCTGACGGGCGTCAAAAAGTTGCAGGGATCTCGCAGAGGCATAGTGTTTATTAATGGGATGTTCTTCCAGGCCGCAAGCGGCTTTATTCGCCACTTTCATGACGTCTTGTGAGTGCAGCTAATGCTCGTCTGCACTTTTTCGGGGATCGGTAGCCAGCCTTAAATCTAGCTCGGATTGGTATTTAGCTGCAGTGTTAGGTGCAACTAATTTGCTTGCATCGACTTGTTTAGGACGACGGTTTTGATGACCACCAAAACGTAAGACGAGCTTAGGACACACTAAATCATGATCACAGTCCAAACAAGTACTTCATATGGAGTGACAGCCTGTATTCACTCACACCATCGGTAGCTGATTGCGGTATGATCTCTTTGAGTCTGGGCGTGAGTGGCAAAGGGAAGACGCCAAGTAGCTCAACGGCGATGGCTATACTTGAAGTTGGTGCTGGCTAGAAATAGGTTGTGATCCTCACAAAGCTGCGAAAGACGACCTCCATTGTCCAATCTCTGGCCAACTAGTCCCCAATGGGCACCTTAACGACCCTCCTCTGAGTCTAAACGCCCGACCTGCGCATTCAAGTCCCCAGCTAGCACAATGGTATTTGTCCAGGGCACTTGGTTGAGAAGGTCACTCAGCTGATGATAGAATTCATCCTTGGTTGCATCCCGGCTGCAATCCGTCGGCGCATAAGCAGAGATGGCAAAGAGACATCGTTTCTCTTGCCTGTATCCTACTCTTAAACTCTACTCAGTGATCGCACAACGTACCAGTGATGCTACGAATATATCTGACCAAATAATTAAATTGTGTATAAGTTTTACATCTTTAGTGGCCAAATAGTCATAGTTCTGAACTGTAAACAACTCTCAGTAGACATCCGAATGTCTCTGGCAGTGGAGATGGGATAAGTTGGCCAATGCAAATGGAGCGTCTTGTATCCGTGGTGCGATTTCACCAACCAGAGGAGCCTCAGGACGTTTACTGCTTTACCTATGTTAAGTCATAAAACTTTCAGTCATCTTGTATTCAAGGTTAAGTTCTTACGTATGCACATTAATCAAGTAACCTTTTGGGGTTGGGATTTTATAAGTACTCCTAAAAGTTTCTTAAGGTGTTGCTAGTCAAGGTGTTCTGAAGTCTGTACTGTACCTTTTGTTTACAGCTCCATATCGTAAGATGATACTGCCTGTTTATTTAATGTCGATTAAAGAATGTCAGCCAACGAGAACAATCTGTGTAGTCAGGAGAAAAATTTGTAACGCTTAGACAGACAGATAAACCAACTTGCAACCTTGTACACAAATGCATCACTTCAATTTCCCGCTCTTTGCAGCAGCACAGAAGTAGGAAGTGATTAGAAAGAGAATATTATTGAAGTATATAGTGTAAGAAGGGGGTGGAGAAACAAAAAACGTTAACAAAGCAATCAGTGTTTCAAAGATGATAAGTGTACCACTGTTATCACCATCAGTTTCTAACCACTAATCCCTAATATCTCGAACACCGCGACCAGGTGGTCCATTCATTCATTCATTCATTTATCATCTAGTCCCCCTTTTAAGACTTTCTGTCATTTTCGATTACTTTCTTCCTTATTTCTGTGTCTTTCATGTGTCCCTACTATCTTGATGTAGTGATATCAAGTGTGGTAACTTGGACTGTTAGGCAGTCAATGCCTGGATCCGACGTTTATGCTAAGTGATTGGTTTACCCATAGCTTTTTTATAACCCTTTTTACGCTCGCTAACATCGCGAGTCATGATACGTAGGGACTTATTGTGTGCACCATGTGTCTAAAAGACGTCAGTCGCCATATGTTTGAGACCTCATTACTGGACTTACCTTCCTTACTTTATACCTCAACAATACTCACTGTGGTTTCACGACAAGTGAGCCATGCTACGGAGGTGTCTATAGTTAAAAACCTATAGGCTCCTTATATCTACTTCCAATGGCCATGTCTGACAGTCATACAACCGGACAAAGTGAATTGTTGTGCCTCATACCAGTTCTTTGATAGGTAGTTGCATATTTCTCTGGCTCCAGAGATAGCGTTAGCTGGAAAGTGGTGGACGGGTCTGTCTCATGGAAGCGAAGACCACTTATTCGAATCGCGCTGCACCCACCGAGGTTTTGGCAGCCATCATAAACCCTCGCACAATAGGTGTGGAACATTGCCTACTGCACGAATCTGCACAAGCTGGGTGAGTGCGTTTGAGATTTCATTAGCAACCGGCACATCTAAGCAGAAAGTTCTGCAAATGTGAGGAGAACGTATATCTGTGACGAGTTCTAACCTACGAAGCTACTTCGAGGTATAGCTCACTGACGGCAACCACACGTCTTGGAATAAAGAGCCTTCATTGAAATGTTATATTTACTAAGTGTCTTCCACAACGACAGGCTGCCACATAAGATATCTCAATCTATAAAGCTAAATATCGCTTTGCGGGTCGAAAATATGAGTAGCATCGAGCACCTGCAACTTTTTTCTCTCCTTGATCTAGTTGATATGCCTACGATGGAGTCTAAAACCTGCTTGAATTTTTTATGTATGCTGTCATTTGGTATCACCTAGACACAGGATGATTATGGATCCTGAGATCATTTCCTCTATTTTTATCATGGAAATTGAAACCAAATGGTTTGATTATTAATTAATTACTAGTAAGCTGCCAAATATGTTATTGGAGTGATTGCCTACCTACCAGATAAAAATGTTGACATTAATATTCTTCTTTGCATGCTGTAACCTAACGTTAAGGATTCACAGAGAGCAGGCTTCTCGAATCTTGGATTCTCCAAGGTTTACGAATTTTCCCTCATTTGAGAGTAGTTTGGAGAAAATTCTAATTCATTCATATTTTCATTTATATCTTGCTTCTGATCTCTGTTTCGTGATATATTCTTTTTGTCTAACTTTTTGATTCGTAGTTATTTTTGGCTACTCAGTTTTAATCTTAACCCTCTTGCAGAAAACTAGGTGTATGAGTGTCATCTCGTGTGAGGTGTCACCGCTGCGTGACGTTTTTTGTCGAATTACTTAGTTCACTTAACCGTCGTTTATATTTCCATTGTGCTTCTAACTATGAAGCGAACTTTTAGCAATGCATTGTTCGTAACAGAAGTATTTATTAGTACTTCATTAATACGGTATATTAATACTCTTGGAAAACTAATCCCACTTATACATTACAAGTGTGTTTAATGAAGCTATGCATAAATGTCTCTGATCATATTCAATAAACACTATGTAAAAATACTGGTGTATCTATTATTTAAAAAACTTTCAAGCTCGTTGATTTCATATCCAACAAACATTACTTAGATTTCATTTTACTGGCATAATATATGTTAAATATGATAATCTATTACTTTCATTTTTGTGATTTGATTACTACAGGTTAGTGCACCGCCAGTTAAACAGCAACCTCCAGAAACTCCACCACTGGAATTAGACACTAACTGTGAAATCTGTCAGCGTCCAGATGATGAAGCACATTTACTTTTATGTGATCACTGCGATAGGGGGTATCACACTTACTGTCTTCCCACTCCTCTTTCATCGATCCCAGATGGAGACTGGTTTTGCCCAGATTGTCTTCGACATGGAGTTGTTCGCCCGGAAGCTGCTGCTGCTAATGCTTCCGACAGACGGGTTAGAAGGAATATACGGCGTAGATTAATTGACTCAGAGGCAGAGGAAAGTGATAATGATGAATTAACTACCACTATAGATGATTCCAGTTCAGAAAACCTTCACCTACGACGTGAGCTTAGTTTCACCGCACAAAGAAGACTTGAACAACAGGCTATGAGGCGTCATCGTGGGCGTCAGCTGTTGCAGGACTTAATCGAAGACCTAAGTGAACGTGCAACATCAGAAGCCTCCATAAGAGCACGACGCCGCAATAGCCAGCGACAACGTGTCCGCAACCAGCTTGCTTCAGAATCTGCCAACTTAGATTCATCTGGTCCATCTCACGTCTCTCAAACAACTATCTGTTTCGAGATATCATCTTCCGTGAGTACTTTTAAAGATAACTCAGTTTCAAATTAATGTGTGCAATATCTAGAATAGAATTAATTCTGTTGTGCATGTAATTAACATTATTATCTCTTTCTTATTTTCTAGACGAATCAACCCGTGAGTTTTCGCTTAGGTCGTGCAACAAACAATTCTAGTTCCAACAACAGAAACCATAATTGTAACACTGTCCAGGCGGAATGTGGTGGATATTCTTCAAGTACGAATCAGCTGGAGGTAACATCATTCCATTGGTATTTTACTTTTTTTCGTATCATTTGCTGTGCTTATCCTGGAAGTTTATGTTTAATTCTTTTCAAGCAGGTTTCCACAAAAATATCAATGATATGTATTCTTACTTCCAGTACTCTGTTTTCAAAATCTTTTACAAAACCAACTGTTGAATCTAACTTCAATGAAATCACACCATTTCAAAATCAAGTCAACCCGGAAAAGTCGATGGCCAGTGAGATACACTAATAAAGACAGATGTTTAATGACCTCGAAATAGGCAAATAAAAGTAATATCAAATCTTAGAAACGGTTTGACTGACCTACAATGCTGCTTCATTTACTTATCACGCGACTTTAGTTTAAACAGTTTAAAGATATCAGTTCTCCATATCTATTCATCATTAAAGACACTGTTTCAAACCTGAAACAGGCCAGAGCAGTCATGTTTGACAGTACACACTCCTAAAAGTCTTTGAGGATGATGGTCAGGATTTACTTGTGAATGGAGTACTAGCTAGTGTATTTGGTTACTTCGTATTTCCATCAGATTCGTGTAGATCGTTGATCACTCCATTTTGTGAGAAAAATTACCATTTAATAACTTCAGGGGAGTTATTATCTAATGTAAGGGCCTCCATAGTCATTCAACGCTTAAGCTGACCTCATGAATGACGAACTCCAGAAAATCGGGTAGGTATCAGGCCTAGAAAACGTGGTGTTAGTTGAATTTTTGTGCAGAACACAAACATACCTACCGATACTTAAAACTTGTCTCCTTGACATGAATGCACTGTCTCACTCCGTTGATGAAAATGTTTTGTTGGGGGTGTGTCTGAGAGTTTATGTTATGCTAATCAAGTCACTTTACTCGAACAAATGCGTTCATGTGGTATCTTAAATATTGTTTTATCTTGAGTGACTAAAACCAGCGATATTCACCATCCTACTGAACATAGTTATAGACATATTCGATGTGTGACCCTATTTTCTTACGATTTCTCAGGGCTTAAATTTTTGCGTGTATATAATGTGCCTGGCTTAAATTATGCGGGTGATAGAAGTAAGTTGGGGGAATTCGTTGACCGAATGCAGGAGTGAAAAAGCCGTACAAATATAGACAAGCAAGCCTCTATCTTGATATGATAGTTGCTTTCATCCTTTGCAATAATTCATTCCATATCCCCCGGTTTAAAAGTTTGTTGCGTTAAGTTCTATGATATCAGCAAAGTTTTTTAGAGATTTACAAAACTAAGGGCTTATACTGTTTTACCATGAATAATTACTATGTTATAACTGTCTTGGAGTGATTTCCTACCAGTTAGTTATTTGCTTTGAGTGTTAATATTCTCAGCGTGAATGCTGAATCATCTTGTCGTGTGTTTCTTAGAAAAACATAATCCTGGAAACTGTTCATTCCGGCAATCTATATGACTTCCCATTACCACTGATAAGGTTTTGAAAGGAATGAGTGGCAATCATCAAAAATGACCTTCTTGACAGGTGGTAATGCAGCAGACCTTGAGGGTGTCGAGTCATGCTCATTTCTTTTCCAGGTGACTATAGTTATCAGTCGTCCTTAAACCTCCTACAGCACAGGGTTTTCACTTCCACAACCTTTATCACTTCTTTCTATCGGCAGTATCTTCTTTGCAGTTCCCTTTACTTCTTGTCTTTTCAATATTACTAAAACTTCTAGCCTTTTTAATAACATCCTTGTTCCCCCTAATCAGTTTAAAGCTACGCTTTAAGGTTTTCAGTACACAAACCTTTTCTGCATTTAGAAAACAGAGTTTACTGTTCGGAAATTTGTCGTTACTACTCTTCAATGTATATGGTATGGTATTTTTCTACCAAATATACCTCTAATATGGGTGTTTACGTAGTGTAACTTGGTCGTTGCGAGGAATTTGTGATGCAATTCAGGAATCAAAATTTAGTGTACTGGTCTGTGAGACAGACTTCATGTATAATACTACATGGCTGCTAAAAATGTAGCATGCAGGGAGAGACTGGAACTTGGTATGAAGTCAAGTTTTTTAAACCAGTGAATCAGGGCTACAATAGTGCACATTCATTATTCACCGTAAAGACGTGTTTCCATCCAATCACTATGATCTTACCGGTGTCTGTATGGTATTATTGTCTTGAACCAACTGCACACTTCCCACATGAGTCTTAATGAGCAGTCTATCAATAGGGTTGAACTCTGAGTATTTCAATTCAAAGTGCCAAGCTTAGAGCCATGGTCATCGTAATAAATGGCTTCTGCGCTGTAGTTTGAGAATCAAACGCAAAAAAGGTATGCAGTGAGTATTCACAGGATCTTCCTCGTACCTTTTTAACCTTTCAATGTTATTGTTTGTAGAATCTTGGACTCGTGAAAAAAAAATTGTGTCCGTCTCTTGAAATTTTGCCCATTTGACAGCCGGTTACTGGCCAACACTAACCTTAATCGGGAAACAATAAAATGCCTGACTTGGTGACCACTGACCCAACGGTTAACACAGGTCTATCCAACAGTCGTTGTCGAAAACGATCAGTAGAGGAATATCACTTATGGGAGCACATGTGAGTTCAAACCACGTGCATACCAGCTCCTTGTAGAGCATTTCTTAGTACCTATGCTCTTCCATGTTTCACTTTAAATGAATAGAGTAAATGCACAAGCTCTACAGTGGGTGTAGACAAGATGTAGATGGCAACCCTTTACAACTTCTTACCAAAAGGAGATGTAGCTACACGGTTTTAATAGAAAGTGACATTGGTAGCCTGTTTTCATACTATGAAACCAGTGGGTAAATGATTATTAATCCCATAAATGGATCTGAAAAAGTTGATACACTTTTAAAGCTAACTTAGGACGCATTTCTGAACAAAAGCTGACTCTAAGAACAGTGAGGGACTAAACCATTTCAAAAATTAACTTGCAAAGAGTGTGTGAAGTGATGGGCACCGAAGCTGAGGAAATGGAGGCAACGGTGATAATTAATCTCAGTCATTTTGACCGGGTTTAGAAGTATTATAGTTAAGAAAGACAGTTAAGTGGTCCGTTTTCAAGATAAACAGTCGCAGTGATGAAATGGATATTTGAATTTGAAAAACAGTCCAGAAAACCTCTGCTTATACTTCAGTTATCTACCATTTCACTACAATTTAAGTAGGGGTTAGTTTCGGTTTTCCAACTTCATATGATGTTAAGAGTTTTAAGAAACTGGAACTCAAGAAATGCGTTACGTTTTGGTTGGGTTCTTTAGGGGTTCTTAAACACGGTTCAGAATTGTTAGTTGAACTGAATGGTATATTGACTGGAGTATCTGTTGAATTCAGCCTTCGAGTTTCTGGAGACTTAACTGCTAATTTTTGCGATCTCGCTGTCATAAGTATAGCATTAAGTTCTAAGACAGAAAATGTTCTCGACTGAATCCCAGTTAACAGTCACCTATGTGCTGTTCGGCCGACCGGCACAGTGAAAACTAAAGAGTATTGAAACACCGTTGTCGTTTTGTAATCTTTGCTTACGCACCTGCTGCTTGGAGTTTGGATGAAGTGAAGGATGAGTTTCATCGGAAACTGTAGCCTCCAACTGGAAGCGAAATGTTCAGAGGTTGTTGTGTCAGGTTATTTCGATGCTGAGTTGGGTAGACTAAGTCAGGCAGAAAGGTGCTCAGGTGGCACTTTTGGGGAATCCCCGCTGGAAAAAAACAGATAACAGCGATCACCTACTACAACTGTACTTAGAATACCATCTTTTTCTGACCAGGACAAACTTCAGATATGCAGAAACATCCACTGGTCCAAACTCAGCGGTGGACAAAGATTGACCATATTACTTTCAATAATCGCTAAGGGGGGTTAGTGGAAGATTGCCAATGTTTCTGGAGCACGTGTTTGGATAATGACCACACGTTGGTTCGAGCACGTGTATGTTTGCGCCTGGCTGGACGTAGAAAAACTACAGCAGCTAGATCACTGCAAGCACAGCTCAACAATGAGAATACTAAGGCTGCTTTGAGCGAGAAACTGGTTAGACAGTTATTGGAATGGAACAACATCACTCATCCTGTTTAGGCTTAGTGCGTTCTCTCCTCTTCCATAAAGTGTTAAATACCATAACTGTCTCTCACAAAGATGCTAAAAAGGGGTCAGTGAATTTCAGCATCTTCTTAATGAACGTACACGCATCCCTGCAGGCTCCTTTCAGAGGCTGAAGCAACTCAAATATAGACTGGCAAATAGTCTACTCAATAACCGTGAGCAGTGGTAAACAGCGAAGGGTAAGGAGATGGAAAGGATGGTGGTGATAAGTAACGGTAAGCAGCTATTTAGACTCATCAAGGAAACTGGAGCAAAAAAGTCAATGGTTAGTGATTGTACAACGGAGTAGGATGGGTCTGTGACTCACTTGTAGGGGGGACGGCTACAACCATGAACAGAACACTTCGAAAATCAACTTGATAGGTCTCCAACTACTGTTCCGTTGGCCACTATCCTCCCAAACCCCAGAAGCTGAGAAAGCCGTAAGTAATCTAGAACGAAGAAGGGTATCAAGACGGGAGGTATTTAAAGATGGCGATTGTGAATTATTAATCAGATGCATAGGAGTCGAATATTATCCCTTTTGTTTAGTCTTAATCAATAATTCTCCCAGTTTTCAAGAAAGGGGAATCAGCATGACAAACAGTGTGTCTAAGATTTCCAGCTCCATAGTTATCAGTTGTCTTAGTAGAGCTTAGAAAAACGAAATCCGACAAAACCAGACAGGCTTCAGAACTGGGTTTGGGTGTATTGATCCGATATCCAGTCTCCGCTAGATATGGGAACAAAGGCACACTTATTGATTCCCTACACTAGCTGTATTCCTCGTCCTTAAAGTGATATTCGATTATATCGACCGAGAGATCTTATGACAGTATCACACTGGATAGGGGTGTCGCGTAAGTACACTACTCTAGTATTTGCTTTCTATGCGACCACCCACGAACTTTTGATGAAGTATCACATGAATTGTGTACATCAAGTGGTGTTCGTTAAGTATGTCTGTCCTTTTCATTCCTATTTAACATGATCATCGACGTACTTATGGAGATCTTCCTCTCGTTATTTGATTGCAAGGATTGATCTTGTCATAGGAGATTATGCAGATGACATACTCCTGTTAAGTGAAGACGCTGACAAGATACAGGATCTCCTGGACACGTGGATTGAGGATGAAATTTTGAGAGTGCTTAACCAGTGCACTTACCTGGGAGGTCGTGTCAACCCTGGTAGGTCCGTAACCCAAGAAATCTCTGCATGGATGTAAAGTATTCTCCCAACTTACGTAGCGTAGCCACGATATCCGACTGCTTACTAAGGGTTGAGTGCGCGGCGCTGCAGTTCGCTGTGTCCTACTGTATGGTTGTGAAACATGGTTCCTAGTGGTAGAGGATATGAGAAATCTTCAAGCATTCGACCACCGTTGGCTTCGTGCTGTCACGTGAGTAAAGGAGATATCAGGTGTTGAGTTATAGGTAGAAAAGTCGGTTGACCTAGTTTTCAACTTTTATCGACTCAAAGGGCTGTGACATGTGTTGCACATTCTTACTCAACTATCTGCCACGTAGCACTGTGTTTGCCGAATTACGTTTAGTTTGGAAAAAGGTAAGAGTCAACCGAACTGCGACACAGCATCACTATCTGAAGTGTTTGACTGCTTTTCTGATCCGTGTTGGAAAACGTAGACTTTCTGGTTGGGGTAGGTGTGACAAGAGAAACCATTGGTTGGAGACCCTAGGGGATACGGCTCAGAATCGGTCTTAGTAGCGCGGATGTGTCAACATGTTTATCTTCATATTAATCATCATACTAAATTTCGATTCTCTCCTATCCATCCTTGCTCTCCTTTGACGACTTCTTATCATTTTGACTACTTTCTTCATTATTGATTTATCTTCCGTCTTGATCCATTCTTTCCTGGTGTGGTGGTGTAAAGTGTGGCAACCTGAATCGTTGTTCAGTAATACCTGGTTTTGTGTTAATATTCTCTGTCTGTCTATCGTAATCCTGTTTGAGTTATTTTCTCGTGATAACCACCTAGAAATCAGCTTGTAGAATCCATTTTTCTGAGTCATTAGGCGTTTAAATGAAGCGTGGTTCCCACAGAACTGATCAATCTAAAATGAGAGCGAGGCTGTTAGTCAGACCATCACCTTTCTCCAGAGTTTTGTGGTCACTCATGTGTAGGGGTTCCCTTGGTCGCATGTTTTCGTGAGTTGAGAGCTGTTAATCGTCTTTCTTGAATGAAAACTTCAGAGTAGTGTTAGGATGTAGAAAATGCTTTTAACAACTATGTCACGTAGCTAAGGGCTTTGTGATTAAAATCGTGCAATCTCTTTACTTGCAGTCATGGAAACTAGGTATCCTTCAGTGTTGGATATTCTTACTAGAGTTCACCCTTATCATAGACATTTTAATGAATGTGAATATTAACCTCTAACTTCAAAAATATTGATTAGTAGTGGGCATGAACACTGAAAAGTTCAGTTCCATGAGTTACATTTTTCGAAAATCTGTATATGCATAACACACCTTTACCAAATTGATGTTACTCCAAGACATATTTTAGGAATGGGGAACATGAAGTGGCTGAGTATGTTGGCCAAACTTTTTTCAGAGAATCGCTTAAGTTATGATGGTGTTGCTGGGTGACTGAAACTTGACACAAATATGAGTTCAGTTTACTCATACTAACATTTCTCTATACAAATATTTGAAAACCTATTGTTGGGTGGGTATAATGCAAACCCTTTAACTACGTTCTAATTTGTGACTTTGAGACAGTGTTATTTCGATTGGCTGTCCTAAGAAGACTTCAACCATCTGATTATAAGTGCTTTTTCGATGTTGACATCCTCATGCTTAATTCTTTGTGACCAACATATATTGATTTTGTTTGTTTCAGTACATTTTCCTCTTTGAGTTTATTCCTTTACTGTTAAGAAGTATAGTAACTTAAACCGACAAACACTCATCTGAAATTCTCTATTATACCGTCTATCAAAATATTAAAATGTTTGGTGCTTGTAGAAAGAAGGAGAAGGATTCAGTTACCAATGTTTTGGATTTTTCTACACGTTATCTACTGACTCATAATAACCATCACACCTACCCATGTTGTAACACTGTGCCCTGGGAATTTATCTGATAATATGACGATCATTCACGCTTAGTATGGTGACGAGTGCATCGTCTCACTGTCTACCGCTGCTGAAATGCTGAACTACTGTGGTTACTAGGGCATTTGGTGAGACCTAAATCACTTTATCGGTGAAAAGTGCTCAGCTTCACTACTGTTATTCGATGAATGTTTTTAAATGGAACTTCAACAAATGTTAGAATTAGATAGTGACACCGATTCTTTTATAGTTTAGTCATATATCAAGTGTGTTTCTCAGACAGTAGCAATTTAAGTTACAACGCAATTATGTTTTGCTTACGGCTGTTTGAAGAGTTATTTCTTTAATCATCCAAGACCTGAATGACCATGAACACAGGCTACTGATGAAAACCAGATGTTAATATACATCAGCGATATTTATCAAAAAAATTGTGTACTGTTCTAGTGTATAATTCCATGTCAATTTGTTTGTTAGATATTTCACATATTGAAACAGTATTATTTACTGGATGAAGTTTTGAGCAGGAATTATTGTTGATATTCATATCAGCTTTGGTATAAATATGAGCAATAAATTCTTTTCGAAGTGTCAGCTAGTAAATACTACTTTTTCATTGTGTGGAATATCTAACAAATAAATTAACGTGAAATCAGCGAGATTCATCAAGTTTTATATTTGCAGTGGAAACTCGATTGTTGGTTGTAATTGTAGATGTGTATTTGAAGCAAACAGATTAGTGGTCTGCTGTCTAAACAGGTTGACTGTTGTTTCTTATGCACCATTAAGGTTTAATCATATGTTGTACATGAGGTATAGAGATAGATCGTAGTAGAACCTTGTACGAAAGTGCGCCAGTCTAGGGTCTCAGATTCATGAAATTTTCCTTACTTGTTTGGTGTTTCAGTATGCGAGACCCTCTTTCGAAAAATATGAAGAAATTAATGTAATGGAACTTTATATTAGTTAGATTTTCTATCTTTTGCCGATATGTAACACCGTCTAGCATTTGGTTTTTTGTGCCATCTTTCCTTTGGTGATGGTATCCGGTAAATAAATATTCGTAAACTTGAATTGTTGTTTAAACGTCCACATTAGCTGCCGCACCACAAAGTGTTGTTCATCAAGGACATCCACTAGCTACATTTCTATTTTACTTCAAGTTTCATGTCATCCTTGATATAATTACTTTCACCTTTGGTTAGTTCTTGGGTGTTTATCACTTACTGTTATGTCATCCTATCGACTAAGGCTACTCAGTATACCTTGGTTTGGTGAAAGCAACAGGGATACTCAAAGCAATGTGAATGTTTTCAACAAAAATCTCAAGCATAGCAAATTTAAAATGACGCTTAAGAACTGGTACCTATTCACTCAGTCTGATTGAGGCAAATGAGTTAGTCATCAAATGTTTCCATCGCTTCACTTATCTGGACAGATGCGTTTGCAACGTGTTAACGGGGAATTAGAGGTTAACACAGATTCTACGATGCTGTTAAGATCTATCAACTTATGCTATCTGTATCATTGATAAAATATTTATATAACAGTCAAACCTTGGCTGCAATATGAAGCAGTGCTTTTCTAATCGCCTTCAAGACTATGCGACGTCATTTTTTAAAGGTGGATGAGAAAGAGTTTATGCTGTAAAAACCCTTAGAACGTTCATAAGATGCGATATTCGGGTTGTAAATGGTGGTCAAATGAAATGAGTATAGACTTTTTCTGATGGAGGTTGTGTAATGAACAAAACAATCACGATATCACGGGGCAAAATCTTGAGATAATGATTCATATATATATATATATATATATATATATATATATATATATATATATATATATATGGGGTATGAATGTTTGCTTACTAATAATCATTATTTAGCGATGAGTTGTTATTTTCAAGCAGGGTGAAAAATCACGTGAATACAACTTTTAAAAATAGCAGATGTGGAGTATTACATATGGGTAAAAAAATAACCTACTGGTTATCATTCCATTTGATTTTATTTTTATTTATTTATTTATTCTATTTATTCAGTATTGAAATGATTTTACCTTATGCCTTATTTTCGGTATGTATATAAAACACTTATTCTCATTGAATTTAACGATAATTATATTAGGCATTTTAGCTATTACTTGTTCCCAAAGGTCAGCGTCATGGATATGTCTGTTGAGAAATTTCTTCATATTGTCCTACAAAATCCTAATTTTTAAGCGCCGATTTCCAAGTTGAAATTATTTTGATCATTTATTTATTATTTGTAAATCACCTGCCTCATTCATGTATTTATAATTTTAAAAAATTGAAGTGCATTCAACAACCATCTGTGTGTTCATTCAGTAAGCAACGATACTTATCTATTGTATTGTGGGCTAATGACGCTACCTGGTTGCCCGAACTTCGGTAGATGTAGCGGGATTTGAATACTTGACCTACTTTCTAGAAATCGAGTATATAGACCAATGAGTCCCAGTTCCAACTTCGTTCTTCTCCTGTATTTCATACCAATTGATTATTTTATTGTAATCCTAAGCTTTTAGATCTTTGTAATTTTCACGGTCGCTTTTTACCTTGAAAAGTTATTCAGGATATTTTTAGACATTCTATTCACTTCTTGATTGTGTTTAGTGAGGGTGTGTGTATGTATGATGTATATCTAGTCGTACTTGAGATTCATCAATTAGTCTGTATACATGAGTGTTTTGTCTTTGTTTCAAACATCTGAAGGTTATCCAATCGCCAACCCTTGCTCAACAGGCACTAATTGTCATTATTTATTAATGTCCCCCGTTATTGTAATTCAGTTTTTGTTCAGGGTTACTCGGAATAACAGTATTCAGTGGCTATATCCACCTTAATGCTACGCACCTACAAATAATGCAGATTAAGAGAAGAAGGAGGAGTTCTATTGAAAACTGCAATCAGTAATGGACAAGATCCCAGCCCAGATGGCCACATCAAAATTCTAATGGGTAACATGAATGCCAAACTGGGAGCAGGCAACACGGGAAAAGAACTCATCATGGGCCGAGCACTCGATGAAATGAATGAGAATGGAGAACTGTTTGCAAACTTCTGCGCATTCAATGACTTGATGATTGGAGGTAGTGTATACAAGCACAAGATATTCACAAAGCCACACGGATTTCAGCAGACTCCAGGATACACTAAAAATCAGATCGACTTCATCTCAATCTGAAGAAAGTGGAAACGCAGCCAGCCTACTGGAGACAAGATCAAGAAGGAGAGCAGATGTAGATTCAGACCACTCACTGTCTAGTGCAAGGAACCTTCAAACTCAAGTTGAAGGCCACCAAAGAAGCTGGTGATAAACGACCACAGTTGAAGTCCTACACCCAGAACAGAAACTGAAGGACGAAACTACAAAGGACATCTTCACACCAGTCATGAGAACAAAGTAGGAGATATTGAGCAACATCCCCGGGGAAACGTGCGTGGATGAACACTGGGACTCTTTGAAAGAGACGTAGAAGAGAACCTGCATAACCGTATTAGGAGGGAAGAAGAAGCAAGACAAGGGATGGATCTGGACGGAGACATGGAAACTGATGGAGTAGGGAGAGGAAGATGGTGAAGCAGAAGATGAACCAGTGCAATTCAGTGAAGGGATGAACAACGAAAAGAGGAACTGAGTACAACCTATAAAGCACTGGACAAGGTGGTGAGGAAGAGTGCGTGGAAAGACAAAAAACACTTGTACGACACATTGGCAAGTGAGGCAGAACAGGCTGAGAGCTGGTAGGAGATACCTGACAACATTATATCAAATAACCAGGTTACTATCTGGTAGGGAAGAGATCAACGCAGATGAAACCAATGAAAGATATAGTGATAGAAACTCAGCTACGAAGGGGAAGAAACAAAGAAAACGGTGGGCTGACCACTTCAACAAACTATTGAATTGACCATCACCTGCAACTTGTCCACAAATACTATCAGCAGCCCAGCCACAGAACTATCAGTGAACATAGACCCTCGGACAGAAGCAAAAGTCGTGAATACGACGAAGCTATTGGAAGCCGGGAAAGCAGGAGGACCAGATGGAATTCCTCCAGAAGTACTGAGAACAGACGCAGGGACAACAGTACACATGTTCACACCACTGTTGCAGAAGGTTTGGAAGGAAGGAAGAAAAGATACTTGCCGATTGGAAGAAGGGCTACCTTGTCAAATTCCCATTAAAAGCGTTTTTAAGATGACAATTGGTTTCATTCACAACCTATATACGAATAAATTGCATTCGTATTAGCCTTTCCCTTTCAGTAGTAACTTGGACTTATATGTTGTTCATTTTTTTCATTCATTGTTCAACAGTCCAGTTGGGTTTTTCTACTTTCTCACTTTTCATATTTTTCTGTGAAGGAACAAATTAGCTGAAATGCCTTACTTTCAAGTAGTAGGTTCAAACTCGACTCCATATACTTCTAACTGGATAATCGGATAGTATCATAAGTTTTCATATAATAATTGTAGCACATAGTCTAGTGCATAAAATTGTACATCGTTGAGTTACATCAGTTTTTCTGCAATACCAATACTTTGTTTATATTTTACTTTGTTTGCTCCTGTTCAGGTATCTCGTAGAAGGTTGCGGATTTTGTCCAGCAGTGATTCGGAATCCGATGATCCTAATGGAGTTGTACTTCGTCGTGTGAAACTTACCAGTAAGCGACCTAGATTAATAAGATCTCCAAGTGGTGAATCAGATTCTGAGGGTTCCTCTCGCATAACTGGTCCATCATCCACACTTAATACTAATTGGCTTGCAGAAAGTGATTCAGATGTACAAACGAATTCTGTTAGCCGAAAGAATGGTGAACAGAAAAGTACCACTTCACAATCTTCCTTTACCAGTAGCATTCAGAATTCCACTTCAGAAAATATTCAGCATGAATATGATTCAAAGCATTCTGACTTCGCTGAAAGTTATGCTCCTGCTGTAAAGCGTACACAGAGAAACGTAAACTCTCAAGAAAGAAACCTCGAAAACGTCAATCAAATAAAATGAAGATGAGAAGACGCACCAAAAAAATATCAGTCAAGTCTAAGAGCCTTAGATATTCAAGAAAAAAAATTATACGTAAGAAAATGGTGAGTAAATGCAACTATTGCCATCACTGTTTTGGTTGACGATAACGTAACTGGTAATTACAATTGACTTATCACAGTAGTCGGAGCTTTTATGCAAGAAAAATAGTAGACTATGTTAAAAAGTACTCGTACATACAAACAATGCTCTATTACATTCAATTCAATTCCTTTGAAAATATAAACTTCCAGTTAAGGCTGATTACTTGCAGATACAGAAGCCTAAATAACTATAGTTGAGTTGTAATTTAGTTTTAGAGTTTTACAGCCTACGATCAAAATATCAGTGTGTTGATGATCGTCAAATGTATTGTTTGAGTAAAAGTCTTGTATTGCTTAATAGGGTTACTTTTGCATGAACATCGCAATTGTTTACTTATCTTTTCTGTTTCTCTTTTCACCCACTTCTCTTTGTTTACGTCGGTATTTTCTACTGCTGTTGACTTTATCTCTGTATCGTTAAGCAGCGTGTCGCATTTAACTGTTTCTCTTTTCCCCGAGGGTAATATTGTCTCACTGCAGTGTTATAACCTAGGAAATATTGGTGTCAGCTTCGTAGCCTAAATTATTTAGGCACTGAATTCATCAGACTACATCTTTTGTTGTTATAGTGCCGAAAATTCCTTCCAGACTTTATTTTTTGCGCAAAAATATTTCTCAGAAGTTTCGTAAAAGTTGTAATGACAAGGTATTTGAATTTTCTTTTTGTATACACGTAGTGTTCTAAGAGCCTTCGAAGGTTGTTAGTGGACGTACAACCTATCTGATGGATAATCTCATTGACACTGGACTGTATAACTATGCCAACTACAGTGAACTGTAACAATCGTTTTCATGCTTCACAAATGCACCTGAAATTTACACCTCACTGTGAATTTAAAAATGTAAATCTAGAGCTGATTGCACCCTTATGTAATTCTGCCTGAGACCTGAAATTAGTAGGTGAACAATCCTATTGAACCACTACACAGATCTTACTTATGCATATTCATTACGTATCATCAGGATAACACTGCGTTATAGTAATCGACCAGGTTTCTTGTGTAGTGTGCTTTGGTCTAGAAAAAAGTGGAAATGCTCTCAGCAACCTTGCGCACATTTGTGCAGTAGGCGATGAGCCACACCTGTTGTATGAGGACTGGTCGCCCAAACCTTCGTAGGTGTAGGAGTGTTCGGACTAGTGACCCATTGGTTGAAAGTCAGCTACTTAAACCCATGAGCCACAGCTTTGATCTAGGCGCTTACATAATTTCTTAGCTTTCAATCTTTTACACGATTCAAGGTGATATTTTGTTGCAATGCAGACTTCGATTCGAAACACTTACTTAGCTGGTTGTCTACCAGTGCCTGAATATATGAACTTAGTTATTAAGTATTATAGTCTGCCTGTATTGTGGTGAGACAGCAAACGGTTGCTTCCACAAAGCTGTTCATCGTTGCAATATTATGACTGAGCTATTCTTAAACTGCACGTGCCTTCTAAGCTAGTCACCGTTGTTTGAACTTTGTTGCATATTGGATAAGTGAGACATTAATCTAGGACGTTTCTGTATCTGACATACCCACGTGCAAAATACCAACCAAGTCCTCGTATTATCCTTCGTCTATCATCTTGAAAAGTGTTTCATGTGCACTTATATATGAATTCTGTGATAGCATCTTGCCTTGGTCGTGTCGTTATCGCACTAATTGCTAAACTTGCACTGATTGCGTATACTCTTATTAACAGTAGTCTTCATGCGTTAGACAAGAATATTGGACCGAAGTAAGAAGTAACTGACGAAGGAAACTATGTCTTCTTCATATCCCTGGATGAGTCCAAAGATGAGTTCCAGCATCACCTAAGTGACCCTAACCAATTTCACTGGACAGATATCAGGTTACCAAAGCCTGTTTGTCTTATAATGGTGGTCATCTTCTGCAGCTTTGCACAGATCATCTTTTTGTAGCCAGTACTCAATTCTAAGGCATTATTGATCGTTGTTCTACTTGACCTCTTCCTTTTGTACGTGGAATTCCGGAGATTATATTGTAATTACATATCGAAAATTTGTATTCAGGGCTTTTACTTCCCCTGGAGCATTCGTTACTCTGTATCAAGTTCATCTCATGTTATCGTGGTTACTAGTCTATTTGGATGTAACTTTCTCTATCCACTTGCTTTTTGTATGCTACTGTGAAGTGTATCAACTCGACTCCATGCGTTTCTATACGAAGTTATACGCTGATTTTGCCTGTGTGATAATCAGAATCGTTGCCGAAAACAGACTGACTGAAGCAAATCGGTTGCGTATAGTACCGTAAGTAAATACCATATGCAAGTAGGTTCGAAACAGAGTATGAATGAGCATCGGTCATACCTATAAGATGTCATCAAAGTAATGGACAGAGCTTTCCGGAGACTTCGAATATTAGGGCCACATTCTTTATCCCATCAGGGTCATTAAATTCATATAACACCATTGGTTTGGAATGAAGGCTAGGTAACAGGAAGTCATCGTCTTGTATTTTCAGATCTCTTCAGTTTCCAAACAGAACGCGTTTACAGTATGTCACCTTTTCATTTTATAGTTCCAACCTTAATCTTGCGGTGCAATTCGTCTAGATGGAACGTCGGTTTAAGATACCCTATTTCTGCTTCTATTACTTAGTATTACAGAAACATTTCTTTGTGGTTCATATTCCATGATCGTGTATAATTTTTCACAGAATGAATCTAACATTTTTATGCTTCAACTATCCTTGATTATCAAAGTTGTTACTCCTCTTGGTGAATTTTGACACTTTCACGTGAAGTGTACCGATTGCTATGAGTAAAAAAAATTGGTATTCATTATGTTTTGTTGGCTACATTAACTTGATTTTTTCAAATTCCGTTTGCTCTGTCCGCTTTAACTGTTCATAATAGCATAAATTTCAGTTGCTCAGAGTTCATTTTTCGAAAATAAATTGTAGTAACTGAGACGATTTACCAGCGGAGTATTACCGTTGGAAATTAGAAGTATCTTTAATTGCATCGAGTAAAGAAAGAAATGATAATATTTTACTTGTGTACTGTTTATTTTTACCGTATATTTGTCTGTTGTGTAATAATACAAAATGATATTTCAATGTATTTTGTTCATATTCAGGCAAGACTCTCGGTATCTCTTTCATCTAACAGTCCAAGGCCATCAACTTCGTCTCAACCTCGGCTTCGGAATGGTGTAATAAGAACTGGCTTGCCCAAACTTTCAATTCTGGGTAAAGAAACACAATGCAAGTATGTTTATCAATTCACCGTCGTCATCTAACAATTTTTAAAACTTTTAAATGAAGCATAAATTAGTTTATATTCAATGAAGTGGGCAGGCTGATTTAATCTGTAACTTTGGTAGTTGCTGTAACATTGCTTATTGTTAAGTTGTAAACACTGAATAACATTAAGCATTGGTAAGACCAGTTTATTCAAGTTGTTTTCGATATTTCTTTGAGCAACTCTGAGTGTTTTGGTAATACTCACTGATATTAGTGACCGTAATTGCCTCATTGTCTGTTGTTAATGACCTGTTGGAATACTGTTGTCTCAACAGAACGTGAGAATTTGAGATTTTCATCAACTGTATCTACTTATTCACTAATCTACTGTGATGCGACCACTCACTTTGTAAGGATATAATTGTTTGATAGTTTGCTTATCAGTTGTATGCGATCATCACAAACGTTGCTTCACTAGAAACAGCGTAGACTGGAATTTTGTTTAACCATGAAAATAGTTTGAAGAAATCCACCATCGCAAATGGAATTCATTAAGCAGTCTGTGTCATTGAAGCTATTTATTTTATGCAGATGAATATTTGGAAACATTTGTTAAAATCTCATTTCGTCAGCCAGTTAAAACTTTTTGTTCACCTTCAACTGCTAACCACATTCTCTTTCATTTTAGTGATCACACAAAAAAAATTGATACCACTTGACAGGAAGCTCTAAACCTAGATTGTTTTTCCTTTTAACTTCAGCATGGTGTACTTTCGACCTCAATAAAATTCATCTTCCCTCGGGAACTTGGATCCTATTTCATCCAGTGTTGAACTTCCAAACCTAGTCATAATCATTCATACTTAACCCAGGTACTGAGTAAAACGTGTCCGAATTTCCGAAAGAAAATAGATTCCTCTAGGTTACTGATATGTCCTTGTAGACAGGAAGCCTAAGTAACGGGACTGTCAGCTGACAAACTCCAAACATCTGATACTGAACAAAGTACAACCTAATATCAAATCACCCGACAAAAATGTCAAATCTCATCCTTCAAGAAAACATCCCAATCAGTAAATTCTACTTTGAGTTTTACTTTAAGGCAATATTCCTGGTCGATTGGAGGTGCTGATAGAATGACGGCATATTTGTCTATTAAAAGTGGATACGATATGGCGTGACCATGGGGAAGAGCCGAATTAACTAAAGATCACGAAGACTAAAATAATGAATACCTATTCACTATGATGTCTTTCAACTTGCACAACCTCTTGATTTCTTATCGCTAAACTAGGTATTAGCTGAAATCAGTCGCGAAGTGATAATTTTCATTTGAGTATTAAGAAGCGCTTCCTAAACATTCGCAAATTGTCCTTGGAAATATCCAAAAGGCTTCATCTCGTCAGCATTTTCACTTGTATCATCTGTGTACTCAAGATATACGAAGGAGTCTTCTATGACGTGGTCAGTCTCTGTAAAGTCAGATCAAAAGAGAAAAACTTCAATAATCATGTTTACGATCAGGCCAGATACGGATGGAGGGAACTGATATCCTTAACGAACATCACTTGATGTAGACAACTCATGTGATACCTAACCATAGGCTCTAACATGCCCATGGGTGTTCAGATACAGAGACTGTAACAGAGAGATTTACTTATCGGGCTCAAATTTAAGTGTAAAACAACCGGAAACTTCACATCTGACATTTGAATAGTATGGTGAGTATTGAAGTTGGTAACCAAAACTATAAATGAAACACAGACAAATCAATGTACACAAGTGCATCGCTTCAAGCTGCCACACTTGACAGCAGCATGTAGAGAACAGGTACGTAGAAAAAGAGTATTAATAACGTAGATAAAATGTATAGAAGGAGGGAGAAGAAATAAGTGAAGGTCAGGGAAGATGTTCGAACTTTTGAAGACGTCAAAGTGTGTATATATCTACGCCATTGTGACATATCTACCCTTGTTATTACGGGTCTCCAACTGTTGATTCCTATTCTACCTACTCAGCTCAAACCAGAAGTCAAAGACTTAATAGAATGAAGTCACATCTTTGTCTGATCATCTTTCACGCTCTTGTAACCCGATTCTACTTCACCTAACATGTATGTTGAGGTAGTGTGTAGTTTGAAATGCCTAACGTCTGTCCAGACAACCTATTAATGAAAGTTCACAGTCTCATCGACTGATTTGTTTCTCCTTTCCTCAACATTATTCGCACGATGATTTCAGTGTGTCTCCTTATGCCGAAAGTTGGTCATGTCCAGACAAAAGGGATTTTTTGAGCAGAATTGCAATTGACGACCATCTGTATCGGTTCGTTGGCATGAGATTCTGTAGCTAGCTCCTAGATGTCTTCCCTATTGACTCAGCTTTCATAATTGAGCGTTAAACTCCCCTGTTATTATGACTGTATGTGGACGTTTTGCTTTCTGTCGCAAAATTGTCAGCTTTTGATAAAACTCACGGGTTATATAATGCGAACTGTAGTCAGTGGGGAGACTATGAATCTGTTCACTTTTAAAATTGGCAGGATTCGTGTATAGCTGAACTACGTTCCTAACAATAAACCTGGAATGTAATTAATGCAAACCTGACATCTTTGTTGGATTGATTGTTCTCATCCCTCTTGCTTCATTTCAGCAGAATAAGCTATATTCATGGTAATACGCAGTGACAAGCCAGCGTACTTATTGTCCGGTTCGTTTCTGGGTCACTGTTGTAAAAATATAAAGGTTTGAAGTAGGTCATTCAGTGCTAAAACGACTTTAGGCATATGTTTGAATTATTCGTGGTGAAACATAAAAGCCTATAAAGCACCATACAATTATCATCATCATACTGAGTTTCAAATTTTTACCATTGTACAGTTTTTATTATGATTCTAGACATTTAAAACTGCTAATGAAGTGCTATATTTTTGAGGTACAAAATGGATTCCTTGAAATCAGTTCAAGGGTGACTATAGAGCGTTACCTATCAAATCTCGCTTTTTCGAATTGCTTTTGAATGCCTTCTTTGTTTCAGGACTTTGCTCAAGTCTTTCGGTCGTATTCAACTCTTCTAACATTGTGCAGTTACTTTTTGTAGTTTTAAACGTATTGCTTTCTGTAGAGATACTGCTCATTTATTTAGAAATCTTGGGAAGGATTAGTCGGAAAATGTCTAAAAGCCTATCTTCGGTTTATGTTATCCTTTTTCGGGTTAAAGGTTCTAGGAGTTCAACGAAATATCAGTGTTAACAATTCTCTCTATCTTCAATATATTTGCATTTTGACAGTTATCTTCATGTGTATTTACAGTTTCAGACTTATAGTTGATGAAGATAATGACGATGGGTCGATTAGATCACGACCTTCTGCTCCTTTTTCTAGTGCAGCTAATTCTGTGTAAGTTATTTGCCATATTGTAAATTTAGTTATCTGATGGCCGTTACTGCATAATACATTTGACGTAATTTCCCGCTGGATACTACACTATATATGTTTGTATTTATTCATAATCACTGACTAAACTGGAACTTTATTTCATTTTTGGTACCTGTATAATTAGGTCTGGCCTTTGAAAGTCATATTTTGCTGTAAGTGATTCTCACGAAACCTGTCTTATCAGTATAATGCTTCATATTGCCATAGACTTTGGCATAGCAGCATATTAGGAGTAATATATCGAAAATGTAAATGCCCAATCTAACTGAACCTTTTTACGTCTATACGTAAGAAAGTAATTTTTCTCATTCTTGAGCCTATTTTCTCAATATTTTACTGGCTATATTTATATACTAACAATTTAGTCTTCCGAAAGTGTGCGATTCCGACAATAATGACTACTATTTCACAATTAGAAATTGGGATTTCGAAATCCGTAAGATGGGCTCAATCGAGCCCCGTTAAGGTTACATCCCCAGTTAGTATTTTGTGGTTCTTATATCATGAAATCGGTTGCTGAATGCGAAACAATCATAATACTGCATTAAAAAAATGACTGACTAACGAAATAGACATATAGAGGAAATTCTATGTGCTTACTTGTTATGATCTATCTGGACATATATATATATATATATATATATATATATATATATATATATATATATCGATAAAGAGGCACGTTAGAGAATGTGTAAATAAGACGGTGGGACTGAAGTGTGGAACTAAGTCAAAACATTCCTAGTTAAAGAAGACAGTTGAATTCGGAATAGATGCTAGTAATCCCTTGTCCACAAAGATCCAATTTATTCGGTCAAGTGATGTAATATTTTGCAAATTCAAAACGCGTGTGCTCACTGGTGAACTTCAGTCTTTTGATTTCTTTCTTCGCCTGAATTGTTTGAACTAATTTAGGTTTAAAACTAACGCTCTTGAATTCAGGAATTTTAACTGCTGTTTATATCTCTGAGTTCACTATTTCCGTTCTTCAATTATGCCTTGTAGACAAAACATTGAATGTCCATTTTGTATAATTTTTATCTTCTAATTACCATTATTATTATAATGTCTTAGCATACTTGACCTCAAAATACCTTCATGTTAGTTACTTTAACTTACAGAAGGGGTTATAACATTTAGTGGACATGACATTTGTATACCCTTAAAGTTCTATCACTTAGGAAGTCTATAACAATTAGACTATTTAAAATTTTCTAATACTGGAATATGCATACACACAGTGATTTCGTAATGAAAAATTAAATACTGAAATGCTAGTCACTCATGTAACCAGTTAACTGTTCACAATCCCTGAGAAATCTGCTAAATAATTTGTCTATAGACGTCAATAAGGATCTATTTTACAGGTAAGGAGAATATTCCGTGATCTCTAATTCAAAACTTTCTCAATAAAATAATGTATGTGGTGCTGAGTGACATGATTTTGAGTCCCTAATTTGTTATCCCTTCCCTCATAGTTGAGAATAACCTTTCCTGGTCATATGAATGTTCGTCAAATGACAGAAAGGATTTGTGGCTGTCTGTATAAGGATGACAGTGGTTTTCTTCTGAACTTAGGCATTCTGGATGTAAAATATTCTAACTATATGTGTATAGTGTACAGAAATTATATGAGCCTTCGCAGTCATCTACCGAACTGCTGATTAGTGTTAACAGTTTCAATCTGAATATAAGAATCTTTAATAATAATAATAATAATAATAATAATAATAACAATAATAACAATAATAATAATAATAATAATAATAGTTTTATTCCAAGTAATTTTGATTCAATTTGGAATTCTCAGCATGTAATATTGCAACATAAATATACTGCTTTACAACATTTTGAATGGTGTAGTATATAGCAATCTAAATTACTTAAATAATATTGATAACGAGGACAAATGTACATGAATGATTAGTATATTGAAAAGACTGATTATTTAGTGTTACAAAGGTGATAAGTGAGTCCTTTCTGAACCTTTTTTCTTCACATAAGATACACACTAAGCTAAACAGTTAAATTTTTATATTTATTGGTATGAGCATAGAGTCTTAGTGAATTTCTTATTGTCCTCCTTGAGGAAGTACAAGGAGCGAGTTATGAACGAAGTGAATGTTCTGCATCATAAAAATGACTGTAGCTAGTTGCCTGCTTGAATTTGAATATCTGTCAACTACAGTGTTAATCATTTGGACCAGAGTCATACCACCTACCATACTGACAGCTTTTAAAGTCCATCTCAATAGTAGATCGGAAAAGGTTAACGGGAACAATAAAAAAGAATAGACAAATACAGGAGCTAATAAATTGTAAAGTTAGAGGCTGAGTTATACTACAGAGTCTCACCTTCCTTATGTTCTGCATTAAACGAACATTTTTCTTCAGTCAGTAGGATATGAAACGACTAACAAAGATCCGAAGAAAAACTTGATTTGATTTCTACAGTAATACCATCAATACATCAGTATGCATGAAACCGGAGCAGCTTATACAAGTTTGCTTTACGCTTGAGGCTAAAATTAAAAGTCTAATATTTAGTAGGGTTTAGCTTGAGACAATATGATAATTAGTTACAGATTATCACAAGTTTATTGGTTGTAGAAGTCTTCATTCCCAATCAGGTAATTTAATCCAGCAGCTGATTAGAGAGCTCGACGTAACACCTGATTTTGTTGTTGTTTGGTTGTCTTTTTCACTCGGTGACAAGTCGTGTTTCTGCAAAAGGAAACTAAATTTCCTTAGTCACTCCCAACTTAACAAATTAAACCAGGATATAATAGTACTTTAGACTCCTTAACTGCTTATACCAACTAACTATTCTGCGTATGCTTAGTAGCAATTTTATCTTAGTTGATACACTGGATGCACCATACGCTTAAATAGTATTTATTTACTGGATAGCTTATCGGACACAAATTATTGTCCATAGTTATATTACGGTAACTCCACATGGTTCTTAAAGTCCTAATTGTTTTTCTTTCTTTGTGATGTGGATAGTAGAATTTTCTTTATATATAAAGAACCGAGAAGTGATGTCGTTCTTATTATACCCGTATTTGGTATCGATATGAAAAACAAACATCTCTTTGATCCTATTAGGAGAACTAATTTAGTTTACCAAATTCCTTGCACTGATTAAGATGTCAAAGTAGTTGACCAGGGTCAAGTGGAGCTTCCAAGAAAAAACGTTAGCTAAATCAATATTAGGAGACCCGTGTAAGATTAAGAATCTAGAGAAAAGCTCTGGTGTATCTATGCCATTCAGTTAGTCGCAAATGAAATTAAATGGGACAGAGTGTGCAGCTCCTAAAACTTATTTGGATGAAGGAAGAGATTGATTATCGAATCTTCGTTTTAAGAACCAGCACCAAATAGGGGTATAATCGAATAAAAACTACATAACTCCTTGTCTTTTTATATATGAAAACTACTAGCCATAGCACAAAGGAGGAGAAAGAAATTATTACTATATAAATCGCGTTTCAACGTTGTTGGGTTACGTTGGTGTGTCCGAAACGTAATCCAGTACATATTACTGTTTTGCCGTGTGGTACCTTCAATAACTCAGTTGAAGTGGAATTATATTCTACCGTAGTGTCCACGCTTTACCGTATTTTTAGTAACTACTTCGCTTAAAGGCTTATCACTCACGTCAGCTTTGTTTATTCGTTACAACGTACCGTATCGCATTATTTAGCGACCATTTCTTAAATAATAGTTGTCGTCATTGATAATTGCATTCTCATCTAGATTTTTTCAAATTTTAGTTCGGCTACTTCTGTTACCCAGTCGAACACCAGGTCATCGTATCTTAGTGAAATAGAAGCTGGACAAGCCTCATTATTTCACTTTTCCACTCGACACATGCAAGTAAATTCAGACCACTCTATGTCTCCCATTCCAGTAGCAAAACATTCATCATCAACTATCAAAACCAATCAAATGAATGCAATAAATACAAATGATAATCCTGTATCTCTAAACAACTCATCTCTGACTAAACATTCAACTGATAATTTATCACTCGTCCCTAAACCTCCTACATTTTTAAATTCACGTACAAACGTACTGGTCAGTAGTTCTAATAATAAATGTCAATCAGTGTCTGTCAGCACTGCTCCTATTCCGTCAACATCTCGCACTTACCCAAATGAAACCGGTTCATCAAATGGTAGTTGGAGCCTGGAAGCTATCAATCGAGTAAAGTCTATTTTGAAACATCATTTGAAGGCTTATGTTTCTTCGCACAGAATTGACAAGGAAACCTGTCGTGATATTTTTCAACGTTCTTGGGCAAAGGTTAGTCTACTTACAGATTGTATTTCGCTTTTTTGAATTTGATACTATCATATACATATTCACTACAGTTCAGTCTAACAACTTCCCAGATATTCAAACATCGATAAGTATAGTGGGATCTGATCGCCAGCCAAATGGTTGGTATTCCACGGAGTAAACCAGTTGGTGTCAGCTACGTCTACCAGTGTTATGTAACCACTTTTGAGACGTTTCACATGACTTTCTGTTCTTAAAAATTCCTATAAAGTCTGGCTATATATGGAATTGCTATGAAAATATGTTGATACAGAAAAAGGCATTCTACCTTAAAAAAATTTCAAACAGAATATTTTCAGTGATAATAATCTACTTTTATCTAGAAATGTAAAATATGGGAACCTGAGTGAGATAATAAACAATTTTATTTTGTTTAATGTCTCATTATTTAAGCTCCTGTGAATTAGTCTGTGTCTTCTCAAGAATATCCTTTGACTGAGTGAAGGTTTGTACACACTCTCTGTTGATGCAGTGTAAGTCTGTTTATGCCAATGCAACTCATCTGTATTTCGTGTAACTTCTAAGACTGTGTAAATCTGTTTCTCGGAACTTTTTGTATAAAACTGAAATTCCTTACTTTGTTGTAAACTTGACTATTATAATACCATTTTATTAGATTGATCTATGCTATTATTTATTGCATTTAGTATTCAACACATTTTTTTCCTGTTTTTCTTAGATCATTCGAAAACCAGCCCATAAGGTAAGCGATGAACGCATTGCAAAGTTAGTAGACGATTATGTTCAATATTTTTTTAAACATAAAACATAGAATTCACCACTTTGTTTATATATTTGTATATTTTATCTGCTGTTTACTTTTCCTAGATGAAAACCTCTTTATCCCTGTCTTGTTTATATGTGATTGTGAAATTTATTGAACTCTCTTAGTGTTAATACATCGTTTGAAATGTGTTTTTTCGTTGGCACTAACTTTCAAATCCAATTACGTATACGCACTGTAACAAACTTTGAAGATATTCTTAGATGGTCTTTAATGCATTAATTTTCTTCTTAGTGATTACCTAAGTGTTCATGCCACATGTATCCTGAAGCAAGTCCAGTGTATTTACTCATGGGTGGGGGCAGCAGCTTTTTGGAAACATTTTCCAGTCAAGACTACTTCCTACGTACACTTGTTTGGCCTTTGTACGTTAGCTCTTCACCTAATCAAGAAAGGAACCTTTATTTGATTCACTGTGAAAAAGTGTGCAGTGTAATGATTAGTGTAGCGTATCAAGTTTTTGTATAACTGACGCTTAATTTTCAGCCCGACAGTTGTATTGATAAGGTTGATCAAAAGCATTTGCTATTATAAGGAAAACGAGTAGTTTATATTACGGGATTTTGAGCGAAGGCGAATCGTAATTAAGCCAAGTTGTTAGCTTTATTCCTGCCACAGTTAAGGCTAAAATCACAAGCATATGATCCACTGTACATCAAATTAAAAACTGATGATCCCCAAAATACCAACTAAGTAATGCATTTTTAAAAGTACGCTGAAATTGGTAACAAAAATAAATATTTGATAATGTTATTTCGCTCATTGCAGATGACGTATTCTTAAGACCAATCTATCCCTTACCAGGGATCAAATATTGTAGTTAGAAAGTGGGTTCGTAACGGTCAGGAAGTACTTGATGTCTTTTCCCGAGCTGCGACACATTTCGAGGGCTGCATGATATCAAGGTACTCAACTAAGGTCACTATCATACTAGTTTAGGAAATAAGTTGTCAAATAAACTAATGGTAATAATACTTGCTTAACCGTATGCGGCTTCATTTTTATGCTGACCAAGAAAGTTATGGTTCAACTCAAATTTCCTTGTGATGATTGTATTGCAATGAAACGAGAAGAAAGAAGGAATGTTTATTGTTAACAAGTGGTACAGTAGTCGTTAAATATGGTACACCTTGCACTAAGACAGTCATTTGCAAAACGTACTTCATTTCCTCTTCTGCTTCTCTCTTGATTTGCTCTTCATACGCCCGCGTTGTATCTTCCGTTTCTCTTGGCAGGATTCTTACCCATAGCTGGTAATTCCCTCTGATTTCTGCCACCTCAACATATACTACTTATGTCCATTCTTATCAGCAACGCCCACTACAGTAGTACCTATAACTGATTGTTGTATTTTTTGCTGTTTCTCTAGTATATTTTACTAACAAGTATATGTAAAAAGGATAGAATGAGTCTTAACCTGAAAAACACCCAACCGATAGCTGCTAACTCGATGTGGTGGTCGAGCTTGCATATTACAATGAATTAACGAGCTATGTTGTTGGAACGCTTGTTCCTTCAAGGTCCTGTCATTTCAGGAAGGTCAATTGGACAGTGTTTAGACGAAAAGCAGTCATCGTTATAGTGTAAATGGCTAGACTACGATAGGGTTTCGGGGCGAAATCGTACTGCTAACTGGACGGGACGTGATAAAAATATGGCATTTTTTGCAATCTCTGCTTACTTACCCAATGACTACAGTTGGGATGATTTCTACGGAAAACTCTACTTCCCCCCTGGAAGCCAAATGCTCAGACTGGGTTGCTGCGGCAGGGGATTCCTATGCAAAAGTGGGCAAGCTTAGTCGAGCAGAAAGGCACTTTCGAAATCCTCCCCTAACGAACAAATAACGGCGATCGCCTGCCACAACTGTGCTCAGACTACCACCCATTTCTGACCAACGCGAACTTCGAAGATAATGACAGACGTCTGACGTGGAGTCCACAGAATTCAACTGAACAGTGAACACAGAACATATTGTTTTCAGTTATCTCTGAAGGGAGTTTGTGGATGATTACCGCTCCTTCCGAAGCACGTGTTTATCTGCGTCTCATTAGACGTTTGGAAACTATATAGCAGCAAGAAAATGAGGCTGGTTTCAGTGAGAAACCGACTAGGCAATTCACAGGAACAGAACAGCATCACTCATCTAAAAGGAGCTTTTTGCTATCGTCCGTTGGCTGTAAAAACAGCACTAAAGACAATAGCTGAGTCTCAGAAAGTGGTTAGAAAGAACCACTGCATTTCAGTAGTCTTTTCTTCATTGTTGAATGCATGCAAACGCATCCCTTTGGGCTGCGAATACAATGAGGAGCGTAAGCAACTCAAATTTAGGCTGACAAAGGGTCTACGCAGTTACCACGAAAAGTGGCAGGTAGCTAAAGCTCAAGAGATGGAAAAGGTAGTGGCAATAAGTAACATTAGACAGTTTTTTAGACTTATCAAGGAAACGGGTGAAAAGATCAGTCGTTAGTAAGGTTATGGCGTATAAGGATGGGTCTCTAATCCACCGACAGGAGAGACGACTGAAGCGATGAGCCGAACAGTTCAACTAACCTGCTGGTATTCCGTTGCCCTGAATCCAGTTGCACCTAGAATGGGACGCCCAACACTTGCACGAGTCAGAAAGCTGTAGGTAATCTGGAACTAAAAAGGGAACCAGACTGACTATCACCAGAGGAATTTAAAGTTGATTGCGATTATTGGTCAGGTTAAACGAAGGGTTGACTAGTGCGTAAGAGTGTGATGTAACCCTATCTAACTGGCTTCGATCACTGGTTGTCCCAGTCTTCAAGAAAGGTGAGAATTTGTATTGTTATGACTACAGCGGAATCAACTGGACGAAAATAATGTCCAAAATTTCAGGTTACATTACCGTCATTTATCTTGGTGGGAATTGGAAACAGCAAACTGGAAAAAGCCGGGCAAGTCATGTGTGTCGACCTGATAATCGCATTCTACTGGGTTCTGGAACTCAGGCAGACTTATCGATGCCTGACATTAATTATATTTTCTTCCTGAAGGTAGCCTGTCGGACGAGAGGTTTTATGGCAGTGCCACACTGTTAGGGGGTGCCGCATAGGTACATCACGCTGCCAAGTCCTCAGCATCCATAGGCGTGTTAGAGCTTATGTTGAAGTGTCACAAAACGTTTCTATGTCAAGTGGTGTTCTTCGAGAATATTCTGTTCTGTAGTTCGCTTCGTTCTGCTTACTCCTGTGATTTATTATTATTATTATTATTATTAGTCCCTTGGGTTCCTAATGGAACATAGGGCTTCAGTAGCACGTCTCCAGTGAACTCTGTTCGCCGAAATCTTTTGAACCTGGCTCCACGACAGCCCACAAGCTCTCATTTCCTCCCCGCACGATCTCCTCCATGTCACCCTTGGACGTCCAACTCGTCGCTTCCCATGGGGATTCCACTCGAGGGCCTGACGCGTGATGTCCCCAGTCGGCTTTCTCAGTGTATGCCCAATCCATCTCCACTTCCTTCCACTGCATATTTGTTGAGCGATAGGTTCTTGGTTGGTCCGTTCCCAGAGCTCCTTGTTGCTTATTCTTTCTGGCCATCTGATCTTCAGTAACGAACCAGCGTAAGCAGTTGTTGATGAATGTCTGTAGTTTATTGGAAATGCCTTTCGTAACGCGCCAAGTCTCTGAACCATACAGAAGCACTGACTTGACGTTGGTGTTGAAAATCTGGATCTTGTTTATGTGACATCAGGCACAAGTCATCGGCGAAATCCAGATCTTCTAGGTTCTTTTCCGCAGTCCAGTGTATCTCCCTCTTCTCGCTCCCCACTGTTTGCTGCATGATCCAGTCGGCCACAATCAGGAATATCATTGGGGATAATAGGCAACCTTGTTTCGCTCCTGTCTTCACTTCAAAATCATCACTGAGCTTCCCATTGTGAATTACTTGGCATGTGGAGTCTTCATACAGTTGTTGAATGAGGTTGATTAGGGTTTGTGGTATTCCGTAGTGTTGAAGCAACTGTCACATTACCTCTTGGTCGACGCTGTCGAAGGCCTTTTCAAAATCGGTAAAGTTGAGGTAGAGAGTTGACTGCCATTCTATACTCTGTTCTATGATGATACGAAGCGTTACAATTTGGTCAGCACATGATTTGTACTTCCTGAATCCAGCTAGTCTGTTCCGGTCGTAGTTTTGAATCCAGTGCATCCTTTAGCCCCTCCAGTATGATGCGACATAATATTTTGCTTGGGGTGGACAGGAGAGTGATTCCGTTCCAGTTCTTGCGAACACTGAGGTCTCCCTTCTTCGGCAGTTTGACAAGGTAACCCTTCTTCCAATCGCCAGGTACCTTCTCTTCCTTCCACACCTTCTGCAATAGTGGTGTGGTGTGAGCATGTCCGCTGTTGTCTCTGCATCTGTTTCCAGTGCTTCTGGTGGGATTCCATCTGGTCCTGCTGCTTTCCCACATTTCAGTAGCTTTTTGGCCTTCAGGACTTCCATTTTCGCTGGAGGATTTATGTTCACTTGTAATTCAGCGGCTGCAGGCGGTGGTCGATTCAAGAGCTTCTTGAAGTGGTCGGCCCATTGTTTCCTTTGTTTCTCTTCTTTGATAATTAAATTTCCTTCTTCATCTTTTATTGGTTTCGTCTGCGTTGATCTCCCAGATAGCAACCTGGTTATTTGATACAATGTCGTCAGGTCTCTCTTACCTGCAGCCTGTTCTGCTTCACTTGCCAGTGTTTCGTAGAAGTGTCTTTTGTCTTTGCGTGCACTCTTCTTCACTTCTTTGTCTAATGTTTTATACATTGTGCTCAGTTCCTCTTGTCGTTGAGCATCCTTGCACTGGTTTATCTTCTGCTTCACCATCCTCCTCTCCCTTCTCTATCAGCTTCCAGGTATCCGTCGAGATCCATTCCTTGTCGTGTTTCTTCTTCTTCCTTCCTAATATTGTTGTGCAGGTTTCTTTCCACATAGCTTTCAAAGACTTCCAGTGTTCTTCCACACAGGTTTCTTCAGGGATGTCCCTCGATGTCTCCCATTTTGTCTTGATGGCTGCCTTGAAGATCTCCTTTGTAGTTTCATCCTTCAGTTTCCGAGTGTTGTACTTGAATTGAGGTCTATCACCAGCTTCCTTGAAGGCTTTTAACTTGATTTTGAAAGTTCTTTGCACTAGATAGTGGTCTGAACCTACATCTGCTCCTCTTCTTGACCTTGTGTTAAGTAAACTGCGTCTCCATTTTCTTGAGATTGAGATAAAGTCGATTTGATTTTTAGTGTGTCCATCTGGTGAAGTCCATGTCGCTTTGTGGATATCTTTGTGCTTGAACACACTGCCTCCAATCACCAAATCGTTGAATGCACAGAATTCTGCAAACAATTCTCCATTCTCATTCATTTCACCTAGTGCCTCTCGACCCATGGTTAGTTCTCTTCCTGTGTTGTCCCCTCCCAGTTTGGCATTCATGTCGCCCATTAGAATTTTGATATCGCCAACTGACGTCTTGTTCAGTGTTGATTGTAGTTGTCTGTAGAATCCCTCCTTCTCTTGATGTGCATTATTTGTAGGTGCATAACATTGTATGATTGTGACCTTTCTTCCTTTTGAGTTGAAACCATCTTGTTGTCATGATCCTGGAGGAGATTGGTTCCCACTGCATGAGAGACAGCCTTCGATGCTGTTGGGGACATCATGATAGCCACTCCCTCGGTGTGCTCGTGGTTGGCGTCTGGGTGACCGGAGTAGATTATTGATTCTCCAGTTGACAGTTTGGAGAGTCCACTCCCATTCCATCTGCTTTCGCGAATCCCAAGCACTTCGATGTGATACCTTCTCATCTCCTTTGCAATCTGGGATGCCTTACTGGGTTCAAACATCGTGCGGACATTCCATGTCCCCACGTTTACTTTCGCTTTCATCGAGAGAAGACACATCGGCCAATTGGCTTCCCGAAGGCTTTCACCAAATGGCGTCATTTCGCCTCTCCGATTCCAGCGGGGAATAAGTTTGTTTTCATTTTTTATATTTTGTTTGTGCTTTGAAGTTTCTTTAGCGGTTAGATTTGTTTTACGGGGTAGGGTTGCTAGCCCTATGCCCAACCTTCCCTCTTTACCCGGGCTTAGGACCGGCTAGTAACTAGTAAACTAGTTAACCAGGCGAGGTTGCTCCAGTCAGGTAGATTATTTAAATCACCCTGAGTTGCTGACGGTCCTTCAGTAACTGCATAGTTCTAGAAACTGTAAATAATCTTAAGGTAATGTGTATAAAGATATGGTTTTCTGTATCTGGTCACTTTAAAGATGTCATTAATACACATTAGAAAATGATCAATTTTACTTTCTTGTACTACACTTGTAATTTGTCGAGGGTCTGAGAACCAATCATTTATTTTAACTATCCAAGAAGGTTCATGAGGAAATTATTCAAACCAGTTATATGAGGAGCCTTTCACACCAAGTGACCTAAGCACTCCCTGATGGAACTCTTTGTAAAATGCTTTCTTGGAGTCGAAAGACAAGACGGCAGCGTAAAGCACTTGGTCACGCTTTGGGGTGGTGAACTCAAGGTAATCTAGCATGGTGTCATAGGATCTGGTTTTTAGGAATCTATGCTGCTAATTCGACAATACCTTGTAATCCACAGCACTATTCTGTATTATTTTCTCCATCACTCTGGAAACCACCGGCATGAGACTGATTGGACGGTAGTTATCCAAATGTGCGTTTGGTCCGGATTTGTGAGTGGGAAAGACAGGTAGTTTTCCAGATGGACGAGTGGCATGAACCATTGAGTGAAGATAACTTCAGAAGATGGAAATGTGTGTCTTCACCCCCATTTTTAAGGACAATAGCAGGTATCGCCATAGAAATATTTAGTACTGTAAACCTTACATTTTTGAGCCTAGATGGAGGTACTGGTGACCACTATCCCAAATGCATTGCTCTCACTTGTTACAGAGTAAGGAAAGTGGTTACTGAAGATCTCCACTATTTCCTCAGGGTCAGTGTGTACCTATTCATCACTAATAATGCATTTTACTATGTTGGATTTAGACTATTTTAGTTCGGATTTGAGTATCTTTGTTAGAGATTCGTTATTGCCAGAGGATAGGGCTGGTCACCCCCGTCCAACGGCTTCCCGTACACGCAGAGCATCGTTATAAGCGAAAATGTCAGACATTGTGACCAGTGAAGAAAATTCATGTTGCCGATGAGGGCTGGTAGCATGTTTCCGAAGTTTGCTTCCAAGGGAGTTGGAATGAACAGTTTTCGAGATCATGCACCTACTGTTTTTCTGGTCCAAAATAGTCACGGTTATTGCTTAAGGTGCGACAAAGAATAGTTGTCAGTGCTTCATTAGACGCACAGGTAAAATAATCTCAATCTAAACGTCTTACTGAAAACTGAAAGTCCTCCCAGTTAACGTCACGATGGTTTTTGTGCTATACTGGTCAAAAGCTACAATACTGTGGTCACTTCCTGGAAGTCAATGACTGACATTTGCTATAGACGGACCCAGATAGTTAACAAGAACTAAGCCTAAAATGTTATGGAGTGTAGTTGGAATTTAAACACATAAAAACTACCCATCAGACTCAAGACAGAAGACGAAGGATTCGCATTGTTTTGGAGGTTTGCCAGGTACCAAGAGATACCTGTCATATTAAAGATCCTGCAGATAATCTTACCTGAAAGTGGCATAGGGGCCTTAAATTTAAAGGCTTCCAACAACAAATTGTCATTCATACGTGGAATTGGGAGGACGGTACACGCAACCGGAAAGGAGAAGCGGGCAGCTTACAGGTTCCAATGTAATCCAGACAGAATTTTTTATATTTCTCCACTCCGGTGTATCATCCAATATTGGTAGTGCGAGCATAAAAAGCTGATAGATTTTGATCTCTCCCATCCAGTTCTTAGGGCTTGGTTCGAGTTGTTCGGTTCACTCCTGTAGTGGACGAGGAAATCCCCTCTGCTTTCTTGCTTTCAGCCTCGGCCAGGTGGATGTTTTGTGGGTTCGTAAGTTGTATTTGTAGGGTGATTGGGGAGCCACGGGTTGCTGGGAAAATTAGGGGACTGTCATGACCTCTGTCTGTGTAGGCACCTGAAGGCGAATAGTAAGGTGGTGGTTAAAATGAAAAGAATGCGGAAGAAAAGAGAAAATAGGGGAAGAGAAAGCGGAGAATAAAGAATGGAGAAAAAGAAGAGGAGGAGGGGTGAAGAAGAGAAATAAAGGAGAGAGAAAAGCATGTGGGATTTGCCCGAATGGTAGCGTGGGTTTAGTTCCTACAGAAGAATAAGCAGGTAATGTGGGTGTACTAAGTAGCGAGATAGTGAGTGGTAGGTGGGAGGGAGGTGGGGTGGGTTGGTGAGTTTGGTGACTCCCTGAGTACGTCCGTGGTAGATCACGCGAGGTGACATACCTGTCTGACCGCCCCTTGAACGAGTCGGCTGAGGGGGCTATAACGATATGTCGCGGTAAGGCATTCCATAAGGCACACACTTTCAGGGAGAAAAAGCTGGGCATGAGTATGATATTGGCTCTCTGGTGAGCTATGTTCATGTGGTTTCCTCGTGAAGACCGCTGAGTTGAAGACGAAATTGATTTGTTTGTGTTGTCTGCCTGATGGGCGGTCTTGTATGTCATGATCGGGTCACCCCTCTTCCTACGGCAATCCAAGGTAAATAGGTTAAGGTGTCTAAGTCTTTCAGGATATGTCTTCCCCTTGAGCCCCACAACTGATTTTGTTGCCGTCATTTGTAATTTCCCAAGGGGATTAGGGTCTCTCTTGAGCGTTGAGGGGGATCACCGTATTGAAGACCTCTAGATGCGGCCGCACGTGGGATTTGAAAATAGTAAGGAAGCACACACGATGCAAGCACTCTCAAGGTCACCTATCCTGTCACAACGACATAGCATTTAGTTGTCAGGGCAGTCCTGGTGTCAGAAACATCCAAGTTGTCCCATGCCTCAACCATCAAAATGATTAAAGGGGAGCATAACAATGAAATTAAGGTCAAACCCCGCGTCTTATTGCAGACTGAGCAAGCATTTGTTAGACACAATTTAAATGAACGCACTAAAATTTGGAGGCAACTGGAGCTGTCATGAAAAAACGATTTCTTAGTGTCACTAGGAAGCATGTAGTGCTGGTTAGGTGTAGGTTGCGTGGTGTCGTGTAAATGGTTTTTGCTAGCATTAAAAGGAAGAGTTGTGGTATAGTTAGTAGATGAGGAAACCGTAGGGTTAGCCCTATTGGTAGATTTGACTTCGATCCAAAGCGTATCAGATGACTGAGAAGGGTGGATTGAGTTACTCAGATGATTCTTGGTCAAGCGCACTTTTCTAACACATATCCGCCACGGCCACGTTTCAAGATGCCTTTATTTTCACCATCGATGTATTGTGCACTTGCTAGCCAAGTGAGTGTAAGGGAGGCAGGATACTATCTGGTTACAGGTGGCCTTTTGTAATCAACATGTGGCTGAAGAACGACTGAACCGCTTGACTTCCTAAAGTTGCCACTAATTCTTGAAATCGCCGAAAACCTCTGCTGCGGGATTGGGTTAAGGAATGCGTGTTGCATAGCTATGCTGGTTAAATTCAGTGGTAGATTGGGTATAGTGGCCACTTCAGCCTACTGTGTGGGGATTACGATCAGGCGTCTGACGACGATTCGGCCCAGCAATCGAACATGCAAACGATTTCTGACTCTGTTTCTTTGGGTACCATGGTGCTGGGTTAGCAATTACTCTGGGATTATCATAATGATCATTAGAGGTGGGTTCAGACGGAAGCTGTGCAGCGACTGGACCGTCATTGTCGCGCTTAATATAGGGCGTTGAGTGAAACGGCTTAGTCTGGCGATTCTTAGTTTCAAACTACCTATACCCTTGGGATAAGATGGTTTGCCATTCAAAAGAGTGGCTTTGGTGTCTGCCTGTAGTTGGGCGGCAATTCCGCTAGAGTTGTGAGAAAGCAGTGAGTTAATGGCGGCGGGGGTTTATGTTTTCAAAATTATTTGGGCCTATTAAGGTTCATATGCACATTGCACGAGGGATGTGCTGATGTACGTGCAGTTAGAATATCAGTCGTTCTAGGCTTAGAAATAACATGACGTGGAGAAACTTCCAATTGACCTCCCATTTACACATTCGGTCTTATGGGAGATGAAGAAAGTATTTTCCGGTGAGTTCGCAGGTTCATTATTGCTTCAGCCAGTCTCAGCGAAGAGGCACTTGTGGGTAGAGCTTCCAGTGGATGAGGCTGGGTTACTGAATTTTCCATCCATGGTGGTCTTATTCAAGTAAGTATCACGACACTTCCTTGTAGACGACATTTGTTCTCGAGAAATAAAGATCGCCTAAGCTTTTTGTCACCTGACTGTTTATCCGTAAAAGATGGTGGATGGTTGGGGTCATGGGTAAATGAACTAGGCTCGCACCTATCTTTTGGCCCGTTTGTTTACTAGTGGGACCAGTAGTAGGCGTGTTTTCCGTGTTACTACCTGGAAGTTCTCACTGGAATTTGCGAGTGCGGAGTTGGCATGGTGTTAAATCCTAATTAACGTCAGTATTTCTATAGGAAGTGTGAGCCCTGATAGACTTTCCAAATTTTAAGAAGAGCATAGTGTGAATGTCGCAGCTAATCTTGGGAAGTGAGAAGCTGGTGTCTTGTAGTATACCCCTTAATCTGACAACGTGACATTCAAATAATGGAATACCACAGGCTTCTAGACATGAGTTTTCTTAGTGATCAGGAAGATTATGCACCAAGGCATTATAAGGCGACATAAACCTTAAGGTGACCTATTCCGCCATGAACTGGATTCAGCGAATACACTTCTGCAAGATCTAAAGGCTAGTGTTTCGTTCCCCACACATGCCAGTGGAGCACACTTGGCTACACTGGAGTTAATATGTAGTGCCCAGTAAACTTGGTTATAATTTCTATCTGTTGTAAACTTTCACTGTTGACTGCAATTGAATGATGAACAACTTTTAATGTACTCGTTTGATTTGCCAGCTAAACTCGCCCCACTAGAGTGCCTGGAATGAACGCGTTATACTTCTACTACGGCTTTTTTACTTGCTACATTGTGGTTGTCGTTCATAGCGTTGGCCATAAGCCTCTGGGTCCAACAAGTATCTGTCACAGCAATCTACAGCGAAAGTTTCGTTTTTAGTGTCAATTGAGTCACTAGATAATTCTTACACTAAGTTCGGCACATCTACCCCAGGTGTACCTTACGTAAGTGCTTTGGAGTCAGTCAATGACTTGTGTCTCTTGGCTGCCTGGCAGGATTTCGGCTTAGGTCTCCCTACAGTGCATAATCGTTTACTAGGCTTAGCCATCGTAGTGGTTATTTGCAGCGGAAATTTTAGAAGCGTAATGGCGAGGCCAACTTTGTCCTTTTTCCAATGTTGGTGAATCAATGGAGATGAGATATACAGAAGTCAACAAATTTAGTCCATATAACATGGACTCCGAAAAATGATTTGGTTCACCTTTGTATCCTCCGGGTTCATCAGTAGTCCTTCAACTCAGACATTTCAAAAACTGTTTCCAGTGTGCAGGAGATTCTTCGTGTCTGCACGATCGGTCCCAGATGCTAGTTGATAGCGAAAGCCGAGGGTGCGTTAGCGGGTTATACGCTAGTGAGAGAAGCCGGGAGATAATCTCAGTTAACAAATGAGGATAGACAGCAATGGAGTGCAAAAATCGGCTTGTTAGAATACATATTCACTGAACAAAGCACAAAAGAGATTGACAACGCGGCCACAGGAAACACGCAGCGTCAAGTCCATAGAGCTGCGCGTAACTCAAGGAAGCTAAACACAATATGAAGGAACGGCGTAGTCGTTTGTTTCGGTCAGGCCGAAGAGCCTTCTGGATGGCTCACTGTTCTAGCTAGGGTAACTGTACTTCGGTCTTTTACTTCATTAACACACCTGAGACTTTCGGCTCTTGCGATATCAGCAGACTCGACTGAAGCATTTTAGGTACTGTAGCAGCAGAAGTCATTCTTCTCCCGGTAAGAGCTGGAGGATGCAGCTAATTAACCTCAAAACGCATGGGATGTTTACGCTTTCATGACAAACAAGGCTTACGTACACTCAGTATATTCACTGAAAAAGTAAGAAACCAGGCTTGAGTTTGAGGTACAGTTTGTGACAATTAAATATGCTTTCAGAGTGAGCCATTAAACGTGAGGTGTAAGATTGATTAAGAAACCATACTACCAGCCGTTCGTGGGGATTGTCTTGGACTGAAATTTCAAGACTCGCTATTGGTGTTTCTAGTATAGTTGAACTTGGATGAATAAACCATTCGGTCCTGTAGGACGTTGGATGATCGCCCCCATGCACATTCGTTTGTGGTAAGTGATACTTAGAACTGGTGGCCAACATAGGAAGAAGTGGGGAATCCGAAACTTTATATAGCAGTCGCCATTCACACATGAAGTCACGAATTATGCCAGGGATGAATCAAATTGAAGTCGCTACCGTAAGCGCTGTAAAAAAATAGCAGACTGAGAGTCATGGTGGGCAGTCTCGCACTTGCTGGTATAGTTTTGTTTAGACAGTGAGAAACGACCTCAAATATTCTCTTTCAGGCAAAATGAAACTTATAAGAATCTTATTCGTAGAAAAGTCAAGACTAGTCGTTATCGATGCTCCATTGTTTCGCTGATGAGCGGATAAATTTAAACATGAAGTATTCGGAACAGATTCCACCCACAGAACAAATGGAAGACGGTGATGTTTCGTCATAATGGTGTACACGACGGACCTCGATTGCTCCAACTGGCCACCACTAGTTCCTCCGGGTATGGACGTTCTTTAATGACTATGTGTAGTAGACTAGAATTCAGAATTGGTGTCTCATGGATGCTTGACTTTTTCTGAAACACTTCAGCTTTAGCCAGCTAGATCCAGACGTTAATTGTAAGCAGTGCACAGAACGAGTGGGACACGGGGTGGGGGGCATCTTACTATATGCTTTTCATGTGTGCTGCGCTGTGTGTAAAAGGATCAGTTTGCAAAATATGCGACAATAGTATCACTTTAAGGCGAAGAGTAAGGTGGTCAAAACAAACTTGTGTCTTTCGGTCTTATGTTGACGCAGTGAAAGGTAGTACTTGATGTTACGGCAAATTCATTGAGTAGCACGTGACAAAGGCACGAATATCCAGCTATTAAATCCGAAGCGAAGCCAACCAAATGAATTACACCTGGTTCTTGAACAATAAATGCGCAAGTGGACCCTCAGAAAAATGTTCTTTACGGCAAAATGTATATACAAAATTTGGTTGCAAACGCTTAATTTTGACGGCTACCTCAGTTTTAAACCAAAATGACGTACAATGGTGACCAATCGAGACGGGGGGTATTCAGGATTTGTCCCGGTACGGACTTGGCAGACACAAAGACCGATCACTATTTATTCGGACTTGCTATATACCCACGAGCACAAGACCAAGGAAGAACATGATAGCGTAGTAGGATGGAATAGTATATTTGGGTGCTTGTACCAAGATACCGATGCGTTCCGACCAACTGGCTAGAGTCTAGTACGAGCAGTGCAACGTAATAAGACGGCGTACCAAATGGCGAGAATGCCTGACCGGGTGCCTCCAGCTTAATGAGTCCAGTTAGACTATCAAGGTCAGCATCGATGTTGAGTGTCGTCGAACCCTTGGCTATCGATCTTGGGGAAGTGTGTGACGCTACAAATGCACATTTGGCTTGCAGAACGGTTACAATGTTGACCTGTATTACTTTGTTTTCCACCAAAAACATTTCGAAGTCTCACACTACATGTAAGTGTTTCTCCTCACTGTGAAATCTCGTATAATGTTACAAGCCGCGGAATGCTCTTATGCGGGCTGTCTGGCCATCTTATATATCTGTTCATCTGCATGCGCAAACCTTCCAAACCACTATTGATATTATTTTCAAGGGTAAATAGGTGAATAATGAATGCTCCAGACTATATACATGTTCTGGTCATCCAAAATCGCCTTAGTTATTCAGCGATTCTCCTTTCTCATCTATGAATAATTCTGTATTAATTGCGGAACCAAGGAAACTAAAAAACTCCAAATGTCGCATGCTTTGTGACTTTGTTCTTGTAGTATATTCCGAAACTTTATCGACTGATTTTACTTGACTTCATTCAATGAGCCTCCACAAACATGATGAACCTGTAGCGTCACACACTTCCCCAAGATCGATAGCCAAGGGTTCGACGACACTCAACATCGATGCTGACCTTGATAGTCTAACTGGACTCATTAAGCTGGAGGCACCCGGTCAGGCATTCTCGCCATTTGGTACGCCGTCTTATTACGTTGCACTGCTCGTACTAGACTCTAGCCAGTTGGTCGGAACGCATCGGTATCTTGGTACAAGCACCCAAATATACTATTCCATCCTACTACGCTATCATGTTCTTCCTTGGTCTTGTGCTCGTGGGTATATAGCAAGTCCGAATAAATAGTGATCGGTCTTTGTGTCTGTCAAGTTCGCGCCAGGACATGTTCTTAACATTCGAAGACTGCGTTACTCGAAACTTTTCGATCGTATTTACGCCAATCCGATGAATAAAATTAACCAAAATTACTTTATTGTTGAGCTGAAGTATATCTTATGTTTTAGTTTGTGTGTTCAACTCAGTCAGCGTGTTAGGTTTTTTGTTATTGTCACTACATCAGCAGCAAGACCATCAGTGTCGTTTTTTGTAAGCAGTGGGACTTAGAGTTCCTGTGGGTAATCGTTAAGTTTCCCAAGTGCATCTCTATGAAAATGCTCTTCTTAGTGATGTGCACTCTCAAATACTCGTGTTTCTTGCGATGCTGAAGGACTGTGAGGAAACGGTTGACTTGTTCACCCAAGTGCATCGAGCCACATTGGCTAACAGAATCCACTTAGCGGTCATGGAATACTGAAATTCGTCTCATGGTACCGCAACTTGAGTGTCATCATGTCATAACTAACCAAGGTTTGTGACTGAAGAAGCCTGTGCACAGTATAACCCTTCTAGAAGCACTGCTTCCAAAACGCAAGGGATATCCTGTCTTATTGTAGTTAGCTATTCTCATAGGTAAATGTTGTGGACCTTATGCAAGCACAGTTCGTTAGCTGATGAGTTGAGTCACAACACGTGAGTCCATTCGGGTGCCGCTTATATGGACGTGATAAGTAAATGGGATCCCGAGTGAGCACCAATTAATGTCATTATTGACAAAATTTGAAATAGTGTAGCCAACAGCAGCAGTTGCTTCATTTCGTATTCACCGAATGCGAAGTGGCTACTGAATCTCTCATTTTCTGCACCACATTTTCAGTACATCACAAGAGCAAAGATTATTACACATCCAGATATGTTTATCATGCATAAAACAAATCCTGAGTTTCCACACAAGTTTCATGTGGAAAAATGTTTCCAACGAAGACGTTAATCGACTTCATATGACCCGCAGTTACCCCTATATATGAGTGGGCAGCCGAATGTCACGAAATCCCTTATTGTTCTCCACGCTGATAGCGCAAAATTTTGTGGAAGACTAGAGATGACGAGGATATACGTGCACTCCATGCAGACCTAAACTGCCTTTTTACTTGGAAAGAAAAGTGACTGATGCCTATCGATGCAGGTAAATATTTGAGCATGTGTGTGGGGCACACAGTTAGGAACGCCTATGATGTTGAGAATCCTATACCTTCAGCACTGGCCCATAATGACCTAGAAGCCACAGGAAGAAACGAGTTGAAGGCCGCAGAACATTGTCGACTGGTCACAGCTCGGAGTTGTAGCACCACGCAATCGTTTTATAGAAACAAATCAAACAAACATTCTTGACCAGGACTAGGCCATAAAACTGTACACTGGCAGGGAATCCTTGTCTGAAAGGTGACTCAGGCCTTCTGGAAGGAGTCCGGATGGAGCCATTCGTATGATGCCTGTGACGGCTGGCCTGACGTATGGAAATCGCCCTAGGGAACTGGACCGCTTCTTTTTATTCTACCACAGACTGAGTGGAGATCTAACCGTGCTTCACAGGATTCTAGGGACCCACTCCGAACCCAGTCTTTCTCCTCTTTTCCGTCCCACTTGATCGAGGCATATCAGGAGATATAGCTAGAGGATACTAAAGCGAAGAACGAACGCATTTTGTGAGGAGCACTGGTTCTCACCCTGAGTAATCCACTCCTGGGACCGACTTCCAGAAGAAGTGCTGTTTGCAGTATAAATTGACGCGTTCAAAAGAGGACTAGAAAACTGCAGATATCCGACGGAAAGGGGTTAATATATGCCCACAGCCTTCTGTCCTCAAGCAAAAACCTCTGAAATCTAAGTCGGAAGTCTCCATGAATACAAATGCGAACTGGTTTGGAATCATTTTATAACCTGGTCTTTCATGTTTAATCTTCCACATTGCTAGAAATCATTTAATATATGGTTGTAAATCTCGGGTCCGCGACAGAACGTAATTCCACACCAGATTCATCTTTCTGATATGCATACAATAATAATTTTTCATCTGTCAGCTGTACACACCATGGTTTGACTTAACAGATCTCTGTGGTTTATTTTTCACCGGAGATATGAAATTGCTATGCTGGATCTATGATTAAGTGCATGAGAATGAACTACTTTTTTTAACTTGTATAACTTAGTTGAGCGCTGAATCTAAAAACAGCGCTACGCCGTCTTCAGGTGGCTTCATCCATTCAAACGTTGTGTTATCCAGATCTTTATGTTGTATCTCTTCTGTGTATAATGCTGTTTCGGTGTTTTCAAAAGATTGTGTGACCATTGAGTTTTTGTCTACTGACTTGAGCTGTCTGCCCTACTTGACCTCAAATAAATACTTCAGCCTCTTAAGCAATATTATTTTTACGTCTCTTAACCGAAATGAGGAATGACTTGGGTTCATGTTATAGTTTTTCCAGATCAAGTTCATATGGTTTTCTTCTCATGTCCTCTCATACTAAGTGGTCATTTAATTGATTTCGAAAGCAAATGGTTTCGGGTTATCCGTATACCAAGTTGTTTTTCACCAAGGTATGGACGCTTATTCAAAGGAATTACCTTACGTTTCTCTGAATAAATTCATTTTCGGCTAAATAGTCACTTAATAGACGTTTTCGGGTCATAAAACAGAAGGCTAGGTAGTATGTCATCTGACCACGGCGCTGCCTTGTTACGTACTGCTGTGTCACATTTTCTATATCTGCGGGCAATTTAGAACTCTATTTTTCTGTATTATCTGTAACAGTCATTCCTTTTTATCAAAATTAGTGTTTATAGGAGTTGGATGACATCCATTTATAGTTTTAGTGTTTAGAAATTGTGCTAGCAAGGTATAGTCGTATATTGATCCTTGAAATCACGTGAAATACAGCTCTAGGTTGACGTACTCCACCTGGTCATGGCGCTCGTGGATATACGATTCGTTTCTGATCCAGACCAAACGCTACCATTGCTATATAACACTATTTGTAATGACAGTGTAGATCGAAAATGCTACAGTGAATTGCTAGGTTTATATTTTAACCAAGATGTGCACTCAGTTAATTCTGTCGCATTCGGAATTTGTTGTCTGTGGTAGTTCATTTCCCCGGACTATTAACTTTATACTGGAGCATTTTGATAACTGAAGTGGGAATACTTTTGTCTCATAGTAGAAGACTTCAACGCTTCGGATAAATTAGGCTAAAATGTCATCTTTAGAATTCAAGAATAAATCACATGGTGGGTTTATGTTTTGGAGCTTGTCCTGATACAACACTTCCACAGTACCCATGTGTATCAGTTTCAGATACAAATATGCCCTATTAAACTTCGGACTAGTGCAAGACGTGGTTTACCTCTAACTTCTGTTCTTCCTTCGTTAGGAAATAGTAACCATACAGTTCATTTTCATTTGACCCCAGAGTTTGCGAAATTGGTTTACGATTATATCCAACTTTACCGTGCTGTGTGATCCGAAAACCATGTTATATTTGTAGACTGGTCATTGGCTTATCTGTTGATGACGAATGGTTAAAGTTCAAGTAAACACTTAGGGTGACTAAATTTAATTTTATCCCTCAAACAATTTGTGAATCAACCAGTCCTCGGTGGAATGGTAGATAGGCTAAAAAAAACCCGTTAAGCTTAGAAATATGCTGTGAAACCTGCTTACTCCCGTTCTGGACATTCTAGGCTTAAATATGGTGGAATTACAGATTGCTTTAGGTCAGTCATCAAAACATCTTGAAAACATGTGAAATAGAGCTAGTCAGGTACTCCAAGAGATGTCTCATATTTATAGCGGGACAGAAAAGGATGATGCTATCCCAAATCTAGTTCTTACGGAGAGTCCAACAAGAATGGCTGAAGATAGTGACTAACTAACCGCGTCACACTTCTATAATCATTTAGTATCCGAAGAGTGTAATGAGGATCTGGCAACAATTCGCTTTTAGGACTATTGGTAAAGTTTGATAGTTTGAAGCCTGACGGTAAGGTGAAGTACTGAGTGGACTTTCTTAGACATGGAGAAAGTAGGAGTTGGTGGAAATATGTCCTCCTGGCAATAATTACACAGTGGAATACCTCGAAGTACTATTCTAAGATCATTCACGCTGCTGTTGTTTGTCAGCAAGTCACTATTAGCAATCAAGTTATCTTGTTTCATATTTACAGACTGATAGCTGCTGCCTTGATATGGTGGTCGGGCTTGCATATAACCAACGAGCAACGCTAGCTTGAATGCTTGTCCATTGAGGTCCTGCCATGCCAGCAAGGTCTGTTGGATAGTGATGAAACAAAAACACAGTGTAAATAGTCAAAGTATAGTGGGGGTTCAAGGGCGAAGTCCCACTTCTGTCTGGACGGGATGTGACAGCAGTAGGTTGTTAACTACGGATAAACAACAGTACCATATCAGTGTCACTTCCCCTATGAAAAGGCGGGGGGGGGGGGAGTTGTAAAAGGTTGAGTCCGAAAGTAGCACCCTGTCCCTCTGGGATCTTCTAGTGCCGGTGATGTGTATTTTTCTTGTTCGGCGTTGGCACAATAAAATCTCAATCCAGCAATGCTAAAAAGGCTGAATGTGACGCTTCACACAAATACCCCTTGGTTACTTGAAACTTACCTTTTTTCTCTTCCAGACATCTTACAGAAACTACCTCCATGGTGTAGACACCTGGGAGGCAGTAACCATATACACAGATGTATAAAAAACAAACTAGCATAACCTGCTTTTGCATCCCCTACCCTCAATTCCTGATGCCTATATCAAACCTCTTACAACTTCCTCAACCTTACCTTGATATCATTGCTAGTGTTTCAAGCCAGCGAAACACCTCTCCGTGTCTCTTAAAACCCAGTTGTCATTTTCACACTGCAGCTGTCAACATCTGAACCCTATCCTAAGTCGGAAGGCAAGCATCTCTTGCCAGAACTCTGGAGTTTTGAACCATGGGTGTGTGCTATGCTTCTAAAACGTAAAAATGCACGGAGTTTCGTTGTTCACCTGATCTCATCTAGCTTTTGCGGTTAACCTTAAAAATTCACTTCACAAGTGTTTGGAGATTCATTGACTAGATCTCGTTCACTTGTTGGTGTAGGTACAGCGTTAAGTTGTTGAGCAAAACGCGCACTTCTTGACTGAATACCAATCAACAGCCGTCTGTGTGCTGTCCGACTGGACGGGTCTGTAAAAACTAGGAAGTCGCTTAGAGAAGTGTAGACTCTCTAGTAGGGTTCCGTAGGACAACGGAAACCAGTAATTAAAGACTAGGTGACATGGCTCGGATGTATCCACTCATAATCATCATCTCGGTCATCATCCTGAATTCACTATTCTCTTATTTCTACTTCTTTTCTCTTACTACTTTCTTCCGTTTTGACCGATTCTTCTTTATCTTTCATATTAGTGCTTTCTCTCTTGATGTAGTGATATGGTGTGGCAACTTAGACCGTTACTCAATGGTGCCTGGTCCTATATTGCTTTTGGTAATAATGAGGAAGTCATGAAACTCGCTGGTGCTTATTCACAATCCCCGCCTAAGCACTGCAGTTGGGATTACACAACGCACGAGTTGTATCAAAAGCTGTTAGTTTTGCCAGACAAAAAAGAACTTTCAGATATAGTTATAGTGGGAGGCAACCTCAACGCTCAATTAGGGAAGCTGAACCAATCGGAAAGGCACCTAGAAAGTAACTACGGAGTCCTGTGCCAACGAACCGACAACAGTGGTCGTCTCTTGCAGTTTTATTTTGAAGGTCACTTATTCAGAGCCAGCACTTACTTCAGGTATAAGGAGAGACACTATCTCACATGGTGTCTGGAAACATTAAGCTAACGATGGACATAGGTAGATTATATTACTTATAAGCCATCGTTGGAGATGATCGATGGAGGATTCCTGCTCTTCCCGGATTATTTGTTTGGACTGCGGTCACGTTAGTACGGACACATGTAGGTCTAAACCCCACTGGTCATAGGCGACAGTGGAGCTTGTGTGTGCTCAACTTGAGGATGAGAGCCTCAAGTGTATATTCTTATCCTATTCAATGTGCTGTAGAAAAAGCGGTAAGCACAGTTGTTAACCTACCTCCAAAGGTTAACAAAAGCCAGTGGATTTCCACAACTTCATCGAGACTGATTGATGCGAGAAGATTCACTTCAACTGGTTTTGACCACAATGAAGAAAGAAAGCAGCGTAAATGTAAATTGACTAAGTCTTCGCAATGCCCATAAACAGTAGTGAATGACAAATCGCGAGAGATGAAGAAGGCATCAGCATTAGGTAATACCTGGCAACCGTTTAGGCTTATTAAGGATACTGGCAAGAAGAAAATGATGGTTAGTGAAACCATCATCGAAGAAAAAAGATGTTGACAACCTCTCAGGACAGACGGTTACAGCGTTGGGTGGATCGCTTTAGAACACAGTTCAACTGGCCTACAGCAATGCTTCACTTGTCTAGCATCCAACCTGACCCTGGATGGTACACAAATGTTGGTGCTGTAACTGTCTCCCAAGTTTAGAAAGCTGATTCAAATCTAAAACGATATAGAGCATCAGGACTTGACGGTTTGGCACCAGAGGTTTCTCAGGACAGACGAGGAAAATTACTGAACAGAGTTACTAAGGTGCTAGGCAGTGTTTCAAAGTCCATGACAATCCGATCCGACTGGTCTAGATAGCTGGTCATTCCGGCTTACTAAAAAGAATGGGACTATTCATTTGACAATCAAAGGGGAATCAATCAGTCAAATCTGTAATGTCTACAGGTTTAACAGTTAAATATTGGACTGTCTTCACTTTATTCCGTTATATAATTTGATAAAAGAATTCAGTGAATATACGATAGTGACTTCGCGGTTTTAAACCTATTTACTTTCGGGAAGTCTTATTTCAATCGAAATAAAAGCTATTTAGTTGTGACTGGTTTAAATAACAATAAAGTTGCTGTGGATGTAATCAGGTTTTATAAAGGCTTGATATTAAAGTAGCATCACTATTATGAGATGTAATTAAATATCGATCTCATAACTGTCATGTGTACATCAGCAGATTTCGCTCTCCATAGCAAGGAAATCTGAAGTAATAGGTTTGAAAATATGAAGATTTCCAGATACAAACTGTCACAACTAAGTTTGTTTCTATGTATTTCCACAAGTGTTGACTTTAGAATTTTCTAATACCGTTTAGTTTTGATATTCGTTCCTAAGCCTTTTGAGGATCTTTTGTAAGATTTACCTTTACATTTATGGTAACTTGTAACAGTTTTTGATAATGAAAGCGCCCATAACACTATTTATGAATGCTTATAATTTCAGCAATAATCTCCCTTGAGAATTTCGTAACGGCTTATTATCCTCGATTTGTCATATTTTCGTTTACTTCCCATCTTTTAGGCTGTCTTTTTAACAAACAAATTTTATATTTGAAAGTTATGTTCCGAAGCCATGCATAAGTAGTGAGGTTACTATATGAACAGTAACAGATACTGCTTTGCTTCTTCTTGAATGGGTCAGTCCTTATCTGCACCTGCGCTTTCTAAAGAAACTAAGAGTTGGCAGAATGAAAACTACAGTGTTGCAGTATCCAGTATGCAAGGGTGGCGTGTACACATGGAAGACGCTCATATGTGCTTACTGGAGCTTCCTAATGATCCAAGAGCTGCCTATTTTTCAGTTTTTGATGGACACGGTGGAACAAGAGTGGCTAATCATGCAAGCATACACCTTCATGAAAAGATTGTGGAGCGACTGGAATATGGTAGGTCTTCATTTTAATGATCTTTGGTCACGAGAATTTGTGTTCAGTAGGTCTTGTTTCGAGATACGGCACAGCAATCGACTTCAAGTGGTACCTTTGCTGTTCCCCTCAACCATCTGATAACGATGGTCGTTTGCTACGACTGAGTTTGCAAACCATCTATTCTTCTTATTGTCATTATTATTGAACAAACGACATTGAAATATTGTTTTTCCTAGTAGTCACCATTCCTACCCTTGGTTTTACGCACGTATAGATGATCTTTATCAGTTATTTGTGGAGAGAATTGAGGGATTTTCCATTTCTTTCGGAGCACTGGTCTGTATTCTGACCAGACGCTAGTTCGAACACGTGTCCACTTCTTAGTGCATGCAAAGAAACTGCGTTAGGAAGACTAACAGTGTTATTTACCACGAAATAGCTTTAACCTATCTCGAGAATGCTCTGAAGATTGCAGCTGACATTCAAGAAAAATTAAGGAAAATCATAATATTTTGGTAGTTTCGATCGAATTATACGGCGTATGACAGTTGACTCCAACAATCTTGAAGCCCGGTAACAAAAGGCAATTCAGCGAAGAAATTTTTTTTTGACGATATCATTTTCCAAAGCCGTGCAACCATATTTATATATATCACAAACATATCACAGTCTGTTATTAAACGATGTTGCATGGTTGGATTGTTAAGCTGGTGCAAAAAGCTGAAACCAAGAATGGGAAGGTGTTGCGTAGCAGTCTTTTAGACAATGGAAGTAATGAAAAAGGTAAGGACTTTGACAAGTTAGAAAGTGTTGCTTGATGTGAAATGTGAAAATTGCATGTCTACTTAATAGACTACAAAGAACAAGGGTCATAATGAGGGTGATCATAGTAAACTAACCAATTATAATGGAATCGAAAAATTGTGAGAGTTAAAATTATGGTAAGATAAGAAATTGAACATACTTTTGCATGCAGATATCAGAATTGAATTGGTGAATTGCCGGTGCTTCTGCTATACATAACTGTCGAAAGCGTACTCCTTTTGACTCTCTAAATGACACTGAAGGACTACTCTGGTAGGGCAATATATCCAGAGTTGCCATAATATTCACAAGTTGAACTAGTAATAGATTTACATTTTTCTTTCAAGAACCATGCAGGATACTGCTCAGAAATACATTTGGAAAGTCCACGCTTTGTGCGGTTTATATAACCAGCTCCATAGGAGCAAGTAAATTTATAAAAGCAACTTAAATGTTACTTGACAAAAAGTCGATGTGATGAAGGGTAGTAAAAGCTTAAGAGATGGGGAAGACATTGACGCCGCTTAACAATTAGAAACTTTAGATCTATTGGGTAAAAATCGGTGGAAATTTTGACGATGTGTTCGTAGCCGAAAAAGATAGATCGGTAATTCGCCTCAAAGCGAAGAAATATGGACATCGTCCTATCATTAGCTTCAGTAAAACGAGTACAAATTGCTCAATGTAACGGATTTAACGCATTTTATCACCAGTTCAACTTCATGCAGTTTAGAAGACTACAGGGTACATACAATACAAAAGTAATTTACATGCCTTAACGTGGAGGTAGTCAACTATTGTAAAAACAAACGGGTGGGGGGTTGCTCAGGTTGAAAAGCGTATATGAAAGGAAGTGAAGAAATATGATGAGTTGTCGTATTTCGTGAAACTCGCTTTTCTGGCAAATTGAATGAAAACCTGGTAAAGAGTTCAACTGTCTGTAACTACTAGTTCTGATTGGGCAATACCACTAAGTCCTTATCCCTTTTCTACTTTGAAGGACCTGTAAGTAGACTAGAACAGAGAACCGTAACTGGTTCTTTCATATTCAAATGTGGCGTATGTCGGACTGAATAGCGTCCTTCACTAGTCATACTTCGTGATCTAAAAACTGTTTGAATATATTGGTTGAGAAATCTTGTAGGAATCTCATTGACAAGTACGTCACCTCAAATATTTTTACTGTGAGCACTAATAGGTATGTCATAGCTTACTTGTTAGCTTGTAACGACCAGCTGTTGATACGTTTTCGTCTAACCTGTAGGTAGGTACGTTGTTGCAGGAGGGTGCGTAGAGCAGTGTGAGTTTGGTTGTAGCCACGAGAATCTGGAAGGGGAAAGAGGAAGGCAACAAGGTGAGCCGACGACTCAGCAAGTACAAGCTGTCATTTAACATGGGTAAGTCAAGTTATGCGAATAAATCAGAACTGCAGTTCTAAGTGTACATTACTTCAATACGTGTGTCTTGAATATGTTGACTGGTTACGATCACTATTTGTATTTATTGAGATTTATCAGTGATATTTGACTTAACCATTCTCCTAACTCATTCCCAACTACTTAATGGAGCCAACTATTTCGTCGAAGGTTTGCGTCGAGTACATTCGTCATTCTGCGTTACATAAAAGAACTAATCTTCGTCGATGAAATATTCCTAGCGGGTTTGATCTTTTTGCATCCAGGGTACTAAATGTTGCTTAATAACTCACTCACTACCGTAGTCTGAGCATAAAGAGTGGAATAACTGCACACATCAAGTTACCCCCTGATATTTAGATCAAGCATGAAAGAAGTATATTTTCAACTGTTGTTTGAAGAATCAAGATTCCGTCAGCTGACTTTATAATCTATGGCATCTGGAAGATACTCGCTAAATCTTAACGGAAGCCTTTCTTTCTTATTGCACTGAAAAAAGTCACCAAATGACAGCAAACTGTAAGGTGACTAGCACGTAGTAACTACTACTTTCATACTGTGTGCATTTAGTACTATAACTGGGAAGAAGATTACGTAGGTCTTTATTTCTGACACTGTCAATACCCGCCCCCAACAATATTCTTGTTGCCTTCCACATTTTTTCTCCTTATATGTTTGTCACCCTTTTTCCTTGTTACAGAAGAAAATAAATAAGTTCACACGAAGAACTGATGTTTCTATCCACTGTCCGTTATTCTTAAACCGTTTATAATCAAAAAGGGTTTAATCACATTATTTTACCTATTGATTCCAGCCCAGAATGATATAAAGGAGGCTATTCGCCAGGCTTTTCTTTGTTTGGATGCTGAAATGCAATCTGAAATGACCTCTTATTCTGTGAAGTCACAAATCTCAAGATCAGACACATTAAACAATTCAACAGTATCTGGTGCAAGTGTGACATCCAAAAGCAGTTCTGTTGAAACACATAATGAAGGTTCGGGGAGTTTCTCCCTAAAAATCCCAAATCCAGGTGATGAGTTGGCTGGATCTACTGGGATAATTGTACTACTGAAGGATCAAATGCTTTACTGTGGTAATGCTGGAGATAGTCGGGCCGTGTGCAGTAGGCGTGGAATCGCAGAACCCCTATCAACAGATCACAAACCAACTTTGCGTGCCGAGAAGGAACGTATTTCTGCTGCTGGTGGTTGGGTAGATGCAAAACGTGTAAATGGGAACCTTGCACTTTCACGAGCTTTTGGAGACTTTGTTTTTAAACGAAACCCACGGCAGTCTGCTGAAAGTCAAATTGTAACTGCCAATCCAGATGTCTTTGTCCGAAGAATTTCGGTTGAGGACGACGAATTTATTGTACTATGTTGTGATGGAATATGGGATGTGATGACCAATCAGGAGGTTATAAGCTTTGTAAGACTTCGACTTGGTTATGGAATGCCCGCTTCCAAAGTAAGACTATAATTTACATAATTTTTCATTCTCTATCCAACATTACACTGTGCGATGAATAATATCAGGTGTATTATGTAAAAGTGTAGCGCAGAAAAACGAATTGCTCTATTTCTAGCATGTTTTTTTTAATCTAAATATCTACCAGAATGTCCTAGTCTCAAGGAAATATTGGAAAATACTGTGCTGGGAAATTTACATTATCCTTTGGTCACATCGTGAAGTGACTGGAAAACACCTGGTTATTGTCTTTTCAGCTTCTCTTGCACTTGAATGCGAATGACTCTTCATGGATATGTCTTGTTTTAGGATGCCACTTAGTAATCTCACCTGTACTGAACCCTATATTCTATAGTTTATTTCTGTAGAATGTCAGGTGAGCTGCAAATGCCTCTTTACTGCGATGTTAAGTACCTTAAGTGTGTTCGTAATTTTTAGATGGTTTAGCTGTTTGCTTCTCACCTTTATTCTATCTAAATGGCTGAGTATTTAATTTTTTTTGCTGAATACATCAATATACCACATAGTCTATGCTGAATGAAAATGCAGAAGTGTGAAGGACACTATCATGTTAATTGCAAATGAATTACATTTATTGGTTTGTATGTGACAAGACAACTGGCTACTGTTATACGTAAATTTGCTTCATGATGCAGAATAAAATACCATTTTCTCACTTTAAAAATGAATTCATTTGTAATAGATACAGCCACTTTACTGAACAGCTTGATTTTTTTTCTAAATGGGACTAAAATATAATTCCAACCAGAACTCAATAAAAGTTTAATAGTATTTTTAGGGGAAAATGATAGTCGGATTTTCCGAACAAAATTGTATGAAAATATCCACCACTGTTGAAAGTAAATTTCATAATGCATCATTTTCCTAGGTATTCCTGAAAGTCCCAGTACTTTGATGACTGAGTAACATCAATTCAGCATGATAGACTGTTTGGAAAATTCTGCATCCACCAGATTGATATATTCAATTATCAGTTTATCTTTAACTCTGAACAATCAAATCGAAAATCATGATTGTGGCGGGCTACGAAGTTTCTTAAGCAGGAAAACTTGCGGGAGTACAGTTCCTAGTGATCTGAATACCAAAACCGTTTTATCAAACAAATGTGTCCAAACCATTGTACGGTTATAACTGCTATTCACAGGCACTATTGGTCACGTAGTTTTATACAATACTTTTACTTAACTGAATATACCAGTGATAGAATGCCATGTGACACGTGGTAGACTTTGTCTTGTAATCAATGTTATTTCCACTAGCGAGTCGATTGATCTCGTGGTAATTTCCGCCAGTCAGAAAAAGGCTCTAGACACCATCTAGTATCTCTAAGGACCTTTTTCATCATAGATTCCTCGGTAGTCCTCATGCTAACTCGGAACGAAAACTGCCTTGATTTAATATTCCTATCTTATTGTATGGTACAAAATGCATGTTTGTTATTAGTATTATTCGTATACCAGTTATAAAAAAACAATATGCAGTCTAAGTGACTTCCTTATTTTCCGAATCAATTCTTGGTGTCTAAATTACTTTTAAACCACACTGATAGAATAACTATTCTGCAGAAATATCGAAAAAAGTGTAATATACGTTCGTCCTTGATTTTGAACAGACATTCACTTATTTTTAAAACAAAGGTGTAAATAATACTACTGGTGCTATATCAAATAGACTAATCTAACGTAGAATTACATTCTATCATTGCTCAGATTCTATGCTTACATTAAAAAAGATGTATTCTAAGCATATTGGGAAGTTTAAAAAACACCTTGGCGCCAAGTTGTTGGTATACTGACAATCAGGTAAATCTTTATATCGATTAGTTTCTGACACTGCTGATTTTCAGTTGCAAAGTAGATGTACTGAAAATCAATAACAAAGTATATTTTAAGGTAGTAGTTCTACTGACACCTAGGAAACTAAAGAGTGCACTGGAACAAAACAGCAAGGATGACAAGATTTGTTTTTAGTGCACTAACCTGGTTTCATTTCCACTCACTTTGGTAGGAGGTATTTTTTTCGTTGCAGTCGTATTCTTTCTTTTTAAAAGGTGTGCGAGGAGCTTATGATGCGATGTCTAGCACCGGACTGTCATACAAATGGTTTGGGTTGTGATAACATGACCGTCGTTCTGGTTTGCCTTCTTCATGGTCGTCCACTCTCTGATTTACAACACAGATGCTCACGATTATGTCCTGTCGGTCCTGCAGCTGATATTCTAGGTGCTTAAAACTATTTACTTTTGTTGTTATACATTTCATTCTCCAAATTTGATACTGATTTTCTGTGCCATTCAAGAATCCCAAAGATTTTACTTTCACATGGTGCTTGTACACTCTAATCTATTGACTTATATTAAGCTATAATTTTCCAAGTAGTAACTTGCTTTTGCCGAATATTCATCGCCCTATCACGCATTTATTTTAACCCTAAATCGGATTTTGTACACAGCCGTCTCACTTCATTCTCGTACTTAGTACTTTTTGACTTCAGATAAAATTACAGATAAATATTGATTTTATACCGCAAAAAGTACTCCTGTATCAATATCTGAGCTTCTTTCTTTGATGTTGAAGTGTAGTTTGTTTTCAGAGTGAGTAGCAGATATCATAACGTAATTCCGCTTCTTGTTTTCAGATAACTTGAGATCCACCTATTCTGATGATCAGCATGATGGAAGGAAATAAACTGTGTAGTACTACGTACCGATTAGGATCAGCAAACACGGCGATGCTGACAGGAGTTGTGATACTTGATAACAACCATCTAAACATGTTTTGAAAACTGGGAGCTAAAGGGGGGGGGGGTGGTTGTCGCGACTGTTGCAGAGACAAGGACATGTGTTTAGGATAATCTTGGAGAGAGATCGAGTAACAGATTGGTGGCCTACCATCCAGTTAAATTTCAAGTGAGATACTGCTTTCTGTCACCCGTATTTCAAAAAAAAAACCCAAGAAAAATGTAACTAATGTATAGTGGGGACACGACCAGGAAGTTGTGGTTGGGGGATACCCTAAGATGAGGGCCTGGAAACTGTTAGACCGTCTGAAGCAGTAGCTGGAGTATCGAAGTCAAACATAATTCTTCTCGACTGGTTTCAGTTGTCATTCGTTTTTCCCTTGAGACAGGGGAAAAAGCTCTAAATAATGTGCATCGCACCACTAACTAGCCTTTGCTGCAGCGCTGCTAGTCATGTGACAGCTAGTGGTGTAACGTCCACGAAGGTATCTGTGTGGGATAGTGTTTATCAGGGATGGTGACTATTTTTGCACATAAAAGTTTGTCTTACCTTTTCTAATCTACACTACTTCTGGAATATCTTAACGCTACGGGCCGCATTTCCACGCGAATTTAACCCAGTACATGATGGTAAAAAATGACCACTCCATCCATCCAAATCAACATTACTGCGTAACGGTCCAAATTGCCATAGGTCATACTCGTACATCGAGTAAAAGGTAGTGAAGTGGAAGATGAAGAAAAGAGAATCCAGTCAAAAGAAATAAAAAGTACGAAAAGAGAGAAAGGAGGGATGAGAAGATGGTGAGATTTGGTATAGCGTTAAGATGAGAATAATGTGTATAGGCATCTGTACCACTGACATCGGTTCTGAGCCGTATCGCCTAGTGTCTCAAACCACTGGTTCCTCTTGTCCCGCCGACCCCAACCACCCAGTCTGTATCTCCCCACATGGCTCAAACCAACAGTCACACACATCATACATTGGTGCCATGTTTTAGTCTGGCCGCCTCGAACCTTTTTCCAGCCTGAACCTACTTCGGCCAACATTATGTGACTAGGCACACGTGACTAAAGGCCAAACATGAGGAAGTGTTATAAACATTTTGTCTGTTGTGGTGTGGCGGTTGCATAAAATCAGCGTAGATCATGTTAAGCGTGTATAGGGTAGTGAAAAGTAACGCACGAGGTTGTTCTCGCAATTTTTTACTTATGACGTTCTACACACGCCTAGTCACCAAGTATCTCGAAACATGGTACCAAAAAAAGCAAGTTAGAAATTTCAGTGATTAATTCAGGAGATGCCATCAAAATCTCGACTGGCCCGTATTTTCTGTAAAACCTTTTAGAGCCGCACAACTGCCGGAATAGATAGTCGCAAACCTTGGGTGGCGGCTATGTTAGAAGTTCTACCAATAGTTGCTATGGGGAAAATTCTTGCTCTAGGGATGGTCTTCAACGTTGCCCTGTTTAAGAATCGAGGGTGGGATTGTTGAGCGTTGACCAATTCACTTACTTGGGGCCAGCTCTGGCGGGCCAGTGGCCAACGAAATCAGCATGGATACAAAAGGCCAGATCGGCTTTCACCATTTCACACGCCTTACGGCACCGCCGTAATGTCCGAATTTAATGGACTGCAGTTGGTTCTGCTCTACTCTATTCCTGTGAAACAACCATTAGAAGTAGAAGACACAAGAAAGGGTCAAGTGTTCAACCATCATTGCTTTCGTAACATAGACCGTGTGTTGTAGTGTCACCTCCTGAGTAGTGCAAAAGTCAGGTGTGGAGTTCTAGAGAGAAGAGGAAAGTCGGTCGATAACGTTTTGAACCTTCATCGACTGAGATGGCTGATACATGTATTACACATGCCTAGTCACCGTTTGCCTCAATGCGGAGTGTAAGCTGAAGTAGTTCCAGGCTGGAGAACGGTGGCCAGACTTAAACATGGCATCACTGCATGAAGTCAGTAATGTAAACTACCCTGTTGGGGTCTGCGTGACAACAGAAACCAGCGGTTAGACACTCGAAGTAGGCGGTAGCTCGGCATGCGCAACACATCCAAGCCACGTCGGCTTTTGGTGGTTCACAACCTCATTGACTGACTTGCCTGGTACCCTTCGCCTGACTTTGATATCGCCCACATAGTTATCACTATACGTACATACATAGTTATCACCGTACATGAGAAGTGCCGCGAAGTCACTAGTCGTCAAAAACCTGTAGCCACTTCGTATATTCTACTTTTAATGGCTGTCTCAACTGCATAGTGAGAAATAGCAACTCGCGGCGCAGTATACTCATCCTTTGAAAGGTAGTTGGATATCTACGGTCTTCAATGCTGTTTTTACACCAGACTGAGATGGCACTAGTCTTCTTGATGAGTAGTTTTCATCTGTTTCTCTAAATTGTCTAGTCGGTTTACTACTGGAAGTGCTGTCATTTTCGAGCAGCACTTGCAACGATCTTGTTGCTGTGGTCTTTCTACGTTCGCTTAGTCACAGACACGTGCTCGGATCACCACGTGATCACTATCCAAATACGTGCCCCAGAAGGATTGGAAATCTTTCACTAACCTCCTTCAGCGATAACTGACAGCAATACGGCCTTTGTCCACCGCTGAGTTGAGGTCAGTGGACGCTACGTCAGACGTTCGTGTTGGAGAAAAATTAATGTTTATCTGAACACATTTGTGGCAGGCGATTGCCATTATCTGTCCATTCGGCTGGGATTCCGAAACTGTCACCTGACTGCCTGATTTAGCCTACCCACTTTCGCATTGAAATCACCTGCTTCAACAACCACATCAGGACGTTTGGCTTTCACTGGAAGGCTAGACAGTTTTTGGTAAAACCCATCTTTCACTTCCGAATTGAGACAATTATGATCACATCTGACGTAAGCTCCTCAGAAGCCACTACACAGTGACTGAGTTTCATATCGCAATTAAAATATCAAACGTTGCTTTGACACCACAGACTTTACGGAAATGAACTATCCCCTGAAATGTTTAGCTAAAGTAGTAAGTGAGGTCGTAAAAGTATTGTTTTTGTTTGTCACCTTCACACGATCCAATCTAAAGGTAGACGCGAATCAACAATACAATATATATATATATATATATATATATATATATATATATATATATATATATATGCGCATTGGTGAACTGTCATCTACTGATTTGATGGGGTTATGTTCCCTGAACTGGATTGTTTAATCGTTGAGCTTTCGTTGTCCTTCTAGACGCCACCACCAGAAACTTCAGAAAGAAGTGGGCATGGAGACAGTGACAAGAAAAATAATGGAGTGCTGATGATATCTATCAAGACGATGAAAGCTTTACGATTAAACAACCCAGCTCAGAGGACACAATACAACCAAGAAAATGACAATACCTTGGCAAAAACAACCAATTATACAGAAAGGCCATCAGGACAAGCCAATAAATAAATTGCGGAGAGAACCTTATCGCTCGCTTTTTTCCGAAATTTGTACTGATGACGTGTAGAATGACAACGAAAGTTCCACGACTAGACAATCCAGCTCAAAACACAACTCCACAATTATCCTCCTGAGCTATAAATATTCTCCACCATGTCATCTGTATATCTGATAGTCTGTACTTTAATATGAGTAAAAATTGCGGACTATGGTAAGATTTAGTTCTTTTTTTGTTGGTTTATCAGACATATCACACAGTGGAACAGTTTTGTAAACTGAATTACGTCTCAGACATAACTTGTTGTCCATAGTCATACCAAGATAGGTACACAACTAGGAGACATCCTTTATTAAAGTCCTAATTTCCCCGCCTTCTTTGTGATAAAGGTAGTAGTATTTTCCATGTATCCCGAACAGATGCTGAGTCATTTCCGTTGTATGTATTAGGTGTTGATTCGATGAACATAGATTCAGTTACTAACCTCTCCCTCCACCCTGCTATGTTAGTTTTAAGGATTTTCACTCTGTCCCATCCTATTGTATTTGTATGCGGATGGTATTAAAAGGGGTAAGCAGTGATTTATTGATGATGTCATTAATTCTCAGAACATGAAATGACATTAAGTAGCTGTACAGTGGTGTTAAATGCCAAATTACGTTTTATTTTGTACAAAGCAACGCTTCCATTAAACAGTGATATCCATACTGACTAGTCTGGATATGAAAGATAAATAAGTATAAATAAATCTAACCGACGGGAATGCTACGTTGTTCATTATGTGTAGTACGAAAGTACAATCAGCAGATTTTATTTTGATGGTAATATACACAGCTATCGGTAGAGTAAGGTCTGATTTAATACTATAAATTTAAAGTATCTCGAAAGCTATATCACAACCATCCAAAATCATAGAAGACAATTCATACACTGAAGCTTTCTCCGCATCCACAAGTCCCTTTAATATTAGGGTTGTTGAAAACAAACTGACTAGACAGTATATCTTGCTGATAGTCCATTTCAGTACCCAGTAATGTCAGCTGAGCTCGGCGGTCGATGAAAATTCGAATTCCGTCCTGTTCCACAACTTCATCCCCAGGCTGGTGTCCCTTGAAGCAGAAATCTAAAGTGTATGACAGTCCATTGCAACCACGAGTTCTAACCCCGATGCGCAATCCTATGGCGTCCGGATTTCTCTGTAAAAGCTCTTGGACACGTGCTATGGCTGATTTCGTTAAAGTGATAGGTGCATGTTTACCAACAAGAGATGATGGCTTTGACCGAGCAGTTGTTTTGACTGAGTTTGAAATGGACCCCGATTTGCCTGAAAAGTAGCATTGTTTGGTTTTCCAAATCAAACCATTTTCAACTAAATATTGAGGGATTTTCGCTTTTGTAAGCAACTTGAAAACTGTAGCCCAACTCATTGAGGACTTAACAGTAAGTTACGAAGACATCTGAAGTAAAAATCAGCCAGAACACATTGGAATTATTCACGGATAACTTAAACACGATTTAACAAGTTTATAAAAAAACCTTTAGTCTCACGTAAATTCTCGTAAACAATAAAATTTACCATATAGTAGTGTGTAGTGTTCATCATTTTTCACATTTTCCGTGTGACGAAAAAAAGAAAGCATTGCCCAAATACTCAGTGATCTACACGCTCGATTTTGAACCGGTCATAAATCCGAATCCTGCTCCACTTACCGAGGTTTGGGTAGCATCAGTAACTCACAACAAGTGAGGCTCACTACTGAATGCACAGACGTGCACATGGTTATTGAGTTGCATTTTTTTTATTATTCCATTTTTGGTTCATTTGGATTTGTGCTGCAAAGTCGCACGAAGGACGGTTTTATTTACTACAAGCATTACCAGAGGTGTGATCTGCTAACTTAGGCATTCGGTTTAGGGTCTATATAAATGTGAGCTTTCCAAGTACGAATAGCCTACTAACCATCAAGTGACAAAACAAAACCTTTTGCATCCCCTCATGTGATTATCAGTAACCTTTAATAAACAAGGTGATATCTAGGAACTTTGTTTACGGTCACCTAAGGTTGTAGAAGGTGGACATCAATATCTTGTACTTATCTATCACAATGACTTGCATATCGTTTTCAGATGCACAGTAACAGCACCACAATTGGCATAAGGGGGAACGGACATAGCTGTCCAACTGTGCATCAGCACATCAATGTGGGATGTATTATGAATAAAGTGAGAGGAATCATTTGCATTTGTAAAAAGTTGTGAAACAAAGAAAGGGGATACATGTATGACATCACGATATAAATAAGGATATGAGTAAGAACAAACTTCCTATGTACTCCTTAGACATGATCAAAAATAATAGATGTGGCTCCGTAATCATCTGAATCATTCACTGGCAATACATAACCAGTCAGGATACAATTTGTCACATTATACATCGGTAACTGCGCATACATACCACAGAATGGTATGCCCATCATTTAAACGGATAATTGTACATTGGTTTTTAGGAGAACCGTACACTATTTTAGGCTTCTTAAAAACAGAACATTATTGTTTCTTCCCACAGTGCAACCACACACATTTATTTGTTCTTCATAGACTTCATTGGAAATTCGCATACAGATCATTCAAAATGCTATCCCAGACTAATATAAAACAGCTAAGGTGTCTGTTTTGAGGTACTTAATAAACAGTCAGTTCCACATTATCATCCAGTCAATACTACTAGTGGTTATTAAAGTGGCGAAAAATAATACAAAGTAATGAGGTATGTAAAAGCATCGATTGGTACTATAACAAAGAGGTTTTAGTGATGGTTTCTATAGTCCGCGCACTTCCATTTTAATGACTTCAGTGTGACATCTGATGTGCCTTGAAGTTGGTTATTTTGGGTACTAGGGATATCTGCAGACTAGATTAGAAAGAATGATCGGATAGTAGGTAGATAATTAAAACAAATGAGACAGTATTTGACTGGAAATTCATAAAGAATGAAGTTTTCGAAGAAAAGTTACTACGTTTCCTGCTTTCTGGTCTGAATACTTAATGTTAGACAGTTAAATCATCCAAGGTTTTATCTGCTAGCGCAGTAAAAGTTCCAGTGGATATACAAGACGAATACAGAATTGGGATTCAACCTGAAATAAATGAACTGGTAGAAGGGTCCAATGTTGGTGCTTAGAACACAATTTTAGAAGAAATGTAGTGATACATGAAACGCCTCATCAGTGTTTCATCAAAGAAACACTACTAACTTGTTTCTTTGTAACCAAAGGATGCAGAGACAAGTCACGATCTGTAAGCATCAGCACACTATCACAACTTTTACTAATTGTTCAGGTATACCGCGGCTTGGTCATTCAGTCTTCAAAATCCGTGACGACAACATTGCCAGGGTGATTTCTCCTGTGCCTGTAAAAAAACTTAGAACGTTTGTTCAATAGCAAATGCTTCGAAAAAGCTGACGCAAATAAGCATATCTAGAGGGTATCTACCAGAATGGTGACTACGATCTTCAGATTCACAACTGACAAAAGTTTAAAACAATTTATTTGCGTTAACTAGTTCATAGAACATAAGCAGTATGATAGAAAAAATTAGAGTCTCACACACAGGTGAATCGACTCAAGTTGTCACAATTTACAGTAGCATTTAAAGAACAAGTGGATAGAAAAGGGCAGTATGCACTACCTAATACATGTTTACTGGTTTATTACCAAACTTAGAATCATAGCCAAATATAGATCAAAATATAATGCAGAAAAGATCAAAATAAAAATTAAAGTTCAGTATTATTTTGTGCAATGTAGCCCTAAACTTCAACTCAGAGTGACCTGCTCATCGCCGGAAGACAAAATCTAATAGTCATGGTTACACCTACACAAACTTTAGCATGGGCATAACAAAATCGTTTTCACTCCTGACAATAATATCCTGTCCGCGAGTCAACCAGTTAGTTAATTTGATTTAATTCGAAATCAAGCGTGACTGCTAGTCCCATAAGTCTTGTTCAACAGAAAATTTAGTTGACAAGAAACTGCCATAAATTTTGACAGACAAATTTGGAGAAAAACCAAATTTTTATGTAGACACCTATTACACGGAATAAATACTTTCAAAATTCAATATATTGTTATCTAAAAATATTTTAGAGATCCTTAATGATTTAATTAAATCTATCAAAAGCTAACAAAATAAAACCTAGGCACAGCAACCATGAAAAAACACCACTGTTGATACAAATGGTTGATAATGGAATAGAAAAGCAATTCAGTCAGCTGGCTTCTCTACGTAGAGGCAGTGGACTACAAGTTCTTTCGATTGATAACCCTAAGGCGAGAAATCTCTAGAAGAAAACAAAATCATAAAGCTACAATTTCGTCAGCCGAAGATATAACCGTTAAACACTAGATAAAAGAGTAAATCACATGCATATAATTCTATTGAAACCTCGCCTGGTTAACTAATTCACTAGTTACTAGCCGGTCCGAAACCCGGATAAAGAGGGAAGGTTGGGCATAAGACTAGCAACCCTACCCCGTAAAACAGACCCAATCGCTAAGGAAACTTCTAAGCACAAACAAAATATAAAAATGAAAACAAAATTACTCCTCGCTGGAATCGGAGAGACAAATGACGCCGGTTGGTGAAATCCTTCGGGAAGCCACTCGGCCGATGTGTCTTCTCTCGATGAAAGTGAAAGTAAACATGGAATGTCCGCACTACGTTTGAACCCAAAAGGGCTGCCTAGATTGCAAGTGAGATGAGAAGGTATAGCACTGAAGTGTTAGGAATCTGCGAAAGCAGGTGGAATGGAAGTGAACTCTCCAAACTGTCAACTGGAGAGTCAATAATCTACTCCGGTCACCCAGATGACAACCACGAGCACACTGAGAGAGTGGCTATCATAGTGTTCCCGGGAGCATCAAAGGCTCTCATACAGTGGGAACCAATCTCCTCCTGCAGGATCATGACGGTAAGGTTCAACTCAAAAGGAAGGAAAGTCACAATCACATAATGCTAAGCTATGCACCTACAAATAATGCACATCAAGAGAAGGAGGGATTCTACAGACAACTACAATCAGTACTAGACAAGACTCCAGTTGGTGCAATCAAAATTCTAATGGGCGACATGAGTGCCAAACTGGGAGCGGACAACACAGGAAGAGAACTCATCATGGGTCGAAAAGCGCTCGGTGAAATGAACGAGAATGGAGAACTGTTCACAGAATTCTGTGCATTCAACGATTTGGTGAATGGAGACAGTGTGTTCAAGCACAAGGATATCAACAAAGCGAGCGACATGGATTTCGCCAGATGGACACACTAAAAATCAGATCGACTTCATCTCAGTCTCAAGAAAGTGGACATGTAGTCTACTGGACACAAGATTAAGAAGGGGAGCAGATGTAGGTTTACACCACTCACTATCTAGTGCAAAGAACCTTCAAAATCAAGTTGAAAGCCTTCAAGGAAGTTGGTGATAGACGACCACAGTTGAAGTCCAACACCCAGAACAGAGACTGAAGGGCAAAACTACAAAGGAAATCTTCATGTAAGCCATCAAGACAAAATGGGAGATATCGAGCAACATCCTTGAAGAAACCTGTGTGGATGAGCACTGGAACTCTTTTAAGGCTATGTGGAAAGAAACCTGCATAACCGTGTTAGGAAGGAAGAAGAAAGAAGATAAGGAATGGATCTCGACGGATACCTGGAAGCTGATATAGCAGGGAGATAAGGATGGTGGAGCAGAAGATAAACTAGTGCAAGGATGAACGACGAGAAGAGGGACTGAGTACAACGTACAAAACACTGGACAAAGAAGTGAAGAAGAGTGCACGGAAAGACAAAGGACACTTCTACGACACACTGGCAAGTGAAGCAGAACAGGCTGAGAGCTGGTAGGAGAGACCTGACAACATTGTATCAAATAACCAGGTTACTATCTGGGATGGGACCAACACAGATGAAACGAATAAAAGATGATGAAGGCAATTTAATTACCAAAGAAGAGAAACAAAAGAAACGATGTGGTGACCATTTCGAAAAGCTGTTGAATCGACCACCATCTGAAACTTGTCCAGAAATACCACCAGCGACAGCAGAACTACAAGTAAACACAAGCCTTTCGACGAAAGTCGAAGTCCTGAATGACATAAGGCTACTGAAATGCGGGAAAGCAGCAGGACCAGATGGAATCCCGCCAGAAGCACTGAAAACAGATGCAGAGACAACAGCGGACATGCTCACACCGCTGTTGCAGAAGGTCTGGAAGGAAGAAAGGTACCTGGAGATTGGGAGAGGGGCTACCTTGTCAAACTCCCGAAGAATGGCGACCTAAGCCTTTGCAAGGAGTGACGAGGAATCATGCTTTGTCCACCCCAAGCAAAATATTAGGTCGCATCTTCCTGGAGAGACTAAAGGATGCGCTGGATTCAAAACTACGACCGGAACAGACTAGCTGGATTCAGGAAGTACAAATCATGTGCGGACCAAATTGTAACGCTTCGTATCGTCATAGAACAGGGCATAGAATGGCAGTCAACCCTCTACCTCAACTTCATCGATTTTGAAAAGGCCTTCGACAGCGTCGACCAAGAGGTAATTTGACAGTTGCTTCAACACTACGGAATACCACAAACCTTTATCAACCTCATTCAACAACTGTATGAAGACTCCACATGCCAAGTAATTCACAATGGGAAGCTCAGTGATACCTTTGAAGTAAGTGAGGACAGGAGTGAAACAAGGCTGTCTACTATCACCAATGATCTTCCTGATTGTAGTGGACTGGATCATGCAACAAACAGTGAGGGGCGAGAAGAGGGGGATACGCTGGACTGATGAGGGGACCCTAGAAGATTTCGATTTCACCGATGAATTATGTCTAATGTCACACAAACTTGAAGATCTACAGGCGAAAACTAACAAGTTTACAGAAGAGGCAGTGAAGATGGGGCTTCAAGTGAATGTAGAGAAGGCATAGGTTATGATGATAGCCGACCAACAACAGCGTCAACAACAAGCACCGATCACCATCAACGGTAGAAACTTGAACGAAGTAGTCTCTTTCACCTACCTGGGTAGCACTGCTTCAACTACAGGCAGCACAGACGAGGACGTCAAAGCTAGGATCGGAAAAGCGAGACTGGCGTTCATTAACCTGAAACCAGTGTGGAGATCTTCTGCACTCAGCACAAGGCATCAACAAGATCTGGATTTTCAACACCGATCCAGTCAAGTCAGTGCTTCTGTTTGGTTCAGAGAGTTGACGCGTTACGAAAGGCGTTGTAAGTGCTTATTCGGGGTTGAGAACATACAACTCTTAGGACACATGATTAATAAAGAGGGAATATCACCACTACAGACATTCATCAACAACTGCCTACGCTCGTTACTGAAGATCAGGTGACCAGAAAGAATAAGCAACAAGGAACTCTGGGAACGAACCAACGAAACAAGAACCTATCGCTCAACAAATTTGCAGAAGGAAGTGGAGATGGATTGGCGTGCACTGAGAAGACCGACTGGGGACATCACGCGCAGACCAGTTGCTCGAGTGGAACCCAGATAGGGAATGACGGGTTTTTGATCTCAGGGTGAAATAGAGGAGGTCATATGAAGAGTCAATGCAAGCTTGTGGGCAGTCTTGGCGGCAGGTTCAAAAGACTGCAAAGAAGAGAGTGCAGTGGAGCCCTATGTTCCACTAGGAACCCAAGGGAAAATAATAATTGTGTAAATGTATATAAACATTAATGTTCTTGCCCGTTTTCCCTTATATCAGTAATTAGTCTAGCAACGTAACAGATGAATTACAGAGGTCGAAAGATAAGATAGTTATCTCAGTTGGCTGTTAGCCAAGGGAAAATCTGCACTTCTGAATCGGGAGGTAACTCAAGCGTTATAATGCCCGCCAGCACAAATATCCAATACCCAATATCTTTTAACGTTTCAGTGTAAACCAGTTGATTTCTCCGCTCTCGCTTCTAGGTCTTGCGGAGCTGTTCCAGATCTTTGATGGATTCCAACACAGTAGGTCTACCCACTCGAATGCTGTAGTTCTGGTTAGCCCGAGGGGCTGTTGGGTGTTGGTTAGATTTGTAGGGAGTGTTGTTTGTTTGTTTGTTTTTTCTTCCAAGGACTTTGGTGTAGATGGATTACTCGAATGTCGTGCCAGCAGACATTTGGCCGGACTGGTTGTAAAAAGGAGATGAAAAATATGTGCAGAGAAATCAAGGGAGTGGCTGCGCATAGACAAATTAGAAAAGGAAAAGGAAAAACGAAAAAACCTATAATAAAAAAGATTAGGAAACGGAGAATAGCACAGAAGAAGAAACGTTGGTAGTTTTATGGGGAATAGGTGATAGGGAGAGCTTTCGTTAAAGTTTGAGGGCGTAAAGTCTGAAGGAAGAATAATAAATAACATGATAAGCCGAATGGGAATATAGTAGTTCTTTTAGTAGGAGACGGTGAGTGTAGGGGACGTCTATAAGGTATAAGGTTGAGCCAAGTTTACAGTGATAGTGGTTTCACAAAGTGTTCAGTAACGGTTGGTCGTACCGAGTTAGAAGGTCCTGTCATCCTAGTCCACATCCCAATTGGATAAGCTTAAACCGTGCGTCGCTGCGTAACTGTCCAACCTCTTCTTGAAGCTGTCAACAGACGGAGCAGTAGCAATCTCAGCCAATGCCACGTCACAGACAGCAATTCCGAAATAGAAGTCTTGGTAAATACGGGACCTGCTCTTAGTATTCTCCCATGAAACGAAGCCGAGCGTGGACACCAAAGGCCCAAAGTACGCTACTGGTAGCCTATAAATCACAAATAACGACGTCCGGGAGGAATTCCATCATGCTGTGTCTTGAGTTTAAACGGCATTTCCCTTGGCTTGTCGCCATGATGAACCTAGACCTAACAATAATGAACAAGGATTTTTGGATAGGCACGAGTTTTTAGTGGATGCGAAGAAGCGGAGGTCAACGCCGAAGGAAACTTCTAGATACACAGTAGCCTAAAGTAGTTTAGCCACGTCTTTAAACTTGGTACAATCCCCTCCAGCATCAACTGCAAGGTTTAGAAATATATTGGCCAATTTTCTGAACCTGATGTCATCCAACTGCAGACCTCTCTCGCAAGCCTTAAGGTGACACAGCAAATGAACACAGGGGTTCATGTATTCCCAAAACCCAGAAGACTAGCGTCAGATAAGCTGGAAACCGCCTCGGCTAGGCATCATTCGCCCTTCTAGGAGTCATCAGCCCTTCGCATTGCAAATAGTGCTTAGGAAGAAATCAGACTTGGGACCATGTGGTGATTATAAAGCGCCACACAAGCGAACCATTCCTGGCAGGTACCCAGTACCGCATGCCCATGATTTCTCCAGCCGCCTTGAAGATGCCACTATGTTCCCTAAAATAGACCTGGTCCGGATGTAACAAAACGATCCTGTGGCCGAAGAAGACTTTCCAATAGCAGCCATCACCAAATTATTTGGTTCATATGACTTAGTGCGGTTGCGTTTTAGCCTTCGTAATGCTGTACAAACTTTCCGGCGGTATGTTGACGATCTTCTGCGCGACTTACCAGCTGCCGAAGCATACGTTGATCACTTGCCGATTACCAGTTTAGATATAGGCTTACATGAGGGTAAGATACAGGCGGTTTTACAGAAGCCAAAAGACAATGGCGTGGTGATGAATTAGAGTAAGTGCTTATTCGGGGTTGAGAACATACAACTCTTAGGACACATGATTAATAAAGAGGGAATATCACCACTGCCAAAAGAGGTAGGTGCTATCGGCTGGTAACCAATACCTATCTCCGTAAGGCAGCCAAGAAGTTTTCTCAGTCTGGTCAATTTTTATCGTAGGCTTATACCACATGGTGCGCAGCACATGCAAAGACTAAGCGACGCATCAAGAGGAAGTCCAAAGTGCTTTAAGTTACCTAAGGAAGCTATTAAGGCTGTCAACAGATTGAAAACGGCTTTAACAAAGGCTAAAATTCTAAAATACCTGGATGTCAGTGCACCACCAGGGTTTATGGCCGGTGATTCTGGTAAGGCAGTGGGAGCAGCATTGAGTTTGTGGACAATCAAAGGTAATCAGTGGCGTTCTTTTCAAAACGCCTTTCCTCACTCGAAACGTAGTATTCGAGGTTTGTACGAGAACTGCTAGCGACTTTTTCAGCCACCAAGCATTTCCGTTTCACAGCGGAAAGCAGGACGTTTACAGTCTACACTAATCACAAGCTTTTAACTTATGCGCCAAATGCAAAGCCTGACGGATACTCACCACGTAAAATTGATTTTATATCGCAGTTCATGGGTGATATAAGGCGCCTTCAAGGTGCACAAAATTACGTGGATTCGTTGTGACAGAATTCAACCACCCCTTAGTCTTATATATGAGGGACCCTTTAGAGTTCTCTCAATAGATCTCAATAGGGATAATGCAACCATATAAGGACTTAAGCCAGCATATTTAGACAGTGGTCCACCATACGTAACGCTACAGCAACTTCCACAGCATATGGTGGATGGTATAATGGACAATACGCAGTTTCGTGAACGAGTTAAAACAGTTTGGTTGGCACAACCTCGGACAAAAAGTTGACCGGCTAGAAGGGAAAAGGTTTGTAAAACTTTGCGGTGACATTTTAAACTGTATGATTTTCGTCTTCACACTTCATCCGGGGTAAATGCATGTTGTCTTCAGTGCACGTATTATAAAAAAGGTTTTTGGGCACCAAAGTAAACCCAACTATTTAAGCTGCCTTACTTTAGTCTGAGTGTTTATATTATTTTGACCTGGACTTGAAACATCGCGATTGCATAGCAGTCGGCCCGCAAACGCCCAAACCACAAAAGTTAAAGTTATCGATATCTAAGGGATATCCAGCGTATTGACCTTGTGGTGGATGAGTCGCTCCAAAGTGCGGACGTCAGAAACTTACAGTGAGTGCTCGGTACCAGTTACTTCCATTCCTAAGATAATATCTGTTTTAGAGTTCGTGTAAGATTACTTTTGACTGACCCTCAGAGATCTGTAGGAACAGGAGTACTTCATTATCCACTATCGCTACTAAACGAAGAAGTTCAGGATGCTTTATGGAGTACACGTATAAGAAGTTCGAGGTGAGTTTAGATTTTGTCCTGGTCGTTTTATACACTGTGCTGAGCATACTTTCTTTGTTAGGGCAGATTTCATATTTGTGGTCACTGTAATATAATAGTGTAACCTAATTGTGGCTTTGGTTTCCTGTTACTCATCCCTTGGAGCACGTCTTGCCCAGGCTCCATCACGACCTCCAATGGGGTTACTCTCTTGCGTGAACCACACAAATAAGGTGTGTCGCCGTAGACCAGCCCTTATCAAAGTGACGGAAACTGAATGCTTGATTGAAGAAGACAGAGAAAAGGCAAAAGCTACGGTTAGACGTTTTGCTGAAGTCCTTATATAAGAATCTTCTGTGGATGCTCATTGAGCAGTCGAAGCACTGACACTCAACGGAATAAACTCTGTGGATATCGATTGGGATTGTTTATTTCGGACACTAGGTAATCTCGACGCGGAAAAATCAACGCGACTAAGTGAACAGCACCCAAGGCTGCTTAGAGAGCCCACACTCTACGTAGCGGAAGAGGTGAATATCATATTTAGACTGTCTCTCAGTGAAGACACTCCTAGATGACTGGAATGATGCCACAGAAGCACCTATCTCTAACATAGGTTCTAGGTAGCACCCATCAATTACAGACCGATGAGGTTGACCAGCGCCATAGTAAGAATCCTAAAACGGGTAAACAAGAAAGCCGTCACAATTTACTTAGGGAGTAACAGTCTGTTGTGCCGCTCGCAATACGACTTCCCTAGGAATTTCTCTTGCTTGACAAGCCTGCTTACGGTCAGGGAAAGTGGGGCTAGTTCTAAGGACGATGAGACACCTGCAGATGGCATTTTTACTGACTTTGGTAAGGCATTTGACAAAGGACCTCATTACAGACTACTCAGGGGACTGAAAGGTTTTTGAATCACCGACAGTCTGCTTGCATGGGCAGGAGAGTCCCTCGTTGGAGTGAAACAAAGGGTAAAGATAGATTCTCAACTCTCCACTCGGAAACCGGTATAAAGTGGAGTGCCACAAGACATAGTCCTGGGTCCCCTTCTGTGTCTCCTACACGCAAATGGGCTGTCAAATATTATGAAATTCCCTGTGGTGTTAAAGTTTGGCGGGAAATTGGGAGTGACGAGGACATATGTGCGCTTCAGGGGGAGACCTAAGCAGCTCGTTTACCCGATCACAGAAGTGGCTGATGCCTGTCAATGCAGGTAAATATGAGATCATGCACTTGGGGCACATACATGGCAACACCCACTATATTAGTGAGGCTCCTCTACCATCAGTGCTGGCCCTCAATAACCTTGGAGTCACAGTGAGTTATGACTTGAAAACCACACACTGTAGATTAGTAGTGGCTCTTAGTTTTGAGACTCCATGGGCGGTATGCAGAAAGTTTACGAAAATAAGTGGTGACACGTTCATCATCTTGCCCATATCCTTAGTTAGGTCTAAATTAGCAAACTGTATACAGGCGGCTAGTCCTTTCCAGAAGGGTGACGCAGACCATCTAGAAAGAGTTCAGGGGGAAGCCACTGGTATGATCCCTGCGATGGCTGGTCTTAACTATGAAGACAGACTTAAGGGGCTGGACCTGTTCAATTTGTCCTATCACAGGCAGAGGGGAGACCTACATCTTCAGTCTACGAAACTACCTGCTCTCAAAAGTATATATGACCTTGGCCCAAGATATTCAAGGGACCTCACATTTTCATGCTACACAGGATTCTGAGAAATGACTTCGGATGCGGTCTATCTTCTCTTTTCTTTCCCCCTAGGTCAGAACATCTCAGAGGATGTAGCAGGAGACCACAAAGGCAAAGAAGGAACATGGTCCCTGCAGAGTACTGGTTCTAGCGTCGAGAAATCTACGCCTGAACCGATTCCCAGATGTAGCGTCCGCATCGTTAATCGACTAGTGCAAAAGGGGATTGGACAAGCACAGAAATCTACTGGGAGAAGATTAATATAAGCCCACAGCTTCATTTACTCAAACAACGAACTAGAATCTGAACCTGAGTGCACGTGATCTACTTCTGTCTATTTGCTATCTGCTACTTTCAAAAGTTGCGCGATTGTCTGCTCTCGCTTGGTCTTTGACCGGCTTTTTTCCCGCCCCTTTCCCCCCAGATTCTCGTGATCTCCACCAGCCGAGCACCCTTCTGCACCTCACGCTGCAACGTTTATTAACAGCCGATGGCAACCGGCCTCCTGTCTTTGCACTATTAGTGACACAAACTTTTCGTGGGTAGTATATATTTCCAGAGTGTAAGAAATCACCTGCTACCACCACCGGCAAACTGGAAAACTTGGTACAGTCAAACGTGTTGCCAAGCATGAGCTCTCATTTCTTTCCTCAGAAACCGGTCAACCTTCACCAGTGTGCAAGTGTCACCCCTAGAGGTAGGAGGGAACTAGCTCCACTTCAAGTGAGGCAGAAACTAAATCCTCCTTTGTGTCGATGGAACCCAGAGGACCCAACGGAACTGAACAACCTCACGAAATGGGTTGTGCTGAGAACGCACGGAAGGAAGTGAATAAGGTAAAGAGTAGACCGAAAACACTGGCCACCAAACCCAATATCCCACACTAACAGGACAAGAGGACGGATTCCTTCACTCCGTTCAACGCCCCTGTACCAACAGACTCAATCTAAAAAAGAGAACAGTTTGATAAGGAGAAGTGGGACGACTACTGCAGGAAGTTCAGAATGGAGACTGTTGCAGCCAACCCATGCCTCCTCCCTTGAGGAAGTTGGGCACCTCGAGACAAGCCGCCACCTCTCAGGGTATCAGCAACGACAGTAAGACAGTAGGAGAACATACTGCTACTGTTGCACCGACCAGACACTGTGGGTTCCTGCCCCATAAGGGTGAAACCAGACAAGCCTTGGGTCACCAGAGGCGGAGAGAAAGTCCTCACTTAGTGATCTGCACAAAGATGCAACCACGGTGGTGCATGGAATACCTGAACTGGCAGGTGTATCTACAAAGCGTGATAATAACCTGTATGATGTTGGGTAGTGAAGATAGCCAGCCACAAATATGGAACTTGAAAATTCGCCTGCCAGCAAAGCAAGTAGGTTACCAAACCTACGCACCTGCAGAGCATCCCCTCACCAAGATTGCCAGCTGTACGCTTTGACTATGAAGCCTCATTAATAGCAGTTCTCATGGCATGGTACTATGTAAAAAATCATTTAGGAGGCACTATACGATACTGCAAAAGCGATCCACGATCTGCCGGGCTGACAGATAGGAGGTAACCTCCGAAAATACCACAAACATTACTGGCTACAAAAGAACTAGCTAATGAACTATCTGTTGACATAACAATGAACAATACCGCCACGACAACACCAGGATGCCAAGATGGACCAAAACACGTAGGCTCGTCAGTCTAGCAGGGACTGGCAATCAGAATCAGATACAACATACCAGCCTCCAAGCAAGTCTCTATATTGCACTAGGCCCAAAACGCAGCTTCTTGACATGCTTCTTCTTAGGAGTAGCCTATTGGAGCTAAAGACAGTGTACCATAATCTGAAAGCGGGTATAATTCTCATCACGGAGACGTGGCTAGGGAAATGACCTCGTTCGGAAAGGTAAGGCACTTCAAAGAAGGTGAGGGAGTTGCCATGTACAATAGCACGCACCTAAAAGTCTAGAAAGAGGCTGATGGTGTGTTTGGCCTACTGCTGGACTACTTATGATGCCACTTCATCATCAACTAAACTGAGTAACTATTGGGAGTGGTACACGGGCCTCCTATCCGCATGAGAGAGAATAAGACAAGTACTCGGCGTCACTTCAACAACCACCTTGGCAGCCTATGACTATGTAACCCTAGCTGGAGACTATTACACTGGCACTCGACCTAGGATGTGAAGTCAGATGTGGGCATGTCTTTCGAATATAAACTTTGAAATACGTTTATCGCATAAGGATTGACAGGGAAGGTTGGGGAGAACTCCGGATGGGGACCGAATGGAAAAGGATTGCCACTCGACCGTGTTTTAACAGACGATGATCCTTCGGTGGATGGTGCCTGTTTTCAGCCGCCCTTTAGGCGAAAGCGACCTTGCCTTGGTAAGATTCTCCCTGATAACCAAAGGGAAACTATCAATGGCATAGCCTGGAAGCGTTCCGCTGTTACCGAAAAGCAGACTACCATCTCATGAACAATAAGCTCCTGGGGGTTTCATGGCCACAAGATTGCCATTCACCATCGATAAACGAACACTGGACGCATTAAAGATATTATCTGGAACATATCGAAAAGTGTACCGAAATCAACCAGACCTCTCAAACGGTCGTGGGTAACTCGCGCAACCCAGAGGCAAAAACACAGAAAAAAGAAGGCGTGGTATCGGTGGCGCACGCCAAACAAAGAATCAGACTTTCTTAGATACAAGGCGTTGCGCAACTTATATGACATGTGAGTTCGTAATGACTGGTACGCATACTAGAGCAACCTGGCTAAACAGTTAAGTTACAATCCCAAAAGTCTATATCGATCTCTGTCACTATGCAAACCGACGGATAAGGGTTTAAAACTCTTCACAGGACCGGTCGGAGAATCTCTGAACGGCATTGGGATAGCGGAGCTGCTGAGGGGCAACTCAACCCAGTAATGCATCCGCCACTGACATCCAGTTGTGTAACGAAGTTCCAGGACTGCGATGCGAAGCTGATGAACGTAAAGCCTTTTGTCGAAGCAAGTGTTTACGAAAAGTTCAACACTGAGAATAGGTAAATCTCCGGGTTGTGGCGGTATCAGACGGGTGGTCCTACGCAGCTGTGCTAAAGTGCCAAGCATATCCATTTGCAGCCTGTTCACACACTCTTCGGAATTGGGTCAAATCTTCAACTAATGGAAACGCGCAATGTTCCCACAAATCTTCAGGGGACGAGGCTGGTAAATAACTGGTGCAACTACAGACCAACAGCATCGCTTCCCATACCCTCCAAAGTACTGGAAAGCCTGGTTGCGGATGTTGTTTGGGGCTGCCTGAAAGGAAACAACATCGTTCATCCCGCCCAACATGGCTTCAGAGCCGGACAGCCATGTGCCACAAACCTGGCAACCGCTTGGGATAACCGAGCCTCCAGATGGGACAAAAGCAGACACTTCACGTTATCCTCTTGGACCTGGCCAAAGCTTTCGGAGGCGTCCCAAGCCGCACTATGCTTACTAAGCTTGTAAAAGTGGGTATCACTGGACCACTCGAAGCAGGGTTTACAGCACTTCTAGAGGACAAGGAATTCTGCGGTAAAGGAAACAGAATTCAATCAACCTGGAGAATGTAAGAACGGGAATTTCTCAAGGAGCGGTCCCTGGGCCACTCATATTTCCATTATTTTTAGAGATGGCCTGCCCATTAAAATCTCACCGTCTATCCTCCGATGACATCAAGGTGCTTAGTACAACGAGTGAGGAAGGGCATCCTAGAATACTCCACAACAGCCTGTTGCAGTTGGAGTCCTGGTCAGGTGCAAACGGTTTAAGCTTTGACGCAAAGAAAGGAAAGGCGATGTATCTTCACGCACCAGAGGTGACGAAAACCAGTCCCACTTTTAACGAGTGTGCAATGATCAAGGTATCCACTGGCAAGGACATGGGAATAAAATTTTTCGACCCACTGCATACCACTGGCAATTATAAGGGAATGGCAGCAAAGACGAACGCCATTATGCACTTTCTAAGAGAGCAGCCTGGATCGTATACCCCAGAGTTATTCCCTGTGGTGCTTAAGGCCTATGTTGGACCACACCTAGAGGAGTTCAACACGACAGCCACCCCCCACTACCAATGAGAGACGCAATTACTCTGGAGAAGGTACAGGGAAGGGCCACAATGTTGGTTGTCAGACTAACAGGGAAGACATAAGCGCAACACCTCGGAAAACTCAACTTGTTCACACCAAGCTATCGAAGGAAACGAGGTGACCTGATAACAGCCTACACCAAGTCGACCACCCAAATGGGACAACGTAGTCGGTTTCAAATCGACAGTCCGTTGGAACCCCACCCGCATACCCCACCACAGGGCAAAGACGAGAGTGAGATCTAACTTCTTCTCCCACGGAGTATGTGCCTTATGGAGTGCCCTGCCGAAGGAAGTAGCCATGGCTACATTAGCTGACTTCTTCACACGATTACCAGATGAGTAGGTGAATGCAAGTGGTTTACCCCGAACATTTTTCAGTAGCAACTGATGATACGCTCTTCTATCCCTAAATTTCACAACCATAGCATTCGCAATAAGACGCGTCCCATCTCTATGCTATTGCCATCCAATCCAATATCCAATATTGATAGTGCGAGCGTAGAAAACTAGTAGTTTTTGATCTCTCGCGTCTAGTTCTTAGGGCTTGGTTCCAGTTGTTCGGTTCACTCCATGGCGATAATCATCTTTTCATAAGTACTCTTCGCTATTCTTTTTCTCATTCTCCGCACCCAATTTCTAGCACTTTTTAAGTAAAGCTTAATAATTGCTTCCATGTGCTTACAAAACTGAGGGTCGCAAACGGTTAATTAATCTTTCCCGCAGCTCCACCGTCCCTCTCAAAACAAGCTAAGCTACAATTAGCAGGTAAAATACCTAAAATAGACAATTACTACCTCTAAAGCTATAGGCAAGAAAATGCAAAGGCTTCTGTGATCTTCAAAGGATTACAACCTAACAAAAAGAACCGAGCCTCAAGACCTAGGAGCGAGAGCTCAAAAACCTTAAGTTTTCTCAACTCACGCCATTGATATTGGGTGTTTGATATTAGAATTTAACCTTTGCAGCTGTTTTGTTTATCCACTCTATTATGTTGTGCTCATTGTAAGTCTGAATACGGTTATTTCAAGGCCGGACGATGAATTATGCCGGGCGTAAGGTAATAGTTTGGTAATATAGGGCCCAGTCTTTTGTTTTTGTAAAGTCGAGGTTTTTAATCTAAGACCGGGCCTTAATCGTTTTGTTTTTCAGTTCGAGGGAATGTTTTGAAATAGAACCTAATGGCTAATCATTTGAATTCAAATCATAAAACTATTTTAAATTCGTCACGAGACTAGACTGTTATCTTGTCCATGAACGTCCATCTTTCACTCAGCTTTTTCCGGGCTTATCAATGCCATGAAATCGGTATTATTGCCGTGAAATACATTTTTATTAGGTTTTATGTAAACTATCATATTCTCTTAATATGCTCACTTCAATAATAGGAATTTTTCCTGAAGCGCTGTCCTTTATGTGAGTCATTTGGCATCTTTTCCTCAAAAAGGTCCGCTTTGTGTTTGCTTGATTTTCCTATATGTACCCAGTGGAAAATCAAGCATGTGTCACGTGACATTGCTGAAGTGCTTAAACCACTAGGTGTGAGGCTCGAAGCTTAGGTGTGCTCCTAAAGCTACAACTCTCAGCATTCGGTTTTCTGCTTCGCAAAGAATGACGAAAATCCTGTTGGCTAGAATTATAGGAGCTAAACTACCCTAGAACAGTCATGAAATGCTTTTTTCGATTGAGAATGTGGTAGTTTTGTAGAAAGCCTACTATATAATAAGTGGTATCATAATATTTTCATATGTCCTACCTAATTACTTTTTTCGTAATTACGTTTACTCCAGTTAACATGAATTCGATCAACTGCATGCTTAGTATGATAGATCGATTTACTGTTGATGAAACTATCTAAAATCAACCTATCGGCCATCTTATAGATGCCACGAAAGACCCTATCACGTAATTTTAAGTCTATTGCTACTAGTTGCCAACGGAGCTGATAAATTTGCTGTCGCCTATCTTCTCATTTAATTACTAATCGTGGGTGACTGGGATAGGGGACTAATGATCACTACTACTAAATGTTTCAGTTTACAACAAAATACTCTACTTAATTTTTTTGCGCAGGGTATTTTAGTTCCCATGAATTAATTTCATCACGCAAACTACTCATTTTATGAAAATCTGTCGGTTTGCTCTCCAACGACGTTTTGTGAACACTTTTTGGGTACTAAGTTGAAAGTTTTGTGCTTCATATTCACTAAATTTTTATGAGTTGTGTGTGATGCTACTGCGATATGGTCATCGAATACGCCGTTACTTTTTGCTCCCAACCACATGTTATTGAGATTAAAGTCGAGGACTGACGAGCAACAAAGAACTTACTATCCTCTAAAGCAATTATGATTCTTGCAGCGACGAAATACTATAAAAGCATATTTGTAACGTTGAAAAAAAACATTCAATTTAATCATCTCATTGGGGGGATTAATTATTTAATAGATATCTCAAGCTGAATGTCCTAATTCGAATTCAAAGATAGTGCTAGTCATGGTGTCGTGGAGATTTTTTTAAATAAATTTATTTTTGGAGGAAATTGAGCTCGATTAATATGACTAATGAAGAGCTTTTCAACACACAGAACAAAACACTCGGTAACTAAGACTATTTGTCAAATATCATTCTCTTGGTAATTACCTGGGTCAGACTATTCATCTAACCTCGAGAGGGTTATATACCAGAATGGTGACTACGATCTTCAGATTCACAACTGACAAAAGTTTAAAACAATTTATTTGCGTTAACTAGTTCATAGAACATAAGCAGTATGATAGAAAAAATTAGAGTCTCACACACAGGTGAATCGACTCAAGTTGTCACAATTTACAGTAGCATTTAAAGAACAAGTGGATAGAAAAGGGCAGTATGCACTACCTAATACATGTTTACTGGTTTATTACCAAACTTAGAATCATAGCCAAATATAGATCAAAATATAATGCAGAAAAGATCAAAATAAAAATTAAAGTTCAGTATTATTTTGTGCAATGTAGCCCTAAACTTCAACTCAGAGTGACCTGCTCATCGCCGGAAGACAAAATCTAATAGTCATGGTTACACCTACACAAACTTTAGCATGGGCATAACAAAATCGTTTTCACTCCTGACAATAATATCCTGTCCGCGAGTCAACCAGTTAGTTAATTTGATTTAATTCGAAATCAAGCGTGACTGCTAGTCCCACAAGTCTTGTTCAACAGAAAATTTAGTTGACAAGAAACTGCCATAAATTTTGACAGACAAATTTGGAGAAAAACCAAATTTTTATGTAGACACCTATTACACGGAATAAATACTTTCAAAATTCAATATATTGTTATCTAAAAATATTTTAGAGATCCTTAATGATTTAATTAAATCTATCAAAAGCTAACAAAATAAAACCTAGGCACAGCAACCATGAAAAAACACCACTGTTGATACAAATGGTTGATAATGGAATAGAAAAGCAATTCAGTCAGCTGGCTTCTCTACGTAGAGGCAGTGGACTACAAGTTCTTTCGATTGATAACCCTAAGGCGAGAAATCTCTAGAAGAAAACAAAATCATAAAGCTACAATTTCGTCAGCCGAAGATATAACCGTTAAACACTAGATAAAAGAGTAAATCACATGCATATAATTCTATTGAAACCTCGCCTGGTTAACTAATTCACTAGTTACTAGCCGGTCCGAAACCCGGATAAAGAGGGAAGGTTGGGCATAAGACTAGCAACCCTACCCCGTAAAACAGACCCAATCGCTAAGGAAACTTCTAAGCACAAACAAAATATAAAAATGAAAACAAAATTACTCCTCGCTGGAATCGGAGAGACAAATGACGCCGGTTGGTGAAATCCTTCGGGAAGCCACTCGGCCGATGTGTCTTCTCTCGATGAAAGTGAAAGTAAACATGGAATGTCCGCACTACGTTTGAACCCAAAAGGGCTGCCTAGATTGCAAGTGAGATGAGAAGGTATAGCACTGAAGTGTTAGGAATCTGCGGAAGCAGGTGGAATGGAAGTGAACTCTCCAAACTGTCAACTGGAGAGTCAATAATCTACTCCGGTCACCCAGATGACAACCACGAGCACACTGAGAGAGTGGCTATCATAGTGTTCCCGGGAGCATCAAAGGCTCTCATACAGTGGGAACCAATCTCCTCCTGCAGGATCATGACGGTAAGGTTCAACTCAAAAGGAAGGAAAGTCACAATCACATAATGCTAAGCTATGCACCTACAAATAATGCACATCAAGAGAAGGAGGGATTCTACAGACAACTACAATCAGTACTAGACAAGACTCCAGTTGGTGCAATCAAAATTCTAATGGGCGACATGAGTGCCAAACTGGGAGCGGACAACACAGGAAGAGAACTCATCATGGGTCGAAAAGCGCTCGGTGAAATGAACGAGAATGGAGAACTGTTCACAGAATTCTGTGCATTCAACGATTTGGTGAATGGAGACAGTGTGTTCAAGCACAAGGATATCAACAAAGCGAGCGACATGGATTTCGCCAGATGGACACACTAAAAATCAGATCGACTTCATCTCAGTCTCAAGAAAGTGGACATGTAGTCTACTGGACACAAGATTAAGAAGGGGAGCAGATGTAGGTTTACACCACTCACTATCTAGTGCAAAGAACCTTCAAAATCAAGTTGAAAGCCTTCAAGGAAGTTGGTGATAGACGACCACAGTTGAAGTCCAACACCCAGAACAGAGACTGAAGGGCAAAACTACAAAGGAAATCTTCATGTAAGCCATCAAGACAAAATGGGAGATATCGAGCAACATCCTTGAAGAAACCTGTGTGGATGAGCACTGGAACTCTTTTAAGGCTATGTGGAAAGAAACCTGCATAACCGTGTTAGGAAGGAAGAAGAAAGAAGATAAGGAATGGATCTCGACGGATACCTGGAAGCTGATATAGCAGGGAGATAAGGATGGTGGAGCAGAAGATAAACTAGTGCAAGGATGAACGACGAGAAGAGGGACTGAGTACAACGTACAAAACACTGGACAAAGAAGTGAAGAAGAGTGCACGGAAAGACAAAAGACACTTCTACGACACACTGGCAAGTGAAGCAGAACAGGCTGAGAGCTGGTAGGAGAGACCTGACAACATTGTATCAAATAACCAGGTTACTATCTGGGATGGGACCAACACAGATGAAACGAATAAAAGATGATGAAGGCAATTTAATTACCAAAGAAGAGAAACAAAAGAAACGATGTGGTGACCATTTCGAAAAGCTGTTGAATCGACCACTATCTGAAACTTGTCCAGAAATACCACCAGCGACAGCAGAACTACAAGTAAACACAAGCCTTTCGACGAAAGTCGAAGTCCTGAATGACATAAGGCTACTGAAATGCGGGAAAGCAGCAGGACCAGATGGAATCCCGCCAGAAGCACTGAAAACAGATGCAGAGACAACAGCGGACATGCTCACACCGCTGTTGCAGAAGGTCTGGAAGGAAGGAAAGGTACCTGGAGATTGGGAGAGGGGCTACCTTGTCAAACTCCCGAAGAATGGCGACCTAAGCCTTTGCAAGGAGTGACGAGGAATCATGCTTCTGTCCACCCCAAGCAAAATATTAGGTCGCATCTTCCTGGAGAGACTAAAGGATGCGCTGGATTCAAAACTACGACCGGAACAGACTAGCTGGATTCAGGAAGTACAAATCATGTGCGGACCAAATTGTAACGCTTCGTATCGTCATAGAACAGGGCATAGAATGGCAGTCAACCCTCTACCTCAACTTCATCGATTTTGAAAAGGCCTTCGACAGCGTCGACCAAGAGGTAATTTGACAGTTGCTTCAACACTACGGAATACCACAAACCTTTATCAACCTCATTCAACAACTGTATGAAGACTCCACATGCCAAGTAATTCACAATGGGAAGCTCAGTGATACCTTTGAAGTAAGTGAGGACAGGAGTGAAACAAGGCTGTCTACTATCACCAATGATCTTCCTGATTGTAGTGGACTGGATCATGCAACAAACAGTGAGGGGCGAGAAGAGGGGGATACGCTGGACTGATGAGGGGACCCTAGAAGATTTCGATTTCACCGATGAATTATGTCTAATGTCACACAAACTTGAAGATCTACAGGCGAAAACTAACAAGTTTACAGAAGAGGCAGTGAAGATGGGGCTTCAAGTGAATGTAGAGAAGGCATAGGTTATGATGATAGCCGACCAACAACAGCGTCAACAACAAGCACCGATCACCATCAACGGTAGAAACTTGAACGAAGTAGTCTCTTTCACCTACCTGGGTAGCACTGCTTCAACTACAGGCAGCACAGACGAGGACGTCAAAGCTAGGATCGGAAAAGCGAGACTGGCGTTCATTAACCTGAAACCAGTGTGGAGATCTTCTGCACTCAGCACAAGGCATCAACAAGATCTGGATTTTCAACACCGATCCAGTCAAGTCAGTGCTTCTGTTTGGTTCAGAGAGTTGATGCGTTACGAAAGGCGTTGTCAACAAACTACAGACATTCATCAACAACTGCCTACGCTCGTTACTGAAGATCAGGTGACCAGAAAGAATAAGCAACAAGGAACTCTGGGAACGAACCAACGAAACAAGAACCTATCGCTCAACAAATTTGCAGAAGGAAGTGGAGATGGATTGGCGTGCACTGAGAAGACCGACTGGGGACATCACGCACAGACCAGTTGCTCGAGTGGAACCCAGATGGGAAACGGCGAGTTGGGCGTTCGAGGCGAGGGTGACATAGAGGTGTTCGTGTGAGGAGGAAATGAGAGCTTCTGGGCTATCGTTGAGCCAGGTTCGAAAGATTGCGGAGAACGGAGTGGAATGGAGACGTGGTACTGAATCCCTGTGTTCTGCTAGGTGCCCGAGGGACAAGGAAAATTAATATAATGATAATAATATTAATAATAATAATAATAATAATGAACTATTCATTTGCCTGTTTTCTTTCCTGTCACCTCCATTTGCCCATCTTTTGTTGGTACACTATTGCAGCTTACTGTAATTGCCAATGGCTATAAGCCAGTGAAAAGAAGTTAGGTTTTTCTTCCATCTTCGAATTCTAATAATCAAATGGTTTGGAGATTTGTAATGCTTTTGGAAGTTTTGCCATAGACATAGAGGTATCTATTTTTCACTTAAATCTGACGTTAGGTTTTATGCTGTCAAGTGCCAAAGTCTTTTGAATACTCAGAAACATCAATGTAATTAATTGCTAGTATTCACCTGCTGTGTTGAGATAAATCAAGTTATGGCGGAACCCAATGGGCAGTAGTAGTAGAGAAAATGTGACTTTTTTTAACTTTGTATGACACTCAAATCTGGTATACTTTTCATCTTATACTTAGCTCCGTAAGTGCTTTGGAATTTTATTCTAAGGTATCTTATATGACTGTAAGACACAAGAAACCTTTTGTTATTTCTGAACTTCTTGATTTCGTCCAACAACGAATGACCGGGTAGCAGTTTTATTAGATGAATGTTTAATAGTAGAATAGTGTATAACATGTACATGGTCTAAACTAGTGATGTGTATCATTCCGCTTCATGTTAGGCTGTCTTTTGCCATTCAGTAATTACTTGATCAGCTCAATTATTTAAAAATAGAATTAGCTAGTTGCATTAGAAATTGATGAATGTGTGGTTGTAGTGTTCATTCTCCCTGTGTGGGGAATTAGAAGAACTTTTCATTTAGATTATTTCAGTTGTATGAATAACTAATTAAATGCTTTAGCAAGCACAACTTTAGTATCAGTATCTTCTATTAAATTTTTTTGAATGAGTCTGCTAAAAATATGCCTTTCCACACTTTTACAAATTTACATGAAGTTTGATGAATGTACTATTGGTGAGGTCTCGAGGTGATTACTATCAGCATATAACTTCGTTATTCTTCTAACTTTTTAAAACACCACGTATACTTCCTTCTACTTGACAATAGTAAAATGTATTTCACTACAGTCTATTAACAATTTTGAATTACCGTGGTCGGAAATAAAAGGCTTGAAAACATTTGTAGGGTCTTATCTCCTGTACGTTTCCTTATCCAGTGAAATTGAAAAATTCATGCTGCATTGATATTTTGCTCTTTCATTCAGTCGATTAAACCTCTCAATCAACTGAAAACTATTCACAATGAACACTATGCAAAACTCCAGGGCAAACATGCATTGGAAACTGACTTGTTAGATGATCTGAGGTAAGTCAGTGTTCATCTTCACTCATCCAGACATTTTTAAATTGAGTTAAAGTTAGTTTTCATGTACAAGGCTTATAATGAACGACTCAGTTTATCTTTTAAGCAACGGACGTCGATGTTATTGTTGGTTTAAGATAATGAAACTATTGTAGCATGTTTCTTTTCTATCTGCCGAGGTGCATTTCACAAAATTTGTACAATAAATGTATAAAATGTGTGTTGAATTCGATTTGAAGATTATCCAATCTCTGACACTGGTTTTCGCTTACTCTGAACTCATGAGGTGACAGAATAGCGAATTTTTATGATTAGACTGTGTTACTTTGACGTAACTATAGCTCAACCACCTTGTGCACATCCTCACAGTCGGCAGTGACTCACATCTATTGCATTAGGACCAGTAATACTACCTAGCTGACCAAACCTCGATAGGTGGAGCTGGGTTTGAACCCATGACACATTGGTTCGTAGTCATCCCCCCTACACCACTGAGTCACAACTCCAGTACCTTGATGCAGAATTAAAATAATCAACTAGCTAAACAAAACAGGATTTGTTAAACTCATCAGTCTGGGTAAAGGGTTGACCTCATATATACGTGATTATATGTGTTACAATAAAATATTAGTATAAATACATGCACATTACAAATTAGAATAGTAAACTAATTGAGCAAAATAGTAGTCGGCATTTGACAGGTGAAATGGGACTGTATGAAGTTAGTGCATATTCATATTTTCTGTGAATAAAGGTATTACTTACTAATTTTGGATGAACCTGGTAGCCATATAAGATTACAAGTTGAGAAACATCTAGGTGGAATAAATTACATTAGCAATGTGAACATTTTTGAAAGATTATCGTGTTATCGCCCAGTTAACTGGTTCACTAGTTACTAGCCGGTCCGAAACCCGGATAAAGAGGGAAGGTTGGGCATAAGACTAGCAACCCTACCCCGTAAAACAGACCCAATCGCTAAGGAAACTTCTAAGCACAAACAAAATATAAAAATGAAAACAAAATTACTCCTCGCTGGAATCGGAGAGACAAATGACGCCGGTTGGTGAAATCCTTCGGGAAGCCACTCGGCCGATGTGTCTTCTCTCGATGAAAGTGAAAGTAAACATGGAATGTCCGCACTACGTTTGAACCCAAAAGGGCTGCCTAGATTGCAAGTGAGATGAGAAGGTATAGCACTGAAGTGTTAGGAATCTGCGAAAGCAGGTGGAATGGAAGTGAACTCTCCAAACTGTCAACTGGAGAGTCAATAATCTACTCCGGTCACCCAGATGACAACCACGAGCACACTGAGAGAGTGGCTATCATAGTGTTCCCGGGAGCATCAAAGGCTCTCATACAGTGGGAACCAATCTCCTCCTGCAGGATCATGACGGTAAGGTTCAACTCAAAAGGAAGGAAAGTCACAATCACATAATGCTAAGCTATGCACCTACAAATAATGCACATCAAGAGAAGGAGGGATTCTACAGACAACTACAATCAGTACTAGACAAGACTCCAGTTGGTGCAATCAAAATTCTAATGGGCGACATGAGTGCCAAACTGGGAGCGGACAACACAGGAAGAGAACTCATCATGGGTCGAAAAGCGCTCGGTGAAATGAACGAGAATGGAGAACTGTTCACAGAATTCTGTGCATTCAACGATTTGGTGAATGGAGACAGTGTGTTCAAGCACAAGGATATCAACAAAGCGAGCGACATGGATTTCGCCAGATGGACACACTAAAAATCAGATCGACTTCATCTCAGTCTCAAGAAAGTGGACATGTAGTCTACTGGACACAAGATTAAGAAGGGGAGCAGATGTAGGTTTACACCACTCACTATCTAGTGCAAAGAACCTTCAAAATCAAGTTGAAAGCCTTCAAGGAAGTTGGTGATAGACGACCACAGTTGAAGTCCAACACCCAGAACAGAGACTGAAGGGCAAAACTACAAAGGAAATCTTCATGTAAGCCATCAAGACAAAATGGGAGATATCGAGCAACATCCTTGAAGAAACCTGTGTGGATGAGCACTGGAACTCTTTTAAGGCTATGTGGAAAGAAACCTGCATAACCGTGTTAGGAAGGAAGAAGAAAGAAGATAAGGAATGGATCTCGACGGATACCTGGAAGCTGATATAGCAGGGAGATAAGGATGGTGGAGCAGAAGATAAACTAGTGCAAGGATGAACGACGAGAAGAGGGACTGAGTACAACGTACAAAACACTGGACAAAGAAGTGAAGAAGAGTGCACGGAAAGACAAAAGACACTTCTACGACACACTGGCAAGTGAAGCAGAACAGGCTGAGAGCTGGTAGGAGAGACCTGACAACATTGTATCAAATAACCAGGTTACTATCTGGGATGGGACCAACACAGATGAAACGAATAAAAGATGATGAAGGCAATTTAATTACCAAAGAAGAGAAACAAAAGAAACGATGTGGTGACCATTTCGAAAAGCTGTTGAATCGACCACCATCTGAAACTTGTCCAGAAATACCACCAGCGACAGCAGAACTACAAGTAAACACAAGCCTTTCGACGAAAGTCGAAGTCCTGAATGACATAAGGCTACTGAAATGCGGGAAAGCAGCAGGACCAGATGGAATCCCGCCAGAAGCACTGAAAACAGATGCAGAGACAACAGCGGACATGCTCACACCGCTGTTGCAGAAGGTCTGGAAGGAAGGAAAGGTACCTGGAGATTGGGAGAGGGGCTACCTTGTCAAACTCCCGAAGAATGGCGACCTAAGCCTTTGCAAGGAGTGACGAGGAATCATGCTTCTGTCCACCCCAAGCAAAATATTAGGTCGCATCTTCCTGGAGAGACTAAAGGATGCGCTGGATTCAAAACTACGACCGGAACAGACTAGCTGGATTCAGGAAGTACAAATCATGTGCGGACCAAATTGTAACGCTTCGTATCGTCATAGAACAGGGCATAGAATGGCAGTCAACCCTCTACCTCAACTTCATCGATTTTGAAAAGGCCTTCGACAGCGTCGACCAAGAGGTAATTTGACAGTTGCTTCAACACTACGGAATACCACAAACCTTTATCAACCTCATTCAACAACTGTATGAAGACTCCACATGCCAAGTAATTCACAATGGGAAGCTCAGTGATACCTTTGAAGTAAGTGAGGACAGGAGTGAAACAAGGCTGTCTACTATCACCAATGATCTTCCTGATTGTAGTGGACTGGATCATGCAACAAACAGTGAGGGGCGAGAAGAGGGGGATACGCTGGACTGATGAGGGGACCCTAGAAGATTTCGATTTCACCGATGAATTATGTCTAATGTCACACAAACTTGAAGATCTACAGGCGAAAACTAACAAGTTTACAGAAGAGGCAGTGAAGATGGGGCTTCAAGTGAATGTAGAGAAGGCATAGGTTATGATGATAGCCGACCAACAACAGCGTCAACAACAAGCACCGATCACCATCAACGGTAGAAACTTGAACGAAGTAGTCTCTTTCACCTACCTGGGTAGCACTGCTTCAACTACAGGCAGCACAGACGAGGACGTCAAAGCTAGGATCGGAAAAGCGAGACTGGCGTTCATTAACCTGAAACCAGTGTGGAGATCTTCTGCACTCAGCACAAGGCATCAACAAGATCTGGATTTTCAACACCGATCCAGTCAAGTCAGTGCTTCTGTTTGGTTCAGAGAGTTGATGCGTTACGAAAGGCGTTGTCAACAAACTACAGACATTCATCAACAACTGCCTACGCTCGTTACTGAAGATCAGGTGACCAGAAAGAATAAGCAACAAGGAACTCTGGGAACGAACCAACGAAACAAGAACCTATCGCTCAACAAATTTGCAGAAGGAAGTGGAGATGGATTGGCGTGCACTGAGAAGACCGACTGGGGACATCACGCACAGACCAGTTGCTCGAGTGGAACCCAGATGGGAAACGGCGAGTTGGGCGTTCGAGGCGAGGGTGACATAGAGGTGTTCGTGTGAGGAGGAAATGAGAGCTTCTGGGCTATCGTTGAGCCAGGTTCGAAAGATTGCGGAGAACGGAGTGGAATGGAGACGTGGTACTGAAGCCCTATTTTTCACTATGTACATGAGGGTGAATTAAAACTAATGTAATAATATTTATGTTTATCTTATTTATGTGCTTGTTTAACAGGGTAATTTTAAATTTTTGACTGCTGTTTGAATAAGTTGGCACTATAGTGTCACTTGAAATTGAAGAAATTTTATTTTTCTTCTTGTGGGATGCGGACTATTTCCTAGAAGATACTTCTATATTGTCTCCGTTCCGTCCTTTAGTAGTTATTGTTATATTTTTTGTAAAGGCTTATTCTTTCGAATGTAGTTTTGATCACCGATTATGATCAGATTGTGGAGCCATTGTATAGCTGATTCATGCTGGTCTAGAACTTCCCAGCCTTGTTCACCATGTATCTTTGAACAGTCTATCCCAGGACCATCAGTTCTAAGAGGAAGCGCATTGTCCTCCAGCCGCTTATCTGGAGTTGAATGCTCCACTATTTCCTACTTCTGTCAATTCACTACGTAGTGAAACCATCATCTAATATTATCAGTGATCGTTTACGTCAATCCTTACTCGGATAACTAAACAGGTCATGTCTTTTCATTACAACTTTCAGAAATCTATCTCTATGCTACTTAGTTCTCTCAATTTTTCGATAGTTCTTTAGCTGGTGCTAGTTTGTGATGAAAACTTCTTTCTGTAATTTCTAATGTAATTTATTTTAGAAGGATATAAATTTACTACTGTTATTCGCTTATTTCTAGAATGTATTGTAAACAAAGGGCAGTAATTGAACGTGAATATGGTCAGTCATTGCAAAAGCTTGTAAATAGCTTCCTGTCTAAAAAAGAATTTACATCTTCTAATTCAACAAGGAATGATATACCATTGTAAGTGCTTATAACCCTGCCCCGAAATGATTGCTATCAATAAAATTCACTCCTAGATCAAATAAACAACCAAATGTTTGGAATATCTGGCATTCATTGTTAAGCGAATCGAACAGTTTGGCATTATCTCGTTTACGTGTATCAGATAATCAACAAAGATTATCGAATGAACTCAAACCGTTGAAATTACAGCGTTTATCAGTTAATAAACGTGTGTTTGAACAGTTAAAAATACTTCAGGTAACAATATATATATATATATATATATATATATATATACTACTACTACTACTACTCGTAAAATATTTTTCAAAATGGTAATTATGTCATTCAGCTAATTATTCATTCAAAAAGGGCGTTTTGAGTATAAAAAATGTTTTATCATTCTAAATAAATATCTTGATTATATCTCTCATAAGTGAATTCTGTATCGATGCGATTTTCTTCAAATACCAAGATTTTAAGATTTCATCTCTGATACCGGTTTTGCTAATCAACAAAGTGTATTATTAGGTAATGTGATTTTGAAAAGTAAATTTTTGAAAATGGTGTCTGGTGTTTATATCGACCTAATCCGGTTAGAGAAAAATACTTTCCACCACCAACTGTTTCTATCTACCCATTCTACTCAGTAGTACTGTTGTATGTCTGGGATGTTTTTTTATTCTAATGATAATGACTATTATTCAATGAAGAAATTAGTTGTTGAAAGTTTCGACCCATAAAATCATTCATATCTTTGAAGTTACTCGTGGACTAGTCGCTTGTAAATACCAATTTGATGTTAGGCTAAATCATCATGATTTTTAAGTATAACTAGCATGGTTGGTTGGTATCGGTAAAATTTCTCAGCATGAGATGTAAAAATGTCATTATACCCATAGAAAATTTGTGCATTGTGAAGAGAATCGAGTTACTATTAATATTGTCACTATTATTATTACTATTATTATTATTATTATCATTAGGGAACAAATAGTACCAACAATTGGTGATATCACGGGCAGCAATTTCGCTCAAATTATTACTCAAATTAAACATCACTTTGTGTAAATATTTATCATAAATATACATATTTTTAAGCAGATTGATATAATTCTAGCATAAGTTTATTTCATATGGATGTGGCAGTTATGTATTCGTAAACAATTTACAGTTGAAAATTGTCACTTCAATTGCTGTCGATGACGTGAATAGGTGTAGAAAAATTAGGGACTAAAGATCTAGTTTGATTGTTTTTTACGTGATACGTAGTTAGCATCAAGAATGGCTTATACTTACGGAAGACTTTGATCACAATGAAAATAAATTAGACGTCACTATTCCTTGAAAAATGCTATGCATACATTTGAATCCAACTGTCTTTGAAATGTTAATAAATGGCCTACTAAACAAGTAAATGTATGACCATTATATCCTAATACATCTCCAACTTATTTTTTACTTCAGGTCAACGCAACCATGATCATATCTATCTTAGGAAAGGAAAATAAGAGCTGACAGTACCGTTTTGCGTAAAACAAAGAATGTTTTCAAGAACTTGAATCAGTAAAGATAAATTACTAGTTTCTATGCACCAGATTATATTCTACTATTGTGTCCTGAAAAAAGGTTTTTCATTAGGTCGAAATGATTTGTCACTGGAGAGCTAACAGCTTCATGTTGTCTAGTTCCGAGTATTGACCGAACTCTATCGATCATGGCCACCAAGTTAGGAGGTTCACCATCGCGGTGCACTGTAATGGATGTTAGTTAGTTGAAAGCAATTGACAGGAGGCCCTGGACACTATTTTTACGAACTTATTCCTTTTTCTGCTGCATAAATCTCTCATTAAAATCTTCATATCATTTTAATTTATCCAAGAGATTACGTTAAAAATAGTTTTTCCTATATTTGGGCAAAATTGTGATAACCATGGTTTGACTGGTTTTTTCATTTTATGAACGAAAAAGACCGTCTAGTGGTCAATGAGTAGAAAAACTTACATTTCAACAAGGAGAATATTAAAAATTCCCATTTAGACATTTAAAATAGAACACCAAGACGAACAAAGAAGCATTTCGATTAGGTCTTCATTATTGATTTTTATGCTGATATTAGAGGATTTAAAACTATTAACTAGAAGCCATTTATTAGAGGTGGGGTTAATTAGGTAAAATTATTTACAGGATTAAAGTTATTCACAAAGCTAACAATTAGAGAAATGAAGATGGGAAATGATGCCTATGGTAAAGTGCATGTATCAAGCTAAAGAATTACGCTACAACAGAGAGATAAATAATATGAGATCTGCAAAGAAAGTGTTCATCTGCAAATAATTTTATTCCATTAGGTAAAAAAAATTAAATCAAATGAAGTTACATGCACTCAACATAAGTAGTTCGAGACTAATCACTTAGCGAAGTGTACAGATCAGCGTTGTCCACTGATATCTTCCGTTAGTTGATGACACTTGTTTTGTCACAGACGACGTCTTGTGATCTCCGTTCAGTGGCTTACAACGGACAGCTGAGGGAAATGTCAAAGTTCTCCGTGAAATTTGCAAATAATTTGCAAACTTGTCGTCCTCTTTGAAGTTAGACGTTCATTTATCCTGATAACAGAATTGCACCGGTTTATTCTGAATACAAAGATGTGGTTTATTAGAGTGTATGGCAATAGCTTTCACCGTATGTAGTAGGTGAATAGGTAAACCACGCCAAGACCGAAAAATATATGGAAACTAACTGTAGGCGCATTGTCTCTTTTCACTTAATGACCAGTACCTACTTAATGCCCAAACACCAAGCTCTTTATTGTCTTTATCTATCATTTGCTCAGCCACAATGTGTGGCGTTGAAATATCCTACGAGATATTTCCGGTACGTATGCCCTATGTACCTAGGTGTATAGAAGGCGATAAACTGGTAAATAGAACAGTTGGGATCAGGAAGTATACCTTATGTATACTGCATTTAAAAATGGACGATTGCAGGAGATAGAGTGTAACTTTGCAATGTTGAATTTTCCCTAAAAAGCTACCCAAATTTGTGCTATACTCTCACTGATGATGACAGTTTCGAACTCAAGTTTAGAGAAAATAAATTTCTTAGAAATAATTCTCACATTTGGTTAAGCTTCCATTTCACTAATATGCTTGGTCATGAACTTATTACTATTCTCTCAACAGTGATTATCGACTAACATTTGTCATCCTGAAACTTCCGCAGCTATTTACTTAAGAGTATCTTTTATTCTCAAATAAATAAGGCTGCATTTTAAGCTGTTATTTTCCCCTCAATGTTTTTAGTTCCGGATAGGGAAAAGTACTTGGAAGCTTAAATACACCAATCCAAACAACATTAATGGTAAATAAATATTTATTTTGAAGTACTTTTCATCAGGAACAGCTGTTTCGTCCTAGTATGTGACTTCTCAGAAGTACGCAGCCACGATCTGTCCCAAGATCTATATCAGTAGTATATAGCGCAAAGTCAGGAAAAACAAGAAGTGATAAGGATCGTCTGGTGAAGATTTGAAAGTGAAGAAGACACATTATTGATTAGATATATAGACGGCAAGAAAGCTTTACACTGGGATGCTGAAGAAGAGATTATTTCCGGATGTGACGTTATTGGAAAGTTTAGTATTTTAATTAGTAGCGATTGTAACTGTCCAATAGCCAATCTCGGTTTCTGCTATGGACTTCTGCAAAGACTGATAAACATGAAAATTTCCTAACATCGTGTCTGTGACATATCTAGTTTGTTTTTGTTGTATTACCCTTATTGTGATACATTTGTTTTTGAGAAGAGTGCAATTAAAAATGTGTTTGACTTAGGAAAATGAAAAACAATTGGTTGACGACAAAGTTGAAACGAAAATCATTCATATAAGGATTCAAACCAATAGGTTTTTACGATAAAGTCTTGTCACATTTCAGCTTTTCACTTCAAATCCAATCATCAACCATGAATCCGATAGATTCACCAAGTGAAGGACAGTAAAGAATTCATAGTGCACCTCCTCTGAATTACTAAGATTTTAAAAACTGTCTGAAGTCCACCATTTTAAATGATAAACGTTGCTGGGGAACTTTTTGAAAACTTTTAATTTGTTTAATTATTTCTTTGACCATAAATGGCAGCGTGGGAATAAGTCCTCCTACTAAACAGGTGCTTGCAGACAAAAACTGATCAACCTCGCCTGATTACTAAATTTCTGTCAATCGACTTAGCTCTCCCGATTCCAAATATGTTTTGTTAATCAAATGAAAGAATATTGATGAAAATGTTTTATTCATTAAAAGAATGAAATAGTTACCATTTAGGCTTACCACAGTAAAGAAACGCTCATCAGAAATCAGCACTATCACATATCTAGTCTCATTTTTCCATCAGTATGTTGCTGAACTTAACTTTTCACTATTTAACTCTTTCAGTCAGTGAACACATACCATTTACATACATTTCCCAGTCTGTTTTATACTAATTTCAACATCATTGCAAACCATAACATGATACCACAAATGTTTGACTGTAGATGTCCTTAAAGTATTTTCTATTTCTAGTGAAACCGATGCGAAATGTGTTTGTCTAACGTTTAGGCAGTAACGCATCTATTTACTCTATATTATAATGATATCGAGAATAAATCATCTGTTCTGCATACATTTCATGTTGATGTCATTTTATTCAACTAATTTCCCAACTTTTTCTGGGAATTTATTTATTGATTTCAGGTTGGTGTTCATCATTGTGCTATACCATGAACTAACTGAAGTAGAAAATATAGGGCACTGGATTCTGACCCAGTGGGTCAATAGTAACGTGCTGACCGCGGAACATGAAGGTTCTGGGTCCGATCCCTGGCGGGATCATGGATGTGCACTACTGAGGAGTTCCTGACTGGGACAAGATAGCTGTTTAGTGCTCCCAGTTTTCCTATGTCCCTCCAGTTGATGTCAGTCCGTGGGCCATTTTAACCTGAAATCAATTTTAGCATTAGTTTAGGTGCTGTTTCGGTAAAAATTACGATACACCTAGTTCCATCAAAAATTTTCTAATTCAGTTTTATATATCATAGTAATTCTTTAAAGTTTCTTAAATTACTTTTACATGCATAATAACTTGGTGTACATGGGTTAGAGTAAAATATGAAGACAACGGTATAATTTTCTTTTTGTCGCTGCGAATTTCGTGTCTTGGTTGCAGTGTTCAATCATAAATTCTGTTCTGCTGATAGTTTATTCCAGTGAACAAAAGTGAGTACGTTGATAGAGTGAACTCGGCACCGATTGACCAAACTATATGTCAAAAATTTTTTGAAGCCACATACTTAAACACGAAGGCTGAGAGACATTTAATAAGCATTCTTAAAGATCAACCACTGCCTACTACACACTTTTGCCTATAGGATGTTAAACACCACGGTTATAAGACCTACCTTCAGTTCACAAACCGAAAATTTCTCTTCGTCCAATTCTCCATATCTTATCATTCGCGAAGTGGTTAATCGGTGCTGTATGAAGAATAGTGCAAAAGATGCATTCAACTTCAATTCCAAATTAGAGAAGGTGAATATGAATGGGAAAAATGTGATATCTTTAGATATTTCTTCTTCATTCACCAAATTATCACTTATTGAAACAATGGAACTGGTTCGTCAGCGAATATCGGAAACACAGAATAATGTCGAAACTACACAGCTTAGTCTCAAGCAATTACTCCTACGATATAACTTGACTTACATTTTCTGTTCAATAAATACACATTATAGACATACTGTTTGAGTTCACTTTGAGGCTTACATGAGGTGATTTTTTCACTCTAAACCAGGAAATGGATCATGGAAAGATGCCATCGATAATCTGGATATATGCAAACGTTGTGTTGATCAAAACGTTGATGAGAATGAACTGTTGGGAAAATTTATTGACATCCATCCTTCTGTTTTTTTTGCACTTGTGAAGAACACAAAGTATGTCACATTTTCAGTTGTTCTATTGATTAGCAGAGATGATGGGTTGCTAAACAGAAGGGTTTACAGAGCGATCATTCTATGATTTAGTACATACATTTCCTTTACGTTGCACCTATCTGGTATAAAAAAAACCTGGCGAAATTTCTTGCAAGTAGAGTCAAAAGAATCTGACCGGATAATTTGAAACAAAAGGAGCTAAATTACATTCATAATGTACTGGGAGAAATGGATTACACCTATAGTTTCATTAAAAAAGATGCAAAAGGAATAAAAAATCAGTGCAACTGGATGCTCAGAAGGAATTATAATTCATGAAACTACAGTTTAATGGAAATGCACTTAGTGAGCTTCTATTTCGAAGGTTGTTTAAAGCAATCGGGATTACCTTCTATGCTACTAATTTTCGATTGTTATCTTCTAGTCGACCGATCATTTTGTTTGGCCAAGAGATAAGCTGCCTAGTTTTATCACCTTTATGTGTGTTTACCAAATTAGCTTTTCCTATGAAGGAAGCTATATTGGGTGTACCACTAGGCAGCTTAACGGACATGTTGCATAGAACCTGACCCGTGGTTAGCATAGGAACAATTGAATTCAATATGAAGTTCACTTCTGTCGCATTCGACTAGTAGCAGTCATGTATTAAATAAGACCAAAGCCTCCAGCATAATCTATCATATCTCACAAAATCTTTTAAGTGAAGTTCTGATTTACATGTTACATAAAGCTGACAATATGGAAATTAAAGAAAAAAGCCTAGTTTTCCTATCCCGAAAACGTTTGTACAACCTTTATCTTGACGTTAGTCAGAAAAAACTTCATAAACGATTTCAAAGATAGAATTGAGTTTTTCAACTCCTTTTCCTTTCTTTACTTCATATTTGTTTAGACTTTTATTATTAACACACTTCCTTCTCTATGCAATTTTTATTTTTCTGATGTTTAGTTGTTTAAGTGTCTTCGGTACCGTGCTGTTCTCATAATTCTTATCATCATTAGGATAAATACTGAAATTATTATCATGATCATTATGTGGATAGCTACTATTAGCACAATTTATCATCCTATAACCACAGCCTAAAAAATTCACCATCATTGTTTTGACGTTTTATATATATGAGAAGTTTATATATATATATATATATATATATATATATATATATATATATAAGAGTAACGACTGATAAGAGCTAATTGAGAACAATATTGTCCACTTAAATGCCTCATTCTAATTATAACTTATAATCAGTATACTGCTTTTGTTTATTGACAAGGTAACGATAATATCTAAGGAAATATCATATGAGCGTGGCTTTAGTTCCTTTAGCTGAGTTAAATTAATGTGATCTTGATCTAAAATTAATGAAGTTTCCTTCTGACGATGCTAGGGGATGTGAATTTTGATCAGCGTAGGTTAATTTAAACCACTTATATGGTTTTACACTTTTCTTGTATTTTTTCACTAACAGGGAGATCTTGCTGCATGCGTTCAAGAAATGGTGAAGTCACACAAAGTCTATGCAGAGGAGGAGAAACAGGCCCAAGATACTCGATTAAAAACACTTGCTGCTAGAGAAAAGTATGGGTAAAACTTACACCATTTTCTGCCCTTGCTAATTAGCAAAATAATAATTTGTCAAGACTTTGAATGAAATCATATAAAACAGCCTAAAAGTATACTTAAGTATGTAAATAATGTACTTTTACAGTCTTAAGTGAAAAAGAAAATCCACGGCTTCGTAGAGATATTCATTCTAGGAGCCATTATGCAGACAGAGACCGTTTAGTTGGGATCAGTAAAATGGATACTCGAAAATTACAATTATTGGGAAAGAAAAACTGATACATATTGCAAAACCGTCGTCACCATGGGTCAGTAACTTAGCAGATATCTCTGTACTGTTAAATGGTATGGGTTCTGGGTTCAAGTTTCATTGCAAAAAAACTGACTGCTGGGTAGCCAGCGCACACATGTAATGATTCCGAAATAGAACATAATGGGTGATCTGGATCCTACTCTTAGCTGCCATCAAAAATAGAATATCAAAGGATCCTAGCAATCATGCTGAGTGTTTAATGACATCATTTTGAACATTTAAAAGTATCACAACAAAGTTTAAATAATTCTGTTGAGAAATGGCATGACATCAATAATATGGTACTTACTACTGTTGCAATGTAAACTTCCAGTGTTATTTTCATTCAAAAGTTTTCCTTATTGTGAGTTGAAATTCCAATTTAATTGAAATTCTTCATTGAACCATATTACTCACTATCCTGTTAAATACTAGTATACTAAATTGACCTTTCTTGATAGAAGTAAATACTTATTTCTGATCCAGTGTGAGATTTTTTATGGTAGTATAGTTAACCTGTAATTGATGAGCGTTTTTTGGTGAGGAATAAAATTTGATACGCTTTCCGTTCGTTGTATGAAAGACAAAATCAACACAATCAGCAGATATTTTTGTTATGATACTTGTAATTTCCTGTTGCTATAGAAGGCCGAATTGCTGACAAGTCGCAAACAGGATGAATCACGCATCCTGGATTTCTCTGCTGGTCACTAAGATTAGTGTAACATCATGAATAATCGGCGGTATCGAGGCATCCGCGTAGGAGCCCATCTGCCAATAGAGGTTGAGCGATTTGGCCTTGTAAAGCAACGGGAAATCATGAGTTTCATAACAGCAGCAACAACAACTGATACCCGCTGCTCAAGAAGTGGCTATCGTGCCCCAGTGGCTTAGTGGATAACTGTCTGGCATTTGAAACGAAGGTTAATGGGTTTGAGCTTCATTGTGAACAACATATCTCATGGGGTGCATGCACATCTAGCTGACGAGTCCTAAACAGGACTAGTTAACAAAACCAGTATACCAGTAAAAACTGTATTACAAAGGTGGTTTATGTTTATGCATTCTAATCTTATGCGAAATTTCTTGTAATGATGTGATAAAACTACTTACCTGAACCCTATCTTTTGATGTCCAGTAGTAACAACTATCATTCAGCTAATGATGTATCTTGTATTCTCCTAAATAAATCAAAAGTGAAGTGTTCTTATTCATGGGAAACACAATCGGAAGGAGCTCAAACAGTCTTAAAAGAATATTTCTTATCAAGCAATTTCAACGTGAACTGATAGCTCTACTCTGGTTTATTCGAAAATACCAATGGTAGATAGTGACCAGCAGTAGAATCCAAGATGCACGTTTCTTCCTACTTTAGACTTTTCAGTTGGATGTATCTACCTTCCACTGAGCGATGTTGTCTCCACTGAGACTCGAAAGTGGAACCGATCGGTCCAAACACTAGAGCGTTATACACTAGGCTACCGAGTCACGATAGCAACTTGTGCAACGGGTTTAGTTTATATGATTTTGCTTGTATTATTCTGTCGTTAGTTGGACCAAATTGATCGGTCCTAGCCACTAACTAGCCATTATCCATCATTAATTTCAAAATGAAAATAAAGGCGGTATCGAGGCATTCGCACAGAAGCTCATATGCCAATGGAGACCAATCAATTCGGTAGAATCATCGACGGGATAGATAATATAAGCAACATGATACTAATTCGAAAATAATCTTTTTTTGGACAAGTAACTGCCGTTTCTAAAATCTTTTATTCAAGATTGATATAATCTTGTTTATCTTTTTTCCTCTTAAGGATTCAACGTCGATCTACTGATATATTTCATTCAATGGCACAGTTGCACAAAAATTATGATAAGGTAACTTTGATGATCCTATCTTTGTTTTGACTAACTTAATATGGTCTTGAAAAGTGGACTGTTCACCTTGAAAAGTTTATTTAGTACAAATCATAAGACGCATTTGTTAGAAAATCTGAAGTGAGCTAATACAAAGTAGTTTGTTTGCAGGGCTATATTTCACACTTGTTATGTATAGCTTTGATCATGCATAATGCCGAGGTAGTCAATATCAAAGTTTGCGTACTGTGAGTCTGAACCTTTAATTTACTTATTAACTGTTTAACTTTTAGATCATTTATTCGTAATGTCACTCTAAGACGGTTATGCTCACTTTATTTTCTTTGCTAATATTATCATTCTAATAACGATTAATTGGTTTCAATAAAGCATGCTTTTATCATATGGTCTTAAATTAAGTGATTACATTCATTCAGTTGCCAATTTAATTGTTCCAAATTGAAGCACTACCCATTGTATCATTAAGTCATTCAGTTTAACTGTAATAATAAACTGCTTACCAAGTAGCTGATTAGAATTGAAAACTGTTGAAGAATCCCTTTTAGGAAACAGCAATTCATAGTTGTGGCACAATACGTTTTTGAAGTAGTCGAGATGAGATTTGAAAGTACTATGTTAACAGCATTATGAGTTCATTCTTTTTAAATATGTCAGTTAAAGCCTTTTAAACACAAATATGTACGCACTTTTCATGTCATAAATTAAAATTTATCATTCAGTCGATGGAATTTCATGTGCAGAAAACATGTTTCACTAAATCTTCCTCATGAATTTTCCAGCTTGAATAATTTTCTTAAAAATATGCATCAGTTTAAAAAATATCTACAACAGCGTCATAAACCCAGTATTAATAAGAGAATTTAATTTGTGCAAGAGAATATGCTGAACAGAATGTAGTCAACTGCTCAAAATGTCTATATTTACATCATTTCATTGGAATATTAAGTGGAATACAGCCAGTGTTTATGTGAATTTTCTTATTCTTATTTATTACCTGTGTTGAAATATTAAACAGAAGCTAAAAGACCGATGAGTACTCTTAGTTTTTTTAAAACCGGTTGTTAACTTCACTTTTTTCAATTAAAAAAGTTGTTGTTTTAGAGATTTATACCTGAAAAAACAGAGTTACACTTACATTATGTTTACCTGTAGTGAAATAAGACATAAAGCTACCTTTGTAGGTATATGGGAAGTAAAGAGAAGTAGAACATAGAAGGCTGCATTCACTTATCTTTAATGTAAAGTTAGTTGATGTAGCACATTTAAAGAAATATCTGTTTCTTGCTGCTTAGATCTATTTCATATTACAATGCTTTTGAAAAGTTTTCTTTTCTTTTATCTCCTATGAGAACTTGTTGTATGCATTTAATACCATTTCTTATGTAATCACAAAATCTTTCATTACTATGCCCCTAATATGATAAACGATGCAATTCACCGTCTATATGTTTCAGTTCATTTTTAATTTAGCTCATTAACTTTTATTTTTCTTTCAGCTTGTAGGTAAATGCCAAGCTTTTGATGCACGATCGGCTACTGCCAAAAATGAGTATTTATTTCAACTGACTGCAATCAATGCGCACCTGAAACACTACTTCAGTGAAGACATGCCAGTATTAGCAAAGGTAAATATCTTGTTAATATGACTGTCTATTCAAGTTTCATTGGATGATACTGATATTTACGATATTTGGTCTAGTTCAGGTGTTAGAAACTGTACCTATCGGAACAATATTTTTCACCCTATCAATGATAGAATGATGACTGACTATAACGATCCACAATAGGTTAAAGTTGATATTTAAGATAAGATAAACTTCACTCAAGTTTTGTACAAAAGTCCGTTTGTCTCTGTGTCCTTGCTGCTCATGTCCTATTTTTATCATACACTATTAGATCTAATGTTAACCGGACAAATAAACAGTATTACGAACTAGGTTTATTTTTATTCTCAATTTAACTGTTTACAAATGTATGACAAGTATTGCTGAAACCTAAAATCTTGCAGTAAAGTCACAACTGCCAGTAGTAGTTCAGATGTTACTCACGTACACCATTAGAACATGACCGCGAGCGAGACTAATATGGTTTCTAGATAAATAAAGTCAATAGTCGTTCAAAGTATGTTCAGAGTTTAGGGACTGCAAATCTAGGAAAAATAGATTTTTTCAAATCTTGCTTAAGGATTCATCGCTAAATTTTATCTTTTCTATCTAAGAGCATATCCATATTTACCAGCCTTTAACACTAGTTGCACTCATGCACTTTCACACGATATTCAACTGTGTCCATCTTGAACACTGACCAAAGTAGTTAAACAACCGTAATTGTGTGAAAGCTAAAATGCCTCTGTCTGTGGTGGTTCGATCTGTTAGCTTTGTCAGGGATCATTACTGTTTAGCTTTAATTAACTATAGTACTCTAATTCTTCTGCATGCAACTGTTTCAGCCGATGACTTTCCAAGGAAAAGTTTCTTATCTGAAGATGTTCTCGCTGTATTAGAACACACCGGAAAACAACAGCCCCATAGGTTAAGATGCAAATGAAATACAATGTCTTGCACATTTTGATGGAAAATATCTCTGAGCTTTGAGTTTTGATCTTGAACGCGTCATCACAAAACTAGGTAACTTTTTATCAGCATTCTTGTGGTATTGAAATCAATTATTCCTTTAGGCTGGTGTGCTATATATAACTTTGTTGAATGGGCAAAAACTGTTTAAAAAGACACCATATTAAGTATAGTGCATTTGAGGCGTATACCTCCCAGTCTGTGTGCCTTTGTTTTCATATCAAACAGAAATCCTACTTTATTTTGGGTATATATGTATTGTGCATTTCAAGGGGTAATTTAGCCCGCAGAAATATGTTTAACTTGTATTACAGCTTTTTTAAATGTTAGCCATCTTAATGACATTAGTGTATTTAAGTTAGTACCTGTGTCAGGCAGCTTAAGATTAGTTTTTTTAAGTGTTTCATTCTATTAAATGCTGCCAAAATCAGACTAACTTTCTCCACTTACCCAATGCTTCGATTATGTGCAACGGATAAGCTACCTCCCTTGGCCACCTCGATGTATGTTTATCAATTCACCTGCTCCTGTAGGGTAAGGTATATCGACCGTTCTCTTTCCAAGCGCATTTCTGAGCACATGCCAGCCTGGTTCTACAATGAGGAAAGGAGAACAGTTCACAGCTCTATTCTAGAACATCTGACCGATTATGACCACCCAGTAAGTGCAGGAAACAGCTTTAGGGTCATCTATAGGGTTCACATAAACCTTACGAGAAATGTGCCCCGAAAACTCCCCCAAACTGCGGAAGCCATGCCAATTAATATTTTGAAGCCCAAACTCTGCATTCAAAATAAATTTGTCCAGTCACTCGAGTTGCAATGGACATACCTATAAGAATATTTCCACGTTCAAAAACCTCTTCATTCAGATCCTCTCTCACATTATATTCCTACACTCCAATAATTCTGATTTGTCTTTGCATTCACCATGTTACATCATTTAACTTGGTAACCAAATATTAGTCCAATCTTGGTAAGTCTTCTTCTCATTACTATTTCAAACATTACTCAATTTCTCTTGTAACCTGATTTTAATCATAGGTGAACTGCGTCCAAAAATACTTCATGAAACATTTTTCTGTTACAATGTGAATTATATATATATATATATATATATATATATATATATGCGATTGTACAGCATGAGAATATCGCTGAAAAGAGTAAATCTTCGCTAAACGTCTTTTGTTCTATGACTTGATGGGGATTTTTAAATTATTAAATGATATTAATTAGGTTTATTTTTAGGTGTTTTGGTGATTAATTAAAAGCTGATATCGTTATTTCATAGTATCAAATTTCGCTTGTAATATATTTCTTAATTTTCATTTAGACTCTAGATGGTGAATTATATGAAAAGTTAAGTGAAGCTTTTACAACTCTTTGTGAAAATGAGATTGAGTTTTGTACAATTACACAAAAGCGGTTTGATATTCTTTTCAACGAAGCATCACATGTAGGTATTACGTTTTTAATCAATTGTGTCTTGTATTTTCGATTTCGCTATGGTGTTAAAAAGACTGTAGTGCTGTACGAATTCTGTTAACTAAAAAAACCTTTGGTTTAGCCATCTTTTTAGGTGTCTAGATATTGTATCCTGTATTATTTGATATAGTTAGTGGGAATTTATGCGGTTACGATTCTCGAATAATAAGATTTAACGGTAGGTTAATTCTGAGATGTTGATCAAACTAATATATTCGCGACTCAAACTTATACTGTACAGTGCTGTCACTTCAGACTTAGTGATAGTAGACTCTTTTATGTGGTCGACATTACTGAAAGCCGAATCTGTATATATCGGTTACTATTTTGTGTAGTCCTTCACACAAAATCGTCAGTGATCACACTAACCTTGGGATAGCGTGTTTTTGGTGCTGAATTCATTTTGATCAGCGTAATTTCTGTTCGAAAAAGCAACACTGTTTTACTAGTTATCGCATACAAATACAAAACCTAAGTTCAGATCTTTTTAAGTGATCACCATCGACCATCCATTCCTACAGTTTTAAACACTGACTATGAATAAAGTCCTTTTACAATTTATGAAGACTGGGTTAATAATTTTCACTAGGTCAATCAATAAAAAATTTAGATAACTACGGTGGAATCAGGAATTAACTGCATTTTAGAGTGGGACTACAAGGTCTGATAAGAAAAAGGATTGGTAAATTTATCTAAGAAAATTGCTACGATAATCGTTTTTCCATTTAATCCGGTCGTGAGCATATTTTAAAAGTCTCGTCCATTATCAAGGTTGAAGTCTACTTACATTTTAGCTAGTGATATCTACAGAATAGTAATGTTGAGTAACTAATCAACCACCGGATGTTAGTCAACAGTTTGCTTCACCTTCGCAGTAGTAAAGTTCTTCTAACGGAAAAACTTAGTTTAATCATTATTTTATGTAAATCGATATAGTATCACATTGTTTATCATTGGACAACTAGAAGTGATTAACCTGAATGGGTTGAATAAAAGGATGAACAACACTTTAGAACAAAGTGTGGTTTTACTTCAGAGTAAATGAAGTTCATAGTTGGTATTGCGTTTAATAACGAATTAACACGAAATCTATCTACTCAAAACCATGTATCTGTTTACTATATAATGGCACTTCAGAGTACCGTCAGGAAAATAACTTGAAAATATGTAGACTAAGTTCATAAATGTAATTTCTATACCTATCTCCAAAGCAAATATAGATATTTTTTGATACTTCATCCCATTGATGGGTCACTGAAGAGTAATCCGTTTACTCAAATCAGGTGCTTGAGAAATACATAGTCCGTGGTGAGAAACCTCACCATAGTTTTCTGTGAAAGTCTGAAATATTCAAACCACATAACGTGTTCTGCCTTCTAGCGTCAAGACTGTGAGCATGAAAGCTGTACCGAATATACTACTGGTTGTCACAAGTATTTATAGACTACTCACACCATCCGTTTGCAAATCGGATGGCTTGAACTACTTGGCTCTCTGGGCTGAATCGTTTCGGGGAACACCGCTTATGAGTTTGGTCTTAAATGAGAGAAACAGCTGTTCGGTGCTTAGATCATCTTCTTGCTAACCAGCAATGGTAATCGGTGCTAATTAGTCGGAAATGCAAACTCGTTAATGGTCCAAAAATATGATAACTTACTTGCGCATGACTCTGATATTTAGCTTTATTTTCTCAGTGGAAAATTAAATAGCAATTTAAACTCTTTCGTAAGAAAAAATTCACTTTTTATCGATTTTCGCTGTCAAAATGAATTTTATAGTTGTCTGGTTAGTACGATTTATTTTAGTAGTGATTATCTATTCGTGCTTTGCATTCACCTAATATAACTTCCAAAAGGTTTTGATATGTTTCTCATCTGTAATCAGCTATTTTTATTTTCATTATCAACATAATCACTTCTGAAGCAATTTATATCTGTTTACGTTAAGATTAATCGAACCAATGCCTGGGAAGATTTTTTGAAGTCATCACCACTTTTTGATAAACCTATCCAATACCACTTTGAACCGATAAAAGGAGATGAAGTAAGTCGAAGTTGAAATTATTATTTCTCAATTTTTTCTACTAATCAACTAATTAAAATAGCTGAATTGTTGACAAATGATTGTATTTTGAAGCTATTCTGGCAATCATCTATGAGAATTAGTTTTCTGTAGTTTTGTTTTAGTTTGACATACAGTTGTAACTATATTTCAATTATTACAAAAATACTAATAATATCTTTGAAGACTGCTGTTATTTTGGTTCATTATGTGGTCACGGTGAGTAGAACGAATTTATTTGTATACTGTTTAGTTGAATGTCTCTGATGCGCATGAAGTGAAAAAGTAAACAAACAGAGTGAAACATGACACATTTGAGTTGCATGTATGCCAAAATAATTGAGAATCTGGAATTCATATTCATGTACTGAATGAACAGGCAGTTATTTGTATTTTAAGCACAGTGACCACCAAAGTTCTCTGGTTATATTAGTCAGTTTGTCATTACTGACTGCTTACACTTAGCACCATATACTAATCTCAGCTTGTTTTTCAGTTAATATAAGGACGTCATTCCTGAGAGTCATTATCATCAATTTATTTCGATGACTTCAGTTTTGTGATCATTATAAGTGTTGCCAGATAGACGCCTAGTTGTGGCGATAATGCTGATTAAAGTTATTCACCTTAATCTTTATTACGTCTTAGTCGAGGTTATCATCGCTGCTGCTTCATTTTAACGCTGAATATTATGTTAATAATGTCATCGAAACTTGGCACGTTTCTTAGAAAGGCAATTTGGCACTAAAATTCTTCTTGAATGTAGGCAATTTTCCCCTTGAAATGTCTCAGTAGACGTATATATATATATATATATATATATATATATATAAGGATTGTGAGTGAAATTGAAGGGTAGCCTAAAGGCGTCGTCGTATTTGAACAACTGACCGCCACTTTATAGGTTTAATTCTTTACCAGGAAATGAAAGTAACTATTAAACAGTTATTTCAGCACCTTTCACATATATGTACATTAGTTAGTTAATACCCTTAGCCTACGAAACTGTTACTAGGCCAGTGTTACACACACAATATTTTAAAACATTTTATTAAGACTTAGTTCCTTTCCATGTGTTTGTTTTTCTATCAATTTAGACAACAGCTTTATGTTCCGCTAATATAAAGGAAAGTAATTTGGAGCAGATTGCACGTAAACTGTCAAGACGATTAGTTGTTCATGAAAGGCGAATTAAATCTTATGAAAATGAATTAAAAATGCTACAAGCTGGTTATGTGACATCTCTGTCTGGTTTGGTCACACCTCATCAACAACTACAGCAGCCACAACAACAACAGAATAATTCGGTTAGTTGACGCTTTTTACATCATACAAATTTGATGAATTTGAATTAACTTATAGTAAAGAAAAGTTTATAGTTTACTTCTCAGAATTCGCTCGTCTGAACTATGTTTCCGAATAAGCTTAACAATGTGGATTTACTTATCAATTGTATTGGAAGTCAACATAGCATAATTCGAATTTTAGGCATGATTCCTTTCATTCAGGAACTAAATAATACTTTGAAAGGTGAATAAACAGTTGTCAGTTTGGAAAAGGATTAGAAATGAGTACCTCAGATAAAAATATTAACCTGATCACAACTAACCATTTTGATTTCTATATTGTCTTAAAAGCAAACAAAATCAGCGAAGAAAATTTCGTTCTCGGCGAATCATTTTCGGCAGCTGTACAATCATATCTATAGTAATGACAAACAAACAGATTAATTTGTTTTTGGCTAGTAGGTCAACATCAGGTCACCGAGACGAAATGTCCTGGGTGGATTCCAGGGTAAGAAATAGATTGCGTAATCAAGTGGGTATACGGGAAATACCCAGTAGACGACGAGATGACTAATAGGTTAGAAAACAAACAGGTCAAAAATGATATTACTAATTATACTCAAAAACCTGAGTTAAGTATTGTGAGAATTTTAGTGGAAAATTGGAGCTAACATGTTACGATGTTGTACAGAAAACTGGAAGTTTACTGTACAACTGTACAACATTCTACGTAAAAATGAAAAGCAATGAAAATCAGTCAGTAAGGGAAAGGTGAATATTGAAGCAGTAAAGAAAATCTCGATAGGATTATGACCGCAGCAAAATAAGAGAATGGATATGCATCTTCTGTACGCATAACTCAGGCTTTAATTATTAGACTGCCAACGCCTATACTGTTCATAGATGACGAATCCGTACTCCTTTCTAGCCGTTTAGCTTGAGTTTGTATAGGAATTCGAAAGATTTTGGGGAAGCAACACTGCCAAAGTTAACCAAGTGATCCGAGATAGAGCTGTTGCTTGACTTGCGTTCTCCTCTTGACGGCCACTCAAGATATTACCCGGAGATGCGTTTGGAAGGACTGTGCTTTGTGCGGCCTACATAACCAGCTCTACAAGAGCAGGTAAACTGCTAGACACATATAAATGTCACCCAAAGCGGCAGCTTGTCCTTCCCACTACCTTGAATCAACTGTCGTGTGGAGAAGACAATTCGCAGTTCGGCGGCATAAAATGTCTTTCTGAGTGCTGTGGAGAGATAATTCTATTTCTGCTGTATTAACCCCTCTGGATTCTATACTCATGAAGAAAGTCTTCATAGGAACAGTAAGAACTCGTTCTTGTCGTTGTTTTGACTCCATGGGAATTTTTTCCGGTCTGTGGAGAAGCGGGAATCCTGACCGTACAGTGACATGAAACAAAAATTGAAATCTACAACTTCTACCTTAGTGGCTGATGACTGAAAATGTTGATTTCCACTCCGATCGCTTCAGTTTATTTTTGTTTGTTCCAGTCAAGCATCCAAAGCAATGCTTAAACAACATGGGTGAAGTGGAATGCTGAACCTACTATGTATGAATGATGAAGTGACAAATGACTTCAATTTCTCAACTTCACAGAAGCACCAAAGTCATATTCCATGGGGTCGGTTATTTTTGTCTCATTATTATTTATTATATTATTTTTCCCTTGGATTCCTAGTGGAACATAAAGCTTCCCTAGCACATCTCCATTCCACTCTATTCTCTGCAGTCTTTTCAAGTGTCGCCACCACTGTCCACAAGCTTTCATTTATTCTTCACCCTTAAACGTCCAACTCGTCGTTTCCCCTTTGGATTCTACTCGAGGGCCTGGCCTGACGCGTGATGTCTCCAATCTGCCTTCTCAGTGTATGCCCAATCCATCTCCACTTTCTTCTGCATATTTGTTGGGTGATATTTTCTTGGTTGGTTTGTTGCCAGAGTGAGTTCCTTGTTGCTTATTCTTTCTGGCCATCTGATCTGATCTTCAGTATCGAGGCAGCGTAGGAAGCTGTTGATGAATGTCTGTAGTTTGTTGAAAATGCTTTTCGTGACACGCCTAGTTTCTGAACCATATAACAGCACTGACTCGTAGTAATGACAAGTTAATTAAATAAATAGGTTGTCAAGTTCAACAAGCTTTGGTGGGATATTTTGGCATATGAAGACATTGAACGATCTGAAAAAAGCATGTGGTTTTAAAAATTACTCGCTATTCTACCTTCGTATTCTGACGTGCATTGAGATTAAATAAAGAGTTCATTACTATTGTAGAGAAGGGTGCTGTGATCTTGTACTAACCACCAAAATATCAGAGGAGCTGACATTAAAATAATAAACCAGCACTCTTGTTATTTGTGCAGACTGGAACTCATTATTATCCAATTGTACAAGAGCATGTTATGGTCATCCTGTAAAACTAAAGACACAGCTTGACTTCAAATGAACTACACAACAGAACAAAAAGGTCTGTTGAAATGTATAAGCAAAAAGGTGATTTGAATTATTGTGAAATGAAGGAATCATGGCTTGTTCATTCAAAATGCATTTCCTGTAGAAATATGACGTTTTCGAATGTCATAAAATTACTCTCTTTTAACTAATCAAATGAATCAGTCATACATTCAACAAACTGTTCAATTGAGAAAAGTAGTGATTCATTAAAAACAGTTTTTATTGTCATGCAACATATGTTGAAGAATCGCTTGATAGATATTGATGATGGTGACTACTTATGACTTCTATAACACATGAGCAATTCACAAAATTGATATCCTCTTGCTAAATTACTGAAAACAGTCCATGAGAAACCCTAGAAGTACTTTTTAAATTGTTACCTAGGATGTGTTTGAAACCTTGAAAAGACTGGTACACTGTAGGATTCAGTTAGTCTTGAGAATTTGATGTGATCTAAGTGTCTTCTTTATGGTTTTTAACTATAAATCTTGGTTCATTTCTTCAGAGATGTAGTTGATGCCTGGAAAACTTATTATCTTTGACTGTGAAGCTGTTAGAGTTTGGCTCTAAGGGTGAGCGTAAGTTTGACCTTTAAGATATATCACAAAACTGAATATCAACGAAATGTACACCAAAACTTAGTTTTATGCCTTTCTGTACCACACCGAAATGGCTTATTCATATGGTATTTTTAGTTGGGTTGACCATGATAGTTCTAGTTTTCAGACTTGTTTTTTGGCGATTATTTTTCCGAAATAAACGTTTACTTGTTCATGTGGAGCAGTGTGTATCGGTCACACCGTCCTCTAGCTTGCGAGGCAGGCTTGTAAACATTAATCAAAGTGGCTGACAAGGGGAGAAAGGGAGTGGATCTTTGGTTTTGTAACAGAACACTCAGTAAACTCAGGACATTTGGCATTTATTGACAAGTTATTCAAAAGTTCGTACAAGACACGACCAAGCAACTGGAAAGAAGTAAGGTCAAAAAGATCTAAGGGTAACTGAAGTATTAACAATTCGAAAGTCTAAACCATTACTTGCATTCAAAGGAAGTATATACAACCTCATTCTTTGCCACGGCAGTTGTAAAAGATCTATATTACTAAACAATTTCATTGCGACGTAACCATGTCTCACTTTGTAACCATTTGTTTATTTCCCCCATTTTAAATTCCCATAGATGTTACATAAATTTCCTTTGCCATGCAAATTAGTTTTAATCTTGGAGCAGAAATTATTCAGGGATGCTCTTTCGTTTCTACTATTTGTTCACAAATTTACAGCCAAGAGAATAATTTCCTTGAAAAGAAAATTTTTTCTATGTCAATTGTCCTCTCTCTTTTCGGATAAAATTGTTCGTTGCAATGGCGTTAGGTTACCAGTTACATGCCGATTTGGGAAAATAAAATGCTGGTTAAACTGCAAAGTTATTTTAATTACTGTTCTGTAAAAAACCATTTTCGATTTGGATAGCGACTGAAGACTTATTTGAATAGTTAATGTGTTAAGCGCCTGGCTTTATCACATAAGGCGGCCTGCTTAAATCTTGGGCTACCAAAAAACTTTCCAACGGTTATATTCCTCCGAATTCTTCCCTTTCAATTTGTTTTAATCTTTTAAATATCTTGTGAACGCAACATGTACTCTCTCATGTTTGAAAGGTTTGAAAGGTTTTCGAACTTTCATTTCTCAGGGTAACAACAAGACAAAGGGAAAACGTTTCACCGGTTGGAAATGGATTCGTAAATGCTCAAAAACACACCAAATTACTATTCTTAGGGTACCGTTTTTGGGATTGTGAATTTCTGTGCTGGCTGATTGAACTGCCACCATCAAAATTACACCCGATGTTGTTTTAATTTCCAGATTGAGGACAGATGCTAATGTAACACTAGCTGCCCGTTTCACACTTATGCCTTCAGTACTGTTATTATTGACACTATGAAGACTTAATAATTATTTCTTTTAACAACATGGTACGGAAAGCGAATTTGTTGGAATATTCGATGCCGAAAACTCCATACTGTTTCATACATGTTGTTTAGAATGAAGGGACTATTACTACTGTTATTATTATTATTATTATTATTATTATTATTTAGATTACCGTGATAAGTGAATAAACCATGTATTGGCTGAAGGTTAGATTTCATTACGTCACCTAATAAAAATCCTGCTACGATTAATAAAATATTACCATTTAACACCCAAATGCATGGAAAAATTTCTCTTCAATTAGTGCATCCATTCTTGTTAAAAAAATTCAAGTATGAATTGGTTTTTCTAGGAAATTGAAAATAATGAAGAATTATTAGCATTCAATCAAGAATACGTTGAGCATAAAGTTGAAGAATTACAATTCGCTATACGTCGAGAACAGGTATGAACTATTAATCATTACCTTTTTTCAGTCTAAATGTTCAGTTACTTAATAACTTTTAAAAACACCTTCAGTAATTAGTTCCCCACCAATGTCAATGAACGTCTAACTTGTTGCTTGTTACTGTTCCTAGTGCTATGAATAAATAAAATGAAATGATTTTCATACTTTCTATTCTGCATAGACTTGCATGTTAAGGTGCTGTATTGTTAGGTATTTCTTACATCACTGAGAATATTACGATCCTACTTATTTTTCGATAAGAACCTTTCAGTGGTATTCCCTCGAAAAACCTTCTACAGATTCTTTTTTTTACCTCAGCCCTACATACATTTGAAACTCAGTACTCATTTCCACATACTCCACCAACTTATCCAGTTCAAATAAACATCCAGATTTTACACCACGGGGAAATATCAAACAAGTACTAATTTTTGGGTTTCTGTTTTGAAAGAAATTTGTTTGGAAGCGCAATCTGACCAATTATTTTATTGTTAATTCACTTATAGACATTGCAATGGGTGTTAGTTTTCATTGTCTAGCATCTGTTTATCCTCATTCGAATGATCGGAGAGATTTTCCGCTACATAAATTGACGTGGTGTGATAATTAGCTTATCAAATTCATTCAGTGGCTATATAACGTTATCAATTTAAAAGTTGAGTTGTTGTATCTAAAAGGTTTATTTAAGTACCCAAGCAATAGGATTACTTTTCTGTTGAGGAACTGCAAGTAGGGACACCAAAAAGTAAAATACTACTTATTTATCATAAGAACTAACGAAAGAGGTAGGAATCATTATTCATTTTAGTTTTTGAAATATGCTGTTCCTTAAAACCAAATTATTGGCTAGAATTCACCCGCATAATTTGCATCACTTATCAACCTTCACAGTAGTGGAGACTGATTATTCCTTTTATCTGATCTACTTGAACCTCTTGACTAGTAAAAAATTAAATTGCTACCAATTTAAAGCATTGGCATTCAATTAATCTACTGGGTGACAAGTATGAAAAAGCTCTTTTGATGTAGAAAAAGTAAATACACCCTTGTACTATGGACTACGTTCATGCACTTATGTTAGTGATAAATCAGTGCTTTTTAAAAGCTTAATAACATGATGCACAGAAAGACATAATTATTTTGAACATAGAAAATGTTAGACACTTTTAGTTACTCAAATTACTGTTTAACTTTTGTCAGGTGTGGGTGGGTGTGAATGCTTAGTAATACTCAAGTGTTCAAAAAAAAGTCTATATCTGTTGATTATAATCAATTGATACCAACCATGGATACAATCCATGAAAGATAAGTCCATTTCAGCTAGAAAAAAATATACCTTCTGAGTTTAGTGCATTTCCTTATCTGACTCATCACATATAGATATAGTGCTTCTATTAGGATAAGACTGATTTATTTCATTGTTTATGAGAACTAACTGGTAACCTGCATCCTGTTTGTGGCTTTTAAGCCTATGTACCAGATATGAGTAGTGCTCATTGTTTTACTAGTGTAGTGTTTTCTAAGCTAGACGGTTTAAGTGTGGAACTATCTTTGTCTTTCTGGACAACATATCTACAAATTTCTTGACATCAATATTCGTTGTAGAAAGTTGGGTGGCACGAATTAGATATCACAATTTCAGTCGACACCGCTAAACCCTATGTTTTATATGATAGCTTGTAGGCAATCGACCCACAGCTAGTAAGAAGATATAAACTCCTGTAATCCAGTCTAAAGTCTTCAGTCCAAGATTGAAATGTGTTTTTAAATAACTCTCTTTCGTTTGAGTGGAACAGATGAGCATTCCTGATAATCGAATCGTTATCTGTAGTAGTAGTATTTTGGGATGTTCATACTTCTACTGAAACAAAAATTTTATCTCTCACAACATCAACTAAATCACACTAAGCTAAGTTACTTAGTAGGGATTCGAAATATCAAACAAACATAATCAAATTACTAAATGAAACTAATTCATTGTTTTATTCATCGATTAGGTTTTGATGCACTATAACATAGCTAAAGGCACGTTCCTTAATTCAGTAATAACCGTCTGTCTAAAACAAAATAATTGAGATTAATTTTAACATGCTATAGTCGATAATAATATATTGTCACACTAATTTTGAGCGGAATTTTGATAGATTTCTATGTGATATCTTTTTTGTTACTTAAGTAAACTGACAATGGCAAGCCAAGTAAATTTCCGAAGTTACTAAAACAGCTGGAATACTGATTGATGAACAGTTATAAAGAACTATTTTATGTGTGAAAACAAGCTCTTATCGATTCTTGATTACCCTTCTAATTTACTGTCTGTCGAGTTATTCACTGTATTGCAGAAAAAAATTTCAGCTAGTTTTAAATTCGATTTAACTCACTGAGTTTTTCGTTTAAGTGGTTTGCACTCTACGATGACTTAGGCTTTCTTTGCAACACCAGTCATCACCGGACATTGTTATAGAATGTCTAATCTATTGATAAAATGTTGCCTTCGCAACTGAATTTTTCTTGAGATAAGGTTTTATAACCTTTTCAATGTGTTTACTTTACATCCTATAGAATAAGATTTGGTTACCATATTTTTGATTCATTGTACTTAGCTAAAAATTGTTTTTAAAATGCCTATGTGTCAGCCTCTTTCTTTTTATGGAATTTGACTGATTGTTTCCGTTTTCCCCCAAATTTTTTCTGTTATAGATTGAACATGTGAAAATTGAAGCATGTCTGACATTGCTGCGTAATTCATCTAGTAAGTTGAAAATGTTTTCTTTGTAAGGCATGAGAGACAAATTTGAGTGAAAACTGAACCGCTACCGGACTAATGAGCTAACATATAAAGTGTTCCGCCTGACTAATTACCACGATTTAGTTTTTCAGTGATCGTAAAACGTTTTAATTGACTGATGTGTGATAAAAATATACATTTCTGTCGTCTCAGTCAAAATTAGACAAGTTCCGTAGCTTGACCGTAAAACTTAGCATCATTTCAAATGGCATTCATCTATCATAAGGTTTATTTACTGATATCCACAAAAATATCTCTTGATTAAACTAACCTTAGACAACCTCATTTCGGATTATTTGTGTTCTATTCGGCCTGCATTTAATAAATTATGTGTACATTAATAACCATGTTTTACAGACCTAGCTGGCACCATCATTCTTTCTTCTTTTTTTCTGTCAGACATTTTTCAAACATTCAAATGGGTCATACTGGTTTTTTGAAGTAGTATTGGTAATATTTTATTAAAGCTCAATTGTAAAGATTCTGTAAAATAATGCAGCTAAAAGCCTATATAAGTATAATAAATGTTTTTATGTATGTGGGCGTGAATCAGCTATAACTTGTGCAATTGTTTTAATGCACATGTATCACATTTATAAATGCAGCTCACTAGGGTGTGTCGTGATATAGATTTTCACCCTTACATTTAATATCGGCAGAAGTGAATATCAGGCGTTAAGGTGTAAGTTTGATCAGATGACTTAAAATGATTTCAGTGTTTAGAAAAGTATTAGGTGAATGCTTGAAATTGAAGAGGTGGATATCCTTTTTAAAGTTGATTTGATTCGGACAATAACTGTAATCAAACCTTAAGTTTAATAAAGCCCCAGTTGGCGCTTCAGCTGCTCTGAATACCGGTTTCATTTTGTACGCTTAGGAAAAAGCTTTTAAGTTTTGGTCATAAATTAAAAAAGTTTAGACACAGTTTTGAGGTCCTTTCACCTATCGATGTGTCCGAGTCGGGCGATATACGTTTTTCACCGGTTATACAAGGCATTCTACACATATTGAAGTAGTCATAAAAGAGCTTACGGGTTGTTGTTGTCTGAAGTAACGAGCACCAGTGGTTCCCGCCAACGATGGCCACTGTGGTCATTCCAGTTTAAACTGATCATAGATATGCTTACGGAATTAACTCCAAGTTTTTCTGACTTCTTGGGGATAAGCGTATTGTCTGGAGCACAGATGGTTGAGTAGGTCATGTAAACGACACACTGCTGTCAGGCGAAGATAAGAAGTAAAGTGATTGAATGCACTCACCACTTCACTTACTTGAGACGTTGTATCAGCGCTAATGGGTTAGATGTTGACGAAGTATCAGCTCGGATAAGAAAGACTCCCTAGGTATCCGGTGAGACATTTGTGAGACATCCGACTACATAAATTAGGAAGGGTATATTCCACTGCATTTTTGCTGTCATATTACATACCTAAGGAACAAAGCCTTAGAAGCTACGTGATGTGCAAAGACTGCAGGTGTTTTACCTGTGCTCTTCGTAGCACTTCTCGTGTGTGTTGGGATCCCCCTGTGAGCGATGTGAAGGTTAAACGTTAGAGTACCAGAAAATAAGAGAAAGTTAATCGGTGGGGTGGCTGGGCCATATGTTGTCCATGCAAGACTAATACGCACCTCGAGGCATGGTGATAACTGAAGTTGGATTGCCTTGCAAAAAAGATAAGGGTAGCCATTTTATGATGTAGTGTCAGCCCATTCGGTTTCTAACTTTTTTGTTCTGAACCATGTAAGTTGATGTAGGATATCTGGATAGGATTCTCGAGACGATATGACTCAAAATCGATCACAGTGGTGTATATGTTTAGCATTTAAGCATTCTGCGAAGTTTTGAATATCAACCTATCTATCAACCTTCATAAATTTATTTACTATCTTTTCATATACTTTTGTCTACTTTCAGTTTATTCTTTTCACTCACTTTTCCTTTGCTTGCTGCTGAGAAGTGTGGTAATTTGATGTGATGAACTTCTGTGTCAGGTTCTACGTTACTCTATATACCTGCCTGTGGCTATAATTTATAGTAACTGTAATTCTCGACGCAATTAGCATGAATGTCTTAAGTCAAAGTAAATGGAAATGTATCGCTATTTGAAGGAATCAGAGCTTCTTCCAACTTGCTTCTGCTTTGTTCAGGATTCCCAGCTAAGGTTAATAGTAACTGAACATGAGAAAAAGCTTCATAACTGCTTTCAATACTTAAGATTTTTATCAGTGACTTGCAAAGTTGATCTCTTAGTAGTTCACTGAGTGGTTTCAATGGACACGAACAATAATTCGAAGATAAATATGGGCGTTATAGGCCTCTCTTTGCAGTCATATGATGAAAAATAAATGATATGCGGTGGCAATTTTTTCAAGACGGGATAGTTTATTATTGATATTAGTGATTCTACTGTGACAACGGAGCATGTTATTAATTTAATTGTAAATGCCTTTTCACAACTGTTAGTGTAGATTTACAATGTTCGTTGTAACGTTTTGAAAGATGAACTTAAATAATATTACTTCGTATTCCATGTTATTCCAGTCGCTTAGTCAAAAGCTTTAATTCTCTATCTGGAAAACGCTAATGCTTTATCTCAGTAACATAACTTCTTTACTAATTTTTTGTAAGTGCTTATTAGTTTGAGAGAGGTTGTATAAGCTTATTTTTGAATGGTGTCCGGTCATAAACTAAGAAATAGTTTTGACACTAACTGAAGACATTCCTCATCGTCGACAGCCTGCTTAAACTTTGGGCTAAAAAAACTTTTCCACTGGATATATCTAATTAAATTCGTCCGTTTTAATTTGTTTTAATCTTTTAAATATGTTTCTTAAATGCATTATGTAATCGTGCACATTTTTAAAGTGGTTTAAAAATGCTGTTTTTCGAGCTAACAACAAAAAGAAAAAAACATCTGTAAGATTTGAACTTATAAATGCACAGAAATACAGCATATTGCTATTCCCGGGATACCTGTGTCGAATTACAGATTTTTGTACTGGTTGAATCAACTACCACAACCAAAATCACGCTCAGTTTTCTTTTCATTCATCAGTCTAGACGAGACGCTAATGTAACATCAAATGTTTGTTTCACATTACTGCCTTTAATACTGTCATTTTTAGCATTGTTGAGTTGCGGTGCTTATTTAGCTTAAAAATATTGTATTAGGAGTGGATTTGTTGAAATATTACATGATGACATACTGTATCACACAGATTGTTTGGAAGAAAGCAATTGTTATCATTAGTATAATTGTTTTTATATCATGCTGTCGTTGATTGGACCGAATTGATTAGTCTCCATTGGCATATGGGCTCCTGTGCGGGTGCCTTGATATTGCCTGTGTTCTAATTATATTAGTGATGGGTCGTGGCTAGCAGTGGAATCCAAAATACGCATTTCGTCCTATTTGGGACTCATCAGCTGGATTCCACTGGTAGTTACGATCCATCATCAATATTATTATTATTATTGTCATAGTCGACAAAGTGTGATTCAGTCACTGAAGTACATATAGAAATTCTTGAAAGTCTTAGGTAAGGAAAAACAAGGCTTGGAAATTCCAAACTGCCTTTCATTTTCCGCTTCGCATCTCCAAATGTTTCTTCAAATTAATGAAGGAAACTGAAAATGAATATTCCTCACAATATATACGAAGTTAACTAGTAGTAAAGAGGTGTTTCCTAAAATAAACCAGTAAATACATTGTTTTTTGCTTGCTTTCCAAGTTGAAGTTAAGGGTTTTATTAACGAAGCTAGAATGGCTGCTGAGGCGGCAGCAGCTGCAGCTGCCCAACTCCGTAATGATAATCCGGTTTCTGCTATGTTGAACAATTTGACACCAATTAGACGATCAAATTTTCGACCCTCTGGAGAAGGGAGCAGCGATAGTGCAGCTAGTGGTTCTGGTGTAAACCAATTTATTGATCACGATTCAAGACTTTTGAGTGATTGGGATCAACCTCTTGGGTCTTATGGTTCTGGAGTTATAGGACCTGAATCAGGATATTCATTACAACGAAGTTATAATGAGGACGATGACGAGGTAAACTTCAAGTAATGTTTACACTTGCTTGGCTTTTAAAATACTTTCACCTTTTTGTATCAGTACAATATTCACATTGAATTGCTAGGTTATTTCACCTCTTGCTTTCATACAGATGGAAGGCCTAATCATAAATCTAGTGAGTAGTGTAATACTTTTCTCAGCAAGCTTAAAAAGTACCAGCGTCTGCTCAAAGCTAATCGTCCTGGAGGTAATATGATATTTCAAGTTGTGGCCGCTCTAGACTGTCCTGTTTTTCTTCCACATTTTAAAGTTCTAAAAATCATAAACCTGCATCACTCCTGGGTACTCACATTCATTCATCTTAAGATAGCAAGTGAATATATCAGTCCACGTGTACTGTTTCTAGGTGGAATCGATACACGACACAGCTAAAGTTACTTTAATTGAATAGATGCATTGCTCTAGAGAGCAGTCAGACATTATTTAAGACTGTTATGTCGGGTAATCTTTATTGAAATCTCTAACTCTTCATTCTGAAGATGTGGCTTATTGGCCTAAACATTTCCCCTTCAATCAAGTGGTTTTGTATGCAAACCTGGCTTCACCTTAATCTACCTGAGCAGCTGGGTATTATTATAAGCCTTCACACAACTAGTATAACTGAAAGCCTAGGACGTAAAAACACCTGTGCTGGGTTGAGTTGCACACATTCTTAATGCATTTTCGTAGGTGGCGCTTTGTTGTATTAACTGTTGTCAGTTTTACCTTTCACTCAGTGATCCGTCGGCTCATTTGGAATACAACACTGAAATACTCTGAGCAAAACCAGATAAAGATTGAGAAATTAATCTTTTAAATACCTTGAACAATGCTTAGTGTTTCAAATACTGTTTCTTATCTAGCTGATGTAAAATGGCGCTTCACATTTGCAATTCATAGCCTTCTGACTCATTACCTTGATTAGAAACGTCTAAATGGGTCGACTATTCCATCACCGTAGAGATAAACTCATCAAATTTGGCTATTCGTGATATTAGCCGGGTCATAAGATGTCTTTAATAATTCGAGTCTGCTTAATGCGGTCAAGAAAAGGACTTGTTAAAATCGAAAGGCATTTAAGCGTATGTATATTTGTAACTAATTATTTTAAAGCATCTCTTGAGTTTTGTAGAATCACTGCGTGAACAAAGCTAACAGTAGGCTTGAAACAATTGGTCCCCTTGATAAATTTGAACGTAATAAGAAGATGGAGATTATCTGAAACATGTGATGCATTAACGATATACACTTCGAATAATCTGATTACATGTTAACTTGTCGAATAATTTATATAAAACTTAGAAAGCTTAATTAAACCAATGGAATTATAATAAAGGAAGATAACAAGAAAAGAACGGAAATAAGAGGGGAAATCTAATAACAAAAGATCGAATCGCCACCACCAATAATATGAAGAGTAGGACTTAATACTACCAGAATACGTTTAGTGTAAACATAAAGGGTTTCTGAATATATAGAAGGGGTTTGAACTTATGGATAGCAAGTGCTTCAATAAATCTAAGTATTCGTTCTTGATCATATCTAAACAGTACAGTAAAGGACACCTTGACATCAATCTTGCGACTAGTTTCTAATATGTGTTTTACTATCGATAAGAAAGGACGATTTTCACTTGGACTTAGTAAACTGTTAGAGGTCATTTGTTTCTGGAGCCATTTAGACACACGTTAACCATTCTTAAGTGAATGTCACGGTTGCTCTTTCTATATATGTGTGTCCACACATACATGTAAATTGATAGACACAGTGGGATGTGATGCGCTCGTTCAAATGGTGTTTACGTTTGTGTTAACACGTGGAGTTTATCTTCTCTACTAATATGACCTTGGCTGCGTAGCATGTCCCGCTAACAACTCGTGTGAGGAGTTTCTTCTAGATTAGGCTGTTTAATTCAACTCTCTTCGACGATGTGGTATACACACTTTTCTTAGGGACAAAATACTGATTAATCGGTGTCAGTGTTTTGGTAATTTGATATGTGTTGATAAATTCAATGGATTACCATTTCGCACTGATGTGTATGTTAGGAATTTCGTTTCTGTTTCTTTTGTGTCATCTACGCAAATACGATCAACTTTATTCAATAAACATATGACTATGCCACACTTGTATTGATTATTATTATTTGTCCCTTGGGTTCCTAGTAGAACATAGGGCTTCAGTAGCACGTCCCCATTCCACTCTGTTCTCTGTGGTCTTTTGAACCTGGCTCAACGATAGCCCAGAAGCTCTCATTTCTTCCTCACACGATCTCCTCCATGTCACCCTTGCCACGGACGCCCAACTCACCGTTTCCCATCTAGGTTCCACTCGAGCAATTGGCCTGGCACGTGATGTCCCCAGTTGGTCTTCTCAGTGCATGCCCAATCCACCTCCACTTCCTTCTGCAGGTTTGTTGAGCGATAGGTTCTTGGGTGGTTCGTTGCCAGGCAGAGTGAGTTCCTTGTTGCTTATTCTTTCTGGCCATCTGAGCTTCAGTAATGGGCGTAGGCAGTTGTTGATGAATGTCTGTAGTTTTTCTTTGAAATGGTTTTCGTAACGCGCCGAGTCTACGAACCATGTAGAAGCACTGACTTAACTGAATTGGTGTTGAAAATCCGGATGTTGTTCATGCTTTATGCTGATTGCAGCAGATCTTCACACTGGTTTCAGGTTAATGAATGCCTGTCTTGCTTTTGCTATCCTGGTTTTGATGTCCTTGTCTGTGCCGAATTTAGTTGAACGCTTGTATTGAGCTGGACAGTAATTATGGGAACTAAGGTATTGTCTTGTCGAAGTCAGCTTCCTGTGGATAGACCTTCTGATTGAGACTTTTCCCCTTCAACTAATCAGTATGTCTAGAAATGGTAGTTTGTCATCCAATTCTTCTTCATAAGTGAGACTAATGTGGCTTTTTACCTTATTCATTTTATCTAATAAGCACATTGCCTCCTCACGGTTTCCACAAATAATAAAGACATCATTCACATATTTTTTATAAAAGCAGGCTTTTCCAATCAATTTCTCCGCTAACGCTTCGAAGTATGATATATACACATCAGCCAGCAGGAGACCCAAAGGACTAGTCATACCAACACCATCAATTTGTCGAAAATATTCGCCTTCGAATTGGAACTGGAAGTTATCAGTACATAATAACAATAGTGGTAATAATAAGTCTTTAAGAGTTGTAAGGGAAATGAGGGGAAGGATTTTTGGAAGAAATTTAGTCGCAAAGAATATCAGTTGTCCTAGTCAATGGTACCTTAGTAGGTAAAGAATTCACATTAAAAGAGAACATAGTCTTATCCCCTATATTGATATCATTTAATGGTCAACAAGTTCAAATGTATCTTTCAAGGAAATTTAGAAGACCTGATTTCTGATAAAATTCAAGTTTTGCCAACCACCTTGCTAGTTAGTGTGTGGGTGACTGACACACAGACAATGCTGAATGGAGTGGACTGTTTGCTTTATGTCTTTTGAGAAGTCTGTAAAGGTGTGGATACTCAGATCTTATGGGTTTCAGGTAATTTAAATCTTCTTTGTTAATATTATTCATGTTGAGCAGTTTCAGTAGGATAGAATTTACTCTTCCTTCTAATTTACGTATTTCCTGAGTGGGAACATCTGTCATAAATTTGCTTTCATCGTTGAGGGTGGATAACATTCTGGATTTATATTCCAACTTATTCATAATATCAACCCCTGATCCTTTGTTGAGCTTGAGCATGATAATATTTGGATTATTTCACAATCCTTTTAACTCTTTAAAATGCTAAGGGGGTTAGGTACTTCAGTGTCTTAGGCGCGGACTATGAAACTGACCAGCAATATCCACTAATTTAGCTTTGAGGCAACTCTGACTGTCTGGAGAAGTTGGAACAAGTGAGCTTAGCTGATCATAAAAGTGTCCAAACTGGGGATCGGTGACTAGATTAGGAGTTTGTGCTGGAAGAACAGGAAAACTAAATCCAAGCAAAAGCACCTCCTCCTGAAGATATAGCTGAACCTAAAATAAATTAGTCACAAATTTGTCAGTATCGACCGGAAAGGGATTTATTTAGTTAGTCTGAGATTTGTCTCAGTCATTCCGGTTTTTGCTTTAGATTTGGTGATGCCGGAGCTACAAAAGTTTATGAATTTCGCGTGACAACTTAAAGAAGTGTCTGCCAGTACGGGTGATGCGTACACATGAAGTTCAGTCATCTTAGTATGCTTTGCAATAGAATTCTCCTATAATTCATACTGTTCATACTGGTAGTGGTTTGACCTTTTGTTATTAGTTTTTCCCTCTTATTTCCGTTCTTTTCTTGTTATCTTCCTTTATTATAATTCCATTGGTTTAATTAAGCTTTCTAAGTTTTATATAAATTATTCGACAAGTTAACATGTAATCAGATTATTCGAAGTGTATATCGTTAATGCATCACATGTTTCAGATAATCTCCATCTTCTCACTACCTTGTTTAAGTTAAGAGTAGGAGTTAGAGTAGGTAAGTTGGTTGATGATTTTAAGACTATCAATAAATTGGTCAGTACATAGTGCTAGACATGCTATCTGGAGATTCTATGTTAAATGGAGTAGTACAGTGGAGTTTGCCTTAGAGTCTCATATTCAAAGCGATTACACCAATCCCTGAAGTATCTGGATGTTATTTTAACTCAGGTAGTGTGCCTAAGACTGAGAAGAAATATTCAGCATCTCACTACGTAAGTTTTAGGTTGCAAGACTGGCATTAGGGATCATTTTGTGAAACGAGGTATTTTGGACGTAATTTTGATTAATCTCGAGGTATTGCAATATTTTTAATCTAGAGTGCCACATTAGGTTGTCATAGCAATAAGCCGAATACAGACAGTGCCTAAGGCTTTTAAATTAGCTTCAGACATTTAAATTGAACACTTGGATACTATTAGCAGTATAACAGTGTGACGAGAGTATATACAAATTTCTATGAGATTTCGACTTCTTCGATTTGTATCTCCATCATTTCAAACCTATACAAAAGTTACTTTGCCGTGCGAGGATTTTAGTTAAGCTTCTCGATCTCTGATTTTACTTCATAGTGGATTGATTTCTTCATGAAACTGTTCAGAAAAATAACTTTTAGCTATGTATTGAATGGCCGCTTAAATTCTTAAAAAGAATGCTTTCTTGAGACATAAATAAATAATTATTATTTCCGATGAACAGTCCAAACATTTCTGCCATTGGTTATTACCTTACGGTTCGCCAAATGTATATTATTGGTAACTGAGTGGCTACTAGTTTTCAACCACTTCCATATTTATGTCGTCTTTTGATGGTGCACAAAGAATGAAGTAATCACATAAATCATTCACTCGTAATCTTATTTTTATTGGTTTTTCAGTTAAAGCGAATTAGTCATTCCCTTAGTGTTAGTGTCGCCAGCATTAGCTATTACAACTTATGCTTCCGAACGAAGGTGACATTCTACGTCTAGCAGTATTCTGTCTTTACGCAGGTCAAGAATGGTATTCAATTGGAATTACTTTAGAAATATTATTAACAGAAAATTTATGAAACTCAGTAATCACTTTGAAAAATTTTCTCTTTGATATTATCCACTATTAAAAGTAACCTAAGATGATGAACCAATATCATTTCTTTTTTTCTTTAGCCTACTGGTAGATTTCATCGAAGTAGGATCAATGATTGGTCATCTACTTGTAAGTATATAGAATTTTTTTTAAATTTTATGTCATCCATATTAATAAACTGATTCATTATTTAATAGTCATGCAAGGTATGTTAATAGATCGTGTTGACGGGAATCCACTGAATGTCCCGAAATTATGCCGCTTACGTTTATAGCCATTAGTCAACACGGTTTTTTTCTAATCCTCAAAAATATGTATTCTTTCAGTGGCGTCGGCAGTCTGTGTTAATTAGTATCATAGTCGAAGATGGTAACCTTTAGGTGTTTAAGGGTAAACCAATCAGTTTTGAAAATGAATTGCTTCAACAATTTGTTTGTCATGCTAATTGCCCTTATCTTAGTAGCGATTATCTTATGTGGGTCCAATACACTGAGTCTTGCTAGGATAATAGATTACGAACAACTAAGCTTAATGTTTCTATCTGCACATTTCTTGGAGTTTCGTTTTCTTTACCATATGATTCAAAAAAAAAACCAAATGATAACAATGATATTCTCCAAATTATAGATGCAAGGAAGTTATAAATGAAGTTTAGGGAATATAGAAATTGCTAACTCACTTTTGTCGATAGAAAACATTCATATTGCTGTAGAATAAAGTTGAAACAACAACAAAACGTTTCACTGCTCACGTGTTATCGTAATAAAGGTAAATGCTGATGAAATCTCCTGACGTGATGATGAGAACAAACCTCAAAGCTCTGGAAAACAAAAAAACACTTTCACAGTTGTATTTACATCCAGTGGACACTAGATCCAATCTGTTCTTAGTGTAGATAACCACACTGGTGAGGTATATGAAACTGCTTATCAGGAGAGGAAATCAAAATAAGTCCTGATGCTCTATTACAAATTTGTATTCAACACTTTTCATTCATAATATGCACATTTTCCCCCAGATAGGTTGTCTTTCAGTTTGTATCACTTCTTTGCTTGTCTTCTGTATTGTCTTCCAGTGTTTCTTGTTTCTTGCACGGGAATCTTTACTATTTGAATAAAAATATTTATTCCTTTTGTTGGCGACAGAACTAGGTACTGTTTATCTGAATTCTGTAAGTTAATAAGTACTTTGTAAGCTCATTTGATTTTTCTCGGTTGATGAAAGATTCTAAAGACTGAAGACGATTTAGTGCTACTGAAAAGGCTTGAGACATCTCTAGAAGTACATAGTCATACTTCTTGACAGTAACTGAATTTGCGGCTTAATCTCTTCACAAGAAATTTTGTAGTGTTTTATCAAATACTACTATTTTGCAAATGCACATTCATCTTGAAGAACTCCACTATTCAAACACAAATATTATCATAGACATCTGACAATAAGTAAACAAACTCTGATCCAGTCATTAAAATGTATCTGAGTTCCAGGGGAATAAAGATACGGTCCCAATTTGTTTAGATTGGTGTGAAGATATTTGTTTTTCCATTCACCCTAGTCAACCCCCCTCCCTAAATAATCATCTCGTTTACCTTATTTAAATAAACTGTACGGACGAAAAGTTACGAATGAACAGAATAAAGCAAGAAAAAATACATTTGCAGAATAAAATGAGCTCGTTTTATTTCACAATCTCTCATCAGCTGTCGTCAGTCTGCAGTCGAAAGGAAATATTAGCCGCAATAATGAAATGACACTTTAAATATGTAGAAATAAATAAAGATTCAAAATTCAGGATTAACATTAAGGTAGTGAGTTAAGGAAATACAGGAAAAATAATCACAAACCGTAGTCAAAATCAATGGCAATTAATATCTGATGAGACAGAAAATTCTGGAGTTGTGGAAAGTGGGGGAGGCGAAACAAGCAGACAGTGTAAAAGAAGTTGTTAACGAGCTAGTACGTTACGCATTTACATGAAAAACTATAAAAACGTAATGCTGTGAGTGATTAACAGCCAGTAAGTAAGTAATGAAGAGATGATGCAACCAAAAAAGAAAACTATGTACTTATGTATGGAAAAAATTACGTATGGTTACCAGGGTTAAGATAGGTTATTTACAATCTCCTTTTGAGTACAAAAGTGAGCTTGGAAATGTTTATTGGCGAGAGCCTTCACAAACCGTTATAAACGTGACACTGTTTTTTCGATGTTCTGTTTTCACCAGGTGCCTAGTGGTTGCTCTGCCGAAAACTTTTCTACCTTTCAAACACATTTCTCAGAATGCTCACATAATTGATTAGACACCCTTTCGGTCCTTCCTGTATACTTGCATCCATAAGCATAGGTGAAATTAAATGCACAGATGGAGGTGGAGTGAGCTAGGCATTTGTCTTTTTTCGACTATATTGTTGAAACTATAGATGATAATTGGGCCGTCTAATCCAGCTATCCTTACTTTCTGTGGGCTATTTGTAATAAATGGCGATATTTCTTTTTCTGTCAGGTGCCTAGTTTCATAAACTCCCCATCTTTTACCTAACAACTTACTTTTTAAGAAGTTTTTTACTTGATTATAAAGCGTATAACAAGAGATATTTTTGTAAAGAGATTTCATTGTATCAATCTAGGGAAGAGCAACATTATAGGCAAGAAACAAATGGCTTTCCTACATCACTAAGACAAAAACGACTAATCAAGTCAAATCTAATAGCTTGGATGTTTTTTCGCTGATTTACATCTCAGTTGAGTTTTCAAAAAATTGTTCAAGACATGTAACCGTAGGACTGTATCTAATTTATCTTTCGTTTTTTAGCTTTAAACTTATTGGTTTTGTAAATATGAATGATAATTTTAGTTTGCGATCATGGTCTGAGATGTACAACATCAACAACTCTTGTTTGGAATAGTTTTTTTCCCATGAGATCGAATAAAATGGGAATTAGTTGAGGTATGGAAGCTGAAAAAACCATTTTCACGCGTTTACATTTGAATAAAATTTCATACGGGTAATAGTGTCATTGAAGTATCACTAAAAGGCACGTGATCATGTATCCTCTACGAAGCTACAAATCTACTTTAGTAATCCAAATCCTCGTTGTTATCATTGTTTCAGAAGTAAATTATGAACACATGGATAGTGAAATGAAGAAATGCAAGATGAACACTGCATTTTACTTTCTAACAATTTTATTATTTTTAGATGTTGTGTTTGCAAACGTCTCTCAAATCGGAATTATTGATACTGTTACTTACTACTAACTTCGTTAAAAAGGCCCGAAAGAAGTCGAGTTCAAATTTGATGTTTATTTTTACTTCCACATAACCAAAGCTAATTTTTTGATCATAAATACGCACGTTTACGAAATAGCATTAGGAAATGTTATGCAATAGTTTGCTATCTGTAAATATTAATTGGCAGTCAAATGTAACACCTTTGTAATTCACTTCCTCATATCTCAGTTATCCAAGTTTGCCCAAAAACTTGTGGAACTACGAGAAGTGTGTACGGTTGGTGATCAGGAAACATTAAGTTTGAAACCATTCTTTCTTGTTCCTCGTCCATTTCTCTAAAGATTTCATTACATGTTCTTTAACGACATTTAAACACACTGACACTATGTAACAATGGGGCCACTTGTCTATTCCTGCTGAAGCTCAAACTTTCGTCTCCCCTTCAATCATCACCCAATATGAATGCTAGTCTGCCAAATTGCGGCTTTCTCAGATAATCAAACTGATATTCTTTAAGAGCTTAACCAAAGTGTATGGCATGAACAATTTTTAAATCGGATAGGATTTTTTTTCGAAAAAAAGTACTTGGCTGCATGAACTGATATTAATACGTAAATCAATCATTAGTCGGTAGCCGGTCTAAGTGTCGATTGTATCGATCGTGCGAGTAATCTAGTCCGAATACATGCCAGTCGTAACGTGAATACATTAGCTTTGGTGTTTTCGACTGAGGCGCCGAGTAACTTGCTTTGCTATTCGTGAGAACATAGGAATAGTTACATCTGCAAATAAACTTTGCTGAAGAGTGCTAGGAATTGCAACAACTAAGATCAGTAATATTATGCTTCTGTGGCTGCTTGAGTTAGATGCTAAATTGAAGCATCGTATTTGTCGTGTTTGAAATATCTGAATCATGCTTCTGCCTTCATCTGTATATCACTTTTTATCTGTCCACATTGACCCAGACTGTGCGGAAAGTTTCTCCAGCACTTCCAAAAGTAATGCACGAGTAAACAGCTTTTCAACTGAATATTATGTGGTCTAAGAACCATTGACCCAAGCTATCAAGTACACTAGTTCTAGGGCAAAATAACTGGATATTGTACATCATTCTAGTAATTAATAGTAGCAGTCATAAACGAATCAATTATTAATCCTTCTTTTTATTTATTGTTCCACCCATTTTTTCAGTTCCCAGACCAACAACCCTTGGCCAAGTGAACAATTCTAGTGAAAAAGATATTCACTCTTCTTACAGATCATCGTTACAGACACATGGGAAGACAGCCTTTTCAAACCATATCAATTCATCTCATGTTGACAGTGAAAACTATATGCAACATGATTATCAAAATGTAACACAGATGAATCCACGGGCTCATGATGACATAGCTGTACACCGAACAATTAATAACACCTTTCATAGGAATCAAAGTCATAAAAGTCAAATCACTACCGATAATTTAGCGAATAACCAAAGATCACACATTTATGTAGCTAGTTCAGATAATTTAACAGATAATAAAGATGATGTCGATTTTGAAGCTGTTTGGTCTGAAAATGGTCGGTTACGTCGAGCTGATGTGGTGCATGAATTCAGAGCCAAAAAACCAGGTGAATTAGATCTTGTTGTACATGAAACTGTTGTCCTTCTGGATGATGAACACGTAAATGGGTGGATAAGAGTAAGTTGTACACATATTGTATGAAATTTTCTTTTCAAATACAGAATAAATAAATAATGGTTATACTTGTCGTTCTTAGAGAAACTGGTAGGTAGAACAAACTATTTGTCTTTTTTCAAGGCTACAGGCAAACTGTATGGTATTTCGAACGTGGGTGGGATGACACTTTTTAAATCCCGTTGAGTAATTTTACATTTGGCGAATTGATTAACCTGTAACCTGAACTGAAGAAACCGATTCGGAAAATATTGTTTAAGGCTATGTAAAGTGCGAGGATGTTTACCATCTAGTTTTAGGAAGAAATATAACTTCGTAATTTTTAAGTATTACTGCACCACAATTATTTGTCTTCAGTAAGGCTTCTGCAGGTGTTTGTTTCAAATAAAGTACTTATTCACAACGCTATATTTCACATTTTTTTGTATTGATTCTGATTTTAGGTGAGAAGTTTAATTGATGGGAATGAAGGTTTGGTTCCTTTCAGCTATCTGAAACTGTGTAATTCTCATTTATCTACTGAAAATCCAAAGATATCTAAAGATAGTAGCAATAATAGTACTCTGATGCAACATATCAGCGAAAATCAAACTTCGTCTGATCCAACTGCCTGTTCCGAACTTTTTGATCAGAAATACTCCCATACAATAGATCAACTTGATTTCGTGAATACTTCTCTTCCTCCTGAGGTTGATGCACCTCGACTTTTATGTACAGATGAGCTCCTTACAAATGGTAGGTGTGAATAATAAGAATTCACATTTTAAATAAACATTTATATCTGACAGAAATGTAGAGTAATATAGTAATATGTAATATTATCTTACAGTTTTTGAAGTGTCGACTTTAAACTGACTGGAAATATTGTGGAAATTTTCAGCAATAACACTTAGTCGCACCACTGATGCGACATTTCCTTGATCATTGGGTTAAAGTTTCATATAGTGCAGAAGCAGTGGGAGCTAGGATTAAACAATCTGTGTTTTATGTTCACAAGTAGTCAGTGTTACCTCTACAAAAATCCAAATACCCATTATCTAACTGCTCTGTCCACTAAGTCTTTGTGCTGTTATGCACACTACTCACACAAACTTATGTGAGTAGAATACAGCGTGATATTTCTTGGAAACCAAGTAGGATTGTCATCCAGTCTGTAGAGATTCTGAAGGTAATATAAACATGAAGAAATTCAAAAAACAAACTTATAATCAGCAGAAATTGTAGATCGGCTCATATCAAATGTAGAATGGGGAGACCATTGGCATGAACTCTGTTGAAAATAAGGTTTATATATTATATCAAGACTCAGAGTAATTTCCAAATCAACAATTTAACCGGTCCTTACAGCTTGTCTTGTAGTTTGTTTATCTACGGGGTGCACATTCGTTTTACCTTTAGCGTTGGGAGTGATAAACACCTGAAAACCACACACTACGAGTTATGGGTACAATCTAAACATCGCAATACATGTTTCGATTATAGATAAGATATCACAATAAAAGTCCGCCGTAAAAATTATGACAGTATAAAACTCTAAAGTTGAAGCGCTGAAATATTTCTGAAAATGCATTCTGTACATATATTGAAATTCGAAGGTGAAATGTAGCATAAATCACTTATCATCATGACTGTATCACATAGTCAAACAATGGTAGTTATAAAAATAAAGGTCACTTCAGGACAAGGCAAAATTAATGCTAATGATAAACAAACCCCAACGAATACCATGCACAACACTGAGGCGAACAAAACAGGGAAAAATGAAGTTACAAATGGTAAGTAATGGATTGAGCAAAAAATAAAAGCAGTTTTGAGAAAATCTTTTTGTAGTAGATAACTATTACATCAAAAATGTATCAGACAATGAACCAAGTGAATCAGCAGTAAAGCCATCAATTCTCAATGACCAACATGACTTTTAGGGAATTAAAAAATGCTAAATGAAATAAAATAGAAAGAGCAATATTAGTAACACAGGTGTCAATAGTAGTAATGACAGTGATCTTAATAATAATAGTGACAATACTGTGGAGAGAGAATTCAAAACCTCTGCAGTACTACCATACAAGAAAGTAACCTCAGAGATATCACATAGGATTCTCAGTAAGGTTGAGAGTGGCATTTAAACTTACAAAATCATTTAGAAAGAAGTTTTGTACGTTAAAAGATCCAAATGATCCAACTAGGTAGGATAATTCAGTTTACCAAATCCTTTAAAGCAGTTGCAAGGTCAAATACATAGGTCAAAGTAGTCAGTCAGGGTCACTTAAGCCACCCGAATACAAAAACCCAGCTAGATCAAAATCGGTGGACCCTAGAAATATAAGGAATTTAGAAGAAGGGTTGGCCATAGCTATGCATACAATTACACACGATAGGATGGAACAGGGTAAAAATCCTTAAAACTAATCCACTAGGGTTGAAGAAGTTGATGACATGCAACAGGGATGACTTAACCTCTGTTCTGAATATACAGAAAAACCTACTATCCATGTCACAAAGGAGGATGTAAGATTAAAACTATGTAAACCATGTTTCAAAGTTGTGGCATTACCTTGATATGACTATGGACAATAAATTCTATCCGAAAAGTAATCCGGTGAATAATATTGTTCCACTGTGGGAAATGTCTAATAATTTAGCTAAAACGAACGATGAAGGGGAAGATAGAACAAACACAAAATTGGGTTGCAAAGAAAGCAGTCTATTTCTGTTGTATAAGGCTTAGAATTCCGTGTAATCTTTGTTTATGTGGATGGAATCTGAGCTCAGAAATGTTACGTAAACTCTCCAAAAGTACAAATTTCATGCTTTTTCTTCCAATACTAAGTCAGCTGCGTACTTTATTAAATGTACACTGTGTGGTTAACACTTTTTAGCATTTGGCTACCAACAAAAAGTATAGAAATCCGTTGCAATGATTCAAACTTCTGTTTTACGAAGACAAGTAGTTGTAAATTTAAGACAATCTTCCAACTTGGTAGAAGTTTGATGATTTGCCTGTACGGTAACTCTGCATAAATCGTAAATTTGTTCATCTTATCTTTCTTACTTTTAGAACCTACTAATACTGCAGCTGCTAAACCACCTCTTTCTGGTTCTTTTGTAAAAACATTAATTGATTTTCATGGAACCAACTCTGATGAATTAAGCTTTAAAGCTGGTGCAATTATCCGTGTGATTGGCCGTGCACCAAACATAAGCGATGTAACTAATTTCTTATCTGAAACAGCTAAAAGAGATCAATTTACCTCACTTCCCAGTTCTGGTATAGATGATGGGTGGTGGGAAGGCGATCTTCTACTACCTGAATCTACTAAAAAGAAGGAAATGCCTAAAATTTATTCTAAACGAGGTGTTTTCCCATCTATGCTTATACAACCGCTATCAGTAGATGATTCCAAACTATGGTCTGTTCGGTGGGATGATATAACACCATTGCCAACAGGTAATATATATGTCGACCATTTAACACATATTTTAACAAAAAAGCTTGCAATATTTTCTCTATGATTTTGTTAGCTTGTAGTGATTTCAAAAAGACTTCGCAGTTATTTTTCGATGCATTCATCCATTAAAGTAAACATTTTTCGATGGAAAAGCGTGTTAAGTAAATTGTATAAACTGATGTATCATTATTCTTACAGCTTGATTATTTAATAGTCGAACGTTTCTTCTTTAAAAAAGGATCTCCTGTCCCACTCTCATGATAGGATGCTGTTTCTGCCAACACTGATTCATGCACTTTACTCCTTTCAAATGTATGACGATGCTTTGAGACTGCTTTACAGCTACTCTCAGCTTAGAGATATGGAGTGATGTGGCTGACGGCATGAGCCAATTCACTTGTAGAAGCGTTGGAAGCAAAAGATATTGCGAATTATGGGTTGTCAAACACAGATGTCTTCATATTATTACTTATGATTGGTAGATCATCGTGTGGAGCGATGTTATGGCTGGGCAAAAGATACTAGGCAAGATAAGCAAGTCGGCACATGAGGTTGTGGACCTTCAGTGACAAAAGCGGCCTTAACATGCACTGTGGATGTGGAGCCACTGTCTACCTCGACTTCTAATGCTGGAAGTTGGATTAGGTTGGAAGAACGCTGAGGGTAGGCAGATCAAGATGTGGTAGCAGTCATTGAAGTGTTTGACTGTTGGTCTGAGTGGTTAGGCGAGGAGTAGACTACCTGGCTGGCGTCCCCGAGATGATAAAAATCAATGGTTAGAGACCCTTGGTGACATCGCTGAAGATCAGTCACAATGTCGTGGATATATTGAGGTTTTGGCGTATTCCAAAGCGTAAACATCTTCACAGACTTTTCTCTTCAGATCGCTTCTCCTCTCATATGCCTCTATCTACTTAGGTATTAATATTTTTCTACTGATTCGTTATTTGCTTGCAAATGTGGAGTGTGGTACGTGAAGCCCTTATGTGAGAGATTCTACGCTGACTTTTTCTAACATTGTTTCATATAATATTATGACTTTTTATTTCCCGTTATTGACGGGTTTGGACTGATTTGATCAGCTTTCGTCGGCATATGGGCTCCTATTTGAGGATTCACTCTTTGCCCTCAAACAATCACGCTATCAGCATTCTGATTGCTGTAACGTGCGCGTAGATTTAAGTAAAATGTGCTATCACTGGAGATAAATATAGCCGATGATGCTATGTTCCATCTTCAGGTTTTAGAACAACGTTGAATTGCATCGTCACTCAACGTGTTCCTATCGCATAACTTAATGGGAGATAAAATCTCAGTAGGTTTAAGGTGTACGTCTTCTGCTTTAGACAGCCAGAAATAAAAATAATGCTCATTTTGTTCTGATAGTTTTCACAGGAAAATATTCCGTGTTAATTGAAGACTGAATAACAAATGTCCGGAATATGAATTACAAATATACTCATATACTATCTGAATAATTTCTTTGTGGAAACCACTGCATTTAAAGTGAAATGCTCAAAAATGACTAAGCTAAAATCTCATAATTTATCAAAGTATATTATACACACCTGAGTTTTCCTAAGAAAACCTGAGAAATTTCAGCAAATACGAAGTTTAGATAGTTTAAGTAGAAGACAAAGTTTATGTGAACAGTGTGGTGTATTTGCATAAAACATTTCGAACAATCTGATCACACATTTACTTACTAAGTAAATTTATATAAAAACGAATAGGAGGACAAATGGAACAGATAAGATAATGAGAGATTAAAATTAAGAAAGATGAGAACAAAAAGGAAGAGTGACACAGTTGATCCTGATTTTGGTAGGAAAGCAAAGTTTAGCAATGTAGGTGTAATATCAGAACAAATTATCTTTGTACACATAAAGGTGGTTTTAACTTGTATATGTTTATTGTTTCCGCAAATCTCAGTATAAATCCCTGACTATTTCTACATAGAAACTGTTTTTCATTTACAAACAGTCAGGGATTTGCGGAAACAATAAACATATACAAGTTAAAACCACCTTTATGTGTACAAAGACAATTTGTTCTGATATTACACCTACATTGCTAAACTTTGCTTTCCTACCAAAATCAGGATCAACTGTGTCACTCTTCCTTTTTGTTCTCATCTTTCTTAATTTTAATCTCTCATTATCTTATCTGTTCCATTTGTCCTCCTATTCGTTTTTATATAAATTTACTTAGTAAGTAAATGTGTGATCAGATTGTTCGAAATGTTTTATGCAAATACACCACACTGTTCACATAAACTTTGTCTTCTAATTACATTATCTAAATTTTTGAAAGGAACTAATTGTTTCTCTTCAAAAGATGAATCTTCCCCTTTTACACTTTAGTGGTGTAACAATTTTTTATGTTGACATATAACTATCACTAAAACAGAACTCATTAACCATAGCTGATCAGTTACTATAATGTTGCACATTTTGTATTCTGTTTTTTTACCTGCCATTGTTAACATATCTTCTGTGCTCTTCTATAGTTTCCTCATTTGAAGACAGCCGAAATTCCAGCCAGAGAATCCATAAACAAGACGTTAATACTGTAAAATTGAACAAAGAACAAGTGCATGCAGCTTCAGATTACATTTCCACTGATATACAGAATAATGAAAGATGTAATCACATGGACAAAGATTACATCCAGTTGTATTCGAAAGAACTGTCACCGTCGCATTCAGTTCAGGCAAACAGTTCAAACTGTACAAGTCATAATATAACAGAAAGTGTAAAACCATGTGTTGATGTGAAAAATCCTTTGTCAAATAATCCTATAACAGGTCGGCAAATACATCATCTCAACCAGTACGTACATCACCGTCATCGACATTGTAAAACTAATGAGAAGGTTAGATAGACTGAATAGTCTTGTAATAAATGCTTACTTTAAAATGTTAACAGTTTACTGATTATTTTTGTACATGTATGCAGTGAATGTTTATTACGGGGTGAAGTTCAAAACTACCAGGAAATTTAACTTACACTATATCTAATAATCGGTATATTTATAAATTGACACACGTTCTATTTTCAATTCAGATTGAGGTAAAAAAAATTCATGGGTTTACGCAGCCGATTGACTATAAGCTGTGCAAAAAGTTAAGAATTTTCGAATTTCTAGAACCTCAGTACTATTTAAGCAAGGTAAGGTACGAGTTTACCACATTACACTGGGTTGTGTTTTAATACCTTGATGTACGTAAATCCCTAAGGTTTGTGATCATGTTTATCATCATTAGTAAAAAGAGGACTGATTCATATGATTTCACTAAGATGGATAATTTCTCCTTCATTGTTATATCGCTATCTTAGAGTTTTACGTCATATAATCACAGCTGGAACTGGAAATAGCCGGTAAATCGTAGTATATCTACCGTTATAAATAAACTGAATGTGTTAGTTAATCTCTTGAGGTGAATAAGGAATTTATTTTCAAGTTAGCACTCATCATGAACTGACATCAGTTTAAGAACCATTTAAAGCCTTAGAGCACTAGACAGTTGTTGCTTCTTAGTATAGAACTTCTCAGCAGTACGCATCCATGACCCGGCTAGAGATCAAACTTAAGATCTTCAGATTTCAGGACGAACATGTTAACCACTCATTCACTGGGTCGAAGTTCAATGGTTCACAGTTTCCTACTTATTTTGATTCGCGATATAGGTCTCCAGATAGCATTCGCTTTACCGTCGGCTGGTTGACTCCATCTATAAGTCACAGCTTCTCATTAGAACTTCGGGATGCCTATCTGGAAACACGTCACTAATGAGCACTGTACGGTATAGTATTTTGAGATTAACGAAGGTTTTACTTTTAAGGTAGCTTTCATTATCGAGGTCCTGAGTCCGATCTCTAGCCGGGTTGTGGGGTGTGCTACTGACGAGTCCCATACTAGGATGAAACAGCTGTCAACTGCTCTCAGGTTCGCAATGGTTCTCCATCTGATGCCAGTCCATGATGAATGCTACCTTAAAAAAATAATTATCCTCATCGGCTTTCTGTTGATCTGAAATCCTTGGTGGCATTAACTTAATGTTTATTTAATTATCTGTAAGACAGGTCTGCATAGCTTAAATGATTTCCTCTTATTATCTATTTCTATCCTTACTGATTTAACCACTTTTGAAAAACTTATCAAAAATTATCCGTAATCATAAGTAATAATCATGTAGTAAGTACATTTCAGTAACTATGTAAATCCCTATTTCATTTCTAAACATTTTCATGGCCCGTAGCAAGTTCTTATTCTCAGTTTTCCATTTCGAGACAGAAAAAAGTGTTGAACCTGAGATTAAAAGGTAGAGCTAAAAGAATCTGATAGGATTTCTAATAAGTAAGTAGAGATAACTGTTAGAGAGGAAATTCGTTTCACTTTACTTTCTGAAACTGTTGGTGATAATTAAATGCAATATAGTGCATTTTTATATCTATGATAAGGTCATTTGTAGTTCATATTCTTAAGCGCGACTACGTACTATTCTCTTTTTGTGTTTATTAGTTCCACTTTGCATTATATTTTCATTTGTGGAAGCAATTCAAGTGTAGATATGGACCGTGTAGTTTGCAAGTAATGTACATTCTTTTTAAATAGTTTAGGGTAAATTGACCTTTCTACCTTAGCTGATTACATTTAATTCGTCTGAACATTTCAGTTTTGCTGGATAGATTCATCTGGTTACACTATCTATGAGTTCAATCTTGAAGACATAAGCTATTGTATGTGATTTAGATCACTTCAATCTGGCTAGTGAAACTTACAGATATGAAATTAACGCTTAGAGTTACTTATGCTGCTCACTGTTTTTGCAGTGACAGTGGAGTGCTACATTAGCATAATATTTCTTGGAAACTGAAATATTACTTTGCTTTACTCTCGCATGAATCCGGTCGACATTGAGAAAAGTGGCCTCAAGTTGTTCTGACCCGTTTTCCATTCAGTGATATCAAACCTTGGTCTGCTTTATTGCTTATCGTAATCTGTTGTTTTCTACTACCATTTTTAAGCTGTGCACTAAATTCTTGACAGGGTTTTTGAAAACTGATAAAACAGGCAACTTTCATGCTTTAACTAGTAAAAATTAATCAAGATTCTGGACGATTTAAAGGGATTTAGAACATTCTTTCTGATTGACTATGGAGCATTTTTTTGTTTCTTCTAGTCAACTGTGGCAGCATAAAGGGAAAAAACAGCATAACAAATTGGATTTTTGAAATACTTGTAGCATATTCAACGTGTTCAGGCTAAGCCAGTTAACAAATTGACGCATTGTTCACGTTTATTTGTCTTTCTCTCGTAGCTTAAGCTCTAGATTTCAATTGAGCTGACAAATGTAAAGCTTCCGATTTTTCAAACCAAAAAAGCCTCACAAATGTACTAAATTATTATCACATGCAATTATGAGTCCGAGTTTACTATGAAGTTTGTCTTTATTCATAGTCTCGGTGAATAAAACCAGAGCAACTAAAAAATGTTTTTAATAATTTAAAGATTTCGATAGACTACTGAGAACAAAAATAAGTTGAACGGACAATTAGTGCCAATAACTTATTCTTTAGACTTCATAGTTATAAATCCACGAGAATAGGTGAAATACAGTAACCGAAGTAAGACACAATGTCAAAATTATTTCAGTATTGCAGTAGTCAGTGTTATGAGTGAATGGAGATCAAGTCAAATTGATATAAAGTTTTATCAGGTGTTAGTTGTGCAATATAGTCAGTATGGACAAAAGAATTACGAAAGAGACAAAATCTGTAGATAATGATCCATTTATATACATCTACTGGGGCATGAATGTATGTGTATTTGTTTACTAGCGGTTAAATAATCATTATGTAGCGATGAGTTACATCTGAATAAGGTGGAATATCATGTGAATACAGTAAGTAAATACAGAGTAATAAATGGAAAGTGTTACGCAACGGTTGAGAGTGACTACCGATAATGGTATAAAACGAATAACCTAAGAAAATGAATGTTTGTCAATGTAATGAGATAATGTAGAAGAAAGAGATGGGAGGTTAAGATGCAAAATTTACGGTGAGAATTTTGTAAAGAACGTATTTCCCTTATTGTGAACCAAGGTCAACAGAGTGTATATTTTTTTTCAACAAATAGAATAGGTTTCCTTGGATTGATACCTGCAGCTTCGGCTATGGGTAGGTAATATGCGTAGCCGCGCCACATTGGAGAGATTGGAAGAGACACGATATATCACAGAAAAGGCGTGATCTACGTTCATCTGATGTCCAGTATCTACTAGATGCAAGAGGACTATTGATGCACTTTGTCATTCCTTTCTGTAACAGCGCTGGTATATGTTCACAAGCTCTCATGGATGGAACCCTCTCAGTACGGCCTTTGTAACTAACTCCACAGAAGCAGTTGAACTCATAAATACACATTGAAGTGGCCATCATTGGTAACTTATCCTTCCTTCACTGTTTCCATAGTGGTCTGGTTGAGAAGCCGTCAAAAAATTTTGGGGTAGTGTTTTTTACGACTGATCTACTCAGTGGTGTGTTAAGATATTAAAGGCAATATCACATTTGAAACTTAGTTTTACATATAAAGGAATCTTAGCAACATTACCCTTCTTCATCATCTCAAAGGTCTCAACATGTATTTATTTACGAAGCTTATCAGGTAACCATTTCGCTCCAATGTTTTCTTCAGGTAATTCATTTCTTCAATACAGTCATCGAAAGATATGTTTCTTATTCTGTAACTCAGCCATTTGAATTAATATGAAGATATGAAGATGAATATATCCATTTGATTTGATCTCCATTCACTCATAACACTGACTACTGCGATGATGAAATCATTTTGACACTATGTCTTACTTTAGCCATTGTATTTCACGTTTTCTCATGAATTTATAGCTGTAGAGTCTGTAGAATAAGCTATTGGAAATAGTTGTTCGCTCAAGTTGTTCTTGTTCGAAAAAGTGTTTATCTATATCCAGAATAAAATCTTGAATTCTAGTTAAAATATAACTTGACTAGTTGTTTTGTCGCGTAGCTCATTTAGCAATCTGAAACCTTTTGTTCAAAACTTAATTCTAGCCCCGAATTTTAAACATGATGTTTCTACTTCTCGTGATAATAGTCTGGAGATCAAGATTTTTGTGAACAGTTTATTCACGTCAAAACATTGAATATATATCTCGACATGTGTATATTTATATCATTATGATTGATTTTATTATTCAAGTCTTGTTTATAACATTCTAGATTCCGATAGCTGAGGTGTAATACCAAACGTAACCAATCAATTTATGGGGAGGATTTCAAGGGAAAATTCTGTCTTGGGAAGTCAGTATTTGCACATCTTTAAATAAAATATGTATCATATCGAAAAGCACTGTTTTATTCAATTTATTGTTTTATGGTTTAAAATTGCATTATTCATCTTTATGGATCTTGTTGTTGGATGTGTCTATGTTGCAAATTCATCTAAGATCAATTTCCTTTCTTCTCTTCAATAAATGGTGATAAGTCATTTGTTTCATTCCCTTTCTTCACTTCTAACTTCTTTTCTTTTAACAACTAATTATCACAACCAAGCCTTATGCCATTTCCAATGAAGTAAATTATACTTAAGTGCTACTGTGAAACAATATACAGCTTGTTTAATTTGTATATGTACATTTCGTAATTACAATCTGATTTACTAACAATAAATTTCACGTAACATAAGGTACGTGAGTTATGTACCATTTTTACAAGCATAATCCAATTGTCAAAGCAGAGTTATTTCAAGAAAAGTATTGAATGTAATATGGCAATCTGAACTAGATTCTTTTGATGGTTATGCAGTTGATAATGAATGGGCAAAAATGTTAACTATGTGTTCATTTCATTGTTTACCGACGTTAATACAAGGTGGGGCGGTTCATATGGAAGGTTGACCATTTCAATGAGCAAGTCTGCAAGCAGTTAGTTTAATACATGCAGAATTTATTCACGCCGTAAGAGTCAACAGAAAACAGTAATCAGTTTATAAGCTTGGATTTCCTTCTTAATGATAATTAGTTTCTAACAGTAATTAGTGTGTAATGGCCCCAAAATGTACACTTGTACTTTAGAAAGTTGTGTTTTGTTTTAATAATCTTAGTGAATACATATAATAAGATGAAGAGATTTCCGTCAAATGATAATCGTTTACCATTAGATAGGTATTTGAATGTGCTGTGAACCATATGGGAACTTATATCACGTAAAACACCATAGCTTTGAATTCGGGTTTGAAAGCGAAGGGGAATATACATTAGCTTTGAATGAACGTAAGGTCAGTTAGCTAAAAGTCATTTAAATAGATTCATATCCTTTAATACATTTAGAAATCCCTCATTATTTTATTTCCAATATGAGAATTGTTTAAGTGAACTATGTACATTAAACGACGCCACCAAATCTTCGCACACTTTTAAGCACCAAGAGCATTTGTCATTCCTGAATGATTATGATTAATAAACTCTCTTGAACTGTAGTGAGGTTTAGGTAGACAAATAACTTCAATAGTGTTGACACTCAGTTCACCTGAAAATTTTTAATTCTTTTGTGATTGTATCATTTAAAATTTGACTTTAACTCATATCAATAGCCGAGTTTATATTCAAAAAGTCCATATCCACATATAAGCGTAACACTTAAAAAATAACAGAATCTGTCCAACTGACAAAACAGAACTGCGGTATTTGAATTTCAGTAAACTAACAAAAAACAATGTTCATTTTATACAAAATCTAAGTTTTCTAAACCAGATCAGTTCATAGTTGAATGTGAGATTTCCACAAATTTATAACTCCATTGGATGTTATTCAGTCATTTGAGCCTTAACACCAAAGCTACTTGTCACTTTCTTAATTAGTGTTGAAATGTTTGCTTATAAAGTTATGCAAACTAGTGATACTGTTCATCTCTGTTTGTCGGCACGAACGTACAAGTTCGAGTAAACCATTATGCCTCCTCTTGGAAAGTATGAACTTGGCTATCTAGGTCACATTTTACTCTTGAGTTTTGAACAAGTGCAACTCATAAACGGTAAGTGTCGCACTTACAAACTATGTGGTGTTATACAGCTAACTTAATAAAAAAACAGTGAGGGAATAACACTGTGAAGTGTTTCGAAGATCACTATGAATCGTCGGTCGGTCGAAGCTCTATGCTTCACAGCACTTTGGACAAAAAATTTATTTGTCATACTAAATGAGAGATAATAGACGCAGTCTAGTCCATCAGTGATTTTATCTGTAATAACAAATTGTTAATCATAGATAACTGAGATTAGAGGAAGACATTTACGCACATCAGGGATTTACATGGGCTTCTGAGGTATTATAGGCGGCATATGATTTAATTATGTCTTTCTTATAAGACAAACTTAGCCCTAAATACAACATTCATGTCACGAGTGTAGTAAGATGATAGCTTTTTAAGTCTTAAACACAGCTCCTGGGCCATTTTGTAATCCACATGTTTCCCAGGAAAAGAAGTTTGATCTGAGCTAGGAATTAATTCTTTGGCATACCGTTGTCGTCGGAATTCCTTTTGGTGACCATCAAGTAACTGGTAGGGTAGGCGTGTTCACCTGGCTCGCCTGGTTGGTGAGCTGGTAAGTTCTCTTTTCGCGGTAACTGAATGCAAGTGGATTCGAGTGTCTGAGTCCATCAGGATATGTTCTCCTCCTTTGTGCATGAGATCATTGAGCCATCTTCGTCGGAAGTGTAGAATGGCATTCGCTCTTGCTACCATGTTGTTACAAAAGGGACTGGTGTTTAATATTAGAGAAGTTGAGACCCATATCTCTTCCTGTGGACATGCTGTCAGTCCCATGCAACTTTATTCGAGTGTCTTTGCAAATATTCTATGTATTGGTATTACATTCATATTGCAACAAATTTTCTTTACATACACTGAATATGGAACTCTCTTTTCAAATATCAAGGAATTTGTCTTTTGATTTACCACCTCTACAAAGCAGAGGCGTAAGCAATCCAGTGCAACAAGCCTGATCTTTGCATTGAAAACGGATACATTCCATCTCTAATTGTTAGTTGGTCACAGATTGTTCGTTTCTTTCTTGATCTACCATGATCCTATCAACAGTGTTTGATGCCCTTGATTTGACTTTCTAACTGCTATTGGTCTGTGACTTCATTGACCGTTTTTGATGGTTTTTATCGACCTATTAGCTATCGATAGATGCATAAGTTGTCGTAACTGTGATTACGATGTACAATTTCTGAAAATGATCATTCGGAAAGAAAATTCTCCTTGCTGAGTTGTCTTCTATTAATTTTTCGTTACCTTTCATTGTCGTGTTTTTTTTGGCACCCGTTGGTTTGGATGAAAACCATAAGTTTCTAGTCGAACAACGGTGATATCAACTTACATTGCCGGCATTGACATTGTAACTCACTTGTGACTATCACTGCTGAGCATTCATGACACAGAAGTAGTGACCCCAGAGCCTGCGCAAACAAATTATGGATTTTGATCTCATAAATCTTGTGGATTGCCTAATCTCTTTCCCGACATATTGCACATCCCGGACTCATTTTCCAGAAACTATCACTCCCAGCAAACCTACTGTTCCTTTTTGTTAGTGGCTTACTTGAATTTTTATTCTCCTCTCATACTTATTTTTCTCTTTCTGTTTTCATAATTGTCATTTCTTTGGAGGCGGAGTTCGTCAACGCTCCCTCCCTTTATGTTCTATTAATCACTACTAGAGATTCACAATTATGGATAGCCAGGTTAGAGGCTACTTCATTATAAACAAGACCACCTGACAGAATGGTGAATTCGCTCTTCCAACCTACCAGATGAAAAAGCAGATCGAATACTCCAGCACACTGTATAGTGGGTACCGGATCTCCATAAGACACTATTAAGCATGCGGTCATCCAACGTACCACATATTCTGACAGGCAAGAATTGGATCATCAGTTAAGCGGCAGAGAATTCAGAGATAAAATTCCCCCACAACTATTACAACATATGCAGGCATTATTGCAGGTCACGAGGAAGATAAAGGACTTTTGTACTACATATGTTTGGGGAGGATGGCAGCAATTATTCAACAAATTCTCGCATTCAGTAAATGCAGTGACTGCAAAACCACTCAAGCTACTTGCCTCCGCTCCTCGCATAGTGACGTGTTTTTGCTGGTCGCCATCCCTCTCGATAAAATCCACTTTTACCACTATACACCAGGAACTTTCAAATCCCTATTCAACATTTTTGCAACGATTTCGCTGCAGAAAGTAACACTGCTTACTTCATCACCACTGTTACGCTATATAAATAGATAACTGTGTAGTAGGTCTAGCTGTCTCAACCAACTGCTATAGCTCAGATTATTGCATCTGCAGCAAAACACATTTCACTGACTCCTACGTCCAGAACTTAGTAGGTCTGGGATTCGACAGAGTTGTAGTAAAAAACGATCAAAGATAAGGTCAAAAGTCTTCTGTTTACTAGGTTTACATTTTTACTGCTCTGCTCCTCTTATTGAAACTGTTATTATCTTCATCTATTTACTGACACGCATGGTAAAAGTGTGCTACCCTCAGAAACGGCAAGTCTCCAAAGTACTTCGAATAAAGCCTCACCACAGTCACCGGTCACCTTGTAGCATTTTATTTAACTGTATTATGTTGATTTATGTAACAACTCGTTGAATATTTTTGTTTAGTTGTACTGATAAGAACACGCGTTTTGCTCACTCGTTGACCAATACAATATCCTGATACATACTTCACGTTAACTCCTGATATTTACACTCATTAATAACTGTATACAATATGGATATACATATATATTTAGTGAGAATTTCTCCGGCTGTTCTGTGGTAGGCATTGGCATACTTGTTTATTGTATTTTCCCTACTCTTGTTCTTAAAAAAATTTTTGCTGTACCAGTACTGATGTTCTTAAACTGTCATAATCAAGACCTTTCGAATGTAGGGTCCGTGGGTGCCATTAATCTTCCTATGCCTTGTTTTAAGTTTAATGGCCCGCAATTGTGGTTTGTCCGTCTTCGTGGCCAGTCATATAAATTCACAAAATACAGAGTTCTGATACACAAGCTCTGTTTTTCCGGAAGAAGTGGCTGAACAAGTAAGGGAGACACTATTAAAGCCCCACCCAGACACACCTTACGATATTTTGAAGCAAGAAGTGCTGAAAGCTACTTCATTATCTGATCAAAAGGCTGTCAATCAACTACTAAGTAGCGTACGTCTTGGTGACAGAACACCACAACTTAAGCGACATATGCAAAGTTTGCTGGAAGGTAGGAACGTAGACAACCGTTTATTCTACCAGCTCTGTCTGCGGAGACTTTCTTCACGTGGTCAGCAGATATTAGCTGTCAGGGATGCGGACATTGACAGATTGGCTGACATTGACAGGTTGGCTGACATCGCTGACCGTATGTACGAAAGGATGCCTAAACAGGTTGAAAGTATCGCTGAGTCAACGCAAAACGACCGAGCAGCTGCTTTAGGGAGGAGGACCGACATACTTATTGGACAACTGACGGCTATGCAGTTAATCCGACGTTCACCGAAGTTCTGTAGGAGCAGATCCCGCGGTCGTGATAAAACCACGAGTAGAACTGCATCTAAAAGCAGCACGTGCTGATATCACAAGAAGTTTGACGGTAAGGCACGTCGTTGTTTATCGATCGTCGAATAAGCGTACGGTCCCCGATAAGTATCCAATTCCTCACATACATGATTTTATGAACTCTATGACAAAAAGTGAATATTTTTTCCAGGATTAACCTTGGGCGAGCTTACTACCACATTCCTGTGGAACCCAATGATGTTCCTAAGACGGCCATCACTACCCCTGCGAACTATTCGAATTTATTCGTATGCCGTTTGGTTTGACAAATGCTGCTCAAACATTTCAAAGATTTATAGATCAGGTACTTCATGGCTCACCTTTCGTCAGTGCATACACAGATGACCTAATAGTAGCTAGCGCATCTGAAACAGAGCACCCACAACATCTGAGGACGCTGTTCGAACGGCTGCTTGAATATGGCATTACAATCAATCTACAGAAGTGTAAATTTGGCAAAGAATCCCCACAGTTTTTGGGTCACATTGGTAATGCTAACGGTGTTAAATCGGTTCCACAAGAAGTAGATGCAATTCAAGAATATCCTGTTCCAGACTCGTTTCAAAAGCTGCGAAGATTTTTGGAGTTAATAAACTTCTATTAACGTTTCATACCGAAATGTGCTTAAGTAGCCCAACCGCTGACAGATTTATTGCAAGGACGAGCCAAAGTGTTTCACATAACCCAAGCGGCCCATGATGCATTTGACAAACTGAAGCTGGCTCTATGTTCTGAAACTTTTCTCTATCGTCATGATTCAGAAGCACCACTAGCAGTCGTGATAGACGCTTCAAATGTTGCGGTAGGCGCAGTACTACAACAGTTTGTTCACGGTCAGTGGGAACCATTATCTTTCTTCTCGAAACGACTTAATGCTTCTCAATCGCGATACAGTACATTGGGCAGAGAGCTACTGGCTATTTATTTGGCTATCGAACATTTCAGATATATGTTTGAAGGGTACGTATTTATAGTATTCACCGGCCATAAGCCTTTCTCTTTATATTCCTTTTGAATGCATTCTCTTATCTTCATCCTTCACCTCACTACCTTTCTACTTGATGTACTGATATGTAGTGCGGCAACTCGGACCGTTACGCAGTAATGCCTGGTCCTATGTTGATATTGATTGATCGATTATTATTTAAGTGTTTTGACTATCCCACACTTCATTTTTATATAAACACTCTTCCAATTAGTTTTCATCCTGATAATAGATATCCTTAAAATTCTTTCTATGTTTTGAATATTTTCAAAAAAATTTACCTTTCTTATAGCATTTTATATCGAACACAGATATTTCCTCTTATATCCGTATTCTGGGGAAGGACTTGTGAAGCATTTTATTTTACTGTATCGTGTTGATTTATGTAACAACTCATTGAATATTTTTGTTTAGTTGTACTGATAAGAACACGCGTTTTGCTCACTCGTTGAACAATACAGTATCCTGATATATACTTAACGTTAATTTCTGATATTTACACTGTCTGACGCAGGTGGATTAGCAATGTCGGGGATTATAAATAGGCGATAGTTTATCTGGACACGTATCTAAATTTGGAGTCAAATTTCGGAACTCGACAACCTCATTGCCAGTGGTTACTAGGGATGCAGCTAAGAGTTGTCACCGTGAGGAAGAAGGTACAAATGATAATAATGCTCCACCTAGGTCCAGCTCTACTAAACAGTCACGGCTTGCGATACTCGAAGTTAGCCGGACCGCCAATCCTCCCTGCACGTCACCCACCCTTGCATTTTAGTCGGTATCTCAGCATTTCACTTGTCTCAGTCTTATGTGCGACTGTTTCTGTGGCTTTTACAGTTAGGTACTCTTAACGTAAAGGATAGCACCACCACCTTTGCGTGCTAACCTGTCATTTCTAGGGGGGATGAATCCTCGTGTGTTTCACAGTCACTGATCTCAGAAGATAGGCAAGTTTCTGAGATAGTAATCATGTCAGGGCTTCCGTCGCTTATCACATTACTAGTCCCAGTCCACTTGTTTAACAGACTATGTGTATTTGTGTGCAAGACAGCGAAACTACTTAAGTGAATTTCTGTCCCATCCATAGAGGCTTCGACATCATTTGGTGCCGGGACCTCACCACACGAAAACCCACCTCTTTCAGACCTTGCCCTCCAGCTGCCAACCTGGATTTTGGTTCTGCTCCTGCTTCCCGTTTTTTGATTCGATCAGCAGGAGTCAGATCTCGCACGAACAGTTTGGATCCTTGAAGTCTGTGAGCATTCTTCAGAATCCGGTTCCCTCATCTGCTGACTTGAACACGAGTTTAAGTAGCCGAAACTTATTCTCAGTAATGGTTGTCTCCTGTTTCCCTATTCTATGTATTTTGAATGGAGCGACTCCTAGCATGTTTTCTGGTGAAAGCTGCCTTATCAAACTTTTTACCTTGCCTTACGGGGTTCCGGGTCTCTACTTTCTTCCGCTCTGCGGGAGATTACGCAACAGTCAAGGATCTCTACTTTGTCTTTGCTCTATGGAGTGATGACAGCTGGTTTGTTGACCGTTATTGGCTTCTTAGCATGCCGTTTGGACGTGGTCAACTGCCATTTTTCGGATTTGGGTACAGAAGGCTTACCAAAGCCTAGTCCAATGAGCCTGACGCTGAGAGCCTCAGAATAGACTTTCATCCCATTCTGTTGAGTCCTTGTCAATGATTGGGTCGCCGAACTAGTTGTGATCCGCGGTCTGCATGGTTCCGTTGTTGGCACCCAGAGCGCTTCACTCCTTTTTCTTTCATCCGACGCAGGCCTAGTCTTACGGTCAGCAGTCTTCAGACTGGGCTCGCATGGTGTAGTTTCTTCCAAGTCGCTGTCAGCAAACCTAGTAGGTAATCTACGTGCCCGACTTACAGCTTGTCGTGGGACGTTCTTAAAATTTTGCACGGTGACTTGTACGTCAACGGATGCCGTGTCGTTGTCACTGTCACAGTTATTGGCTTTGACTTTTGACGACAGTTTCTCAGTCATCGTATTCAGGAGTGTTTTCGTTTCTTCACCTAGAGTGCGAATACCCGAGCAGCATAACGTAAAAGGCCAGACAACTCCTGCTTTGCTGCACCTCTTATATGCCGAGGGTGTGGGGGATGGGCAGTTACCATGAAGCCGGCTTTTACATTCGCCACACCGCATAACAGAGGCCACTGTGAAGTGGCACCCGGCACAACCACAAGCATTTTTACGATAATTTTGACTCACCTTGCGGAAGAAACTACGGACATTCACCCAGTTAAAGTTCCTCTCTCACTTTAATCGAATAATATTCTGATTGGAGTAAAATGCAATAACCTTCGATGTGTAGACACCGAAAGTGCCAAGAATCTAGCTGAACATGTAGTCACTCCCCTTTTCAAACAGTGCCCTACAGCATAGGTAATCCACGTGTGACCATGGCCGTGAGTTTTTGTGAATCAGCAGCTTCTCGAGATGTTTCTTGACACCCACAATCGGCCAGGTATGTATCTGACGTTGGACGATTTGTTTATGGCCAGGGTGTGTCAGCAAGAGGGGCTTTTCGGCATCCCTAGCTGAGCCTAGAAACCACCAAAATGCACGGATCCGTCCTAGCCAGTACCACAGAACAGATTCATTCTTCAAAAGGTTTCGGTAATGGCCTACCGAAGGTCACAAACCCGAGCGGCTCCAAGCCGAAAAAAACCGCCTAAACCAAGGATTACCACGTCCACCACTAGCCCTGGAGCCACATCATCGACAACAGCTGATGAACAACCTAAAGAATGGGTTAGGATTGAGAAAAAGGCCCGGATTATCCGTGAAAACGCACCCATGGATCAGGTAATGCCAGCATCGGCGACCGACCTAGTTCTATCATTCTGTTTAACGTTCCTGTCTGCAATGATAGCCTACTGGATGCATTTGGCAGGCAGCTTTGTAACTCCTTTTGTGTTATGCTGGGTCTGGGTGCTCTCGAGGAAAAACTGTGTCCTTTCACTACCGGAGAGGCCTCCACCGATGAGAACGACTCTAGGCTCATCTGGGGACGCCGAAAGATTCCTCTTACTGACACGCCCTGGTCATCAGCAGGTCGTCCAACATCAGGGATATACCTGGCCGATCGTAGGTGTCAAGAAACGTATCCCGAGAAGCAGCTGATCCACAAAAAGGTACGACCCTGGTCATACGTGGGACATCCAAACTAGCGACCGGTACCCAAGGTGATAAGTACACCCATGACGTCCAGCAGTGGGAGTGGTTGCCAGATCGAATGGACTGAGTAGGGTTGCAGCAGTAGCAATCGATGGATTGCTACACCTATAGCACCTGGTGGCCATGATGTCATCTAGACTAATGGCAGTCAACTTCGGGTCCCCAGGAGTTCCTACCAGAGCGCTAGAGACGCGGTATGAAGTCATGACCACCATGGGTGGGAGTATTCACCGCCGCGAAAGCACACCTAGAACACTGCGACGACGGAGAGCAGTCACTCTCAGTGCTTAGGTCACCATCACCCAAAACCGACACTTTGGGAGTCCGACCGACAACCTCCACTTAGCGCCGACTGCACCAGTCGACCTGAGGAAAAACTTTACTAGGCCGATTCCAATGGAACCGGCCAGTCAGTAATGATCCTCGCATCTAAGCCTGTGCCGCTAGTTAACCCAGAGACGTCTTGTATTACGCGAGGCACTTCCAAGTCTCTTTAAATCAAAGTGAGAGGACTCCAAAGTAAAGTATCAGGCCTTCGATCCCTCTGTTCTGAACTTGTCCTGAAAACCATGATCCCGACGGAAACATGGTTATAGCCGAACATCAGTGTCATCGAAGTTTGCATGGACATGTTTTTGTTCAGGAGGAACAAGGAATACAAGGACGGAGGGAGTGCAGTATACGTGAGCAGTTTGGTTCAGTAGTGAACAAACTACCGACACGTTATTAGCAGAGCTCCCAAACTCTATCTGGTGCCACCTCACGGTCAAACACACCAGTACCTAGTTTGAGGAGTCTGTAAGTCCCCTAATTGCAACTTGGAACATGGCCAAAAATCACTCCAAACAATATCCCTCGTGTCGACCATGGGGCATGACCAGATCCCAATAGCTGGCGACTTGACGCTCCAACCCTCAGCCTAGAGCAAGATGGTACAACTCCAAGCCGGAAGTTCGACTGTACCCTGCTAAACTCCATTTAAATGGCTGAACTGTGCGACAAATCGGCGACAACACCCACTGGGGCCAGATGGCAAGCCATCTAAACTCGATTACCTACTGGCTAGCGATCATTTAGTCGAAGACGTTGAGGTTCTAACTCCCCTTAGAAGTAGCGATCATCCCATGTTGGTGTTCAACCTAGCGGCCAGTACACAATTAACGTTGGAGGGATCTCGCCGTTACCTCTTTTACAACAAGGCAAACTATGAAGGAATGAACCAATGCCTATCGAGAGCCCCATGGCCAACAGATTGGTGCTTTTTACCGTTTGACCAACACTAAGAACTGGTAAGAGGCATCATTTGGGAGGCAATCTTGCAGAACGTCCCCTTGGCGGGGGTAACACCTAAAATTGGGGGTTAATGGCGAAAACGGGGCACTGAAAGCCTCCTAAAAGCTGAGGGAAAAGCATGGCATAAATGGAGACTTTCCAGAGAAGGGGAAGATTATGAAACATACATAGCTCCACGAAATCGCGGCATCGGGGTGCTAGGAGACAGCAGGTTGTTCTGGTCGAACCTCGCCAGGAAACTTGAGGCAAGCCCCAAAAACCTACACAGATTCGTGGCGAAGAGAAAGTCTACAAGTCAAGGAGCATGCATCATGAATAGTCCAAACGGAGAAACACCTTCCGGACAAGAGATCGCGGGAATGCTAAGGTCCACATTCGACATGGCGAAGCATTCCTACAGGGAAGTACGCAAATCTACTGCCCAAATGGCCCCAAGCGTTATCTAGCGCAGCGGAGTGTGCGGACAACTCGTTCTGTTGTTCTTGGTAAGCAATGAAAGCTAAGCGTGGGAAAATCTCCAGGGTGCTGCGACGTTCGCCCGTGTGTTGAAGGAATGTCTAGGAGCTTTAAGTGGCCCACCCTGTGGTTTCTTCAGTCACTTCTTAGACGAACAAAAACTTCCACAGGAGTGGATACGGGTCATCCCCTCTCCTGTCCTCAAAGGAGACAGGAAGAATCCAAACTGTTATAGACCCATATCACTCCCACTAGTAATGTCAAAAGTTGCGGAAAGTGTTATGGATGACCGTATCAGGGAGTATCCGGACACGAAGCAAGAACTCAGTGATGGTCAGCATGGCTTCCGAAAGAGTGGGTCCTGTGGCTTCAACCTCCTGACGGCCCATGATCACTGGACAGCAGGCTAGGATCTCAGCGTCCCGGTCCACATGAGTTTTCTGGATTTCTCCGAAGCCTTTGACACTGTCTCACAGACCTTCCTAATTCACAAACTAGCTGCGTATCCGGGGGCCAGGTGCCCACGTGGCCGTAAAACTGCCTAGACGTCAAAGAGTTCAACACGAAAGTCAGCAGGGCCTACTCAACTTGGAGAGCATCATCGTCTGCTGCCTCAATACTGAAACAACCATGGGTTCATTGTTGTTCCCGCTGTTCGTGAATGACCTCCGGCTGCATTTCAGCTCTCCAATTCTCCTCTACGCAGATGACGCCAAGTTATGCAAATAAATAAATGTTTTATTCTCACACTGAAAAAATTAGCACGAGAGAAGCCAGTTTACAGGCATCATCACGTTGCTATACCTCAAAATGTCTACAAGATTCTACGAGGGCAGTAACTTGTGAAACGGAATCGATTGCACCACAGAACGTTATCAGAACGCTAGAGGAATGGGCGTTTAACGTGGATAAATGCGGGTCCGTGCTTTTCCGCGCTCCCGAACCATAGAAAATACCCTACTCTCACTGTGGTTCACATCTGTTCTATGCCGCAGCAGGTTCAGTGGTGGTGGAGGAACTGGACACCAGTTCCAGTTACCCGAACGGCACCACAAATGCATACGGTGCACCAAACTTTGTGCACAGACAGCTAGGTGCCCTCACCCCAAAGCTCTTTTTGAAACTTTACAAGACCCTACTTGTAGGTTCATAACGTCTTCGCTCCACCACAGCAGAAAAGATGTGCGAACCTGCTGGAGAGGTTAAGAGGCGAGCCACGAAAGGGGTTTTTGGGATGCAGCAAAAGCCATCTGTGGATAAAATGGAAGGCATAGGCCAATACTCTCTTAGCCACCGGAGGTTACGAGGTGACTTGACAATGGCCCGCAAAGTGCTGAATAACCCAGGCCACCCAAGCAGAGGATTGCAACTTAGCGGCCACTGTGGTGATCCTCGTGAAAACCCTAAGAGGACTGCCCACTAAAGATCGAAAACTCATGCGCGTTCACACTTCCCCCTTGGAGTCTGCTGGAGACGAAATGCATTTCCAGCAGAAGTGGTCCCAGCCCCAACTCTTGAAAGTTCCAACAAAGGGATAGACAGTCAAGCGGAGGCCCACGGTCTACCCATATGTAGCTGGAATGAGAACTGAGCAGATGAACTCGACTGTTTTCACGCGGTTCCAACTGCGTTACCTCTGCACCAGTCCCATTCCTACTATCATCATTTAATCCCTTTTCATCTCTTCCACTTGCCATGAATTTGCCCCACCTACCCAAATGCTTTCTATCTCTACATCCCCTCGCCTTACTTGGGTGTAAGTGGATTACTCCGTTAGCTTACTTTTCTTCGCCCTTAACTCACGTGAATTCTTTTCTTGGCCTTATCTTGCTTTCCCTAACTCTCTTCATTGACCAGTCCGAACAACTGCCTGGCAACTCAACATCTGAAGAATCCAACTGTACCGCAGCCCAAGGCAAACTAACCAACACTTAACCTCCAATTCTGTATACCAGAGCTATAGCTGAAAAGTGGCTGGATCTACTGCTTCTAAATCCCTGAAAGACCGGGAACCCTTCCTCAAGACCGATAAGTGAGCGAAAAGAAATCAACTTGTTTATACAAGCTCGTTGAAGATATCGGATAATGAACTATGTTGCGGACATCGACAGACTCACTGCGATAGCCGATAGCATGCAAGAAGGGACTACGCCTTGCATTGCTGCCTCAACTACAGTTGAATATAACCCTCAGATCAGAATGCAAATAGTGGAGGACAGAGTTCACCTCTTAATTAACCAAATACCGCCAACAGAGAAAAGCTACACGTCCGTCCGAAGCAGAAGCTTACAATGTTGGCGCAGATCATCCACACGCGGTCCAACAAAGAATACCGCGTCCGGACGCTGGTACCATAGAAATTTGGTGGCCGTGCAAGCCGTGTCTGTTGACATGCAATCTGAAGAACACGGATAGACTCTTTTCGAGGAAATCTACCAGCCTGCAATCTGTAATACAGTTTGCAAACGATACTGGAAGCCGCAGTAGCCGTTTATTCCACGCAACAGATAAAAATACTGACATTATGTTTCTGATAAACACGGGATCAAAAGTAAGCATCCTTTCTTCCAACGACTGTGAAAGACAGTATCCAAATCCGGCTTTACATTTGCGGACGGCAAATAGGTCCGGTATTGTAACCTGTGGACAAAAGACAGTGATATTAGATTTCGGCTTTGGTACCTACACTTAGTCATTTAAACTACCAGGTTATTGGAATGGTCACTGCTCCGACATCTGTGAAGTCACGAGGCACTTATGCAACCACTTCACCACACACCTAACTGCCTCATTTGTTTCCTGACCTATAACAACATGGCTTTCGTCAAGGTGACCTAAACCACGACTTTGAGCATCACTCCTAGACAAACTAGCCGCTAGTGTTTACACGTCTTGCATATCCCAGTCCCCAAAGGCTTGAGGTTGCGGAAGCACAGCTGAAAAAACTCGTGGGCCTGGCACCGTCAAGTTACTCGGCAGCTCTCGGTCTCCACCTCATATGACGATGAAGAAGTATTCTTCTGACGTCCGCCCATGTGGTGATTACGAAGCCTCCGAAAACCAACGACCTTCGGTCGACCTCCGTTATCTCACATCCATGACTTATTATCTACTCACAGCTTATATCTGTGATCCTATAAATTCCCTAATGTGGCAAGGACAGCCAGTACCCTGCTCTCGGATAATATGGATTTTCAACTTAAGGATGGCCAACAGGTATTTCAGTGTTTCATACACCAGCTCATTCATGGGCGTAATTGGCAATATCCAATAATCTTGGCCTGAAAGCGGGAAATAACTAGGCGGCGCCAAATAACGCAAATCTGACTATTTCCTGCGTTCTACTGTGTAGCTTCCAAACTTCCGCGAGTGACGCAGTCGAAAATTGGATCGAAATATCAAAACACGGTTTGTAGTAAATCAGTGGTAGATTTGTTACAAAATCTGTGGTACTATCAAAGCAACAATAAGCTATATCAAAATCACAAAAATACCTCAACAGTACCGTTAGGGTAACTATGCAGTCCAAACGTTCTCGGGTGCATATACGTACCACACGGTAAAAACTGGTTAAACAAATACAATTGTTAAGTACCTGACAGTCAATAAGAATATTCGCAACCAAAGGGATCAACTCTGTCTACCAGAATCAAATCAACAGATAAATGTTTCTGATGGACAGTCAGAAGACAAGCAGCCAAATCACACTACAGCCGTAAGCACAACCAAAACAAAATGTCGGGCGCAGTAAAACAACATCACCTTGTCAACAGTCCAACGTCACATAATAGGAAAGCGAAACATTCATGATAAGTCTCAATCACACAAAGGCAAATACTGGGTACAAGTCAAAGAAGACAGTCAAACAGCCAAATAACATTACATTGGCTAGTGTCAAAGGTACACCATCCATAACGAGGGTAAAAATATGCAGATAAATGTCAATAATATCAAATAGGGTGATCGGGGGGATTTTCAGATCATTTTTTCCTTACACCGGCCGCCAAAATCCCTCCAGACATGCAAAACACCTCTCAATGCATTCAGCCGTGGCTCTCCGTACATAGCTGTCTGCATACTGTATCTTTCACTCCCTCAAGAAGACAGAGCTTTCGTACGTCTCTTCTCACGGTACCTTCCTTCATGCGCACCATTACCGTCCTTATTAGACCCTCTCCGTCCTTCTTGCACGTTTCGACCACTCCCAGAGGCCAAGAACCATGTGGCGTTTTTTCAGAAACCACAAGCACCACATCTCTTTCCTAACCACTTCTGACGAGTTTGCTAGCATGGTAGACACTCTTTCATCCATCGGCACCAAAATACATAAGCTAAGTAGTTAACTTGTTTCCAACGTCTCACGTACTTACCGGCCATAGCACCCTCCACAACTGTTCCTCCACCATCTCTCAATAACAGTAAGCCATTGGAGGTGAGCTAATTTGTCTTTTGGGTCGGCCGTCATGGGGACAACAGGACGATTGTTCAAAATTCTCTCTATCTCCACGAAGTAGGTGGCTAATGTATCATCATGCAGAGTCTGCTCTTTGGATATGACCATCAATAACCTGCGTACAGAACGTATCATCCTTTCCCATATCCCACCTCGATGACTCGCTTGCGGGGGGTTGAAACTCCATCGTATCCTCTTTGTCACCATGGCATCACTGATTCGCCGTCTATCCCACACTCACTAGTTGCTTCACTTCCGAGATCGCTCCAACAGAGTTAGAACCATTATCACTGTATATCTTAGCAGGGGTTCCTTTTCTTCCTACGAGCCTCACTACGGCCATTATGAAGGCGTCAGCGCCTGGGTTGAAAGCTACCTCTAAATGCGTGGCTCGCGTCTGGAGACGAGTAAACACGCCTGTACCTCTTTTCCTCTCTCCTTCCCTGGCGAACCATGATCGGTCCGGAATAGTCAACCCCCACTGACGAGAAGCAAGACCATCCCCTCTGCATGCAACAGACCGGTAAGGGGGCCATCATCTGACCCAGTGCAGCTTTCAATCGTCGACACTCTATGCGCCTTCTTATCACACGTTTAACCACACTGATCACCTTAACTGTCCAAGTCCCTTCGTGGAGTGGCCAGGACCTGCGAAGCACCAGTATGACCTTCCATGATATGATAATGCCTTATGATCAGCTCAGTCACGAAGTGATGTCTTGGGACAATAACCGGCTGCTTAGAAGTGTTGGATAGTCGGAATAGTTCAACCTCTCTTTGACGCAGATCAATTCGTTCATAAGTAAAGGTGGCAAACCTTTGCAACTCGCCTTCTTCAATCTCACAACCACCCTTTTCTCGGAGTTCCTTTAATTATCCTCAATACACTTCCTGTTGTACTATACATATTACTTTATGTTTAGCGGCTTCCAGTTCATCGATGGTTAGATAGCTAACATTCAATGACACACCCTGGCGACGTGAATACATGACAGGTACCTAGACCACATATATTTTAAGCCATGTGACAGCTTTAATCAGCCTAACCCAGTCCGAATGACATGCCAAATCAGGCCAAAAGTGAGCTCAGTAACTTTGGTGTTTCTTCGGACCCACCTCCGGAACTCGACATTTTTCGGTGGTCCCCTCCAGCATACGTCTATGGTACTTGAGAACTGTTGGGTTCTTAGGAAGAGGGGACCCTGTATTCAAGACGCTAAATCACATGCACTTCGTATACCTCTTGAGGTCCAACCTGCAGGATTCACTTCAGATTTAATGTACACCCACATACTAGATGATGAATACTCGTGAATAATGGCTAGACGGTTGGCCACGGAAGTACAACACCGACTCTATGTGTCGTTCGTCTGATGACAATTTAGGAATTTATCCTGGCGCGAACTTGACAGACGCAAAGACCAATCACTAATTATTCGAACTTGTTGTATACCCAGGAATACGAGACCAAGGAGCAACACGACAGCGTAGTCGGATATAATAGTATATTCAGATGGTTGTGCCAAAATACCGATGCCTTCCAACTGACTGGCTAGAGAGTCGATTATGAGCAGTGCAGCGTAACACGACAGCGTGCCAAATGGCGGGGATGCTTGACCAGGTGCCTTCAGCTTAGCGAGTCCAGTTGAACTATCAAGGTCAGCATCAACGTTGAGTGTCGTCGAACACTAGGCTAGTGATTTCCGGTGTGTGTGATGCCACAGATCACCCCTCCCCTAGTGGGGTTGTGATGACCCTAAGACGATACCAGCCGGAAGTGAAAACCCAGTGGTTCCCCCACTGGTAAAACTCTTCCGATGGGCTCACTGCATGAAGTGGCCCCTGGCTGTCTGAACTTATTCTAGGGTGTCGTGGAAATTAAAAAACAAAATACGATAAATCGAACTGTATACCGATCGCGGTCCTCAGTTTCCTCTGACGTCCCGTCCAGCACTCGTTGCGCCTGGAATATAAACAGAAGCCTTTCACATCATGAAAGCGTTTAGAAAAAATGGGAATTGTGTATGTATAAAAACATCCAAAATAAAGTCCACACCTAATTTCACCGACTTCTTTAAGCAAAGTTTTCAATACGTAGTAGCAGTCGAAAAATTGACATAAACAAGAAAAATATACGAGCATTTTCTCATTGCCAGTAAACAAGAAAATCGAAATCAATAGCCCAGGGTTCGACGACACTCAACATTGATGCTGACCTTGATAGTTTAACTAGACTCGCTAAGCTGAAGGCACTCGATCAGGCATCCTCACCATTCGGCGCGCTGTCGTGTTACGCTGCACTGCTCATAATCGACTCTCTAGCCAGTTAGTTGGAAGGCATCGGTATCTTGGCACAACCATCTGAATATACTATTATATCCGACTACGCTGTCGTGTTGCTCCTTGGTCTCGTATTCCTGGGTATACAACAAGTCCGAATAATTAGTGATTGGTCTTTGCGTCTGTCAAGTTCACACCAGGACAAATTCTAAATTGGTGGGCCCCACGTGATGCATAACATTGCTGGTTATGCGCGGAAGACTGTGCTTCGGTTGTCGCGACTCTGGATATTTCTCCAAAACTGCTTGGTAGCACGCGTCGCCTGATTGTTTGGTTCTAACGATGGCCAAACTCCGACCCACATAGGTGGTGTCACCAATACATAACGTTGCGTCGTTATCTATCAGACGCCGACGGCGTGCGTCTACGAGTAGATCGTAATGGTTTAGCAAATCTATGCCGATGATGGGCGTAGAAACGTCAGCTAGGAGGAAACTCCAGTGGATAGGTCTACGTAAACCTAAGTTGTGGTAGGCATACTGTCTCCCAAATGTCGCTATTGCCTTGCCGTTAGCTGCTTGGAGATAGAAGGACGGAACATGATGATGCTCCTTCGTCGGTGTGGGAAGAACGCTAACTTCCGCGCCGGTGTCGATAAGGTAGCGAACTTTCGTTTTAATATCGTGACGTAGAGCAAACGGCTGTTTCTGCCGGCTACGGTTGCCGTGAACGCGTGCAGGTGTGACAGTTTTCCGAGTTTGCGTCCTTGTTAAAACCACATGGTTTCCGACATTTTCTGGCTTCGTCTCCGTAAGTATTATGAAACCGGTACCACTTAGGGTTTTCCACCCTGTTAAGTTTAGTTTTTGGGAAACCATGCGAGTTGCTGCGATGCGCTAGGATGCGTTTGTGTCAAATGCTACATGAACTAGGACTTCGGGATAGTAGCAGCTGTTTAACAGAGTTGCACATCTTGCTTGCTCCCTGGTTTGTCGCAGACGGGTCTGCCAGAAATCTCCAGTATTTTATCTGCTGAGGCCGCCAGGTCATCGAGTGGGACTGACTGCAGTGATACCAACACGGTTTGCACCAGTTGTGGTGGCTTTGAGAGAAACAGTTCTCGGAAAAGGCCATCGTCGAATGTCCACGCAGCCATAACTTCTCGCTTGCGTGCAAAGACTTCAGCAGCTGAGTGGCTGCCTAGCTCGATGTTACGAAGTAATTCGTCTAGGCGCTGGCGATCTGTGAGATCGCTTTTCTTCAAGAGTGCGGCCTTGAGAAGTGCATAAGGATCACTTGCTTCAGGACTAAACATATGTGCCGTAACACACATGTTTAATTCCCGTGGTAGTGAGCGTATGACGGTGAGAAGTCGAGAGTGGGAATCTGCGACTCCCTGTTCTCCAAAATCTGCCTCGGCATACACAAACCATGTTTCCGCGTTGTCTGGCCAATATGGCACGATTTGTATCGTGTTCGTAGTCGGCTTGATACCAATATCCAATATCCAATATTGATAGTGCGAGCGTAGAAAACTGGTAGTTTTTGATCTCTCGCGTCTAGTTCTCGAATAGGCCTGGGAGTGTGGCTGAACATCAGAAAGAGTTGCATGTGGATATATAATGGTCATCAAAATGAAAGCAATATACAAGTATAAAGTGGAACAAGCTCATCATTTCAACATTTGTTACTGTTTGGGATATTTGATCACGTGTGGCTCACCAATTTAGAATTTGTCCTGGTGTGAACTTGACAGACGCAAAGACCAATCACTAATTATTCGGACTTGTTGTATACCCAGGAATACGAGACCAAGGAGCAACACGACAGCGTAGTCGGATATAATAGTATATTCAGATGGTTGTGCCAAGATACCGATGCCTTCCAACTAACTGGCTAGAGAGTCGATTATGAGCAGTGCAGCGTAACACGACAGCGCGCCGAATGGTGAGGATGCCTGATCGAGTGCCTTCAGCTTAGCGAGTCTAGTTAAACTATCAAGGTCAGCATCAATGTTGAGTGTCGTCGAACCCTGGGCTATTGATTTTGGGGAAGTGTGTGACGCTCCAAGATAAATGTGACTGGTAATAATAAAGAGGATGGGTGCGTCCTACTGCAGATACCAGGGCTTGGGAATACAGAGGGAAAACAGTTATGGAAGGGTGTATTAGTTTTTGTTACTAACAAATGTTCGTGGTAAGCGATTTGCACTCATATACTCATCCAATAGTTGGTAAACCTTGGGATGCGCTTCCTGCAGATGTGATCCAGACTACTGCATCTGATTCCTTTAAACACTTTCTGGGTGCTTACTTGACATATGGCTAGGATCTGCTCAGAACTAATTGAATATTCACTTTTAAAACTCCAATGTTTCCTCTTTCTTTACTTGTACACAAGGTAACAACAAAAGATGTAGAGGTCCAAGGATTTTAAGCGTGGAAGCTAGTTAAGCGATGGCTTCATCTATTCGGTTAACGACCATCTGAAAATAACAATATTGTATTTAAAAGTCTGCACAGTGACCTTGACAACGCAGCCTTTCAAGGGTGTGTCGTACGTGTGGCTGGTTGTTGTCGTGTTGTTTGTCAAAGGTCATTGTCACTATTTATATAGCTTTAACTTTCAAAAGCCAGTTTATGTCGTATATTTTCGTAATGAAACTTTTTTTGGGACGAGGACACTCCCATCTTTCTAGTCCTTTTGTGTTAACTGAAAGCATTTGGGAGATATCTTACCATTGCTTTCGGGAGAGAAGAGCATACATTTGTAGCGCAGAAGGCAATGATCTAAAATGACAGGTTATACTCAGTCAACATTTTCACAGAGAAACGCCCAGTTAACATTTCCGTCAGATCAAATAGGGCAACATCGGGCCCAACAGTGGGTCATAAATCTGATTAAGGGCCAGATCTATCACATATGGGGCTGAATGTTTTGTCCATGAGTGAAACGAGTGGAATGTACCGAAAAATGGTAATAAACACTGGGGGAAAACTCGGGGAAATGTTTGGAGACACGTCTTTTTTATCCTAGTTTTCAGTGTAATTTCGCTTTACATACCCTCTTTAAGCCCTGCAGAGATATTGACTGGGAAGTAGAGAATAGTCACTTTTTCAGCAACTTGAACGTTACTGGGTATTTCTCATAAGATGTAGTCATAATTGATCAAGGCTTATTCTATATTAAAGTTCGTATAGTTAACATTCAAGTCCAGTTGCATCGTAATTCCATTGTTTGGTTTCTTTTCCAACTTCTCACTTATGGCTAACTTTTTTACTCCTCTGGTGATGGTAGTGTATCCTTTATGACTTCATTCATGTACTTACAACACGCACTTATCGTCTGCTAATCCCGACTTTGTTGTCTTTACGATATTGAAGCCCTAACTAATGGCAAAAGCTATGCTTGCATAGATTGTTGACTCTAGAACCGGCTGCCTGCTTGGAATTTTATTTATAAGGGATGGGGTTTATATTGGATGCCTGTTATTCCGAATGACGTCATGTGGGATGGAATTTTTTAGTGTCACTGAAGTTTATAAAATTACAGTCATCGAAATAGTAGCATTTGTAGTGTTTGAGCACTTTGGCTGAAAGAAGTCAAAGTTCTTCTGCCGAAGATGGCACATATGATTAATCCACTGCTGGTAGTCGTCTTCTAAAGGCTGAAAAGAAGAGCAGATAAATATATTTACTTTAATCAATGTCGTTCGGGTATCTTTGAGCTCTGATGGATAGTGAGGTGCAGACAAATCATTTGCTCAAACCTCTTTGACCTATTTTTGTTTGTAGCTTCAGCATAAGTTTCCACAAGGATCATCGCTGTGGATAACCATATCACCTTTTACAATAATTAAGCCAAATGCTTGTGTATTTCATCCGTAAGTTGGTTTATGGCGTAGCTAAATGTCATTGACTACATTTACAGAAGAGTGCAGATTCTTTGTCAGTCATCTACGATTATCTGCAAATGGCATACTTTTTGTCTTGCTCTTAAACAACTAAGAGTTGGTTGGCGAAGCAGTGTTAGAAAAAAAATTTACAACGAAGTTAAAAAAGAAATGTCTGAAGATATATTCATTGCAGGGGTAGAAGTGCACGTAGAAGTCACAATATTTTCACCAGGCTACATGTATGCAGTGTGTTGTCTCAGTGCCCTTCCATTAACAGATCTACGTAAAGCCTGGCAAAGAAAAACAGCTGTCCAACATGGCAAACCTCGCAGCAGCACGCTAAGAAAATATCCAAAAACTATTTAAAAGCTGACAAGTGTGAAAGAAGAAAACGTATAGATGTAGGCTAATGGAAATATTTAAGACCTAGAAGGTGGCAAAGATTTTATGCATCTGCACTATTGTGGTCGATTTTGAGCCATATTATAAAAGTCTCCAACCACTGACTTTTATTTTCCTGTAGTCTGCAGTTAGATAGTCTATATCTCGGTATACCGCTCAGATCAGTCCGAAACTTCTTATACTGGCATCAGGTATTGGTCTGCTTATCTGTAGCCTTCTAATCCAATCTTACTTCAGTTAACATTGGACTTCGAAGTAGGCGACTACTCAGTATAAAAAATCACGCTCAAGCCTTTGCAGTTAATAAAGGCTGACAATCGAACCGAGTGATTTTCCTTCCTTACCTAGTCTTCTTCACCTAACATCGATATGCCCCACAGTGATTACACTTCACGTAAGCGATGCTATGAATATACCGGTGATGTTTTCATATCTACTTTATATAACTATTTTACAGTTATAAGATAGATAGCAAACTGCTGCTTAGTATATACACCATTTGATACACAGATGTCATGCTAGGGCCATAAGTGGCGCAAGTTGGCAATTGCCAAGAGTGCTTTTTATTTTTGACCGAAGATTTTAGCATTGACAAAACTATTCCAGCTAATGCAACTCCTCTCTATGGCAGCTGCCCAACTTCCATCCTTTCTTTTGTTTCCTGTGTCTTCATAATGTAGCTTTATTAGTTTGTAGGGTGCATCTCTTGCTGCCCATGTACCAAGTTTTTGTTCTAACAGCACTGACGTAGACCAAATGATAGGTGTGGAATTTGGTTGGTAATCGACATATTGAACCAGTCAAGACATGTTTACTGACAAAGTTGTGAGGGTGGCTGATACTTTCACGCTTCTCACGCTGTGGAACTTAACTTGAGGTACTTGAAAAAGTTGAATTAGTAATAGTTATCTGTGACTGTAGAGCCCATTGAAAATCTGCTTGATGCCGGTCACACAGGGCCGTTTTGGAAGTTTAGCCTTGCTTGATTTAAATCCTGCCAAAAATTCATACCGCCAGCACCCGAATACGGTAGGTCAGTGAGGAGTATGCTTACTCACTGGATCATTGTGACTCGCAAGTCCGACCACCATGTCAACGTAGCAGCCATCCGTTTAGATATACTGGATAATCATTACAGTTCCTTAAAAGGTTGGTATAGTAACTTACAACCTGTCCTTATGCTTGTTGTCAACCCAGGTGTTATATGATTTCATAGAACTGTTTTGTCTACGTTTTCGACTCCTTACCAGTGAGTCAAGTTTTTGAGCCCTTCCCTGTTAACTGAGATTTAAGCAGCTAAGTAGTATCAGTAACCCTCACATAATAAGTGCGGCTCGTCGCTTAACACACAAGCGTGCATGTAGTTGTTGAGTTCATTTCAAAATGGAACAAAGCTTCATATAGCCTTCCAGCTATCACTAGTGCCAACGAAACTTTTTTTTACAGATTTTTGGAATGTTAACAGTTATATTCAATTTGATTTGACTCGTTATATTTTTACTAGTGTTTATTTGTATAAATAATGCTTTTGATTAACGGTGTAGAAGTGTATACTTTATATTTTGTGTATAGTGGCTAAAAATGCCACTTCACTAAACAAATGAATTATCTGATACTAGTTTTCTCCTATTTATGTTACGACTCAGCAGTGACTTCCCAGAAGAGTGATATATACTTGTATAATGTTATTGCTAACCATGATTAGTCACTTGCTGTCATTTTAACCTTCAGTGATTCGGATGAAGATTTTGAATTAAATAAAGCATTTTCATTCTCGGCTGACGCACTTTATTTATGCACATTTTCAGCAAGAAGTGTGAAACCCTACAGCAGATATAATGGCTCATGTTATCCTGTTTATAGTTTTTAAGGTAGAATGTTCATTCACTCATTAGATATATGACTGAATTATTTGGTGAGTGCTTTTAAAGCGTGTGGGCCGATTCCTCGCTGTTACTTGTTTGTATTTTTTCTAGGGTTACATAAGTTTACTTATGGCTGAAAATGCATTATAGCGCGTTAGAGAGGATAAATGTGCAGTAGTGTATTTATCAATAAACATTTATCGAAAACTACTCGACCATTGACAGACTGTTTTTTAAATTGAACATCGTATAGCTGCTTTACTTTGTTTACCTTCTTGCTCATAAGTGACTATTTTTCACACTAATGATTCAGTTTGGAAATCATTTACAAATGTATACTCGGTCAACAAGACACCCAGTTAGTCTTTTGATTGCATCCACTTAGTAAGATGGTTGCTGGTCCATTATGCTGAGTGGGTGTTACGAAAGTTATGAACCGGGCATCCAGTACAACTAAGGATCAGTCTCTCGTGTCCAGTCAACTAGGCATCATCAATCAGCACTTATGTTCATTCACAAGTTAAAATTACAGCAACTAGGGTTTGCTAATTGTATAAAAACCAGTAGATATGTTTAACTTGATAACCCTAAATATGCTGAGTCCCAGGTATCTTCTGGGATTTTTATATCAACTACGTGTTATCACATTTACTGTTCCCAAACTGTGAAGTATGTAATCAAAGCTATATTTGTATAGAATCAGAATATACAAACATTTTTATGTAAATTAGGTGTAAAGTATGAATTTAACAACCTGTTAGATTAGAATAGTATTCATCCCATAAAGCAGCTCAGCTCATCGATTACGACGTTCAGCAACACAGCTTAAAATCCTTTTAGATTGTTTATTTCGAATACTCACGTAAATAAAGCTGCATGTTCATTCGAAAAGTATGTTAACATATACTCATTGGCTTCCTTATTTATTTCTCACATAATTTTTACCAATGAGTTACTAATAAAACCAGTGCCCCAATGAGTTTTGGCGAATTACAGCAAACTAGCTGCATATACCTTAAGAACCATAACACTAAATGGATCATTCAGACGTTTTGCAGTTTCACAAACTCAGTTTGGTCATTTTGTATAGTATACGTCATGATAGTAGCTATGCCTAAAAAATGGATATAGTTTATTCAGTCTTGATATTCTGAATTTTTTATTTTGAACTACTACCTCAATACTAATGTAGAGAATATCATGCAGTACTTGTGTCCTCCCATGCCTATTCATTATGAGCTGTCTTCAGTGATAAAGGCAATATGGTCAGTTCTTGAACCTTACGACTTATCAATATATATATATATATATATATATATATATATATATATATAGTTTTTGTAACTTAGTATCTTTATTGCTTCTCCATCGTTCATCATCATACAGATCATTGTGCATCCATTATCATGAAACTTTGTTAAAAGAATGGCAAACAAATAAGTTAATAGCCATGCCAAACCATGAACTTATCACTTTCTTTACCTGGTTGTGGATAGCAGAGGAATCCAAGACACTCATTTCTTCCAATTCCTATGCTAGCCATAATCAAGTAAATTATCATAATAAATATTCAGGCAATATCGAGGCATCTGCATAGGAACCCATTTATCAATGGAGGTCAAACAGTTCAACCCAGTATAGTGACGAAAGATTCAAGTATATGAACATATAGTAATGATCACTCTGTCTTCGAGATAGTGTCTTATACTTTTGGTGTAAAATACAGATAAAAAGATGGGAAAATATTCACCTTAGCTGGCATTTATAGAAAACAAGTGAATTATTTCTTTTCTGGAATATTTATGGGATAGATTTATTCGCTTTGTAGGTAGATATTTTGGCAGTTATTGCAAAAACTCAATCTGATTACCAGTATTTTGACGTCAGTATAGTCACAGTATTGGCACTTTATGACTCTGTGGGTGAAATGTCGTATCGGTGTGTTTTCATAAATTTATGTATTTCTGCTCTTTCCTAACAAGGATTTTTATTTGATATTTCAGGTTTGTGGGTTCCAAAATCGAATGACATTTACACCTCAACCAAGTTCTAATCCATCACATATTCCCCCTAACATGGATTTCCCACCAGTATCTCATCCTGTAATGAATATGCATATCCCAACATTTCATCCGACAAGTTTCATACAGAATAGCATTTCGACTTTAGCTCAAGATAGCTTGTACGAAATCCAACGTCTAAGACTGTTGTTAGCTAATCTCTTAACATCTGTTCAATCTGATGAGAGAGGTCGTGAAGAACAAAGCAAGATTGCGGATGAAAATTTTGCTGTGTGTAACAAACCAACGGTTACCAAATCTGGCAATATTCCCAGTCCTGCCGACGGGAAAACAACTGGAATCACCTCTGATAGTGGTAATTTCTCTCTACTTAACGGCCAAAAAGGCACTTCATGTGAAAAGTTATCACTGCACAAAACAATCAACCAAATAAGGTAAGGTTACTGCACTTTAAAACTGTTTTGTTATTGTATGCCATCTAAAATGGCAATTTATCCGAACTACATGTGTTGCTGGACTGAAAAGTTTACTCCTTTACGAATACTTAAAATGTTTCATGTAAACATCCATGATAGTGGCTAAAAAGAGCCAGTGGATATCAGCAGCTTCTTGCGAACTAATGGATGCACGTGAACTCATCCCTGCAGGCTCTGAGTACAATCAAGAGCGAGCGCAACTTAAAAGTAGATCGAGAAAAAGTCTACGCAACGATCGCGAACAATGGTGGGCAGCGAATGCTAGAGAGATGAAAAGGCAGCGGCGATTGGTAACAGCAGACAGTTATTTAGACTTACTCAGGAAACTGGGGGAAAAAGGTCGACTGTGGTTAGTGAGATTATAGCAGAGAAGGACGGATCTGGGATTCACTGGCAGGGGAGACGACTGGAACGATGGGCAGGACACTTCAAGGAGCAGTTTAACTGGCCTCCAGCCATCATTGCGTTGCCCACTATCCAGTCGGATCATGAATGGGATATAGAGATAGGCCCCCCAACACTAAGAGAAGTTGAAAAAGGGGTAGGTAACCTAAAACAAGGATGGGCAGCAGGACCAGACGGACTAACTCCAGAGGTATACAAGGATGGTGGTAAGGTGCTCTTAGTCAGGTTAACGAAAGTGTTAGATAGTATATGAAAGTCAAATACGATCCCCTCTGACTGTTTATAAGTCACTGATTATCCGAGTCTTCAAGAAAGGCGAGAAGTCCTCTTGTGATAACCCCAGAGGAATCAGCCTGACGAGCATAGTATCTAAGATTCTAGGTCCTATATTCTTCGACGCCTGGGTGGAGCTCAGGAACAACAGGCCCGAGAAAACCAAGCAGGCTTTAGACCTGGCCGCGGATATACTGACCAAGTGTTCACACTGCACCAGGTTTTGGAACACAGATGCGCTTACCGGCGCACGACACTGTCTGTATTTCTCGACCTGAAGGCGGCATTCGACTCCGTTGATCGAGAAGTCTTGTGGCAATGTTTCTCAGTGAAAGGCGTGCCGAGTAAGTACATCACTTTATTGAGGGCTCTCTACTGGAACAGTTGCGGGCGTGTTAGAGCCTATGGTGAGATGTCAGATGAGCTGTACTCATCGAGTGGTGCACGTCAAGGGTGCCCACTCTCTCCATTCTTATTCAATTTCATCATCGATATTCTTATGGAGGTCTCCCTCTTGTCACCTGATTACACAGACGTTGACCTGACCGGTGAAGAATTTTCGTTTGACCTAGAATATGCAGATGACATAGTCCTGTTAGGCGAAGATGCTGACTAGATGCAAAATCTTCTGAACACTTTGAGTAGCAATTTGAGAATGTTTGGGATGCGTTTCTCATCACCCAAATGCAAATTGTCGCTCCAGGATTGGTCTTCAACGGTGCACGACCACGGCTAACAATATGGAATGAAGTGGTTGAGTGTGTTGACCACTTCACTTCCCTGGGAAGTAGGATCAGCCCTGGTGGGTCAGTTGCCGATGAAATCTCTGCATGGATACAAAAGGCTCAATTGGGTTTCGCCAACTTACGCCATCTGTGACGCCGCCGTGATATCCGATTGTCTACTAAGGGTCGTGTGTACTGCACAGCAGTCTGGTCTGTTCTGCTGTATGACTATGAAACGTAGCGATTGAAGGTGGAAGACATGAGAAGGCTTCAAGTGTTTGACCACTGTTGCCTTCGTAGTATAGGCCGCCGCATTCCGTGGTGTCACTACGTGAGTAATGCAGAAGTCAGGAGTAGAGTTTTAGGGAGAAGAGGTGGGTCGGCTGACGAGATTGTGAACCTTGATGGACTGAGATGGCTGGTTGGGACACGTGTTACGTATGCCTAGTCGTCGACCGCCTCGTCACACAATGTTGGTCGAAGTAGGTCCAGGCTGGGAAAAGGCCTGAGGTGGCCAGACTAAAACATGGCACCAATGTATGAAGTGTGTGACTGTTGGTTTGAGCCATGTGGGGGCGATGCAGACTAGGTGGTTGGGGTCCACGGGACAAGGGGACCAGTGGTTGGAGACTGACTCTAGGTGATATGGCTCAGAATCGATGTCAGTGGCGCAGATGTATACATACATTATCCTCATCCTAACGATGCTATACCGAATCTCACCACTTTCTCATTCTTCGTTTCTCTCTTTTAGTACTTTATATTTCTTTAGACTGAATTTTCCTATCTTCATCTCGCGCTTCACTGCCTTTTTACTTGATTTACTGATGTGAGGTGTGGCAACTCGGACAGTTACGCAGTAATGTCTGGTCCTAAGTTGATCTGGATGGATGTACTGTGTGAAACGTTTCTCTCTTGAGGTCCTACAATGCCAGAGAGGTCTGAATAATGACCAAGCTTAATTTGTGCTCCTTTGGATATCTGGAGAAGTGATTGTTCTGTTCGTAAGACAGAAATTGGAATAAGAAAGTTGTTTTTGCTCAAGCGTCAACATTGCTATTTCGGGAATAAGATTTTAGATGGGTAAACCCATGGAGTGTGTGAATGGTGCTCCACTTTTTGCTTTCATCGGCGAAAGCAAAGTTGGTCAAAACACAAACGTAATTCTATAATGCTCATTAACAATTTAGGAGCTGTATCGTCTATCTGTAATGCGTATTCCCTGAAGCCGTCATTAGTTCGTGTTATATTCCTAAAAAGCCTATGAAATCTTTCCAGCTTAGTTATTCAGCTGGCACAATAGAAACGATGAGTTTTAACGAAGGTTATCAATCGTGCCCCACGAAATATGACGTTATATTAGAATATTAATTCAGTGTCCAAGTTGATAAGCTGATATAGGTGTAAAACTTGAGCACTGTGGTAGAATTTAATTCTGTATTAAATTTGTTTATTTGATTTATAACACAGTGACCTAGTATTACGTTGATCTGATTATGAGCAATAATTTGTGCTCGAAACGTCACCAAGTAAATAATACTAGATCACTGTGTTATAAATCAAATAAACAAATCTAATATGGAATTGATAAGCTGGGTCAAACATAATGACAACTTCAGGATACCTTTGAAACTCCGTACTAACAAACCGATAGTGCCTATCATCTGTGACTATCTCGTGACAAGCTCTGGTCTACAAAGGCATATAGTTAGGGAGACTGCCGTTGAAAAACACATCGAGCTCCTATTAGAGCTGGCTTTGTCTTTGGGTGGAATATTTTGTGGGACAGTTCAAATACGCTTTAGGTGCTCACCATTCATTCTTAACACAAATAAAACGTAGAAATTAGTCTTCCAGCTGTTATAAAAATTGAAAATGTGACAATAGTCCTGAAATTTAGTAAACAAGTAGGACCAAATGCCCAAAGTATCTCTGAAAATGGCGGTTAAAAACTGTTAGTGAAACTGACATTCTAGCTAGCTTGTGAGAAAAAAAAGTCGCGTTAATTGGGCCACTCGAATTTATGAACAGAAGGCTAAAACTGCTTGCGATTACCACAAAAAAAGAAAGTTAAGTAGCAATGTCAACGATTTTGGAATCATCAGGCAACAAATATTAACTTCAGTAGGAAGAGGCATTGGTAGTTAAAGCTTTGTTAAATGGTAGAACTTTGAAAATAAACCGTCAAATGATTTCCTATATGTGACTGAGGGCAATAAATTGTATTCAGGGCGTTATTCGATAAATAGTACTGTTTCACTGTGCGACATAATGAGAAAACTTAGTTGAACTATACTCTATCCTATTGTTTAAATCCTACTCTTATGTAGACATTTTGATTATTCTTATTGAAATATGTTTGAGGAACTCTTAATTTAAAATAAACATCCTTTTCTATTTTCAGTGATGTTTTCAGTAACTTGGACCAGTTAGCTGGCCGAATGCAAGCTAATCGGTTGCCTGGTCGACATAGTGACCCTGGTCTGCAAAATGCTTTGTCTCTATTCAACACTGTTGAACAACTAGAATTTTCTCGCAATAGCTGGCCTTGTGAAGGTTCATTACCATCTCAGTACACGGGGACCGATGATCATGGTAAGGAGTCTGATATGCGTCGTGTTGATTGGCTAATTGATAGAATGGAAGCAGAGCGTTGGAGTCATCGCTACTGGGAACGTACTCGTACTGTACTTGAGGGTTTATTGGCTTGTTCTGCATTCAGACGGTGAGTTGAATTTTCCTAGCTTTTCTTTTAGTTTGTCAAGCGTGAGACAAGATTGCCAAGAAGTAGACGTACAGTTATATAAAATCATAAACATCTTTCTACTCTGCGCCTATTTTTTTCATTCTCTTATATCCCACTTGGTCATTTTAATGGTTATAATTTTATTGGGCCTCTGTACTACTGAGCCAGGGCACTTTTATCCAAAGTTGTACAGTCTTCAACCTGATTGCCTGAGGTCGTAAGATATTAAGTGATTCGGTGATGGACAGTCAAAATAAGAGTTATTAAACCGTTTTATTCCTTGGATATGTTACTGAAACCCATTACAATCAGTAGAACCTACCTAGCACTTTTGATGATCGAGTTGTGTTTGGTACGCCAGAAACGAAGTCTGGAGCTGAGTATGTATATTTTCAAAAGTTTTATCTTCGACCTGCATTTTTAACGTTTGCATTACTTAACACGAGATAATACCTCATCGAAACTTGTGATGTAGTGTTTTCAATGATGGAAGGAACCCAGCTCATGAAAAACTGAAGTAGCATCAACTGCTTTGCCTGGGATTTTATTACATACCCGATTGGCGCTCATCGCGGCATGATATTTTAATTGGAATCCAAATAATAATTGTAAGAAAAGTAAAGTAAGAAAGTAAATTCTCACCGTTTGGTTCGTTCAATCTGCAATTTGATTATTTTACAGTTCCCATCTGAATGCGGACCATTTGCGTAGGAGAGCAGATTTTCTCAGTCGAGATTATCGTGCGGATATGGAACATATATTCAATGAAATAAACGTAAATTTGCCAGATCTTACTGTCACAATAATCGAACCGTCATCGATAGTGTCCACTGTACACTTGAGAGTGAGCATATATTGTTTATTCTTTGTCTTATTATATTCCTATTCACGTGTTTGATTGGTATTTATCATGTGTATTCGTTTGGTTTTCCTATCGAATGGTAGCTTTCGTCATCAGTCAGTTAAATATTAAACTTTGTTTGACAGCTGCACGGCAGTTCGTCGTGTGGTACGGACTCGAACCACTGAGAGGACTTCAATTCCCTTATTGTTGTAGATGTGCTCTGCTGAAAAATGCTGGTAAGTGCGAAACCTAGGTCCAAGGCTTTATGCTACTTTAATTTTAACATTTAACACAATTCTACCATGTGTTTCACCACGCATCTTCAAGCCATTATTTTGCATAAAGAAACTTTACACAACAAATTCCAGCAAATCTCACAGGAAGTGCTTGAAAATGTATTGCAAGATTTGTCACGTATTGAAATACTTATTTTGATATGGTTGACATCACTGATATTTCTCATGATAGGGCTCCCCTTGAGTGACTTGAAAGTTGCCCTGACAACTTCTGAGATCACCAATTACATTTCTGTATTTTATGAAAAACTAACTTCCCAGCGGTAATACCAAGGTTATTTCATCAATTGCTAGCGTAGCCTTTAAAGTCTCTTATTTCTCTCTTTTTTGTTTCTGGGAATGTCTTTAGCGCATGGTACTTTTCATCCTTATGATCTGAAGCTTTTTTGTTTTCAGTTTTAAGTAGTTTGATCAGAATATGGTTTACACTTTCTTTTTATATTTCTGTTTAGTGATATTGGGTGTTTTTAATATTGGTTTCTTACAAGCTAACTTTCTACGGAAACACAACTGACATTCCCTTCGGCAATTATGGATAACTTATTACATTTATAAAAGCAGTCTCCAGAATACTCTGATTGTATGCTTCTGTTATCTGTTTGTCAACTTCAACTAAGATCAGTCTATGCAACTATGAACACAGTATGGATAAGTGATAGTTGAAGTTGTCATATTTCTGTTCGCTACACGAAAGCAACTAAAGCTACAGTAAACGACAGATTAAGCATGGAAGACTAATATTTCGAAGATACACACAAAAAAGAATACATTACTGCCACAGTGAATGATACTGAGCAGAATTAGTGGACATTTCTCATTAAACTTCATAAAACCTGAAAAACTGTTCAGTGGTATCTAAAATTACTGCTGTAAGAGCGTACGAAAAAGTAGATGATGCTTCGGACAGATCAGAATCTACGTGCTCTGGGATATTTCTGTCTAATCAATGCTTACTATCTTTTCACGTCAACAAAAATGTTGCCCGTTACACGGAAGCTAGGTCGAAATTTTACGCTACAACCGTAAATGTACTTGAAATTTCTTTATTTATATATGTTGAACTTCAGCTTCCAGGAGTGAAAATAGTATGTAAAGAATATTCGCAATACTTATAGCGACGTATAATATCTAGGTGTCTGATGCCATATGTTCAAATAAAGAAAGCAGGAAACTGTTTTGACACGGAAAATATGCGGAGGCCCATATTTGAAAGGTTTCAACTGTGACTTGGATTGGAATGGGCACTTATGTTGGGAAATTTAACTTTTACTCCAGCTAATTACAATTTTACCCCACAAACACGAGTTTGCCTGATTAATTATCTTATACACATATTTTTTGCTAAATTTACAGAAACCAAACTGGATATTGTTTGGTGTAATGTCGTGTTTAATGTAACACTTATCTTCCATTAATCTCTTAATAATCAATGTAGTATCACAGATAAGCTGAATGATGCGTCGTACTTCATAGCATTCATATTTGTCTGAAGCTAATCACGCAAGACATAACTTTACAACCGAAACGTTCTAGTGAAACTGATCTAACAGTGCCAAAATACTAACCAAGACTCAAAAAACAATCACTCAGCAAAACGTCCTTGTGAATTTCCCTTTAAAAAGGTCGAAATGCATAGATTTCCACAATATACACTGCATAGTCTGCCTGACTAATTAAGACTGTTATTCTGTATCTCCGAAAGTATACAACTATCTTAAATGTACACTTCATCTGAAAAGCATATTGTTAATAGCTTATTTGAAATTGTTATGATTGTGTACATATCTTTATTGACTCGTTGTAGGTTGGTGAAGTGATGCAGTGTTATGTGGTTTTCCGTCATTTGAATCCGGAGAGAATTATTGTTCGAGGGATGTCTGAACCGATGATTATAAAATCCTACTCCACCTCTCCTGATGAAAATTTGAGTATAGAAGATAAACCCTTATCCTTACCAGCAGAAGAACTGTTAGCTGATTCAAGCTTAAGTTCTAAGCCGCAGATTCGTGATCTTGTTGTTTCACTGCTTAGTCCTGATTCAAAAACTCGCTCAATTCCAGACCACAGGCAACAAAGAGTATCAAAACTTGTCCGTTTTTGTACGATTAATCATCAGAAGTTGGATCTTTTCACGCCGAGTCGTCATCCATTGTTTCAACGTATCACTTCTCTAGCCCAGTGTGCACTTCTTCACTTTTCTAACGAGTACAAACCTCCATCTGCTATTCGTGGATTTTTCGCTTGGTTGCATAGTTACCGAGATTTATTTAGTGCTCCATGTTGTCGCTGTGGTCAGCTTCTAGGTCAGAGTGTTGAACTTCCGGTTTGGCGTAGTTACCCTCAAATCAGAAAAGATAACTCTCGATCTATGGAGCCACAGCATGAACACTGTCAAGCTATTTTATAAACACTTGATTTTTATTCACTATTTCCTACATTTTTGTCACTTATTGTTGTTTACTAACAATTTGGCATAGTTCTACTCGTCAGTGTTGTTTTCGAAAGTTTATAAAGTAATCATCAGTGCAAGTGAGTTGCGAGAACCAGGTATATTTTCCTCGGTCTGCGACGCAAAGTTAGATGACGTATGCAACAGATATAATGTATACTCTTGGATTATAAAAAATTGCAAAACATTCAGTTTTCTAGTGTTTGATCACCAGTATCTCTCTATGATGCCAATGTAAAAGAAGCTTATGGAAAGCTTATCCAAATAGTTAAACCAGAGATTTGATCATATATAATTAAATATCTGCACAGCATACGTCTGCGCATTTATCCCTAACTTTAACCGCTCATGGTATGTTTGCTAGAATGACATCCTTGAGTGTAGAATACAGTGATGAAACGTCAGCCTTGAAGATTTTTCTTTCTGAAATGCACTAGATAGCTTAAGTATTATGACTTCTGACGACAATAAAAATGTGCTGGTCATCTTTTCGTTTCTACACCTATAAAAATAAATCTGTTTCAGGAATTGTCAATAATATGCTGCAAAGTATTTACTAGTAAGGAGAGAATTGCAATCTTACTTGCCTGAGAAGGCATCATGAAATCCCATGTTCATACCAAACCACAAAGTGAGCGTAACAATAACGGTTAAACAAATCTCAAAAAAACAGCCATTAAATGGGATTTCGAGCAAAGGAATTAGCAACAAACAATGTAGTTTTTTCCTACAAAATTTTTGGAGGCAAGTATCTATTTTTTTTTCAGGAATACTACGCAGTCTCAATGATGCTGAATAACTTACCAACGGCACTGCATAAAACACGAACCTCATGCAATTACGATGACTTTCTAATGGATGTTCTTAAGTAAACTGTATACTCCATGAGTTCGATGCAAAACTATTACATGGTTGATGTAAAAGTGCAATAGACTGGAACTTGTTATCACATCTTGGACATACCGAGCGATTAAAATGGGCAAATTAGATGGAATCTTACTGTTGAGTGCCTTCAAAAAATACTTGTATTTAAAAAATATGTAGATGCTTATGAATCGTAGTTACAGAAAATCATATTGAAGTCGGACTTGAACTAACTATCATGAGCCCGATACTGCACCATCTGAGCTTGGAAACCCAACTAGTTACCAGGTTTTACTTTTTTGCTAACCACTCAGTATAGTGAGAACAAAAGACATGTATCTCGTGATACCATTTGTGAAGATTTCTGACCTGGTTTTGTATTCAGTCAGTATTCATGGTACCTTATTCCATAGAAACGGTGGTAATCAGTCGAATCAAACCAAATTTCCCTGATCAGGTGACATAAACGATATACATGATGCTGAACTGCAGTACATGTTCAGAGAAACATTCCATGTAACTTCGTTATTCTTTCATTAGATTTATCATGTCATATAATTCTGGTTTAGAGTGGCCAGATGATCATCAAAACTATTCTCAATCTTGTGGAAAGTTTCATTTAATCAGCGAAAAGCCAAGCACTTACATTAGGATTAAAACAAAAGCATTGGGTGCGTATATGCTCATACCGAATCGAAAATTAGAGAGTAGGACAATTGTTTTAACCTAGTCAACAAGTAGTAGTGTCTACCGGGACTGGACGCGATCAGAATTTGTAATGTTATTATTTCTTTGCTTCCGCTTTGGCAATGTAAACGTTGTGAACCTTCACTAGCTCAGGTGGTCCGGGATGTGTTACGTATACGTAGAAACCATCTACCTCAACAAGCGATGTCAAGTAAAGTAAGAATAGGATATATTAGAGTCAAAGGCGATCAGATCAAAACGCTGCATCAGTTCGTGACTTTTAGCCTGAGTTGTATAGAGGGATATTTTTATCTGTGCGGTGGCCGAAATCGAGGACGCATCACATTTCATTATTTGCACCACCCTCTGGTTTATTCTCTGCTTTTCAAACTTCCGTTATTAAGCAGTTATACCAAGTAACATGTTGATATTGACTGTTCCTTTTGGTTCTCGTTGGCAGTGGGATCTAAGATGTACATAAATTTCACATTCACTTACCGACTGGATGTGCCCGCATCTCAGTGAATAGTGTTGCCTTAAGCTGGAAATCACTACCCACATCATTCACTAGGTTACCTAATTGTGTGGATCACTTATTTTACAGAGGCTATTAGTTTTCATTTGCAATCTGCCGTCCTTTACCTTAACCAGGTTGATCAGCCTCTATAATAAAAAGGGATTCCCGAAAGTGTTACTGTTTTACCCATCTGAAGGTAGAGACACAGGACTAAATGAATTTATAGACAGTAGTGAGTGTGCACCATTTTCACGTATTCCTTAAATTATGTATAGAGGAATACTTAGAAGCAGGAAGACATCATTCATTTACAACACTAATTTGGGGATTAGATACTATATAGAAAGCTTAAACCAGAAGTATGTCTTTCCGAACTTATTGTATCTTTCAGAATAATTAGTAAAATCAGCATATGCTGCAAGTAAACACAATATTCATCCAAAGCACTGGTTTCGGAGAATGATCCTAATCGAAGTGCATAAAAATGCAAATTAATATCTACTGATACAGATTTACCGGTCACTTGGTAACCTTCAAATTAACCTTGACCCACATTTGGTTATTCAAACGTCATGTGGTGATTATTTTATCCTCGTCACATTTCTGAATGTCACTGTTTCACTTGTCTACAGTTATGATTCTTAGGTGTTTGGAAGACTTGGTCTACATTGAGTATTTAAAAAAGATCAACTTTTCATTTTGTTCATGCACAAAGCAATCCGCTCATTTGTTTGCACCATTCGCAAATGATTATCGAAGATAGGAAGCTGCAATACATGCTACAAGAGATTTCCCATGTACCTTATGTCACTTAGCCTAAGGTTTGTTTGATAGTGTTCATATACGTAAATATGTTCGCAATCCTTGTAAATTCAAGGTACAATTGTGCGAAAATACACCTCATTGTAAGTGGTTTTGAATCTATTCCGAGATTTGGTCGGTAAATCTGATGAGGGTAGGGTCTTATCTTATTATGAAAATCCACCGAACTATTGCGAAATAAATTCCAGCATGATAAGCTGTCAACCTAAAATTGCTGTTTATTAGAACACCTACATCGGAAAAATGCACATCTCATTGATCAGCATGGTCTTTAATTCCACTGGTGATTTCTGTCGAGATTGACTGATTTCAAATCAGACTTTCACACCAGACACAAACTATTTGGACAACCACTGAGAGTATTGAACAACTGTTCCATCCTTGTTTAGGAATGCTCCCAAGAGTAGAAGTGTGGTAGATGCCAAAGATCGTCAGACGTTGCTGAGCTTAGAATCGATCTCAGTTACACAAATGCATGCATACATTATCTCCATCTTAATTACCAGGCTGAATTTCAGTACTGTTTATTACTTTTTTCACGAGTCCCCACCACCGACTACTTTCTTGTTTCATCGCGGTGCCTCCTACCTCGATGTACTGATGATGCGTGACAACTTTGACCGTTACGCCGGAGTACCAGATTCTGTGTTGATGCTGACAAGTTTTGCTGAATAGTAATTCGCTCGCCACCAAACCCAGTCGTGGGCTTGAAGCGCCATTGGATCACGAGTCTGCATCGTTGAGGTGTCCCAAGGTAAGAGGGGACAGAATTCTAATGTCTTCCAACTTACGTCAGCCAGCGGCGAAAAACTACTTTGATATTCCTCTTCCTTAAAAGTAATTTACGGAGTGCCCTCCTATAATTCAAAAAGCTTACAGCCGCGTCATCTATACTTCTCCGAAGCATAGACAATTCGCAAGCTTAGGTCTGTTCAAAAACATTACGTGCATCATCATTCATCAGCCTTACCATTTTTCTTGTCTTTAGAATCTTTCTGTTCTACGCCTAAAAATTATAGTAATCACATATCCCCATTGCTTTGAAATATGATTGTACAGCTTTAGAAAATAAATTGTCAGGAAGAAAATTTTCTTCGCTTTTACTTATTTGCTTTGTTACTTTGATATAACCCTAACACTTGATTTTTATGAGGATTTCAAAAATAATAATAATAATAATAATAATAATAATAATAATCTACAATAGTTACAAGATGTTATATACTTCTACTGTTTACAATCTGACTTTATTCTGTTTTGCAGTTTCAGCTTCCATTTTTTTCTGTTTTAAGTTTTCCTCACGTCTTTGAAGGAACTCCGCGTACCCACTGGGTGTATAATCAACTCTACCAGACTTCAAATCCTCTGGTGACAAAACCTCGATACCTAAACGATGAGCTGTACCAATTAGCATTTTGCAGATATCCTCTAAATCCTTGGTTAGTAAATGTGGATCTTGCTGTTTGACTTCTGCGATATGATAAATATGTTTCAAAGTTAGACGTCCACATACTTCGGTGCCTAAAACGATACGACATAGATACAGTTGATAATTGAGAACGTGTTATACACGCCGTGCAATTTGTATTTGAAAGACAGTGATGATAAGGGCAGATAGCTAAGTGAAAAAACAAAACTGCTCACAATGAAATGAACCAATGATGATCAATGTTCTAATACAGGACAAAAGCTGAAAATCTGCAAGCTCACCATCAGCAGCTTCAGAAGTATTCTATAGAAGCATGCACTTACATTTTTCAATACTTATCTTAAACATACTATTCAGATTTCCGACCGATAGTTGCTACCTTGACGTGGTGGTCAGGCTAGCATATCAAAATAGCCCAACGAGCTACACCAGCTGGGACGCTTTTTATTGAAATACTAACAAATCAGAGGTTTGTCGGATACAGATAAGACAAAAAGCAGTTACCGTCATAGTGCGGAGCGCTTCGCAGTGATGGGTGTCGGTAGGTTAAGTTACACTCCTGCCTGGATATGATATAACAACAGTAGGTTGTTAAGCACGGATGAACAGCAGTACCATGCCGATACCACCGTCCCGATGGAAATGGGGGAGTTGGAAACGGACGATCCCGAAAATAGCACACTCGTCACTGCCCTGGGGTCTTCCAGTCCTGGCGATATGGGTTGTTCTGGTCCGGCACTAGCGCAATAATCAATCAAACAATCCTAAAAAGGTTGCATGCAACAGGCCTTTGATAGATATCCCTTCGCTGTGACCACGTGAAACTAACCTCTTTTCCCTATCAGGTATCCTGCGGGGACCTCCACGATGTAAACACCTAGGAAGTACTAACCACCTACATGCTCCCAGCTGTACCCTCCTTACCTTCGTTGCCTCCCTCACCCTTAATTCCTGATGGCTGTACTCAACCTCTTACAAATTCCTTAACTTCACTCTCCAACTATTGGCAGCGATTCAAGCCAGCAAAACACCGACCTGAGTCTCTTAAAACCCAGCCGCCAATTTCATGTTGTAGCTTTCAACATCCGAAGCTTATGTCAAATCAGACCGTCGGCATCTGTGGAATCTTGAACCATAGATGTGTTTATGAAACAAGTGAACAAGCATAGAATATGGTTTTTCACTTGACTTCGAATGGCCGTGGTAGTGAGTCTTCGAAATTCACATCAAGAGTGTTTGGAGATTCAGTGGTTATCTCTTTTACACTTGCTAGCATAGGTACAGCACCAAGTTGTCAAGCGAAAAGCGCATATCCCGACTGAATACCAGTCAACACCTATCCATGTGCCATCCAACTAAATGGATCTATAGGAGCTAGGAAGAATCGTTTGGAGACTTCCTGGTTGGGCTCCGCTTGACAACAAAAATCCATGTTGAAAGGCTAGGTGATATGGCTTAGAATCGATCTCGATGGTGCAGATGTATCCACACATTGTCTACATCTCAGTCATCATCTTGAACTCAGTATTCTCTCATTCCTCTTTTTCCCTTACTACTTTCTTCTGTTTTCACCGATCCTTATTTATCTTTCATCTTAGTGCTTTCTTGCTTGATGTAGTGATATGGTGTGGCAACTTGGACCGTTATTCAGTAGTGTCTGGTCGCATATGGCTGTTGATAATAATTGAGGAAGTCATTAAACTTGCTGTTGCCTATTCATAATCTCCGCCAAAGCGCACCGATTGCAGTTCAGACTATACAACGCACGAGTTGTATCAAAAGCCGTTAGTTAGCTGTTAGATAAAATAAGACTCAGATATAGTTATAGTACGAGGCAACTTCAACGTTCAATTAGGGAAGCTGAACCAATCGGAAAGGCATCGAAGAAGTAACCACGGAATCTCGTGCTAAAGAAACGACAACAGTGGCTGTCTCTTGCAGTTTTGTTCTGAAAATCACTTATTCCTAACCAGCATTAACTTCAAGCATAAGAAGAGACAGTATTTTATGATATCTGCAAACATCAAACTAAAGGACACGGGTAGATACATATTGCTTATAATCCATCGTTAAAGATGATCGATGGAGGGTTCCTGCTCTTTCTGGATTACTTGTTTGAACTTCGATCATGCATAAGTACAGACACGTATAGGTCTGAACCCCATGAGTCACAAAAAACCAGCAGCAATGAAGCTTGTATGTACTTGACTAGAAGAGGAGGGCGTGTGTGTGTATTTGAAGTAGCAATGTGTTTGTCTGAATGTGAGGGCGATTCTTATCCTGAAGAAACATGGTGTGATATTCAGTGAGCTGCAAAAATAGCGGTAGCCACAGTTGGTTGATAAAAGCCAGTGGATTTCCATCCGAAATGATTGGTGCGAGAAGACTTACTCCAGTTGGCTCTGACCCCAATGAGGAGCGAAAGCAACTTGGACGTAAATTGACATCTTCGCAATGACCGTGAGCAGTGGTGGGTAGGAAAAGCGAAGGAGATAGAAAACGGGTCGACACTAGGTAAGACCTGCAATTATGCATGTTTATTGAGGATACTGGCAAGGAAACAACGATTAGTAAGACCGTCACCTAACGTTTATAAAGTAAGTACCGAACAAATATGTGACGTCAAACAGAGTTCTCCACGAGAACTCATGCAGTTGTGAAATGACTCATGGAGAGTAATCATCTGGACTGACAACAACCAGTGGTGCTGGCCAGGGATGCCATCTGTCATCATTTCTGTTCAGTTACATATCAATAAGCGGAAAATCTTGTTTGGTTTCGGTGCATGCAAACACAAATTGCCCCGAGGTCATGTCAGTAGATACACCAACTGCCACAAAAATAGTGCAAGCCCTCTCACTCACGCTCTCCTGCCATGGGTTACCTGAAACCATCATCTTTAACAACTTCCCAAATTCCATGAATACTGTCTCACTAACGGGATCGATTAGGTTCTCACCGCCCTACCATCCACAATCTCATGCACAAGTTGAACACTTCGTAGATACATCTAAAAGAGATTTACACAAGGCGGGTGGAGAAGAGACACTCATGGACAACATTTAATAGTTCCTGTTTGTGTACAGAATAACAACTAACGAGGCGTTACCCGAGTGTCAGACTTCCGCTGAAACACTCATGAAGCATAAATTGATAACACCTCACGACCCCCAGAAATGTCTTCCAAAAGACCACAAGTGAACATACTGGGAAGACATTCGAAGTAGGAACGCAGGTATTTCCCTACGACTATCGAACGGGTAAGACAAATGGAGCGCCGGAACAATAATCCATTAGCGTGGAAGTTTGATATACGACGTAGTCATAGGATATAACGGATGGGTGAAACATAAGAATAAACGCCGTTCAAAAACAGCGCCCGAAAAAGCAGCATCCTACAAGACGTCCCCTAGAAATCCTATTAGGCAGTTCCCAGGTACTTAATAAGAACAGAACTAACGGTTAACAGGTTTTAGATAACGTCGTTTAAGGGATAAAGGAACTCTTTTCATGAAAATGGTCAGACAGACGACAGCGAAAGACGGTATGTTTCCAAGTTAGACATTGGAGTTTCTTAAAGACGATGTCACATCCCCAAAACTGCAGGTTTTATGCCTAATTTTCATAGATTCATCTTACGGAAAGTTTGAACTATCTTTTTCATGACCTTCGCCTCACGTGCGTTGCACATTTCGACCGCTCTTAGGAACGCTATTCCCCAATTGGTTAATCTCTCACTTTTAATATGCTGATTTGTCTGTTAGCCCCAAAGGCACTCATAATGTATATAAACGCAAGAGCTGAGCTCCTAGATTCATACTCGCCGATTGAGGTATACTCTTTTCGGTCCAGTATCGTCTTCTTCCTTGTGTTAGCTCAGTGAGTTGTCGAGCATCGTGTCGTTTATTTAGTAGCTAGATTACGCGTCCCTTATTAACCGTATCTGAAAACTTGAATAACGTATCAAAAATTCACTGAATTTGGATGGAGTTTTATAAAGTTGCCGCAGCAAACGCTAGACGTAAGGATAACAAAAACAAATTTCAGTGACTCGAGTCACCCCATTTTACTACCTCCATAGGTTGAACATACATCCACACTGTCAAAATATATTTTGTGATTGTACAACAGGTAGCTATGAATGCTCTTAGCAATGATTAGACTTTACCCGGTCTCTACTAGCCTGATTACTGTATTCATACTGCATACGTGGGTAAGTGCAGAACGGATCACGAGCAACTTGATCGTACTTATCTTAGCCAATTATTATTGAAGTCAATGAAACAGGAAATTAATCATAGTCAGACCAAAACATCTTGCAATTCGGCATTCACTTTTAACGTTACCTTAAGAAATTATTATTCATTCAGATTTACGTTTAAATAATTATGCAATCATCAATAATCTTACAAAGCTTCACTCACTCGAGCAGATATAATAAATTTGCTATAGCAGTAGTTTTCCGCAGTAAATAAGTGTTGATGCACAGCAATTATTATACAAGTGTAATTCCAAAAATAAAACAAACTCTAAATAGTATACCCAATTTTACAGATAACTAAACACCTCTAACTAGTTAACCTCGATGCTTTATACATAAAATTTAGTGCTTATATGATAACAAGTTTAATGGCATGAAGAAAACAATTCCAATTTATCAAATCAAATGAAAATTGTCTAGCAGCTCCCTAAAATCACACTAATGTAACAGAAAAAACTAACCTGGTAAAGAAGCGCCTTTCTTTGCAGCAGCAGCCATTCTTAGCAAATGCATAGATGATGGGTGGGTTATGACCAAATCATATGATCGATCCGGCTAAACAGATAAGTCTGAAATAAAATCACTACCTTGACTGAAATAAAACATGGCATTGGACTTCCTTCTATGATATCCTTGGTTCTCTCATTGAAATCCTTACAAAAATTTGCAATATTTATATTTCGCTAATGAATAAAATTTTGATAATTATTTAGAAAGCGAGAACTACTCACTCTACCTAACTGTGGTCCCAAAGGTGGGGCGGGCCGAGCTTGCTGTGCTGGTATGATAATTTTCAGAAATGGTGAGTGAACTACATTATCCCCAGGGGTCTTGGTTTTACGAGCCATTTTTTTAGCTGTCCGGGAAGTCATTATCTGGGAGTAATAGAGAAACTTTTAAACTATATTCAAAGACAATAAGCAAAAATATAACTGATTGGAGAAATTAATCCAGTAGAAAAACCAAGACTAGTGTATTATTCCTTCTTGAATCTCTACAAATCATTTAGCGTGAATATGGAACCTAGTAATGCTTCGTAGCAGTTCAAGATGTCACATCTTAAACCACCACATCAATATACATGTTGGCAAGATGAAAGATAGAGAAATAGCAAAGTAAAATATAATCAAAAGATGTGGAAAGTTCGAAGAGAGGTAAACTGTCGTAAATATCAGCCGCCATGTTTGCATCCATTGCTCAACTGTTAGATGTCTAAAAAATTGAACTATAGCATGCAGCGAAACAATTACTTACGGCTCTGTGGTTCAAATCAGGGACCACACCAATTTCGTCACATTTAACACGCTAACTACAGTCCCTTAGATGTGAAAGGGCTCGAATCCATAACCAACTGTCTGCGTGTTGAGTGTCCGATACAATGAGCAACAGTCCCACAAGGGATCACCGGTGCGTTCTAAGTATCATTTGATTGTATTTAAACTAATGCATTAGCGTGCTTTACTTGAGAACAAAAGTTTAACAGTTGGTGTTAGGACCTCAAAATGTAACTGCGAGCCAACTTACCGTTTCGACATAATGGTTCAAAGAGAAGGAAGTTGGAAGCTTCAGCGACCAAATTAAAAGGGAATACTGAACCGCCGTCATAAGGATTAATGGTATGAGTTATATAGGTAAGTTACCATTGTTGTGATAATGGAAATAGATGTATGCGTGTGTTATATGATATTATTATGAGTAAATAACAGCTGTATACAAGTATGAATTTTCAACTCGAAAATCAGATACCCTCTGATGATCACATTACTCCACTTCTCTACATTGTTGTTTACCTGCACAGTATTACTCTTAGAATTTTCACCTATTTTGAAAACTGTAAAAACTTCAACTAGTATGTAAAGTTTCTCAGTAATTTTAAATCTCCAGAATGCCAAAAGATATAAGACAGAGTCAAAGTAGAACCCCGGACACAAGAGCATCGGTTGAAGCTGCCACAGTTCACAGATGTATACAAAAAGATGGATAGAAAAAGAGTGATATCAAAGTAGACAAAGTTATGCGAGAGAGCAAACAATTTGAAGATAAAGGTTAGCGCAAATATTCGAGCTTCAGAAGATGTCTAAGAGTGAATAAATCTAAACTTGCTGTGACCGATTTCCAGCCAGGTCTCCAAGAGTTCTCAATCACTTATTCCTATCGTCCCAGCGACTCCAGTCAGGTAGTCTACATCTCTTCACACGATTCAGACCAAGTCAGGGACTTCAACGACCAGTGATGCGTATTCGCCTGGCCACCCTGGAACCTTTTCCAACCTAATCCAGCTTCGTTTAGCATAGCACGTTGAGTAGTTAGTGACTTGGCATGCGCAACAAATGTCCGAGTCATCTCAGTTTACTACGGTTCATAATTTCATCGACTGACTCCTGTACCTTGGGTTGTACTTCTGCCTGACCTCAAAATTGTTTACACTGATTCCACCAAAGGCAAGCAATGCAACGAAGACACTTATAATCATAAACCTGTAACTGCTTCATGTCTTCTACTTTAACGACCATATTTCACAGCTGTACAACAGGATAGAACTGAGTGCAGAGCAGTGTACTCGTCCTTTAATAGATAGTCGGATATCTCGCCAGTCGGAACTACAAATAACTTAAGTTGGTAAATGTCAAATGTGTCTTCTCTATCCGAAATGAGATTTCGTCAGTCAGCAGCCATTTCGGGCTGATGCAACTCCCTAAGTAATTGAAGTGGTTAACGCATTCCACTACGTCACTTCTTGTATTTGACAGGTGCGAAACGCATGACAAACATACTCAGATTTCCGCTCAATGAGTTCAGAAGACCCTATACAGAGTTCAAGCTCAGCAGGACAATACCGTCTGCATACTCCAAGTCAAACAGATGATTTCCAGGGGGTAAAGCAATGTTTATGAAGACAAACATACCCAAGGTTATGTCCATTAGTACGTCTGTGACGAAGCTAAACAAGAACGGTGACTGGGCGTCCCTGACGGATACCACTGGTTGTCGTCAATTCTGATAACAACTCTCCATAAGCTCTTACATCATTAGGTTGGAGTAGAGAGTTCTGATCAGTATAATATAATTACTTGCTACTATATTCAAAGTCGGACACTGTCATAACACACGTAGGTCGACAGTTGAATGATACCCTTAAGTCAGAAAGTGTGGCAAATGTTGGACACAGGAATTCCACAGCCTATCGAGGAGTGAAGCTGTGGCTGATGAACCAACGTCCGGGTCTTAAACCTGTCTGGTTTTTACGAGTTTGTTGCTTTTAGGCTCAAGTCAGGCATCGAATAACTGTGTCTTACGACCTACTACACAAAAATGAGCGAAATGTACTCAGCTACCTTGTGCACATTTGTGCAGTACGCGACGAGCTACACGTATTGTGTGAGGACCATTGATATTGTTTGGCTTCCCAAACCTCTGTAGGTGGAGTGGGGCTCGAACCCGTAACCCAGTGGTTGGTCACCTTCCTAAACTACAGAGCCACAGTTCCAGTGGTGTGTTAATGAAAAGGATTTCCCCTGCATTTGTCAAGATGAGACCCGTCCTTATAGATTGGAATGATTAGCGATCTAAACCAGTCCGACAGGTTTACCTCTGATTCCCATACACTTGTAGTGCACCCTCCAGGCACCAAAATACAACTAGGGCTAAAATAAATAGATTACATTAAATTAACTAAATAAACCTCTAGTTCGCCTGCGGATGCTTAGGGTGTTTTAAGTTTTGTTTGAACGAGCATGCATTCGAGCAGGTTTGGACGCCATTTTGCGCTCCATAGTGCTGGTTACCACGCACGTACTCAGAGTCCATAGTTCAGCCTTGCAAGCCAGATAAGTTGATTACACTTTTGCTTCTTCAGATATATTCCTGTATCAGTTCTTTTGATTTGTGTTTTGTTATCAGTACTTACACGTTAGGTAAAGTACTGGTTAAGCAGGTACTAGAGCACGTCAAGTTAAGTAGGGTTGATCAAACGTTACGGAATTGTAACACGCACCTCTACACACTAATTAGTATATCGCTAACTGTAATAAGTAATCTTATACTTCTATCCGTAAAAACTTCTAGTTGAAAACTATAAGGTCCTGCCACCTTGCATCATTTCAAGTCTAAAACAGTCTTCTCAACTTTGAGAAGAGTTGGAAGACCACTATCTGCATCGTATTCAGAGTAGACAGGAACACCGGGCAGCTAAAACGTGGCTTCAGACTAGCTGAATTGTTCTTCAAAGCATTCAAGCCGCCTGTCCCGATCGCTTACCAATGAATCATTCTCTTCGGTGAGTCTCACTCGTCCTCGCCGTCAAGCTAATTTCTAAAATAAGCAATTGCAGAATATTATCTAATATCAGTTCCTTCACCTTTTGAGCTTTTGCCACCCATCTACTATTCATAGTGTCAATTATCACCTAGTGCGAAAACTATTCCATTTTCACTGAGTTCATTATTTCCCAATTTAGATGGGGACTCAGATCTGCTAACTTTCATTATCATCGCGTTGTTGACACTCCTTGACACCCCATGCAAAAGTTAGTGTCTTCTTGTAGTGCTCAAAATACAACTTGGGAAAAAGATAAGAACTGTCCAAACAAAACGCTTTACTAGTTCATGAAGTTTCTGACTGTTGAGTTGTAGCATGTAGGAAAATGGTGGCAAACCAATTACGGTAAAAGCTTACTATAATTGCAGAGTGATAACTACATGTCTGTAGTAAACACAAGCTTTAAACGAAGAGTTTCTGGTCACTGCTCCTCACAGTGATGGACACAAACCAAACATTGCTATCCCTGACCTTTTAAAATCAGTTCAGAACTGCTTTTTCTACTGTAGGACATTCCAGAATACCTAGTACACATGTGATGCCTTGATCAAAGCAGAAAGTTACGACTGGAAGACTTCTAAGTGAAGTTTCACAAGCACATCAAGGTTGTATATAAGGAAGAACTGGAAAAACAATTAGCGGGAGAAAATTACTTAGTTACAGGAATTCAGACTAATTTCAGTAGCCTGGAGGTGATAAAAATTTCAGGTAACATCATAGGACTTCATGGATCCAAACGGTTAGCTCTTAGGAGGTTGCAAGTATAATGAAGGACGTCAGCAACTAAAATAAATACTGACCAAGTTTACTCCCTATTCTAGGACAGCGATGGGTAACGGAAACCAAAAAAGATTGCGAAGGCGGCGTTGGTAATTATTTATAGACAATTATTCAAGCATTCGAAAAAGCATGAAAAAGGAAGTGATTTTTGAGGACATGTCCGAGAAATAAAAAAAAATAAAGGTCTTTTTGCAAAAAGGTAACTGGAATTATGTGCAGAAAACTACAAAAAAAGTTATACTGGTTTCCATCTACTATTCTGTTATTCGCTGTTTAGCAGGAGCTTGGACAAGGAGTAAACTTAGGATCTCAAAGTCTTACCGAAGTTGCGGTTTCAAATAACTTCTGGAGCTACATCATAATTACATCAGTATAGCAGCCCACAATTATTGGTTAGGCTGATGATATACCAGAATGGTTGGGATGTGCGTTATGTTAGCTGGCCTATCGTCTACCACCAGTATGGAAAGTTGGGTAGACAAGATTAGACTGGAAGAAAGCTATGTGTACCCAGAACAACACGGTCCTAATTTGTGATTTTACTAACCATTAGTTCTAGTCATTTGAAGTGCATGCTTTCCGGTTGTGTCCTATGAGACAATCCAGATAGGTTTTTGGAAACTAAGCGATATTTATTAAAATCGATAACAGTCATGTTATGTCTTGATATAGACCAAAATATAATTTCATTCCTCTTTACTCCTTTTGTTAGATAACGAAACTAAAACACAGTATCATTGCATGAAATCTTTGCTTGTTTGAGCCGTGTGAGAAATGTCAACTTCCCGGTTGCGTTTTTTACGACAAAGGAAACCAGTGATTGAAGATTCTAGATGATATGACTCAGGATCGATGTCAGTGGAGTAGATGTATGCACACATTATCCTTATCTTAGTCGTCACACTAAATTTAGTATTTTCCTATTCCTCCTTGCTATCTTATCACGACTTAGTGAAACGATTGATATCTGCCAACAAACTGATCTGCTGCCGTTGCCTGAAATCCAAATCAAAAAGCCACCACTCCTTGGAACAAAAGGTGTCCAGTTTCAATCTAACAACCAGCTTTATCGACAGACTGACGGAGTGGTCATGAGTTCTCCTCTAGGACTTGCCATTGCAGATATCTTCATGGATCATCTCGAAAAGATGCGGCTGAATCCAGTCATCAGAGGAACAACCTATTACACCGCAGGTAAGTCAATGACACAATTGTTGTTTGTATCAATATGAAACATTCAAGTGAGTTGTTTGACAAGCTCAACCAGGCTCATCCTAACGTTAAACTTATGATGGAATATGAGCATGAAATGAGTTGTTTTTCAGACCTCAATGTGAGAAGAGTTGGTGGTACGATTGAAGAGACCATCCACAGGAAAGATACACGGACTGGACAATATCTTAACTATAACAGTTTCTGTCCTGGCAGCTAAAAGTGTGGGCTAGTCAACAAAGGTAGGAAATCATGTTTTGCGGACAAGTTAGGAGAACCAAGCCTAATTGAGGAATGTTTCCATGAGAATGGATATCCTAAGAGATTTGTTATGAAGTATGTAGAGAAAAGATCGAGAGAAATAAAAACCCGACTGTGGAAAAGAATGTCTTTGTACGCCTTCGATTCAAGAGACGTGCGATATCTAAAAGAATGGAAACGAGAATAAAAGGAGCAATGAGAAGGAGCTTTCCTGCAGCTAAACTTGAATCAGTACACAATACCGCATGCTCACTGAACAGTTAAAATTAAATAAGTACCCTGCTCATGTCATCTCCAACTATTTAAGAGTTCATATACACTTGAGGTAGGAAGTACATTAGAATGATTGAAAAGAGGACATCCATTTAGTCTGCTGAGGATATCCTTAAGAATATGTGCTTAAAAGTAAAATCCTAGCCAGTGCACCTACTAGACACAAGACATCGGGTTGAAACATCTATTGCCTTTGAAATAATAGACGGACAGAAAATGTCTGGATTACTGTGCTTCACGGAAGCGAAGTGTGGTTAGTATTTCCCTCCCTCAATGAATATGATTTCATCCTGTTTCATTTTAATTACATAACTTTATTTATTTCTTACACTTCTTAGCTTTGTACCACTAATTCACTTACATGCCATATGAATTGTCAATGATTTTGTTGTATAACTTAAGATTACTGACTTTCTAATCTTTAAATATCTTATATCCTAATAAACATCATACTTTCAGGCTGAGTATTCATGAAATGCAATCATTTCATTCTGAAACTTTCAAATGAAAATGGACATCGTATATGTGCACTATAGTTGGGTCAACTGAAATTAGGAATTATCAGGCATGTTGCCGAATGCAGTGATAAGTATACGTATAACAGGCTGGCTTGTTATAAAGATGCGGATTCTCTGAACAATAAGTCAACGGACGATGGTCAATGACCTGGTGATAAAAAGGAGAGATTATTTAATTCGAAGTATTGTACACGAGGTAGTTGCAAAAACAGTTCCAAGAGAAAAAATGTTCCAAGTGCAATATATGCGCAATGTGCAGCAGCAACCTATATTAACCACGTATTTCCTGAATATTATTAGCATTCAGACCCAAAAGTAAAGCGTATACTGACATTAAACTAGCACTTACGTCTAGTCGTAAAGGCAGGAGGCGTAAGATACGAGGGCCAGATGAGAATAACATTGGATGTTAACTAAACCACCTGCTATCTAGCACCAGCTATGATTACAACGAATAGCTGTTGTGAAGTTGTCGTCAGCCCTGAAGTTACGTTGTTGCGGAGAGGGATGGTCGAAAGTGTAAGCCTTGCGTCGTAGACCGAGAGAATCTGAAAAGGAAAGGAAAATAATGTCAGCCAACAACCAACAAGAATATCCAACACTGATAGTGAAAGCGTAGAAAACTGATAGTTTTTGATCTCTCGCGTTTACTTCTTGGGGTTTGGTCCATGTTGTTCGGTTTGCTCCCGCAGTAGACAAGGAAATCTTTCTACTTCCCTGCTTTTAGCTCCAGTGAGGTAAGTGCTTTCGTAGGTTAGTAGTTGTAATCTGTAGAGTGATTACGGAGGTAAGGGTTGCTGAGAAGATTAGGGGTCTATCGAGACTTGTTTGCGTAGGTGACTGGATGGGAATACTAAGACAGTGAGAATAGGTATATGGGAATTACTCGAAAGGTGAAAGTAGATGGCATGGGTCTAGTTGCTAGAGAAGAGTTAGTAAGTAATGTGGATGTTTCAAAAAGACATATTGGGTGGTACGTAAAAAGGAGATGATGGTGGGCTAGTGAGGTTGGTAATCCCGTGAGTATCTCTGCGGTAAACCATGCGAAATGACATGACTGTCTGACCATATTTTCAACGGATTTATCGAGGCAGCTTTGACTACATCCCACGATAAGGCATTCTATAAAGCACATACTATTAAGGAGAAAAAGTTGGACCTGAGCCTGGTGTTAGCCCTTTGATGTGATATCCTGATGGAGTTTCCGCGTAATGACCGCCATCTTGCAGATAAGGCTTGTTTTATGTGATTTGACTGATGGGTGGTCTTATAGACCATAATAAGGTCAGTCCTCTTTCTATGATAGCCCAAGGCTAGTAGGTTTAGGTGTTTTAGTCTTTGAGAGTATGCCCTTCGCCTTAATCCTACAATGACTTCGTTCCAGATTTTTGTATTTTGAGCGCTAGGGGTGTCACCGCACTGAATACCTCTAGGTGTCGTCATACGTAGGACTTGAAAACTGTGAGAAATAGTTCAGGGGCGAGAGCACCAAGCTGTCTACGCAGAAAGTGCAAAGTGGTGCTCGCTCTGGCTGCCAATTCTTTGTAGTTGGAACTGGTGTTCCCTAGATATTCTCCTGCGGATACTTTGGTGATAGCACGGTTGCTCAATTTGTATTGGAATTCGGCCGTCATAAGCACTGATGTGCATTACCTTGCAGTTCCCCGGTTCGAAGCTCAAGCCGTTTTCCGACGACTTGAGTTCAATTTGATGCAGGTCATTTTGGAGTGTTGAACAGTCTCTCTTCTTTTTCTAACCTCCACACTTTAATGTCATCAACCAAGAGGAGGATGGGTGAGAAGAGTTCGTGTGGCAGATCGCTGACGAACAGGAGCGGTCCCAAAGTTGCTGCTTGGGATACTCCTGACGTCGACGGTCTCCACTCAGACAGCATTATGTTTACCTTAGTGCAGAACTGCCTGCCCTTTAGGTACTCTTTGAGCCAAGAGAGTAGGGGTCCACTTATGCCGACTGAAACAACTTTGTGAAGCAGGACTGTGGGTGGAACACTTAAATGTTTTAGCTGCGTCGAGAAAACAACATATACTGCTTTTCTGTTGTCGCAGCTAGTTGGCAGTATATGAACGACCACTTCGAAAATCACGCGGAGTTCCCAGGTCTTTTCGGCTATCAGGGTTTCTAATACTTTAGACAGTATATGGATTGAGGCGATCAGTTCGTAGCTGCCAGGACTTTTTCTGTCTTCTTCCTTGAAGATAAGTGACAAGATAGCGCACTTGCATTCTTCAGGCGGTTCGCAAGAATCTACCTAATGCTTGAAGAAGTTCTTGATTGGTTCCGTAAGGGTGTACTTTTTAAGATTATTGGCTTCAGGTTATCGTAGACAGGGGACTTGCTTGAATGGAGTCTAGAGTTTTACCGACTTTTTCTGTGATTGGGGTGTAGCAAAGGTCTTGGTTACTTATGGTCTGATCTGAACCGTATCATAGATTAGCGCTCGTCAGGGCTTAGCTCAGGCGTGATGCATCTCTATCAGCACCCCAACGTGTGTCACCAACCATTTTCTCTGAGACCAGCAATCTTAGTTGCATTCTTCAGCTTCTGACTGAATGATGTGGTGTGCTTCCCTCCTATCTCCCAGATGAAAAGAGAGCTGAAATCACCGGTGATGACCGCAGAATTGTAACCTGCGGAGGAAATCGCCAAGATTGTTCTGATGGCCATTTCCTTATGGGTGTGAGGAACTAGGGGGGACCGATATATGGCGTCACCGATCAGTAATCATACATACTTACATATGCTGATAAGAGAAAGCCAACGAACTATATTATCTCAAGAAGAGAGGAAAGGTAGTCTCTTAGCCAAATACAAAATGTGAGTGAGTGAGGTTTCAAAAGCGTTACAAACCCGAAACAACAGCGCACACCTCATAACCACCGCCAACTCCAATATCCGTTTCACGAGTTAGTATAAGCCAGTTGATTTCTTCACCCTTACTTCCAGGCCTTGTGGAACGGTTCCAGGTCTTTGGTGGACTTCAATTCAGTATATACACACCCATTTTCTCGCTGAAGCTCTGCTAAACCTAACGGGCGGTTGGGTTCAACATCCAACTACAATAATGCGAGTAGAGGAAACCTGTAGTTTTTGAGCTCTCGCTTTTAGATCTTAATGATGAGTTCTTTTTGTTCGGTTATGCGCTACCAGTAGTCGCCGAATTCTTTGCGTTTTCATTGCTTCGGCTCAACTATCAGTTATTTTCCATTGTTTATCGAGGAAAATCTCACCAAAGTGTGATCCCTTGTGCCTAGGGGGGAGTTTGACACATATATCATCCACCAAAGGTTCACCATCTCTTAGAACGCAGTCAAGTGAAGATCGTTTTCCATTTGCTCCCCACCGTGTGTTTTCCTCAACTTTTCCTGTTGCTCCTGCTGCTATAAATATGTTTCGAAGTCTGTGTTCAAAATATTTATACCCTAGGCTTACTGCACATCTTCGGTTGAGTGCCAACATGCTGAAGTCTTCAGTGAAGACTACGTGGTCATAGGATGGTCGTGGGTGGACCTCGAAATGGTAATGGTTAAGCGTGTCTTATGCTCTGTGGTGCATAGAGTAGGCCTGCATAACACTCCTAATAAGTAATTCGTTTGCTTTGTAGTGAAATACCGCCACGAAGACTGGAGATGTGCCAAACACATCATCAGTCTCCATCCTAACTCTTAGGTATGTACCAATGGCTACTCCTCCGCTTCCTTTGAACTATCGGTCGTTTCGGAACAAGGCCATGTTGGGCAAAGGTATTTGCTGATCCACGATGTCTGATGAGAGCTATGTCTGCGTGCGGACCTTGGAACATGGTTCGTAACTCCGGTAGTCTGCTCCTAGGACCTCCTACGTTGCCGTAGAAGCATATCAGGGGGCTACGTTCTGGGCCTTGTGAGACGCGGGAACTTGTGTGGGGACTAGCATGCGTTGCACCAGATTCTAACTGCCAGTATCTACTGAACTAGTGTTTTCACAGTGGTAGCGTTCATCTTTGTGCCTATAGGCACCAGCCCAACAGACAGTGCTTCCGTAACTGACACTGTCTACCGCTGTCTTAGAGGTTGCCTTCTATCTCCCGGTCGAGCGACCTGTGGTTTACTTTCATAGCACCGTATATCACTCCCATTTGATCTTTTGCGCGATACTATGCTGCTAGGGCCTTTGCGCGCGATGCCTTAGAGTCACAGTTCACAGCCAGCAATCTGGGTGAAGAGATACTCTGCAGGTGAGCGAGTTTTGGCAGTTAACTTCCACCGCTGGCAGGCGAATTTCTTAGCCTCACCTCTGCCGCTGCCTATCTCCGCTGCTTGACACCAGGGAGGTAATGATCACATTTGATGGATCCACCCACAACTTCATGTATTCCATGGCCCACCGAGGTCGTGGCTTTATGCAGATCGCTGATGGAGGAGTTTCGTTCCTCCTCTCCAGTGATCCATCGTTTATCTTGCAGGCACCTCAGTGTCTGGTCAACTTGACAGCAACAGTATATCCTCCACCTGTTTTTATGTCATCGATGACACCCCGGGAGGTGATGGCTTGTTTCGAGGCGCTCCACATTAGCTAACCGCAATGCGTTCTATTTCTAGATCGTTGCGGTAGTCATCCTGTTTACTCTTGCCATACCGCTCTCTTTCTACCAAGAGTGGGTCTGTTGGTGTGATGATATTGAACGAAATAATAGGGCCTGTTCTCCTGTCCCAGGAGTGCAGGGTACTGAGTCTGGTAGCCGGATGCTTCTGGTCCACCCTTTTCACTATCTACTCCAGTCTGTGTCCTCAACACTTCGGACTATTCAGCTCCGTTAGATCGTCTCGGTTGTACCGATACAAGAATTGAAGACTTCGCTGATGCGTCACTTGGAGTGGGAATTGTTAGACTCCCACGACTTTGGGGCGACGACTCTGCACGCTCGTACAGCTTTTCAGTTTCTGCAAATGTTTATGAAATTTATAAGAAACTAAAGGATTCATTCTAAGACCGTAGTGCAGTTGGGTTCTTCGGAGAGCAGAGAGGTATCTGGACTGGTCACAAAAAGGAGGTAAGGGGAATGAAACGATAACACTGTGGTACAAAGGGGAAGAGGTGAAAAAGGCAAGGAAAGTGAGATGAAAACAAATGAAAAACCTTGGTAATTTCTTGAAGGATGATGAAAAAAGGGGATCTGGAGAACAATAATGAATCGGGTGGAATCGCGAAGGTTCAGAGGAAGGGGAAGGAGCAGGGAAGATTGCCGTACTGAACATTGAGGCTGAGATACCAGTGACTGTGTTAGTGGCACGGTAACCGGAAAGGCAAAAAGTCTAATCTGCAGGATTATGAGTAATTTGGCTTCATGATGATATTGGCAGAGAAAGGGAGTTAGGACCGAAGCACTCGTGTTGGAACCACATCACTTTAGTTTGCTGCTTTTAGCCCATTTCATGTCACAGCTGGAAGGGCGTAATAATCGAAATAATATAGTTGCTTTATTCCCCATCGTAGTTACGTCTACAGTACGGGATTCTAAGCGTGCATTAGTGCATCAATTTTGCTCATAGTACAACATTTTTAAAACATTGTCAGCAGTTTCGTTTGACAACGTATTATAAAAGGGTACCGAATAACGGGATTATCGAGATGATTGATGACTTCAGCGGCATGATAGCCATTCACTTTTATACATCTGATTGATAAGGCTATGTCTAACAAGATTTCCCTCACACAACACACAAGGTAAATAGGGCACGGCTGAATTTTCGTAAGTGGTTGTGAGTGCTTAGAGTTTAATATACTTGCTTCTTGTCTTCGCAGAGGACAGATATGGAGAGCGGTGCGCATGCGGAGGATGCTTGTCATCAAACGGTGAATTTGAAGCCAGGAGTCTACAAGAGTTCACATACCTCTCCACTACTACATTCATCAGCTTGGTTAGGGGTGTGCCACTTGCTAGAAACAGCCTTCGAAATCCAGCGTAAGACAGCATAGAATTTTTCCGGAGTCCAAGGAAGAATAAATGAGAATATTTTCAACAGCAATTGATGAAACGTGAGAGTGGACGCAGTCATGCTAGGTAGCCGGAGTCCTGTAACGTGAAAAGTAAGGCGAAGAGATTTCCTAGGAATCAGATTTTCAAAAATGGTCCTCGTGAGAACTTGACAGACACAAAGACCAATCGCTAATTATTCGGACTAGTTATGCACCCAGGAATGCGAGACCATGGAAGAACACAATAGCGTAGTCGGATATAATAGTATATTTGGGTGGTTGTGCCAAGATACCGATGCCTTCCAACTAACTGGCTAGAGAGTCGATTATGAGCAGTGCAGCGTAACACAACAGCGTGCCAAATGGCGGGGATGCTTGACCAGGTGCCTTCAGCTTGGCGAGTCCAGTTAAACTATCAAGGTCAGCATCAATGTTGAGTGTCGTCAAACACTAGGCTACTGATTTTGGGGAAGTGTGTGACACCACAGATCGCTCCTCCCCTAGTGGGGTTGTGATGACCCTAAGACGATACCAGCCGGAAGTGAAAACCCAGTGGTTTCTCCACTGGTAAAACTCTTCCGATGGGCTCACTGCATGAAGTGGCCCCTGGCTGTTCGAACTTATTCCAGGGTGTCGTGGCAATTGAAAAATAAAATACGATAAATCGAACTGTATGCCGATCGCAGTCCCCAGTTTTTTTGACGTCCCGTCCAGTGTTCGTTGCAACTTCAATATGAACAAAAGTCTACAACACCACAAAAACGTTTCGTAGGAACGGGAAACACTTATATATAAATATATAGAAGATAAAGTCCACGCTTATTTTCACATTCTTTTGAAAAAGTTTGGGTACGTTGTAGTACAAAATTGATATAACAAGGCAAAATGTACGAGGATTTGCGCATTGCCGGTAAATAAGAAAAATGGTGCCTCGGAAAAAAGATTTTGTAGGTAAAAGAAATACGGTTGGCACATTCGTTTTACACCGCCAAGTTGAATACGACTTCAAATACTCCGGGAACCTGACTGTTCGACCTGATCGTGTTTTCTGTTGCACCGATGGCTGTCGCAACTGTGCATTACCGGGCACATCGTCAAGAATTTCGATAATTGAGCTACCCGTCGGTCGGCTGTAGCGAGCTGAAACGCCACTTATAATGGGGTTGCCTTCGAAATAAGCTGGTTTCAAACGGTCGATACTGACAGTACCTTCACGTCCGTCTCGCTCAACTATATAGAATTTCTCGTGTCGCTTGATCACTTTGAATGGTCCGTCGTAGGGTGGTTCAAGTGGTCGACGAACAGCGTTGTGGAGAATAAACACGTGTGATGTCTTTTGCAAACTGGGGTGAACGAAGACATTAGTCGTTTGAGGTCTAACCGGAGAAGGCCTAACTGAGTGCGTTGCGTTTGTAAGTCCGGTCACGTACGACGCCCTGTCGGAAACATGTTTGAAAGTTGAAGGGGAAACAAACTCACCTGGTAGGCGAAGAGTGGTCCCGTGGACGAGTTCTGCAGGGGTGCATCCCGTATCGGCTTTCAACGCATTACGAATACCCGGCAGAACCAGAGGCAGGGCATCGGTTCAATGAGATATGTTTGCAGATGTAAGGGAAGCTTTCAGCTGTCGATGGAAACGCTCTACCATGCCACTTGCTTGTGGATGATAGTATAAAGTTTGGAGCCGAGTATAACCCGAAGATGCAGTTGGAGAGTGAAATAGTCCATACTAGAATCGGCGCCCACCGTCGTATGAGAGGTAAGATGGACATCCTAAGTTAGCGATCCATCTTTCGAACGAAAACATGGGCGACAGTTTCAGCAGTAATATTCTTAGTAGGTACTGCTTCTGGCCGTCGCGGAAAATGATCCACGCAAGTGAAAAGGTAAGCACGTCCATTAGATTCTGGTAGAGGTCCTACAATGTCTGTATGGACGTGGTCGAAACGCATGTCTGCGGCTAGAAAAAAGCCTAGAGAGCTTTGCGTGTGTCGCATGACTTTTCACTTCTGACAGGTCAGACACGAGCCAGCCCGCTCCTTAACGTCCTTTTTCATCCCAGGCCAGCAAAAACGTCGTTCAATAAGCCTAGTGGTGGCTCGTACACCTGGACGAGAGTTTGTGCAACGTATTGAAGACGTTGCGTCGACAACTCTTCGGAACTATTGGGCGTGGTTGGCTGGCAGAGACATCGCACAAAATTGTATCCTTGTCCGATCCAACCGGACAAAGTCGCAGCTCGAGAGTTGTGGACGACAACTCATGATGCAGCTCAAGGTCTTCCTTTTGACGCCGAGCTAATTCACGGGATCAACGCCCTCGACGTGATTTATCAAAGCTATTCGAGACAGTGCATCGGCTACGGAGTTATTTGCTCCAGAAATGTGGCGGATGTCTGACGTGAACCGGGAAATGTAATCTGGTTGTCGCGACTCACGCGGGGAGTACTTGTCAGACGCCGAGCTGAGGGAAGACGTTAACGGTTTGTGGTCTGTGAAAATAATGAAATCACGACCTGCCACCGAATGTCGAAAATGGCGTACAGAACAGCTCACAGCTAGTAGTTCCCTACCAGATATACTGTATCTTGTTTCCACGTCTTGCAGCCGCCCCGAGAAAAAGGCTAACGGTTGCCACCGGTTGTCAGTCAATTGTTGCAAAACTGCTCCAATTGCTGAATCAGATGCATCAACAGCAATACTCAGAGGAGCGTTTTGGTCGTGGTGCATGAGCATGGTTGCGTTTGAAATGGCTTCCATGACTTTAGAGAAAGCAAGTCTGGCCACGTTGTCCAGGGTCACGAACTTCGTAGTTTTCCGAAGTAGATCTGTTAGTGGTCTCAAGACAGGGGCACAGTTGGGGATAAACCTTCGGTAATAACCTACCAGGCCACTGAAATTGCGGAGATGTTCCACAGTGGTCGGCCCCGGATAGTTCGCGATAGCTGCCAATTCATCTCTCAATGGGCGTATACCTTCGTTGCCGATGGTATGCCCAAGGAAACCGACTGATTCAACTCCTATTTCACACTTTTGCAAAACGACTGTCAAACCATGTTTTTTAAGTCTTTCGAATTCGAGATCCAAATGTTTGAGGTGAGTTCCCTTATCTGGACTCGCAATGAGACAGTCATCGGTGTAGACATGAACAAAATTCAAACCACGGAAGACATCATTCACGAAGCGTTGGAATGTTTGTGCCGCATTCCGAAGCCTAAATGGCATGCGCAGGACTTCAAACAGGCCAAAAGGAGTAATAATGGTCGTCTTCGCGATATCTTCTGCTACCATAGGCATGTGATTGTACGCTTTGACCAAATCGATTTTGGAGAAAGTGTTCATCCCGCATAAGGTTGCAGTCAAGTCGTAAACGTAAGGTATCGGGTAGCAGTCCAGAGTTGTTTTGACGTTAAGCCTTAGGTAGTAACCAGTTGGACGCCAGTCGTTGCTATCCTTTCTGGGAACCATGTGCAATGGTGATGCCCAAGGACTGTTTGACGGTTTGATAATACCCAGTCCGAGCATGTGGTCGAATTCGCTTTTCGCCGTTTTGAGCTTATCGGGGGCTAAACGGCGCGCTTTGGATGCCACAGGTGGACCTGTGGTTGTGACGTCATGCATAGCATTGCTGGTTATGCGCGGAAGACTGTGCTTCGGATGTCGCGACTCTGGATATTTCTCCAAAACTGCTTGGTAGGACGCGTCGCCTGATTGTTTGGTTCTAACGATGGCCAAACTCCGACCCACATAGGTGGTGTCACCAATACATAACGTTGCGTCGTTATCTATCAGACGCCGACGGCGTGCGTCTACGAGTAGATCGTAATGGTTTAGCAAATCTATGCCAATGATGGGCGTAGAAACGTCAGCTAGGAGGAAACTCCAGTGGATAGGTCTACGTAAACCTAAGTTGTGGTAGGCATACTGTCTCCCAAATGTCGCTATTGCCTTGCCGTTAGCTGCTTGGAGATAGAAGGACGGAACATGATGATGCTCCTTCGTCGGTGTGGGAAGAACGCTAACTTCCGCGCCGGTGTCGATAAGGTAGCGAACTTTCGTTTTAATATCCGTGACGTAGAGCAAACGGCTGTTTCTGCCGGCTACGGTTGCCGTGAACGCGTGCAGGTGTGACAGTTTTCCGAGTTTGCGTCCTTGTTAAAACCACATGGTTTCCGACATTTTCTGGCTTCGTCTCCGTAAGTATTATGAAACCGTACCACTTAGGGTTTTCCACCCTGTTAAGTTTAGTTTTTGGGAAACCACGCGAGTTGCTGCGATGCGCCAAGATGCGTTTTTGTGAAGCGCGGGGACTTCAGTAGCTGAGCGGCTGCCTAGCTCGATGTTACGAAGTAATTCGTCTGAGCGCTGGCGATCTGTGAGATCGCCTTTCTTCAAGAGTGCGGCCCGGAGAAGTGCATAAGGATCATTTACCTCAGGATTAAACATATGTGCCGTAACACACTTGTTTAATTCACGCAGCGATGCCCACCAAACAATGTGTTTCGCCTGCTCTATTAACCATAAACACTGCACGATCTTGCTGGAAGTGGAAAATTCAGAAATGGAACCTGCGCTAGTGTGCTTATCAAATGGGCCATTAATACTTAAACTCGCGAACAATATCTTACCTTTTTCTTCACGTATAACACAATGCAATTTTCCGAAAGTGAATGGAACAGAGGTGTTCAAGTGCCTAAAAATTATCGAAACATTCCTATTGTCCCGGATCGCACGGCATGCTTTTCACGAAATGCACTGGTATTGTATGCCATCTGGTCACAAACATTTTTAATGAGTCGTTTGCTAGAAATGACGCACAAACCTCCTGGAAAGAAACTAAGATAGTTCCGATGCCTAAGTCCACATCTGCCGGAGCTAAAGTGAAAATCCGACCGATCACAATCACCCCACCATCCCTAAACACACTGGAAAAAGAATTGCTTCGTACTATGAAGCCAATTTTCAGGCTTCCAGCTATCCAAACCAATTTGCCCACTAACCGAGGGGGAGTACCTTAGACCTCGCAGTCGCTTTGCATCACAACATTATTGCCAATCTGGGCCAAGGTGCCAAATATGTTAGGCCTTCCCTCTCGGATTCTACTTCTGCCTTTGACTGTATCCCTAGAACTCTCTTGTTAAAAAGCTTGCCAAGACTGGCATGGAGCGTTCAATTGTAAACTGCTTTGATTCATAGTCTTCTAGGAGAAGACAGTGCACTCTATAAAGAGGGAAACGTTGCACTTAGCTGGTTAGTGAAGCTGATGCGTATAAAGGTGCAGCTCTTTCTCCGTTCCTTTTCGTCCTCGCACGACTTACCAACGTCCATTAAAGATAACTTCGTCAAGTGTGCCGATGACATGACAGCATCCATGACGTTCATTTCTTTCGATGATTGTTCTCAGTTTAACAATGTTTTAAAGTAAATTGGTGGCTGGTCTTCCTTAACGGCCTCACAGTCAATCCTCCCAAATATCAATTGTCTTACTGTAGCTTAAGACATGAAAAAGACCTAAGGTCGTTGCTTCAGCTCCGTGAGTCTTGTTTCTTAGGTGGCTCTGTTAGACAGAACATATCGAGCGTTGTCCATCTTGGCCTGTTCTTTTCCTGCGGGCCTTCCCGGTCTACTCATATCCTACTTTAGCGTCGCACGCCTCCCCAAAATCAACGGCGTAGAGTTCGACGACATTCAGCATTGATGCTGACCTTGATAGTTTAACTGGACTCGCCAAGCTGAAGGCACCTGGTCAAGCATCCCCGCCATTTGGCACGCCGTCGTGTTACGCTGCACTGCTCATAATCGACTCTGTAGCCAGTTAGTTGGAAGGCATCGGTATCTTGGCACAACCACTCAAATATACTATTATATCCGACTACGCTATCGTGTTGTTCCTTGGTCTCGTATTCCTGGGTGTATAACTAGTCCGATTGATTGCTGATTGGCCTTTGCACCTGTCAAGTTCACAAAAGGATAAATCCTAAATTGGTGAGCCACATGTGATCAAATATCCCGACCAACAGCAAGTGTTGAATTGACGAGCCTGTTTCACTTTATATTTGTATGTTGTTTTCATTTAGATAACGTTTTTATATCCACATACGACTCTTTCTGATGTCCAACCACACTCCCAAGCTTATTAGTATCAAGCCAACTACGAACGCGATACAAATCGAGCCATATTGACCAGACAGTTTGAAAACATGGTATCTGTATGCCGAGGCAGATTTTGGAGAAGAGGGAGTCGCAGATCCTCACTCTCGATTTCTCGCCGTCATACGTTTACTACCACGGGAATTAAAACGTGTGTTACGGCACACATGTTTAATCGCACGTATGCGAGAAGTTATGGGTGTACAAACATTCGGCGAAAGACTATTCCAAGAAATGTTTCTCTCAAAGCCACCACAACTGGTGCAAACCGTGTTGGTATCACTGCAGTCATTCCCACTCGACGACCTGGCAGCCTCAGCAGATAAAATACTGGAGATTTCTGGCAGACCCGTATCCAACGTATATTCTGTCTGCGGCAAACCAAACAGAAAGCACTCAGAGGTGACCAAGATGTGCAACTCTGTTAAACAGCTGCAACGAACTCGAAGTCCTAGTTCATGTAGCACTTCACAAATACGCATCTTGGCGCATCGCAGCAACTCGCATGGTTTCCCAAAAACTAAACTTAACAGGGTGGAAAACCCTAAGTGGTACCGGTTTCATAATACTTACGGAGACGAAGCCAGAAAATGTCGGAAACCATGTGGTTTTAACAAGGACGCAAACTCGGAAAACTGTCACACCTGCACGCGTTCACGGCAACCGTAGCCGGCAGAAACAGCCGTTTGCTCTACGTCACGGATATTAAAACGAAAGTTCGCTACCTTATCGACACCGGCGCGGAAGTTAGCGTTCTTCCCACACCGACGAAGGAGCATCATCATGTTCCGTCCTTCTATCTCCAAGCAGCTAACGGCAAGGCAATAGCGACATTTGGGAGACAGTATGCCTACCACAACTTAGGTTTACGTAGACCTATCCACTGGAGTTTCCTCCTAGCTGACGTTTCTACGCCCATCATTGGCATAGATTTGCTAAACCATTACGATCTACTCGTAGACGCACGCCGTCGGCGTCTGATAGATAACGACGCAACGTTATGTATTGGTGACACCACCTATGTGGGTCGGAGTTTGGCCATCGTTAGAACCAAACAATCAGGCGACGCGTCCTACCAAGCAGTTTTGGAGAAATATCCAGAGTCGCGACATCCGAAGCACAGTCTTCCGCGCATAACCAGCAATGCTATGCATGACGTCACAACCACAGGTCCACCTGTGGCATCCAAAGCGCGCCGTTTAGCCCCCGATAAGCTCAAAACGGCGAAAAGCGAATTCGACCACATGCTCGGACTGGGTATTATCAAACCGTCAAACAGTCCTTGGGCATCACCATTGCACATGGTTCCCAGAAAGGATAGCAACGACTGGCGTCCAACTGGTTACTACCTAAGGCTTAACGTCAAAACAACTCTGGACTGCTACCCGATACCTTACGTTTACGACTTGACTGCAACCTTATGCGGGATGAACACTTTCTCCAAAATCGATTTGGTCAAAGCGTACAATCACATGCCTATGGTAGCAGAAGATATCGCGAAGACGACCATTATTACTCCTTTTGGCCTGTTTGAAGTCCTGCGCATGCCATTTAGGCTTCGGAATGCGGCACAAACATTCCAACGCTTCGTGAATGATGTCTTCCGTGGTTTGAATTTTGTTCATGTCTACACCGATGACTGTCTCATTGCGAGTCCAGATAAGGGAACTCACCTCAAACATTTGGATCTCGAATTCGAAAGACTTAAAAAACATGGTTTGACAGTCGTTTTGCAAAAGTGTGAAATAGGAGTTGAATCAGTCGGTTTCCTTGGGCATACCATCGGCAACGAAGGTATACGCCCATTGAGAGATGAATTGGCAGCTATCGCGAACTATCCGGGGCCGACCACTGTGGAACATCTCCGCAATTTCAGTGGCCTGGTAGGTTATTACCGAAGGTTTATCCCCAACTGTGCCCCTGTCTTGAGACCACTAACAGATCTACTTCGGAAAACTACGAAGTTCGTGACCCTGGACAACGTGGCCAGACTTGCTTTCTCTAAAGTCATGGAAGCCATTTCAAACGCAACCATGCTCATGCACCACGACCAAAACGCTCCTCTGAGTATTGCTGTTGATGCATCTGATTCAGCAATTGGAGCAGTTTTGCAACAATTGACTGACAACCGGTGGCAACCGTTAGCCTTTTTCTCGGGGCGGCTGCAAGACGTGGAAACAAGATACAGTATATCTGGTAGGGAACTACTAGCTGTGAGCTGTTCTGTACGCCATTTTCGACATTCGGTGGCAGGTCGTGATTTCATTATTTTCACAGACCACAAACCGTTAACGTCTTCCCTCAGCTCGGCGTCTGACAAGTACTCCCCGCGTGAGTCGCGACAACCAGATTACATTTCCCGGTTCACGTCAGACATCCGCCACATTTCTGGAGCAAATAACTCCGTAGCCGATGCACTGTCTCGAATAGCTTTGATAAATCACGTCGAGGGCGTTGATCCCGTGAATTAGCTCGGCGTCAAAAGGAAGACCTTGAGCTGCATCATGAGTTGTCGTCCACAACTCTCGAGCTGCGACTTTGTCCGGTTGGATCGGACAAGGATACAATTTTGTGCGATGTCTCTGCCAGCCAACCACGCCCAATAGTTCCGAAGAGTTGTCGACGCAACGTCTTCAATACGTTGCACAAACTCTCGTCCAGGTGTACGAGCCACCACTAGGCTTATTGAACGACGTTTTTGCTGGCCTGGGATGAAAAAGGACGTTAAGGAGCGGGCTGGCTCGTGTCTGACCTGTCAGAAGTGAAAAGTCATGCGACACACGCAAAGCTCTCTAGGCTTTTTTCTAGCCGCAGACATGCGTTTCGACCACGTCCATACAGACATTGTAGGACCTCTACCAGAATCTAATGGACGTGCTTACCTTTTCACTTGCGTGGATCATTTTCCGCGACGGCCAGAAGCAGTACCTACTAAGAATATTACTGCTGAAGCTGTCACTCGTGACATGACAGCATCAATGACGTTCATTTCTTTCGATGATTGTTCTCAGTTTAACAATGTTTTAAAGTAAATTGGTGGCTGGTCTTCCTTAACGGCCTCACAGTCAATCCTCCCAAATATCAATTGTCTTACTGTAGCTTAAGACATGAAAAAGACCTAAGGTCGTTGCTTCAGCTCCGTGAGTCTTGTTTCTTAGGTGGCTCTGTTAGACAGAACATATCGAGCGTTGTCCATCTTGGCCTGTTCTTTTCCTGCGGGCCTTCCCGGTCTACTCATATCCTACTTTAGCGTCGCACGCCTCCCCAAAATCAACGGCGTAGAGTTCGACGACATTCAGCATTGATGCTGACCTTGATAGTTTAACTGGACTCGCCAAGCTGAAGGCACCTGGTCAAGCATCCCCGCCATTTGGCACGCCGTCGTGTTACGCTGCACTGCTCATAATCGACTCTGTAGCCAGTTAGTTGGAAGGCATCGGTATCTTGGCACAACCACTCAAATATACTATTATATCCGACTACGCTATCGTGTTGTTCCTTGGTCTCATATTCCTGGGTGTAAAAATCTGAATACTTATTGGCTGGTCTTTGCGTCTGTCCATTAGACACCGGGACATATCGTTAACTGTGAGTTTCAGTGTGCGGGTGTCTACAAACTGAAAGAGGCTGTGAAAGCTAAACGTCGCTTGGCGCCTCTTTAATATTTGATTTCATCATTGATTATTTCCTTTTGGTTTTTACCCATTTATTCTAACCCTGTCATTATTTTGGCTCTGAGAATGTACAGTTTTAGGTTATTTTCCTCCCAGAAGGTCGTTGTGACACCGATAACTTCCACCCCCGAGAGGCAACTGCTGGGCGGGCACTCAACACCTTTCTATATTGAGGATGGAGTAAGTGACGTCTGGGTCTCCGAGGCTAATGTATCTATGCGTATCATCCGATGAAGGTTTGGCCGCTCTCTTCGAATGCTGACGCGTTTTGTCTCATCTGTGTTCTACTCGGAAATAACTAAATATAAGCTTTCCCAATTGGATATTTCCTCTACGAAAGTTACAATTTCACTGGAAAAACGTTTCGCTGCACGACGTACAGCTCTCAGTCGGTCAGTACTATCATAGTCCAAACGGACAACTGTGTGGTAGGTCCAACTGCCTCGATCAACTGCTATAGCTCGGGTTGCCGCAGCTGCAGCGCTACTTATCTAATTCGATCATATACCTTTGACCTGTGGGAGGCTTTGGGCATTCTACCGTGTCGTACAACCTGGCAATCCTACGTAAGGTTGGCAACTTTATCTATCATTGCTTTTCTACGTTTCACTTGATACAACCATCCGTGTATCTCATTTTTATCTCGCTAATCCCCACTAGAAATGAGTAGTAATCGAGTTCTTACCAAATCCGGTATCAGGAACATCTCAGGCAAAGCCTCACCCCAGCTACAAACCTTCCCATCAGCGGTAGTAACTAGGGCCGGAGGCAAAAGGCTTAGTGCCGCCGCAAAAGATCACGGGTTGACCTTAGGAGGATAGTCGCAACAATCGCCTCCTGGGGAAAGTCAAATTCTTGTCCCTGTGAACCCTTGTGTTGTGGTTCATCAACGAGCATGTCTTTCTGATGTTACCAGCCCAAACTTTGGTCAACCTGCGAAGGCTACCACTGAGAGACGGAAGAGAAGGAAGAGAAAGCCGTTAACTAAACCTTCTAGTCAGGCTGACGACTGTCATACATGTGGTCTCACCGTAGCCAAGAGGGATGCTGCCTTTGAGTGTAACATCTGCAATAAGTGGGTGCACAGTCAGTGTGACGAGGACACACCGGACCAACATTACACCCTCACGGCACACCACCCATGCACGTGGTTCTGGTACATCTGCTCGCGGTGCCGTGTAAGGCCACTTTTCTAAAGGCTCGCTGATGGAGGTCGCAAAAGACATCGCAGTGACTACTGTGATGCCGGCACAGACACAGACCACTACCCCAGACCCAGGCAGCAAGGGTGTCAGCACTGTACACCGGCCAGTCACACCGGTGAATAGTCCAAAAAGACCGAAATGACGACCGGTCCTTAACCCTGAAGCCACTTTAGAGGCTTACCCCACTATGCAACGGGAAAAATGGGTGATAGTGGGAAGGAAGGTAAACCCTTCCCACAAAAAGCCACCCACAGCACAAGAAAATAGAAAAGCTGATGACAGGTCGAGCTCCATCGTCTTATTCAACGTCCCTGTGTGTCATGATAGTCTCCTTGAGAACAGAGAATCGTTTGAAAAGCAGCAATGGGCAACCCTATGCACCATACTGGGACTGGGTAGCCTAGAAGCAAAATTGTGCAGGCTCTACAAAGGCAACTACCCAACTCAGGGAAAGCCTCCGCCAATGAGAGTTATCCTAAGTTCGGCTAAAGAAGCGGAAAGATTCTTGCTGATGTCACATACACTAGTCATCAACAGGTCATCCACATTAGAGTCAGACCAGACCGCCCTTGGTCAGCAAGAAAAGTATCTCGCGAGGCGCCCCAAACGCTGGAACCAACAACTGTGGTTGTCCACAGCATACCAGAACTGATAACCGGCACAGTCGTAGAAAAGTATGCTCACGACGTCCAGCAAATGGCAGTGGTTGTCATCGAGGATGGGGCTAAATGGGATAGCAGCGGTGGCAGTCTGCAGACTGCCACGCCCCTCACATTTGACGGCGATAACAGCGCCCCGGTTGATGACTGTTAACTTCGGCTGTCAAGGACTTTTAACCAGTGTACTGCAAACCTGGTACACAGTAAAAGATAACACCAGTGGGACCGTTCGCTGCTGTGAAAGCAGGCCCAGGACACTGCGACAACAGCGAATGGCAGCACTGCCCGCCGCCAAAGTCACCATCACTGTCAACAGACGAGATGAACAATCAAGCCTGGACTTTATGAAACCCACAGAAACCATTGTGGGAAAAAGTGATTGGGCCGGTTCCACTGGACCTGGCCGCTCTATAGCAAGTTTCGCCACTACGCACGACTTCCTCCAGTCTGCCAGCACCAAGATACCTCTTGTCGTTAGAAACATAGCCGAGTGCCTTTACAGTAACGTGAGGGGACTTAGAAGTAAAATGGGGGAATTACGATTTCTCTGTTCCTACCTTGCTCCAACGATCATAATCCTGGCAGAAACTTGGTTATTACTGGACACTAGCAACATCGAAACTAGAATAGACGGTATGCGTCTGTTCAGGAGAGACAGGGAATTTAGGGAAGGAGGCGGAGTGGCGATGCTCATAAGTGACAACCTTAAAAGGGGACGAGCAACTGAAACCCTACTTTCAGGGCTCCCAGACTCCATCTGGTGTCAATTTAAGGTTGGACACACCAAGTACCTAGTAGAAGGCGTCTACAGAACACTTACCAGCAGCGTGGAAGATAACCGACAAGTGTTGTAAGTAATGTCGCGGGCGACGTCCACCGGATATGACCAGGTCATTATAGCTGGCGGCTTTAATGCTCCGACTCTCAATCTTGGGCAGGACAAGGGAACCTCAAGCCGAAGGTTCGACCGAAACCTACTCAACACTATCCAAAAGGCTGGGCTGCACGAGAATATTGGTGATGACACTCGCAGGGGGTCGAGCGAAAGCCGTCTAAACTGGACTACCTCTTTACCAGTGACCCACTGCTGGTGGGAAATGTACGGGTTCAAAGCCCCCTCGGCAGCAGCGATCGCGGCGTGGTAGTGTTCGATCTGGTACTCTTCGAACAACTGTCATGGGAGGCATCGCGCCCTTGTCTTTGCTACAACAAAGTGAACTACGTGGCGATGAACCAATATCTGTCGGCAGCACCATAGCCTCAGGAGTGGAGCAACCTGTCGATTGACCAACATTGGGAACTAGTCAGAGATGTCATCAAGAGGGCTGTCTCTGAAAACGTCCCAGTAATCACAGCAATACTACGGAAACGAGCCTCATGGTTGAAGCGATTCACTGAACGCGTTTTGAAAGCCAAGAGGAAAGCATGGCACAGGTGGAGGACCTCCAGAAAAGTGTCTGGCCACACCGTGTATATTGCCGTAAGAAATCGATGTAACATTAGAGTGAGGGGAGACAGGAGGTCATTTCAGACGAACCCTACTCAAAAGCTCGAGGCAAATCCCAAAAATCTACATCGGCTTATGGCAGGCAGAAAATCCACCAGCCAGGGGGCTTGCTTACTGAAAGGCCTAGATGGAGAGGACCTCTCCGGACTAGAGATAGCCGAAGCCTTTGGCGCCACCTTCGATACGCAACTGAACACGCCCCTGTCTAACCAAAAGTACCAACTGTCCGACCGAAATTCAGCACCACCAAATACAGTAGAGTTACCTGGAATAAAGGTAACTCCCGCTTTGGTCCTCGGGAAACTGTCAAAGCTCCGCCCAAGGAAATCACCAGGGTGTGATGACATCCGACCGGCTGTGCTGAAACAATGCGCGGGTGCCTTGTGCGGCCCTCTGTGTAACTTGTTTTAACACTCCTTAGACAATCACATGCTTCTACAAGAGTGGAAAAGTGCTACACTGTCCCCCACCTTCAAAGGTGGAGACGGGCAGAACCCAAAATGCTACGTACCCATAGCCCCTCTACCAGTGGTGTCAAAAGTAATGTGGAGTCTGATAGACGGCTATATCAGGGAGTACTTAGAAAAGAGGGGAGCACCAGGTGATGCTGAACACGGTTTCAGAAAGGGTAGGTCCTGTGCTACAAACATTCTGGCGGCAGGTGATAAGTGAACGGCATGCTGGGGCCTCCAGATTCCTGTCCATGTTATTTTCCTGGATTTTACTAAGGCCTTTGACACAGTTCCACACACCGTTTTTATTCACAAAATAGAAAGGTTGGGCATCAAGGGACAAGTGCTTTCATGGCTGCAGGACTATCTAGGCGGTAGACAATTCTACACAAAAGCCAACAAAGTTTGCTCGACTTGGAGGACATCACCATCTGGTGTATCACAAGGGGCGATTCTGGGTCCTCTGCTATTCCTTCTTTTTGTGAACGACCTCCCACTGAATCTCAGCTCCCCAGTTCTACTCTACGCTTGTGAGGTCAAGTTATGGATAACTATGACGTCGGAAATAGAGTCAAGCACACCGCAAAGTGACCTCAGATTACTTGCAGAGTGGGTGGATATTAATGGACTTGCATTTAACCCAGATAAGTGCCGAACCATGTTTCTCCGCACCTCAGACTCTCAAAAGGTACCATATTCTCTCTGCGGAACACAACTCTCCCGCAACACCACAGAGAAAGACCTAGGACTAATACTAACTGACAAACTAGACACTAGCCCCAATTATCCAGGAGATGCCTCCAGAGCCTACGCAGTACTGCACCTCATGCGTAGACAACTGGGTACCCTGACCCCGGAACTCTTTTTGAAGCTGCATAAGACCTATATACGACCCCACCTATGGGTACACAAAGTCATTGCACCACCATATCTGAAAAGAGACGTGAACCTCCTCGAGAAAGCCCGAAGGCGAGCTACAAAGGGTGTCGTGGGAATGTGGCAAAAACCATATCAGGACAGACTGAAAGATTTAGGGCCCTTCTCCCTAAGCTACCGCAGATTACGTGGTGACTTGATAACGGCTTACAAAATACAAGTGACCCAAGTCATCCGAACAGTGGAATCCTACCGAACGGCCACTATGACGATCCTCGTGGTAACCCAAGGAGGATCGCCCACCAAAGAGCGAAAACCTGTGTGCGATCACACTTATTCTCTCTGCGAGTTTGCGGCCACTGAAACGCATTGCTTGCCGAGATTGCTACTGCTCCGTCTGTTGACAGCTTCAAGAAGAAGTTGGACAGTTACGCGGCGACGCACGGTTTGCGCTCACCAAACTGGGATGTGGAGTGGGCTAACAGAACTTACTAACTCGGCACGACCAACCGTTACTGAACACTTAGTAAAATCACTGTCGCTGAGAACTTGGCTTAACCTTATACCTTCCTGTAGACATCCCCTCCAGTTACCGTTCTCTACTAAAAGAATTACTATATTCCCATTCTTCCTATCATGTTATTTATTCTTCTTACTTCTGACTCTACCTTCTAGAACTTTAACGAAAGCTCTTCCTATCACCTACTCCCCATGAACCTACCAATGTTTATTCTTCCGTGCCGCTTCTTTTCTCCTAATCCTTTTTTATATTTCATCTTCCTTCCTTTTTCCTTTTCCTTTCCTGTTTTGTCTCTCTCTGCACTTTCCCTTGATTTCTCTGCACATATTTTCCATCTCCTTTTTACAACCAGTCCAACCAATTGTCTGCTGGCACGACATTTGAGGAACCCATCTGCACCACAGTCCTCGGAAGAAAAAGCAAACAAACAAACAACACTGCCTACAAATCTAACCAACACCCAACCGCCCGTCAGGCTAACCAGAGCTACAGCAACTGAGTGGGCAGACCTACTGTGATGGAATCCACCGAAGACCTGGAACCGTTCCACAATACCTAGAAGCGAGAGCGGAGAAATCAGTCGGTTTACACTAGCTCGTTAAGAGATATTGGATTACTTATGAGGTGTGAGCACTTTGATTCCAGACGCACTTCTCGCAGTGATGGTGAATAACCAAAAGTCTCCGCCTACGCTTCCGTAGCAAACCTTAAGCTACAGGGTGTAAGTGCACAAGGGGGGATCGGCACAGGAAACCGCTGAACGATCTAATCGGTATCTCCCATATCCAACCTGTATCCGATAATAAGCTTTTCTACTGGTCTGATATGAGGAAAACACAATGTCGTCATGGGAGTTAGATAAAACTACAAAACGCGCACAAGTATGTAGCGACGCACATAAGATTATACTGACAGACAAAAGGGTGCCTATTTTTGTGTACATTTTCACCATTTTTGCATTGTTTAGAATATTTTCAAAATATTTTTCGTAATTCAAAACGTAGTAAGCAGACATAGAAGTAAAAGCGTGATAGCACCAATTGGACTTGATCAGGCGTCAACTTCCAAGATAGGTGTTTGAGCCAGCGAACACATCCATCTGCTCGAGCAGATGACACTCACTAATGCCAGGGTTTTCCTCGCTGGCAGAGTCACTGTCTTTTCGGACCAAAGGCTTTTACCTCGTTTTCTGTGGCAATGGTTGCTCTGATGATGCTATTGCAGGGAGGGTTAGATCATCATCGATTTAAGCTACCTTTAAGCAGTCAACACTTGCTGTATCTTGCCATCCTAATCTATCGATAACGAAAAACTTCTTTTTGATGATAATCTTGAAAAGTCCTTTGTATGATGTTTGCAGGGGTTTCCATACTGCATCACAGCCAAAAAATATGTGTGTGCAATCTTGGAGTCTTTCATCCAGCTTAGCCCGTCTGCACTGAATTCATGTGGATAGGGGTTGAAGACGACACATATTAAGCCTAAGAGTTTGTGCATAACCGTGGTTGTCAGTAGGAGTTAGGTCACTGCAATCTATAGCAACAAGTTTACCGGGTAAACGTTGGCTTACTCTGCAAACCAGCTCAACAGGAATTTACAGTATATCCGTTTAAGTGTTGAACGAACGCTGAGAACCAATGGCAGAGACTCGATGCATTTTACATTGTTGACTGCTGTTAGTGGACGCTTTAAGATGTCAATGAAAGCGTCCTGCCAAACCGTTAGAAGCTGCATGATATGCGGTGGTATAAATTTATTCAAATTCTAACAGATTCACGAACTTATGGAGGATACTAGGTTCAAATTGCTGCACTGTTGGTTGTAAATGTAGAAGGTTACCCAGCCTATGAACCTCAGTTTTTCGATGAACACTTGACTGACTGTTTCACAAGCAATATTCGATAATCGGATAGCTTTCACCCAGCGGAGTAGCTTCTCAAATAAAGTCAGCAGGTAGGGATAACCACTGGAATGTGGAAGTGGGCCAGCAACGTCTGGATGGACATTGAGAAACTGTGAATCTGGTTTGGCGAAAGGTCTGAGTGATGCAGTGTCATGTCGATTTACCTTAGAATGTTGGCATTGAATACATGTTCGTGTCTACATTCGAATCTCACAGCTCATGCCTGACTATACAAAACCAGCGGAAATCAGTTTGTCAGCATCACGTATACCGGGATGCCAAAGACCATGGAGAACATCAAAACATTCTTACGCAAGGGTAAAGGAACAAAAGGTCTCAAAGTCCCTGTGGAGAAGTCACACAGGATTTTCTCTTCCTTGTTCAGAAGCGTTACAGGCTATATCTTCGGGTAGGTGGAGTGTTGAATTTTTCCGTATTCTCGTCTGAACCCTGAAGTTCAGCAGTCTTCTGTAAGTGGACCGTCTGAAGTAAAGTAGTGGTGCAAACGCAAGACAGAGAGACTGCTGAGGGGTTGTTTACACCAGAAATGTGACGTGCGTCCGATGTGGATTGTGAAGTGTAATCAGAATGACGTAGTTCATGCAGAAAATACCTGTACCTGTGTAAAGCGTAAGTCAAAGCTTTAAGGTCGGTAAGGGTGATAAAGTATGACGAAAATACTCAAATGAGGCAGGTATGGTGAGCAATTTACGACCAGAAGTGCTCTACCACATTTCGTATGTGGATAGCTTCTGGAAGAAGAACGCAAATGGAATTCAAGTGCGGTCCGTAAGCTGTTGCAGCGCAACTGCAATGGCTCTGTTGGCGATATTAACAGCAATGTTGAGAGAAAGGTTTATATCTTGGTGAACCAACATTGTTGCATCTTTTATTGCTTTTCCGGTCCTGAGAAATGCTTCTAATGCTTCGAAAGTCATGCTTAAAGTATTGCCCCAATCTTTCAGCAGGTTGGTTAGTGCAGTTAAAATGTGTGCACACTAGGAAAAAAAAGGGTAGGATCTCAATATTTCCAGGAATGTACGCAGTGCTTTAAATGACGTTACTACCGGAAAATCTTGAATAGCCTGCACCTTTACAAGTGAAGGGTGAATGCCGTGCTCGCTAAATACATGACTAAGAGAGGTCAGTGAATGGACACCAAGCTGGTACTTGGCCAGATTGACAGTAAGTGGTTGGCAAGCGTTGCAAAAATTTGCTGCATTTGAGTGCGATGGCTGTTCTCGTCTACACTCACGATAAGAATATCATCATTATAGGTATAAGAAAAATATAAACCGCACAAAACGTCGCATATGGAACGCTGGAAGGTCTGTGTGGCATTTCGTGGTCGGAAAGGCATGCGGAGAAATTCAAACAGGTCGAATTGTGTTGTGACTGTTGTCTTCGATATGTCATCTGGATGTACTAGTGTTTGATGGTAGACGCATGTCAGGTGAAGTTTGCTGAAGACCTTCACAGCTTTCAGAGTAGTAGTTAATTCGTATATGTAAGGTACTGGGTACTAATCTGGGACTGTTTTAATGTTGAATCAGCAACGGTCATGAAGAAGGCCGCCAGTCTATGGCATTTTCTTCTGGACTATGTGGAACGGAGAAGACCATGGGATGTCAGAGTGTCTAACGATAGCCATTTTCACTATATGTTCGAACTCAGTCTTGCTGACTCGCGGTCTATATGGAGATAAACGTCACAGTTTGGCGGAAATCGGTATACCATTTCTCATTAGGTGATACGAAACATCAGGCGTTATGAAAGGTATATCAGATGTTGGCTTGAAAATGACCGGAAATGACTGAACGATTGAAGTATAAGATTTGTGAATGTCAGGTTTGGAATACACCGGGCTGACAAGGAGGATACCGCTGACAAAAGCGGAAACGGAGAGTACTGTGTTAGAGTCGACCAACTTGTTCCTACCTGTATCTACCAGCAACAAATAGGGTTGTAATAGCTCTTCACCTACTACACCGGTGGTCACATCAAGGATGATGGAAACCCACTGAAAGGAACGGCGTAGTCCAAGGTTAAGGTGAAGCAAACTTGCGACCGTGTGTCTGGCAGCGCGGAATTTCAGGGAAGTTGGCAGCAGATGTTTCTTGGTGGTTGGTAGGATTTCGCTAGCCTCCGCCCAGTATCTACCAGGAAGTGTATCCCTGAATGGCGATCTGGGACTGTGATTGGCAAAAAAAGCTCTGATGAACATTATACCAAGCTCTGATTCTCACTGTTGAAATCTTCATCGGTGATACATGAGTTCTAATGGTTCTGAATTGTGCGGGAATGCATCTGAACTGGCTCTTTTTCCAGTTTTAGACTACTGATATCAGTGGTTAAGCCATTTAATAATTGAGTGTGAAACCACTAACGGAAGTTACCTTTTGACACTTGTGTTTTAAGTTTTGTCGCAGTTTGAGTGGATACTCACTGTTGAGCAGTCTCAAACTGGGATAAAAATACAGCTGTTCAGCGATTATAGGTTTTCAATAGTTCTCTAATTGACAAAAGTTCATGATGGATATTACTTTGAAGTTACTCGAACCAAGGACCTTCAGGTTCCGTGGTCAACACGTTATCACTATGCCACTGAGTCGGAATCCAATAATCATTGGTGACTGCTGAGGAGTCCAGCACGAAGGAAAAACAGCTGTTCAGTGCACCTTGGTTTCCAGTGTTCATCCAGCTGATGTCAGTCCATGATGATTACCAACTTGAAAAATCACTAAATCCCCACAAACTCCAAGATTAAATTATTGATGTTTATTTAGCTTTTATGATATCTCGAGTAGTTTCGACTATTTTAAGTGGTTTCTTGCAGTAAGTTTAAATTATATAGTTTGATGCAGTACCCTAAAAATCATTGTAAGTATCAATAACACTGCGTATGTTCACCTAAGATGTAATCAATTGATGTTACATAGCCTTAAGAAGTAGATTACTGAAAAGAGAACTGTTCATTGAGTAAATTGTCCTGATTAAACGTCATTCATTTAGGCAAAACTAAGACAAAAAAGAAACAAAAAGTGAAGTTTGATTATATCTACATAATATTGGAGCACTAAGAGATTTCATATTTTCTGTGAACTGAATATACAGTCGACAATACAGTGCCCAGCCAGTCATTATTATTATTATTATTATTATTATTATTATTATTCACTAGCTTCATCTACCAATAAAAAATAAATGATCAACTGGAAAAATAGGCTTTAATTGATACAAAAAGAAAAAATGATTGACTTTAAAGGCCACCCTAGCAACAACAGAAATAACCAATTAGGTTTCCGCATTTCGGTTAGATAGGTAGATTTTCATAAAATACAGAAACATGATTGGTTAGTTTAGCTATTGTTGGGATGGCCTTTAAAGTCACTCAACCTTAAAGGCCACCCTAGCAACTGATGTGATAACCAATTAGGTTTCTCTCTCCGATGAAAAATTTCCTTTCCAGCAGGAATACGGAAACTTTATTGGTTGTTACAGCAGTTGCTAGGTTAGCCTTTAAAGTCGCCCAGAAAAATCAACACTGAAATTCATTTCATTATCTTGTACACTGAACCTTAAATATATCATCAAATTCATTGTTTTTGAGTAAAATAGAATCGGGAGTTTTCTTTTTGTTAGTTCTATGCATAATGTGTGATTTTGAAAGTGGGATTGTTTATAGACTTCAGTATTCTGCGTCAGTTTTTGAGAAGTTCGATTTAGCTACAGTCATATTTTCATGTTGTACACTTTTAATCAATCCACTGGCATTGTATTTTACATTTAAAGTAACCATTGATGCTAATCTATCTAGTATCCTTATTATGCTTGAAATAACATCAGAGGCACTCGCAGCGATAGCACAAATTGGAAATACATTTTGTCCATATTTTCTAGCTACACCATATAGGTGGATAAATGTTTTAACTTGTCATATGTGGACAAATGAATTTTTGATCAGTATTTTTAATTCATTCTGTAGACAAAATATTCTTGGCATGACAGTGGAACGTTGTTTGAATACATTCTTTCCAGATACAGATTTATTACGTTATCCAAAAATAATCGCTGGAATTTACTGCTTTTCTTGGGCATATAATCTAGTCAGTAACTTATATTTAGTTTTATTTGTGGAATTGAACGACACTGGTCAGTGTAGTATTGTTCCAGAGACAATGATTAATAGGACAGAATTATTAGCTTTTAGATATATTTCCATAGTATTGATTGATATTATACCTATAGTTTTGGTAATGACTGTATTCTTCTTAATTTTATTACACAGGTATAAACATAAACGTAAAACTAACTTTATCGCTAAACAACAAATTGGAGGCAATAAACAAATACAGAAACAATTGGATTGTTTAGTTCTTATATGGAGTTCCCTTGGAGTTATGATAAATGTAGGAGATTTATTATTAGATGGACTTTACGCTAACAAAGATAATAGATTTGTATTTAGAGTAATATATCAGAGTTTACAGTTATTTCGTTCTTTTACATTTATTATACGTTCAGTTACGTTGTTCCTAATCTTATCACCAATGAGAAATAAAATTCTATTATGTAAAAACAATATTGTGATTTACTTAAGATTGTGGAAGAATAAACCTAGTATTTAACTTGAGCTGGTCATTGTAATATGGAATTGTCAGTGTTTGATGATTGTATTCATCAGTTTGTACACTTTTATTAAAACTCATGCAGGAAATGTTAGAGAAAAATCTTCTTATTCAAAATATAACTAACTTTCTAGTCATTAGAAGTTGTTCACTTCGCAATGTAAATGTGAAATAAACATAAAGATTATGGTGACTTACTGGATGATTACTATATTCATTGTAACACTGAATTTTTCTGTTTTTATTTCATCTTTTAATCTATCATTATATATACATGAAAACTGTTTAAATAAATCTTCATTTTATTCTAGATTCGAATAATGGTTACTTTCAGACTGTAACGATTCACGTGATTATTAATTGGACTCCGTGATCAAGCTTTGGTGAACAGATGAATATTTGTTGATAGTGTTCATAACTGAATTTGAAAGAAATGAAGAAAAGATAAGAAGGAAAGGTTGATCTCAAAATGGTATTCATCACCCACTGACATTAGTTGGGGAACATTTAAAACCTGGAAGCACTGGATAACTGTCTCTTTATGGTGTGAGATTACTCAATAGTATGTTCCAAACCAGTGACCAAAGGATAACTTTCTCATCACGAGACGTGAAGAACCTGTGTTCGACCTCTGTTGGGGTTACAGGTGCACACTATCAAGTAGTTCCACGATAGCGCAAAGCAGTTGTTCAGTGCTCCCAGGTTTCCAATGGTTATTCAACTTAAGTTGGTTTGGGAAAAAAGCTACCTTAAGATGAATTTCATGTCGAAAGGATACAGACGAGCGGTAGACATTTTCTAAGTTCAACTTTGTACAGATAAAAAAAAACACGGAGATGATCGTGTTGGTTCACACACTATTAGCTACCAAACAATCTGCTGCTTTTTCAGATGACGGTTACAAGTGCCATAAATTTTGCTGCCAATAATATCAAATCTGTAAATGCATTTACGCCATTAGCACCGGATCAAAACCCTAGTTGTACACAGTAGAGACTTTTTGGCCCGGGATCATGTATATCTGCTTGATAAAACTAGGAGATCTCAACATATTTTTTGGAAAGCAGATTAGTGATATGAAGATATAGAAGTAATTCAATAGTCACGTAAACTTACAACATGATTTTTGATATCGGATAAAAAAAGCTCCCATGAACTCTTTGTTGCCACTAAAAACTTAGGGATACAACAGTTGAGGACTAAACTTGTTTGTTCACTGAAACAGAAGTTTACAAAAAGTAGACTATATAAGTGGTAACACAATCGGCTTTCCACTTGTGGACTATAGAATTCAGATGCAAATCATTCAGGTAATATTCGTCTCTGTGTTGTGTGGTGGCATTGCAGTGTTTTGATACCGATCACACTGAAGATATGACCTTATTTTAATGGATGAAATATCAGAAAATTTCAAAGTGAAAAGCTTTAATTCATAAGAGAACCGCATAAAACAGTTAAGACTAACTGGAAGAAAGTGCAGGAACACAGGAAATCATTAACTAGTGCTACAGCACTGCCAGGACATTTTCTATCTTGAAGTTTGTATCTGCTATGAACAACAATATGCTTTAAACCTTGGTTGGTCTTAATATTGATCGACCAAAATGAAATAATGTGGTTCATGAACTTCAATTTCAGCTAATAAGACTTCAAGGAAAACTAATCTGATAAAAAAATACCCACGGTCAAGATGTCTTTTATTAAATAACACCTTATTTTAATCAATCAAATGGAACAAAAGTAAGTCCGCCGGTATAATTTGAACTGAGAGGTAAAAATGATAAGAATACTTTAATTTTTTAGGCTTGTGTGATGTAGTGACCTTAATTTCGACAGAATTTACTTCCGAATAATGGATAAAGGACAGTTGGCGTAACTTTTTGCTTACTAACACTTAAAACTTAAACTGATAAACTGGTAATTTACCATTCAAAGAGAAAAACGTTTCTGTCTGAATGAACTCACGGCATAATGACTGACAGAAAACTTGGCAATTAGAAATATGATAAAATTTAATTGTTGCCTTTTTGGAGAGACGTTAGAATGTCATTTACATCAGCGATATCAAAAAGCTTATAACGTAGATCAACCTTATAAAGTATGTAATAACTACTTTAGGCCATATATTAGTCCTAAATTTGATCACATAATCAAAATTAAACGGAATACTAGAAAATGTATTCATATTAAAAATTATCTAGTATGAAAATAGGCGAAGTTTGAAAGAAGTTCAGACAAGAATCCATTATAAGAGAACTATTAAAATACCCAAGAAGGAAAGACGACCTCAGATTAAATATCAGCTAAGAAATTCGTTTTATTCCTGAGATAAGTACTTGGTACTTGCTCTAACCTCAACAAAAATAGCCAAAGCAATACAGTGTGGGAAACGGTAAAGGTAACGTTTTAAAAAAGAGCCAATTTTTTTACATTATGGTCTCGAAGAAGATGATGGATTGGGGTGTAGTAGCTGAACAATTAGGACATCAACATAGAAAACTGATTCAACTACAGTTGAATATCTTCCAGTACACGCAGAATAACTGTAATATAAAATTATATTGAATACACTATTACATTCGTGCAACCGAAGTTTGAACCTGCGAATGTAAAATTTGGCACAAGTATTGTGAAACAAAGTAATGAAATAATAATCTGGGTGTGATATATGTCATCTGCCCAGTTGTGAGTAATTTTTTCCCGCCGGAGGTTGATATGACACAAGCACTGCAGTTTCGTGTACAGTCGTCAGTAAGCAGAATTCAAGGACTGGGAGACAGTTATCTGAAGAATGTTTTGCCGATCTGATGGATCAAGTCTCATTAAATTACTGCAAGACTTTATTTACATCCAGTGACCTAGATATCTGAAAGCACACTTCTTAACTGTAGCTCACATGTAACATGTGTGGGATAACCAAACAAATTTAAAGCAATAAGAGCTGTTTTGAAAGATGTGTAGCTAATAATTTATTTATAACTGAGTAAACTGACCATCTTCCGCTGATTACGGAAGTATTCACTTCCTTGTTCTTACACGTAATATAGTGGGTGAGTTCTACTTCACGCATTAGTGGATTTAAAAGCATACGAGCAATGATTAAGGGGAGTGATTTACTAATATCTGCTTTGATACTAAAACTTATCCAAAAACAGGAATTTGAGTACAGTATACTACAAAGTGACTTGGTAAGTTGGAGATCACTTCCATTTTAGAAAATCTCTATGAATACTTTTCTTACCTGAATTTGATGTGGTTCCCGCAAAATCATCAACATCCCAACTTTTTCATAGCCGAATGATAAGCCTATCTTGGTTATATTTTCTTCCGTAGCCCTTGTATGGTATGTAAAAACAAAATGAGCAGTGATTTTGTACTATCCAATGTTTCATTATTGTAAAGAAAATATTTTCCATGAGATTGAATTCAAAATAGTATTTTAAGTTAATTTATTCAGATAATTTTAGTCAAAAAATGGTATATGCATGTTCACTAAGAACTGCCATGCTCGGCTTAAGAAAAACTAATATGACCCCAAGTATTTGAATACATTAAATCCTATTACCTTAGAGCTTAAATCTTTATAAAACGATGCAGTCCATGGATTACTCCAATGCACTGTTTAATTTCATCATTCATAAGGCTATAAGTAGCAACCTATTTGTACTCAATACCTTGAAGAAGTTAACTCAGTGTGACACTCTTTACAGAATCAAGCTATTTCTTCAGGTCAATCTAAACGAATTTGCTCATTTCATTTATAAGTTTCTTTAACAACTAGGATTTCATGATCTCCAACTTTAACTTCTTATGAGAAACATAATAGCAATAGAAATAGTAACCTATTGCCTTATGTTTTGTATAAGAGCAAAGTAGGGTCAACCAAGTAGGTTGTAACAATTCGATTTTGACTTTTATATACATCACACAGTGAAACATTATTATCCACTAGATAACTTTCCGGACAGAAGTTAATGTCCACTGTGATTTCTAGTTAACTCCGTAACATTGCGACATGGTTCTAATTCTCCCTTCTCCTTTTTTGTGATATTGGTAAAACAATTTTTCATGTGCCTGATAGAGATGTTAAGTCATTCCCATTGCATTTAGTTGATACTGATTCGGCAAACAAAGATTCTATTACCAGTCTTTTCCTTTGCCCTAATTATTTAGTTTGAAAGACTGTTACTTTGTTTAATTCTATTACTTGTTTGTGTTTAAAGGCATGCATAATTATAGTCAAGCTTTTCTGTAGAATACCTATTCTATTAGTCTACCAATGTTGATTTAGACGGTATTTTGTGTTCACACAACTCAATCGACTATGGTCGACTACTCAGATGTATACATTTGATCTCTGAGTCATTACAACATACTCGGTAACTAAATTATTTGGTATAATTGAACCAATAAAATGTTTTAAACTATAGTGACTGTTTACCAGTGAGTTTATCAGTTTAAGTCTAACTCCAGTCTCATGAAAAATCTTACACAACATCTCTGAGGTGAATTCGGTGAGTGTTAGCACTGTAGAGTTTCTGAATTCTATCTGCGCTGTTTTGCTATGGTCATGATTAACATCTGTGTTGTAACTACCAATCTTAATTTTTTTACAGGTTCTTATGAATTCATTAATTTAGGATAGCGGTTATTCAAAAGTAAGTTTTCTTAACTGTATCTGATTTCTTTTCTCTCTTTTCTTCTGTCTAACTAGTAAGTTTATTTGGCCTTGCTAATTAAACACTTTAATTGGCCTACTTTCAATTACACAGATTGTGATGATCTGAAGTTTTATTGATGATTCGAATGTAGAGGTTTTCCAAGGAAAAGTCTCCAAATCCCTATCTTGTCTTCATTTTATTCTGCGCATCAGAAAAGCTGGATCCTCTTCAAGACTTTCATATTCATAGTTAAATTGGACTACTTTCACAAATTAGTTTATGTATGAAGGGAATCTATCAGTGTGCTCCGATTTCAATAGCGTAGATGTGTAACCTAAGTTTTGGAGCAGAACAGACTTTCAAAAATCACCCATTCCCAAATATGTCTCCCATGATTTGGGATTTTGGAGATCTTATGGTAACTCCTGTTTAAACTCTTGTACAAAAGCAGAGGGAGGTGTAAGAATGTCTTGGTAACTAAGTATAATTGTTTACCGAGTTAATACCAAATCCATAGATTTGGTATGCAGTAGGAACGACTTAGCATCTATGTCAGATATATGGTTATCCAGTTATTAATACTTCTTCAGTGTGTGATGCGTCTCATATGGCAGCTAAAGTAGAATAAATTAACGTTTCCTTTAGTGTTTTCTATTTTCCAGTTTAAGTATATGATGATTTGTTGTAGTTGAGTTTTGTCCAATATAAATCCTGACACACAGCAGTGAATATCATATAATCATGGAATTATGAGAAAGGCAGTTTTTATTTGGACTCACAGTATCATTTGAAATTAGGTTTATTTACTAGTTAATTTCTTCATATTTGTGTGAATATCTTGAGTATAATAATAGCGAATTAATTTCATCTCAATGAAATCTTACTGCTTGCTTATAACTAATAATATTTGTGCACTATATGATAGAAGAACTCAAAGTACTTTGACTAGGTGAAAAATGGTTGGTAGTTATAGTAAACAGCAACTTTTTTTAACCGAAAGTTTTGTTCAACAATATTTGGAGTTGTTCGGATCAATAATATAACGCAATTTGAAAAAGAGATTCAGTAAAATAAACTCAATGAAATCAAAGTCTTTTAGATGATGCAAGTACAAAATTGTAGTGAGCATCTAATAAGTAATCATCCTGGTTCCGAAAAAAATTGTCACAGTGTTTGGGGTTGTTGAAAGCACTGTACATTGGGATTCTTAGGTTATAGACAGTGTGATTTTAAAAAGCCAGACCTGTATTCTACAGACGAATTTCTTTAGATTCTAGACGTGTGTATGATCACGATAGGCATTTAAATAAATCTAAGCAATTTCACTCATGTGAAATAAAATTAAAAATCTTTAAACGCTTCGGAAGTTTAAAAATTCATTTTTTGAGAGAAGCATACCTAGAGGAGCCAAACAGTGTTTTAAAATTCCTCATTATATTTCATCTGAATAATCCTCATTGAGACAGTGAAAAACAGGAAGACACGTATGAAGGAAGAAATGTTTATTGTTAACAAGCGGTACAGTAGTCATTAAATATGGCACACCTTGCACTAAGACAGTCATTTGAGAAATGTACTTCATTTCCTCTTCTGCTTCTCCCTTGATTTGCTCTTCATTCGCCTGCCATGTCTCTTGCGTTTCTCTTGGCGGAATCCTTACCTATTGCTGGTAATTCCCTATGATTTCTGCTACCCTCTCAATATACACTACTTATTTCGAGTTGTCATTCATGGTAGATTGATATCAGTTAGAGGAATAAAGGAAACCTGGGAGCACTAAACAGCTGTTTCGTCCTAGTACATGACTCCTCAGCAGTGCGCACTCATGACCCTGCCAGGGCGAAACAGCTGTCGGTGCTCTCAGGTTTCCTTTTTTCCTCCAACTGATGTCAGTCTACGATGAATAACAACTTGAAATATTTCCAAATCCCCTCAACTCCCCCAAAATACATTACTTATTTCCATTCTTATCAACAACGCCCACTACAATAGAACAAAGATTTCAACGAAGATAATTCCTTTTTGCGACGATTTCATTTTCAAAAGCCGTATTATCATATCCAGATATAAGGTGAGGCAGGTGCTAACAAATTTGTTTATATGTTTGTTTCATTTTAACAATAAGTCGAATCAGGATCATACTTTATAAGTCCGCAAATCAGTTGGAATATGTGGAACACTACAGGTCAAAGATGCAAGTTAGGTGATTGAATGAGTGAATATCATGTGACTTCATTTGGAGACAGTTAAGCGGAGATTATATGAAACAATAAATATGAATATTAATCAAACAAAAATCTATAATGGAAACCGAGAAAGGTTAAATCGTATACGACAAGCTAGAATGGATTTAGATGGAATACAATGAAATAAAGAAGCGCTAAGATTGCGTGAAACATGATCGAAATGGCCTAACATTATATATTAGTTCCCTCAGGTAAGGTATTGATATCTGCATTGTATGAGATAGTATATTCATACATAAAGTACACTTTTTCTTCTGGTGGGAAATTTTTAAATACTGAGCAAACATCTGATGAAAAAATGGTTTCACCGGTAACGTTTAAGCAGCTAGTACAATCAATACATCAGAACCTATCATTAGGTGAATGTTCGGAAACTCGCCTTCCTAATGGTTCTAGGAGTCCGGCTGAATCCTTCCTTGCAGGCGTAGAAAGTGATGATCTTGCGCGAATGGATCGGGAGCTCAGCTTTTACAACAGTTATGTAAAAGATACTTTTACTATATGTGATAAAACACGTTTTGAGTAGCATTGTGAAGATAGTTAACAAATATCGCACATTCACTCTTTAAGAAGAAAAGGATACTAGAACCCATTTCCTGATGTGCTAAGTACAAGGTGAATTGATGGATATTTGAAGAAGTCGGTCTAAAGAAAATCTACTCGAAATGAGCAGTTAATAAAATTCCGTAGTTTTGTTTGAATAGAAAGGAAAAGGAATTTGGTTCCTTCTCTCTCATTGTGCATCAGAAAGATTCATGTAGAAGACCGTGTAGAGAATGAGCTAAAGCTATTGAAATAAACTTATTAGAAAACGCCACATTTTGTAGAGTGTAACTATAGATAGATCGTGAAATAATTGGACACCATGGCAAGGGAGATTTGCATTAATTTAAAATCCGCACTAAATTCTAGAGAACCTTCTGACAAGGGTATGCCGCTAAGCCCATCTTAAGGCTAAAGAAATGTAACCTCGACTGAACAATCCGATGAGCATTTACATGTTCATCTGCTCCTGTGGAGGTAGGTACATACGACTTACAAAGAGAGATATTTCCCATTGTATTCGACGACACGTTTAAGTATGGCTGAGCACAAGGCAGTTTGGAATCACAGATAAATTAGTCTTCCAACATGTTACCTAAAATCATAGAGCCATCGAATCATCATTTGACATTGTTTACAAAATCAAATCAAACCTAGCGAAGGATGAACGCGTACATCCATTTCACATATGAGAAGCCTATGTATTACGCTATCCTAAACTAGAACAATGCATACAGAGGCAGTTTGTTCGGTTCTTTTCAATAAACTGAACCTAGCTCATCATCAGTCATTTCGATCACGTGTTTTACACAATCCTAGCGCTTCTTTATTTCATTTTACTCCATTTAAATCCATTTTAGCTTGTTGCATATGATTTCATCTTTCTGGGTCTCTAGCTCATCGATTTTTGTCTGATTGATATTCATATTCGGTGTATCACATAATCTTCACTTAGTTGAAAGGGTGACCTCAGAGCTGATTTAACGATTGAAATGTTTATTTTTCATATTAGACAATTATTTGCATATACATGAAGTCAGATTTAGACAAACAGTGATAAAACTGTAGCATTTTACGTACTTTTGGGAGTTACTGATTTCTGTCAGTTACGGTGGATTTTTTAGCGTATCGACAATTAGTTCACAGAGTTCAGGGAAATACATTATCATATGAGCAAATTATGGCAGCATGTTATTTATGAACAAAAAAGTATGACCATGGTGATATGATAGTTTTTTAAAGTAAAAATTAAGCATTAGATAGAAGTGCTCACTTTCATGTCCTGTAAACTTTGTTACACATTTTCGAACATGGAATATTGTAAAATCCATGCATTTTTGGGCCAAAAGTACCATGTTGTTATGAAGTGTCATTTTGTAAAAAATGTGGTATTTTCTTATCGTACTACCAAGTCTTTTACCCCTTTGTTTGCAGACAGTGTTCAGCTTAGCCCAGCCTTCAAAAATGGTGACAGCAGATGTTTTTTACAGAACAAACTAACTAATTGAGTAGATTTATCAGTGGCCTGGTCCATAGAATTTAAAACTATTGAGAGCATTATTTATCACTTGCCTATGGTTTTGGAATCATGCTATCTCTTTATATGGAAGGACTTCAGCAGCTTTAATTGTGTTGTGGCTTAGATACTATATCCGATATTTGTAATCCTGGTTCTATGCATTAGAATCCAAACAGGTATCTCATGCTTCAGATTTGAAGCTGGTATATTAGAGGGTAGCCACATGATAGGAACTGTAGTACTGAATATCTTATTTTACCTGCAGTACTTAGGACAGTAAATAACATTTTGATAACCTTGTTATCTCCCTGTTTGCCACATACTTTTGGCGTGGTTATGAATGTGTAAACATGTAACGTTCATCCGCACCTTTTACGGGATCGACACTCAAATGTTTGGTTGTACAGAAATGTTTTTTAAGGGTCAGTGGAGAATACTTGTAGCTCAGGTGGATGATCTTGACTGTGTTGTGTTCTCTGAGTTAGGTGATTTAATCGGGAAGTTTTCATTATCTCTCTAGAAAACATCATTTATACTAACTTCAGTATTAAATGAGCTGTCAATATCTCTCCATGAGTGATTAAGCAGCTTGGCCTCACCAACTAGTTTCTGACTAGTTGTCACTGACAACGAAAGCTCCTCGATTAAATCGCCCAGCTCATAGAGCACATAGCAACCAAGTAAGAGAATCATTGAAATGCGAATGTGACAGATTTACTTCCTAAGTGAAGAGCTAACAATGACTTTGCTACATGAATCGAATTGAATCACAAAGTTCTTTCTTGATGGTAGATTGAAACTAAAGGTGCTTACAACACATCCAAAGTGTTAATCAATATAAACTTAGATTTAATTATTTATTTTTACGCCTTGCAATTTCTTACGCTGTTTACATTGTGATATTCAGTAGTTTCTTAACGCTTATTTCCTAAATGAACTCGTTTTATTTTAAAATTTATCTTAGGTGGTAATGTTAAAGCTTGGCTGATGGCCAGATTCATAGATAAATGGAGTCATATGAGAGGAATAATAAGAAGCATGTAAACGTTTCAACTTTTTCCATTCCTAAATATATGTTTCTACTAACTAGCGCATTTTCTACTGGCTTACATCAGTCGACTTCAGTGGATACTTCCAAAAATAAACAGCTTTTTGAAAGCTAGTATAACGACAGATGGAATAGCTAGACCCCTAAATATTGTGATAACAGTCACTGATGCATACAATTGTTTCAACTGACTGACTTAAAGACGCTTATCATCGCTGAATGTGTTGCTTCCCCTTACTGTAGTAAAAAAGAGGCTATAAATCGACCGCAACAAGTCGGAACACTGGAGAGGGTAGCAGGTGGGCATAAAAGCCAAGGGTGAATGTCATCTCCATGGAGTGCTGGTTTTCATATCAAATAGTAAACTCTTGAAATCGACTCTTAGGAAAAATGGTGACCATGATAGCTCTTGACTAATTTAGGAGAGGACTAGACAAGCACAGAAATCTATTTAAGGAGGATTGATTTATACACATAGCCTTCTACACTCAAACCACAAATCTGAATCTAAATCATGTTCCTGTTAGGATATATTTACCGACTTTCCTTAAGTGATCTACCTTACACATAACTACTGTTAAGTTGCCTTTATTAGAGTTGACAATTATCATATTGTAGTTATTTCCTAAGTTTTTCAGTGGCAACATTTCTGATTTCGTTAGGTTTTGGCATTTCAATGTTAGTGCAGATTGTGCTCGGGCCTGTTCAGCAGTTGTTTCATGTGTTAAGCTGAACTCAACTTCTATGCTAGGTATGACACTTTCTGGTTTGAGCTCAGTTATCGCTACACTGAAGCTTAGTCCTTTCTTGAAAACTTTTACTTCACTTGAGTTTAATTCTATAGTTGAGAGATTGATCATTTACTTAGTTCGATTGATGGCTGATGGTGTATGTGATTAAAGTGATAATGATCAATAACATCTACTTGAATGGTCATCTACAAAACAATACCGTATTACTGTGTGCTTTATTAAGCAAACAGTCAAATATGGAACCATATGGCATCACTATGCTCAAGTTACACCCTTACAGGTTGATATTCATCATAGATTGACAACATCTGGGGAAGCACTGGAAACCTGGAAGCACTGGGCAGCTGTATCTTTCCATTTTGAAACTCCTCAGCGGTGTGAATCCATGACCCCACCAGGAATCGAACACAGGACCTTCAGGTTCGTGACCAGCTCGTCATCATTGAGGTACTGGGTCAGGATCCAGTGACCCACATTTCTTACTTCTGTCATTTCACAATACAGAGTGACCTCCATCTAAGTCCGTTGTTGAGTATCTGTCCTCATGTTCGACTTGGCTGGCCCTACCGGTCACGACTTCTCATTGGAGCCTCAGGAATCACCTCTCGAAGGCAGTTCCGATGAGATTTCCAGTGGGGCCTACCAAGTCGAACGTGAAAACGGATACTGAACAACGGATTTGGATATAGGTCATGCTATATCGCGAAATGGCAGAAGTAAGAAATATGGACCACTGGGTCTTGGCCTAGCAGCTTAATAGTGAAGTGCCGGCCGCAGAATCTGAAGGTCCTGGGTTCAACCTCTGGTAGGGTCACGGGTCCACACTGCTGAGAAGTTCCATAGTGGAACGAAACAGCTGTTGAGCGCTACCAGGTTTCTCATGTTTCCCCAACTGATATCAGTCTATGATAAATACCAGCCTGAAAGCAATAGGTAAATCCCTATAAAACTCAAAATTGAATTATACTCTTACACTTTTTGCTAACTTCAGAAAATATATTATACTCTGCTAATCTATGTTTTTCACAACACTCTAGGCTAAGCTGAAACTTCATACTATCTCAGCAGTCTAATTTAAAACTCATAGTAACATGTGCATCATGTTGACTAGTTTTAAATTGACTTCAAAGTGAGTTTACACTTTTTTATTGTTTGGATTTCTCAATGAATGTGAGACAAATCAAATTTATTTTAACTGACTCTTCTCTATTTAATGCTAACAGCTTTATCAATGTTATCGTAAACTGCAATTTAAAATATCGAAGCTCATATAGAAATCTTGATTTCAGTTTTTCTGGATGAATGATTCTGCGTTGTGAAGTTGTTGACTAAGATGACGATCATATGTAGTCTATTATATGTGATGAGCGTGTGGATAGCAGGTTGGGGTTCGTGTGCACACACGTGCTTATAGTTCTTATCGTATTTCCGTTATGTCAGTATGTGACGGTAGGTTGGAACCAAGTGGACCTCTGTTTTATCCTGTCATTCTTATATAGAAAATTTGATTCGACTTTATTTGTAGAGATTCTGCTATGAAACGTTTCCAAAACCTTTCTGAATAAATCTGATATTGTCTAAGTCAACCACGTGACTTGGAATCATACCGTGTAGAGCTATGGCTGAAGTGTTTTCAAGTTTTTTCTGATCAGCTTAATTTCTCAGGGGTCAGGTGGAAGCTCTACTTTGTTCATCTTTTCTACGTTTAGTTAAATGCGGAGTTTGGCTTATGTATATTGCATCACAGTTTGAGCATTTCATTCTATGAACAAAATTAGATTACGAATGCAGGGGAATTTTGTTTTTCGCATGAATTAAGGTGATCTGTGAGAAGTATGGGGTTCTGTAGAACACTAGTATTTCATTTGTTAGGTACTCTCCCAATATCATCTGGAGTGTGTGACCTGCATGGGATGACTATTATTTCTGTCCATGGTTGCTGAGTACTTTTACGATAAGGTTTAATATTTAATATTTTTTGAATTGTACTTTCCGGATTACTATTCATTTTAAGGATCTTATTCACTTCATTTTCATCCATTATTAGAGTGCATGTTTATCCTTAAAGGTTAGGGGGCCGAGATGGAAAGAATTAAAGCCTAAATATTTGTTTGAATATGTCACTTTTCTGCAAATAGTCAGGCCAAAATATCTATTCTCTTTCAGCTTAACAAAACAACCACAGAAATGTAATTCACTGCTATCCGTTTCTTTTTCTGAGCTGAACTTGATATTGAGGGATCCAGTATTCAACTGATTTAAGAATGGCTAGTACAAGTGACATCCACAAATTCCGGCTAGCGACTATTATGAAATAGCTGTTAGCATCAAATGATGAAACGTCACTTAAATTTATTTTGCTTTGGATTCATGTGGAAATAATAATACGAAACTAATTAGTGCAATTTACCCAATGCCAAAAGTTTCTCAAACCGTTAAATCTCAACTAGTTAGTTAGATGAAGGCTGCCGATAGGAAGGCCTAGACCTAGGTTTCGTGCTCGTTAGCACTCATCAGCAAGGGGTATCTGCGACTCAGACGGAACCGATGTCGGGCTTGATATTCGAAGCAACGTCAACTAGTGCTACAGCTCAGGACCTTGCCAATCAGCCATTCGGTTTATGACTGTCCTAATGGCCACACTGCAGAATGATCAGCAGAATTTGATCCTCACTTAGGATCCAGACAACTTGAAGTTGGTTACCTTGGAGTTACCGATCAACAAATCCCAACTTGTTTTGGATATCTGCAGAGTTCATGCTAGTTGTTGTCACTATAGTTCAAAGAAGAAGGTTTTTATTGAAAGTAGATAAAGATGTTTTGTTTAGTTGTTTATTCATATTGTCAACAAAAACGAAATAAAATATTTCGTCTCTTAAATATCGACACTTTTCTGAGGTAATAAACGCGTGAGAACAATAATTTAGGTCGAATAATATAAAGTTTTGCGTCTCTGCTCAATGAAAGCAGTGATGATTGACAAGTTTAGTTATACTGAGGAATAAAAAGCATCCCGTTATCTAGTTTTGGAAGCTATATAACCATCCTAAGACAATGCTATTAGAAAATGAATAGTTTTTCTCATGGTTTTACTCTACGGTACTGTAAATGGTAAACTTAAAAAGAGAAGTGATATCGAGATATTATGCAAATGCCCATATGTGGCGACATACGACAAGCTAATCATTTTATCTGCCCATAGAAACTGCCATATTACTGTTTCGGGTTGGTTTTATGGTTTATTAACACCTCAATTGGAAAACCAATAAATGTTTCCAAGATTCTTTGCACCGTCAGTAGAAGTTCTGGTGCTACAAATGTAACCATAATTTCAGAAAGTTTTGGAAAATGTAAGTGAAAAGCAGCTTAATTAGAATATTATGAACAAAATGAAATTCCTCAAAGATACAAAATGATAATCTACTTCTTTATCAGCCAGAAAGTTATTTCAGAAAGCTCATTTCATACCCACCTCAAACGCGCTGCATTTTCTGAATGCACTGCAAATAAAAAAATTTACAACAGTGAAAATCAAAATCTATTCCTTCAGGATAACTGATAGATCTTTGGGAATGAAACTGTTCATTTTCCATAACAAAAATCCATCAGAAGGTGATTTTTTTTCATAGAAAATGAGAATGCAGATGTGAAAACGTATTTTATTTAACTCCGCTCTCTTTCTTTCTCTGGCTAAAGACATCTAAAATGTTTATCTGATAACCGCAGTACTCTACTTATTGAACCTAGGATGAAATCTATCTGTTGTGACTTTTTACCATTATTTTACTCTATTTTGGACAAGCTGGTGCTCATATATTTGTGAATTCTACATTCTAAATGTCTCTTTGTTTAGTTTCACGTACATATTATTTCATATTTTATACTGCCAGTGAGATATTAATATTCCTCTTTGCGAAGAACTCATTTTCTTAGCTGCTTATTCGTGAATATATAGTTGAAGGGAGAGAATTTTCCTCGGTAGTTTTTGCACTGAGGTTAAAGTAAATTGAATGATAAAGGAAATTTACTTGTAATAATAAAATAAATAATTAGAAAGTAATGTATAGTAACTTCCCAGCATAACTATCTGAAGTGATTCATCCCTTACAACAGCCATGGCAAAGAAACAGGTTGCGCATATCTCTTTCAAACACTTAATGATGGTTTGTACTTTTAAATTGCTAATGGTTGAGCTACACCTAGTTATCATAAACTTACTCCTTTTGAGGGTTTGCTTACACTTCATGCAGAATACTGAAGGACTTATCAAAAGAAATCAAGCGTCCAGTGTTTAGAAAGTGTTCTGCTACACAGCTGAAAGTGCTTTTCCGTTCTGTCTTTTTCAGTGAAGCTGGATAGTGTTAACTAGAGGGTTCTGCAAGATAGTGTATGGTACGGTCAACGTGCTTTGTGCCACAGAACGAAGCAAAGTGGCACGCCAATAATAATTTGGCCCAGCTGATCCTTTGCGTAGTGATGAGTTTCTGGCAGGAGAGTACGATTTTAAGATTGGAGGCCGAAAATGTTCTACTTATGGATCCTGTTGGCAGCTTCCTAAGAACGTCTGTTACATCATCCCTCTTGAATTCAAGGTTCAACAGTAAAATCCTTTTAAGACCAGTATTTGAGCTTTCTATGGTGTTTTATGGCTTTAAACAAGATCTTTACAAAATCTTTAGTTTGCCGTCTTTACTATCTTCTGTGCATAGTCTTTGTATTCTTGAGGAGGGCAATTGAGAATAAGATCGTCTTTAGGACCTTTTTTAGCTCACTGCCTTATGAAAAACCTAGAAGACGCAGCCTAGTCAAAAATAATCAGTAAGCTTCAATTCTACGAAAGATACGTTCGTAGATACGTATGCCTTATTATTTGGAATGGGAATAACAGCCTAGAAAACCTACTTTAAACTTCTGGTATTGATTACCCATCCATCAGATTCATTGTTGAAGCAGTCAAACTGAAAGTTCCACTCAGTTGGTGTCCTGCTTCAAAGTAAGCATAACAGTTCATTCCAGAGATCTATTCCCAGAAAGCCCACTTAGAACAGGTAGTTTATTAATTTTCAAAGTTGTATCTCCTTAAACAGAAACAAAATCTTATCAATCCACTAATTTATTAATTTTTATCTATCATAGTTTTCAACAATGAACGAAACAAATTTTACAACATAGACCAGAGAGTGGGAATATTTGTAATTACATGAAATTAATCGTTGCTATACGAATAGTCCCATATGGTGTAGTGATTAGAATTCTGAACTTTGAATCGAGCGACTCCAGTTCGAGTAAGATATCTATCATTACAGATAATTGCTTTTATAAGACGAACGATATTGGAAAGTTAGAAAACATTTTGCAACTCCATTTCCAAAAAAAATAAAAATGTGTAGAATTTAATTATCACCACAGGGCATTCAGCTGAACTGCACAAAACACTTCCAAATTCTAACAGCCTATACTGGCTTTGGTTAGCATAGATGCGACAGTAATTAGGGTAAGTCAATCAGTAAGGAATTATCCAGTTATTGACCGACCAACACTGTATCTAATAGTCATCTGAACTTCCGACATTCTGTCGACCATCTTCCAGGCTGGAATTGTATTTAGGACGCCTAATTGTAATATCTCTGACCAAACCGGTGAGCTATTAATAGACACAATATTCAACACCTGAAAACTTGTTGTCATAAAACCTAGAGCATCTAAACTTCTGCACTTGTGAGCTTTAACTCATTTATTAACTATTGAAAGCGTTATCGACATAGTTGAAATATTAAAGAAGGAAATAAAAATGTGCTTCTTTAATGATTTTTTAATTTGATTAGTACAAACTAGGCTTCTTTAACTGTCGGAATAGCTTCTGGAGTAAACATTCCTTTGAACTTACGGACATTAATTTAGCTTTCATCTAGGAAATAATTTCAATAGAAAAGGTTATACTTTTAAAAGAGTAATTTAAACTATTACTGTTAGGTGGTGATTGGAGATGAAATGAAAAAATGAACCACGATAGGATTAAGAGAAGCAGCCCCCATGTTACTGGTCTAGAATTGTACTAACTGAGCTAAACGCATCTGTCTGATCAAAGCTATCTCAGTTAGTCTCAGTAATTATTTAAATTAACCGCCGAAAGTATAGCGGTATGCAGCAATTTTACAGAGATTCCAAGGGAGGAACGATACAGTTTCGGCTTCATTTACGATGTCTAAACTTCTACTTGGATCTCTAAGAAGGAAGTCTGAATCAAATTCACTTGCTATTAAAAATTTATTAAGAATTAAGAAGATAATAACTTATTTAGCAGCGAATAGAATCTTTGGAATAAGAAAACAGCTTATGTTTGTATGGAAAATAGCTGATTGGAAGATCATATGAGCGAAACAGGGCTGATACAAACTATTAAAATGTAGGCGGGAACTGTTTGTTCATGAAATTTGTTTATTTTCGCACAGATGACACACTACCTTTTAATTGTATACTTTTACATAAGTTGTATCCTCGTGGTTTATCACTGTTAACACGGTGTTCTCCACACAAGACAAACATGATTATTGTGCTTAAACTGAATCGACATGAATGGTTCATGCGAGAAATTCATCCAGTATGAACCAGTTAATATGACGACCTGCCAGACACGACCATGTTGTGAATCCAAATATGATTTCAGTTTACTGGTCACCTCTCTCATTTCATTGCCAGTTTTTCCGGTACTGCCAGCGATTTCTTTAAACTTACTGCAGATTTCGTGCTGTTTACTCGTTGACATAGTTGATGCAATAATTTCAATATCATTGGGGAGATCAGGTACCTTTCCATCTTTGGCGCGTTTCATTTCGTCTCTTAGATGACGTCTAAAATAGATATTTTTTAGAGGGGGGGGGAAAGAAAACAAGAAATGTTTTAATTAATTCAGGGACAAAACAAAAATGTCAAGAAACAAGAGAAGTAAAGTTTAGCTAAGAGAAGAGTAGCATAGAAAATAGCAACAGGTGTACTGGTTCAGGTTGAAACATTGAGAAACACTCTGTCACAAGAAAACATTCTTCTTATTCAGATAAGGGATACTTGACCGAAAAAAGATTATTCCGACTGGAGTTTTGGTAATCTTATGACATACAAGTCATTTTTTGTGATTAAATAATTCAATTCTACGTCGGTATGTTTAGGTTTACTTAGTTTTCAAGACGCCCATCTCTATTAAGTCTATGAAACGGTTTTCTTATCGCTTTACATGATTGAGTTTGGCACCTTGACTGTCGCTAAAAATTCACCTGGCTGAGTTCATTTGATCATCCAAAACTTTTTTCATGTAGATAATATGCACAAACTATACCTCTACTACCGTAGCCTTTGAATTTATTCAAGTTTACATGCAACTAATATATATATATATATATATATATATATATATGAGTGGAAACTGACACAACTGACAGACATTTAGCCTAACTGATTGCTAGTGCACTTCTTCATCACTTGGGACAAAATATTTGTGATACGATGAGTAATCTACCTTAACTTTATTTTGTCTATATACTGTGATTATTTATTAGTTTTACTTCCCAAGAAAGTGGTTTTATGTTTGTTACCCACTTTGTTAAGATTTCGCAGGATGTTTCACTGGTATCCTATTCAGTTAGTTTAGAAGCGCCTATTAGTCAAAATTGAGACTAGCATTTTGTGAACGAGAACTCTGCTATCCAGTGAAACCTAAAGCGTCGACAGTTGCTAATAAACCACTAGTCTGTGTTGTAAATCCCGTGAACAGTTAAATAAAACGATGAAATTAGCAGCCAACTGTTAATTTTCCAAATTCAAACACACGTCATGAGGATTTTTGGCGTAAATGCGAAATAAGTTATCTCCACTTTGTAGGTATTTCCTGCATATTAGCATCAGCATATAAAAAATGTAGGTACAGGGCTTCCTGCTAATTGTTCCTAATATCTAATACAATTTGCAAATCATGTTACCCCGTCTAAGAATGTCATGGCTGTTGAAAGTTGTATTGTAAAATAAAGAATAATTTATTCTAAATTTTTTTATGTATGGAACACAAGTACAACTAACTCAGTATAATTCTGGTCTAAGAAAATGTAGAAAGTGAATAGCTTACATTTCTGACTGTTTCAAACCGAGTCCACGACAAAATTCGTCCAAACTGACTTTACCATCTTTGTCTGTATCGAACCTTGAAATCCATGACTGAAAATAAAAATGTATTCTCTTTAGAAATCAGAACAAACTACGCACTAGGTATTGCTACAAAATATGTTGTTTAGAAGTCAACATCCATTCAGTTTCTTCAGGATTTTCTCTAAAGTCTAAGATTAGCATTTTAAATAAATTTTTATTCACATTTGTTTAGCCATAAAACCAAAGTAAACTGGATTTCTGCGATACATCTTGCTAATAATTTCACCTGGTTTTGGTTTCAACTGATATTTGACCATTCAAAAGAAAATTATATAACATTTTGATGACATTCCAGAAATCAGTTTTTTTGTCAAATAATTTTCGATATCTATCCATGTTCTTCTGTTTTGTTGACCTTGAGTATAGAAACTATAATAGTTCAGTACACCTTCACGCCGACTCATAATCTTCATTGTTAACAACTCACCTAAAGAATCTCTTAAAAAAATTGTCGAGAACCAGAAATTCTAACTACAAAGGTGTATTTAACTGAAATTGGAAGTAGGTGTTAAAATTTTGAAAATCATGCGTATACAAAATTAGCATGATCTATCATTCTGTAAAAGTGTTTGTCATCCTTGGCTAAGAACCACCAACCAGTTTACTTGAAATTGATCAAATCTTTTCTTCTATCCAGAACAAATCTTGGTTGTATAATTTTATTGAGACAAATGCATGTGCAAATGACATCCTGCCCATCTTACTATGTATTTATCCAAGTATGAATAAAGTTTTATTTATAGTTTTTTCACAAGCTTTATGTCATTAACTGTAGTAGTGGCATGAACGATGACGGTCGACAGGTTTGTAAGAAAGCTACTACACTCTTTTGGCATGTAGGTACTACCTCTGTAATCGGAAATATGCGTGTATTCCGCATCATGTATGGACAACACTAGAAAGTTCATGGGTTGCAGTCTACAGCAATTTACTATAACACAACCTATTCTAAACAACACAACCAGTGTGGTCAATTTCTTTGTCACGTTTACGGGTGTCTGTAGAATCTTCATTCTCTTCACTATACTGCATTGTGAACCAAAAGAAATGGGTGATTTTCTTGAATTTGAAGATTTGACTTTGATTTTCTGAACATCAAGAACTAGCAAAACACAACTTTTAAATAATTCAGCATTTTCTTTTATTAATAATAACCTCATTTGAGACAATATTTTTGATAAAGTTTGGAATTATTAGTATGTAAAGTCACTGAGTTTTATGAAATCATTTCTTACCTTCCGTAAGCAGATATGAAGAGAGATATGAATACAGAGGACGACTGCTGTTAAAAAAATGAATGTAGCTAGTTATCTGCCTGAACTCAAATATCTGTTAAATACAATGTCGGTCAGATTACTAAAAGGCATATCACTAACCCTGCTGGCAGCTTCCAAAGCCGCACGCAAACAACAAAGTACTTATGCAGTAGACTAATGAAGACTACAGCGAAACAATGAAGAATAATTTGCAAAGGACAGGGATTAATAAATCGTAAAAGCAGAGGTTGAGCTACGCCGAAAAGTTCCAGCCTCCTTAAGTAATATCTTAAGTCAAGGACTTTTTAGAAGTTAGCAAGATATGAAACGATCACCAGAAATCGGTAGAAAAGTGGGTAAAACTCAGTTTACTTTCTACAAAGGTTTCTTCAGTATTGCAAGAGTTATGGGACTAAAGCAATTCACAGAAGTGTATTTGCACCTGAGACTAAAATTAACGATCTAAGATCTAGCCTCATACCATTTGAGGAAGAGCAATGATCAGTTTGGGATTGGAAACCATCTAACTGAGGGACGATAGGTATAGAAACTGTGAGGTCGTCAGCATACAACGAAGTTAGTCTTGTTAGAATGTGGTAAGTCATGTAAGCAGAGAGAAGGCAAAAGTTGGAAGTACAGTACCTTGAGAAAGACTGACTTCACTAGTCGGTGACGCGGCACACTCCCCTTGAAAAAAGTAATGAAGCACATTATCTACGGAATTCTTTCGAACTAACTTTACTGAGTCAGATAGTCATTTATAAGATAAATAGTTAGGTGGAAGACCAAAGAACCACTTTTTATTTTATTGCCATTTTCACATCAGTAATACAATAAATAATAAGGTGAACAAATCAGGACACTTGGTATGAAGGTCGCTGGATTTAGTCAAGTTAGATTATGCATAATGTCGCATTCAGAAAACTATAACTCCTAGTCTTAATGGCTTTCAGATAGACTAATGTTAAAACTAGTCTGAATAAACTCTATATTGTTGAAAGGTATCAGAGGGTACTCAACTCAGAGAAAATGAAATCAATGAATAAGAAAGAATTTTACTTACATCAATTTGCTTCATATCCATTCGATTCTGCTGACAGTATCTGACTAATTCTTGTCGATCAATCATTTCATTGTGATCTTTATCCATTTCAATGAATGCTGTAATAAACTGTTCCATTGTACTGCGTTTATTCACCAGTGACATGGTTGGTCAGATCTTTTATTGCAATGGTTTAGTTTACTTCAGTACAAACAAATTACTACTAACTGCTCAGCTGAATGAAAAATTAAAATATATACACATTTATATGCATTAGTGTTTTGTGTATGTAAATCAGTTTATACTTTTGCTTCAAAGCCTTCTGATTAGATAGAATTCTTTTAGTGATATGAATGGTTCATAGTGTATCAATGTTCAAAGTGAATAATTAGCTTATTTTATTTTACATAGATTTGCCTAAGAAAGTAAATGTATGCTTGCGAGAATTACTTGGTTGAATAAGTATATGAGCTGAAAAGTATTGAAATTGACATCAATCTAAATGTATTTCAACTTGAAGGTAATCAACACATCGATTGAGTACATAGTAAATATTTGACTTGTGTTCTTACTGCTTACCTGATTATGGTGATATTCCATTCATACAAACGCTGTTTGTATTATAAACATGTTTTGGTAACTACAGTCTCTAGTTGATGATGTGAAACATTAGAAATAGGCAGTTTTGGGGTATCTAGAAGAATAAAAGAATAAAATCTGGGTTTCAAAATAAAATATTTATAAACTTAAGGACTTGTCAGGGGATAGTCACTTTCGTCTGTTGATGCGGACATATTTATGAATAGTTGGGAACAAATAGCCCTTCAAACATTTAGTCCTATTCCCAAAATATGGTTCAGATATGAAGATAACACATTTATTTCACTACTGAAAACAGAACTCATCAATAAGTTCTTGATAGATAAACTCAGTAGTGAATGCAATCCAACTTATCTGCGACTTAGAAATAGATGGAGGTGAGTTAGCGGGGTTGAATTGAAAGATCAAACAAAAACAAGATGGAAATTTAGTGACTAGTGTCCATTGGAAACCTTCCCACTCGAGCCGCTACTTAGACTTCAGATCATCACACTCCATCTCATTTAAAGTAGGTTTAGTTAAATGCTTGAGTAGTAGGGCAAAAATACTTACTAGTAGAACAAAAAATGAGACACATCAAGAATACCTTGCATCTCAATAATTACCCACTTTATTTATAAATAGACTCATAGCAAATAAAGATAAAAATATGAGTAGTAGTAGTAGTAATATATTTTAATAATAAATTCACTAATAGTAGTATTAGTGGTGACACTGTTGAGAGAAAATTCAGAGCTGCTACAGTGTTACTATGTAAAGAAGGATTATGAAGAAGCCTCAGAGACACAGGTCTTAGAGTGACATTTGAACCAATAAACTCATTTGGAAATAAACTTCGTAGGTTAAAAGATCATACTGATCCAAATAGGTAAAATAATTTGATTTACCAAATCCCTTGCAATGACTGAGAGGTCAAATACATGAGTCAAAGTAGTCGACTAGGGTCAGTTAGAATAACAAAGCACAAAAACTTAGGGAAATCAAAATTGCAGATTTATGGAGACATCACAGCCAAAGTACTGAAAAACCGTATTTCAGAATCAGAATTGGTTGATTTTTGATGAGAAAAGTTTGGCTGTAGCTAGTGCGCAATTGCACTCAGTAGACTGGGGCAGAGCGACGTTATTAAAAACTTAGTTAGGTAGAGGGAGAGGTTGATAACCGAATCTTTATTTATTGAATCAACGTCAACAACATGCAATAAAAATGATTCTGCACCAGCCCCAGATATACAGGAAATACTACTATCCTTATGATAAAGAAAAAGAGAGGATAAGAACTACATAAAGCATGCATAAAAGTCATGGAGTTACCTGATATGAATATGGACGATAAGTTATGTCCGAAACCCTGTCCAGTGAACAATACTGTTTCACCGTATGACAATTCTATTGAAAAGACTGAAGTGGAATTATAATCTACCGTTGTTATATCCAATGTCGTGTATGTAATGTCTTTTGAAATTCCCAAACTTAAACTCTGAGATGCTGCAACAGACAGGAGATTCTATAAATAATTCAGAGGCTGTAGTGAACCACTTGAAAGCTTATTTACGTCGACATCACAAGTCAGGATGATTAATGATCTGTAGTCATATATGAATGGCTTCAGGTTGAAAATTTGTTTAATCTTACTGGTTTACGGTTTTTGCCAGCTCTTTGGTCAACACAATATCCTGCTTTATACTTCGCGTTACCTCCTGATCTCTGCACTAACTGACGCAGGTGGATCAACAGTGTCGGAGATGATGGTGCATCGAGAAGTGTGCATAAATTTAGAGTCAGATATCAGAGCTCGACAGTAGCACTTCTTTCTGCAGTGCATAATTTACAGAAAATGAAAATTGTTTCGATAGTTAGCTCTTCAGGTTCTGTAATGTCTTACTTAGAGAATGTGAAATGTGACAGACCAAAGTCATTTTTCCATGGGGATGGAGGTGTTTCTTTTCCAGAATTGAATAAGAGAGAATCCCATTAGTTTGCTGGAAGGTTAGATATAAAAATGAAATCGATTCATTATGTTCTACAGTATGTCAGACCGTAAAGCTTTTACGAAACTGTTTCATGATGACTAGTTTACACAAACATAGGGTACTCATATTACTCCGTATTTAAGGCATTCCATCAGAGATTTTATATTGTTGATGGATAGTGGCTAGCAGTGAAATCCTAGATGTGCGTTTCATCCTATTTGAGACTTGTCAACTCGATGTGCCTGGCTCAAAGTGGGCGGTGTTTTTCCCACTAAGACTTGAACTTCAAATACCAGAGTTTAAGCCACTGGGCAACCGAGTCATGATAGTTGACGAGTGCCAAATAGAACATCCTGGATTCCGCTGCTAGCCACTGTCCATAATTAATAGAAAAGTGAAACAGACAGCATCGAGGCATCCGCGCAAGAGCCCATATGTCAATTGAGGCCGATCAAATTTGGTTTAATGAACGACTAACTAATACCAGTAGCAACATTCTATCAAAGAAATGAAATCGGTCTAAGTGCGTCAGGATATTTAAACACGCCCTTCTCGTTTACTGTCAGGCTTTAGCTAGTACCAAGTTTGAAGAGGCAATGTGTATACTAGTTAAATTTTGTGTGTACAGTTTAGTGTTTAATAAGTAAGAGGGTTAGTTTAATACCAAAATCTCCAGGCAAAAATCTGACTGACAAGCATTTGCATTTGAAAATGGAATATTTTTAACCGTGGATCTGTCTTATCAAAACATCTGACTGCTACTTTCATTAATTTAAACAAGCACTTGGAACTTATTAGCTATACCGACCACCTAAATACTTAGTGACTTAGAACTACACATTTTTCTGAGAATTCTTAACTGTGTTTTGTGGTTTAACCGATGAATTTCTAATAGTGTTCGCGTACTTAGATTGTGAATGCAGCATTAAAAATGACTGTCTTATTCTTCTAAACGAAATTGCTCATATTTGACCTACATTTTCAATCTAAGTCTAATGTTTTATCACATCGTACGTCTAGAACCGGTAACTGGAAGAATAATATCGGATACGTTTTCCCTGAAAGCACTTCTGCCTAATTCATTAGCTTGGTCAGATATTATGAGTGATTAGGAGAGGCGTATTCAAAAAGTTGGCCATATTTCTGACTCGAAAATTCAAAGCGATAGTAAATACCCACTTATTTATGAAGTATTGAGCAAAATAATCATGATGAACAACTAAATGACTTCGTTAAAAGGAATCTTTGTTCATATTTCATCGTTATTATGCACAAAGATGAGCTGAATTCCTTTTAAAACTTTGCACGCTAAGAGACTTTTGAAATACACCATAACTCACAAGCAATATATTCGATGAAATAGACATCAATAGACGGATGTAAGAAACAACCTAATTCAGTAGCTTAAGAGAACAAGAAATTTGCAGATAGAATTCATAGATAATCAATTCCCGCAGAAGTTTATCCATTGCTGAATATCTTAGTGATGCAGTCTTCGACATCAATATTTAGAAACGAAGAAAGCTTCACTTTCTTAAGTGTTACAAATACAAGCCTGGTGAGTAAAACACAGGCGCGAGACCTAGGTCCACGTTTCCCTGTCTATCTACTCTCAATCTAAAACTATCTTGTTTTGAAGAGGTGGTCGATTCCACTGAGTTTCATCATAGAAACAGAAGTACAAGTTTGAGGGATTCTTTAGTATTTGATTGTGATCAGAGATAAGATCCAGGAGAACAATTTCATTTCACTTAAGACCAATCATCCTTTTATACTTTAGACAATGTTGCGATATTCAATGGTGTTTGAAAATATCATCCATCTGATAGACATACACTGAAGTACTCATCTGTGATGAATATCAGGCAAGGCCAAGAAATTCGCTAAATTGTGATTATATTCCAAAAGACTATAAAGGGACTAAATGCAAAACAACTTAGAGACCACAACAAATTAATAGAAAATAAAACTATGTAATTTTATCTTAATCTTGTACTAAAAACGAATTATAGTCAAAAATGAAAGTGGTAACGCTTTCTTTTCTGAGTGCATTATACTCATCATTTATGATGTCACCTGTTATCAGTAATAACTAATTATATACCTTTTTTCATGAACCTAATATTAAGACAACTTTAAGTCGCAGTAAGTATTGCTATATCTTACCAAGTGAAAGAGGTATATTCTCAGCATTACAGAATAAATATTTGGTGGATCATTGGAATGTATTTGTAAATGAAATGCAACCCACTGTTTCAGAAGATAAATTTGTTATTGAACTCCACATAATGTTCCTAGCACTGACCTGCATCATGTATTTGCTTATTTTGCTAAATATTAAAAGAACAGAGTACTATAATAGATTTTGTAGATTATAATGAAAAATAACTGAAGTCTCAAGAACCTGAGTGTTGCATGCTGTCAAAAAGGGTTGATGAAAGTTTAGTCGTTAACAAAACTGAACAGACAAGAAATATAAGGGGCTTTTTCTTCCTACACTTATCCCAGTCTAACATTTTCCTAATATACACAGGATTAAAAGATGATTTCAAGGTAGTATTCATCACTGGTTAACATCGGTTGAAGAACCATTTAAATGCTGAACGCACCAGATAGCTGCTTTTTTCTAGTATGGAGCTCCTCATCATTTCATATCCATTACTTAGCTAGAAATCGAGCCTAGGGCTTTTAGATCTCTTAGTGAGCACCTCAGCCACTTGGCAATTGGATCGAAATCTAATAGTCCGCATGTTTCTACTTCTGTCAACTGCAATACAGTGCGAACATCATCCACTGTCATCAGTAAGTTTCGGTTTCAGTTCTGACTTTGCCGATGCAACAACTGTACAGTGCTCCCACGTTTCCACTTATTCTCCAAATAATGGTAGTCCATGATGAATACTACCTCGAGGTCAATAAATATAAGAATGCTTGATAATTTTCTTCTCATCACCCAGCTGTAGGATGAATCACAATAACAGATATGATTATATTTATTATCACCTAACTTCGGTTATTTTTGTAAATATTACAACAATTGTAGAACCGATAAATATTCATTCTATTTTACTTTATACCATCAAATAGGACTTATATGGTTTGCTATTATATAGGTGTTAATATTGAGTTAAAGGTTGTGAAAACGTGTGTAATCGCAAGAAAGAAAGTCACATGCCTTCTGGAGTAATCATTATAGGGGCGAAATCTAATATATACTATGAGTTTAATTACTAATGCTAGTATATTAGCTTCAGTAATTTACCAATGAACTGGGTCATATGCGGAAGACGGTAGTGGATAAGTTATTGTTTAAGCCATTGAAAATTCTGTTCTACTCAGTGCAAATAAGACCATGAAAAATATTTATTCAATAAAATTCTGTGAACTGATGTAAAACGTCATATTATGTTGCCCTGGATATTATGATAGCTTGCCCTTGAAACAGTAATTTGTAAGAATGAGTGTATACAAGATGACTCCAGTGATTTCTTGCAAACTTTTAATTAAAGACAGTGGATTTAAGTATTCTGGACAACGCTGTACGTGTTTGTGTTTGTGATAAACAGGAGAGGAGAAACAGAATTTTTCAGGGTTATACGTAGGTAACCACTCAAACAAATAAGGTGAACCAGTTTCATAAAATGCTGGTGGTAGTTGTCCAACTTATTTCACAAAAACGCAATCATTATATACTTATTGAGGTAAGCTGCAGATCTTAGTGAACATCACTAATTTAAATTAATTGGAAAATCTAATTCTCCTTATGTTGTATCTTTGGATTGGATTTCTTATTGCAGCTTGTCTGTTACCTAAAGTATATGCCACTACCTCTTGGTTGATTTCCACTGCTGTTTGTAGAGCCTCTGTGTTTGCTACTCAACTTATTACTTTCCATTGTTTTAGCCATGGTATTGAATATTTCAAGGCATGTTACTATATATATGGTTAAGAGTATCTTAAATATCTTGATCAGATTACATTACTGATTTAGAAAACATCAGAATGCATTATGTTGCCACAAACGGCTATAAATCATTTTACAAAATACTTCTTGTTCAACAATCTTCAGTAAAAGTGTGCGTGCAAATGATATTTGTAATGAATTTGTAAATGAAATGTGAAATAACGTGAGTGTGGGTAGAATGGTTTAGATGTGCACATTGGTGCAAAAATGTGGCTGTATGAGTTTTGCGTGTGTGTGTGTTTTTTTTTAACCTAACTGCACTAGCAATTCATTTACCTCTTCATTCCATTTAAGGGTATTTATCATCATTATCATCATAGCTCCAACTTAGAAAATTTTATTTTTGAATTAATTTGTAATACTTATTAACACTTTCATGTGATTAGCACATTACAAAGGTATTCCAATAAATGGAATAATTATTTGCTTCATTATTAGGCATATATATATATATATATATATATATATAATAGTCACAGTTTTTATTAAAGTGGTATCATTTTTTCAGTATAAATGTTCTACTAAAATTAAAATATTCTTCACCTCAATTCATGCAAGATTACAGTTGATTAATGGTATTCTTTTTTTCTGAATCTTTTACAGTTTGCATGAAAACACTTAAAAGCATGTGAAACTATGACTTTTTGAGAATGCTATCAAAGTATGAGAGTGAGTCTATTTTCTCTGGTATAGAAAAACATAGTTTCACTCAAAAACATTTATTTTTATCGTTAAAAACAAATTAAGTGTTTATCAAATGCTTCAATCAAACGTAGAATCGATGAAAGTTTTTATCAAACTAATTCATTTTATTAAGATCACCAAGCTGAACAATACTTCGTCCCACAGTGCTGGCTTTCTGAGTTGACTGAGCTACACATAAACATGGATGACTGTTTATGACACAGGATAATTGTTCTACCACCATAGGAATGGGCCATAAACTGGAAAATATGAAGTTTTCATTGGAACCTGTCGACTGAAGACAAATGTGTTTTACGAGAAATCTGAAGCTCGTTAGCTTGATTCTGTTTAGTGTCGAGGGTCTGTTAATTGCTTTTGTCTACGCAAAATGGAACAGAAATACATTCCTGAATGATATTCAGGTTCTTAAACCGATGTCAGCTTGTGACGAACACTCTTCGAAGAAGCCAGTTAAGTGCAAAACTACGCGAATAAACAATATGGATAAAAATATTTTGCAAACTCAGAAATATGACTGCTAAATGGTTGAATTCAAAACTATGTACATCAGGATATATAACCTATTGCAATACAATCAACTGAAATTCAGTATTTCAATGAAGAACAAATGAAACTTACCCGCAGCAGGATCACCGGTATCTGTAATAGTAATAGGAGCATTTCACTCAAGAGTTAGAAGAAAACTATATCTCAGAAACTTGCATCTGAACTCGTATAGATCCACTGAAAGTTGGCTTCCTAATTAGACAAATTTTGTTTGACAAGACACCCAGTGACTCTGTTTCAATGGGTGCTAGATCCAAAGTAATATGCTATCACATTCTATCTACTAAGCGTCAAATGAAAACCAAGTGTACTGTTAGAACTGTGTAGATTGCAATGATTGAGTTTATTGAAATATAATAGAAGATATGTAAATGAATTATTTTATCGGTTTGTTTACTTTATTTTTACTGAAACCATCATCTGAATAACTCAGTCATTAACAGGAACATGAAAAGAGAATCCGTTGGCTATCAGTTGTTTGTATGATACTAGGAGACCAGTTTCTAAACAGAATAAACTAACTGGAGTGTCATATTTTACCAATATTTGTCATTAATGAGGATTTCACCATTTTTAAGAGATGAAAACTTAAACATTTTGGCACTTGACCTTAGAACCTTTGACTGACTCTAACTACCTGGTGAATGTCCAGAGAAACCTCAGGGCCATCTGCGAATTTCGTGATAACCTAATGAAGGCTTATACTTTAAACTATTTAAAGCTCCGGAAATAATTTCCATTCATAGTTGAAGCATCAGACGTTTGCTTGATTAAAGATTGTTCTGTTACTTGGCTTACAGTAGACGCGATCCGTAAAAACATCATCCTATCTTTTTCATTCCTTTCATTTTGTTACTCATATATTACATCTCACTAAAAACAATCCTCCAACCCTCCTATCCCAACTTCTCATTGCATATCTCATTTCCCCTAAACACTTTATATCATTTGACTTAGATACGTAATCCTTTCCATCGCTATCTTGAACAATATGCAATTCTTTTCCTTACTTCTTAATCTGGAGTCATAACTGAGTCTTACTGGAGGTTCTCTGAATCATTTTTCTTATGTTATGAAGTAATTAAAGTAAGAAAGTAAACGTTATGTTTACATATGATTGTGCAGCTTGAGAATGGCGTAGGATAAAAGAATTACTTTTAGTCGAACGCCTTTTCTCTTAATAATTGATGAGTTAATGTTTGAAAGCTCATACTGCCTACTGCTTTTTACGGGGACACTTTCAGATGGATTCCACTGAGTTCCAATGAATTGTTACCAGTGGGCAAAACCAAACCGGATGTGAGGACGAGTAATCCCGATAGCATTGGATAATGGTAATACCATATTGCGGATTGAAAGAAATAAGAAAATATGGATTGCAGAACCGTGACCTGGTAGCTAAATGGTGACATGCTGGCTATGGAACCTGAAGATCCTGAGTTCGATAGCTAGTAGTGTCACTAGTGCTCACTCCTGAGCAGTCCCATGCTAAGGTGAGGCAGCGGTCCCGTACTTACAGGTAATCTTGAAGTGTTTAGGGATATCTGAGCTATTGGAAACGTGGGAAGACAATTTTTCTTAAATAAAGCTATATTTCAACTTGGATATAAGGAATCTATTGGTAAGAATTTACAGACATAAGTCCGATCTAGATTGTATCAACAACCGACAGTTTGTATATCTTCATGCAAGAAACCTCTGTAAGGTAGCTTAAGTATTGAAAATGAGTTGATAACTGCCAATCAATATTATGAACCACATTGTAAAGATCTATAGTTATTATCTTGTTCAATCTTCATGATGTTAGCAGTTTTCAACAACTGAGAGATTAAACTTTTGTTTTCTGTGTATCTTTCCTATATCTAGTATTTAAACTTATTCGTCGTCAAGATCCTCCGTTTTCAGTTCAGTGTTAAGCACAGTAAACAACCCTATGTAGTCACAGTTATCTTCAATGTTTCCCACCAATAGTTCATCCGTTTTTTGATTGAATTCCACTGATTAATTCGAGCTATTTTATAAAAACGCCTTCTTATGTAATGCAATAGTTAATGGTTTTTCATACCTCTCTTGACAAACTGCATTTACTATCAGCCACCTTATCATCTTCCCTGTATAGTACTTTGACTTCATAAAAAAGTGTGCTGTCTGACAAAAAGTCGAAAGATTAAAAAGTCAGCTGCCGAATTCCATTCTTCAGTTAACATTCTAAGGTAACAAACCTATAAAGTTGACCCGAAAATTCAGTGAGAGAAGATTAGACAAAAAGTGATATTCCTGATGCTTGTTATTCCACATTCGCAGTTCTGGTATGGGTATAACGTCAACGAGACAACTTATAATTGCTTCAACATTGAAATGCATGACGTTTAACATTTACGTATGCAAACTAACGGCTGCACTTTGAAACCTGGAGTCGACATTCATGTGCAAAACTGTCGGTAGATCGCCGATAAACATCATGTGAGTATTAAATTTGTGATTATCCAAACAATGGCATCAAGCGTCTTTCTACAGATTACTTCTGCTGCCAGAATAGAATGCCAACTAAATCGTTAAAATTTTAACATGTTAACTACAGAAAAATCACCAGGAACTGTTTCCGTTCCATCTTTGTCATATAAACTGGCTAAATTAGCCAGTTTCGCTAAAAAATCACGAAGAAGTTTCGCTTTCTGAGAGTAATACATTACTACCACCAGTACAGCAAGTTATTCTGTTAACAGAAGTGAAATGTAAAAATTAAGTTTTTCTTTAACCACACATTTAAAAGTTGCTGATAATGTCACTGACATTTGTCAAATGTGTTGTCAGTTTTTAGTAAAGTCTAAAAAACTGTACCCATTGATTTCATACTTTTCACAATACTGCTTTTTTCAGGAAAGTGAAAGAAATTCTTTCGTTATTGGCATTTTTCATATGCAACAGTTTTTTCTTAAAATCAGAAAGTAACTTAATACTACAGTAAAATGTGCTATGGAGTAAAATCTTAGGTCTGTTATACAACTTGGTAGGAAGCAAGTGAATGGCTCAATGAAGTCCTGCTTCAACGCGGTGTTCTGCTACTTTGAGCAAATAACCAGATGGCCTATCACAACCAACCTAGTAGGGAGAATCAACCCAATGAATGATAGATTTTGGTGTGAAGACGGTCTGCGAAGGAGAATAATTTTGAAAATGAATGTTCTGAATGGGCTCGCTGAACGTAAAACTGCTTGATCAGAACTGAAGTACAACTCCAGATCATAAAGTGCTTGACATTATTGATAGATCCAAACATTTTGATACTCTGACTCATGTGTATGTTTTGGTGCAACTCACTGATATCCATATAAAGTCGTATAAAGCTTCCCTCAGTTATGTATTATTCATAGTAGACTAGGAATATCTTGTGTTTTACTTGAATTAAAACCATTTGATCAAACCAGGTCCTTGAAAGCAAAAAGCTGAAAATGAAATCATAAAATGTCTTGCGATTAATATATAAACTTCCATATAAACTTTCTCCTGGAAACTAAAATATTACTTTCTGCGAGAGTACTACATTCTTACTTCTAGATTAACCTCCACTTAGCTCAAACAATTATAAATCATCATTATATTTCTGATGCTCAAACTGTCGTGGTAATTATCAGTGATTTTCCAAATCTGTCTCAGTGCGCGTACTGCCAAAACTCTTTTGAAGTAGGCTGTTTCGCGGATTTTTGCAATTTTAAAACTAGTCAGTAGTCAACGAATGCTGTAATCGCTTGGTGTTTAAACATGTTTCATAATAAAATTATGGTATTGAAATATAAGTGTAAAACTTGGGCACTGTGGTAGAATTTAATTCCATATTAGATCTGTTTATTCGATTTATAACACGTAGTGATATATTATTATTTACTTGATGACGTTTCGATCATAAATTATTGCTCATAATCATATCATATCACACATGGTATCGAAAGGCTGTGTGTAATCAGATGTAGAGGATTACATGCATGCGTTCAGATATTTATCTTCTAAAAGATTTGGTGGATATTTCTTATCGAATAAAATGAATCTACTTAACTGCCTAACAAAAGAATGACGTGAGAACGAAGTAAAGTTGATGAGCGCAATTTTCAAGTTGAAAACTGCGGGATAAGGAAAGTTTCCGAAATTTATGTTTTCTTATGATGTTTCATGTAGAAGACTGCGTCATGGTATGTACATATACGCTATGTAGGATTATTCTCAGTATTCTCTGAGTAAAACTTGTACACTGAAATAGATTCTAAGTATAAGGCAATCTTATGGAATGAGAGAATCATCTAGATTACATTTTTGTGAAGAAATATTAATGTAAACGAGCTAATAAATGTTTCATTGACAAGGGGAAATGTTACCTAACTTTGAATGGCTGCTAGATTAGCTAACACGTAAGTCTGTATTTGGGCTGCTTATGAAATTAACAAGCACTTAAGACATTTCATTCTTTAATTATGGTTATTTTAATTTACTTTTTAGTCTATTCACAATAGTCTGCCACATAGAAAAATTCTTGATAGACTGACAAAAGAAATATTACATTAATCCGTAGAACTTAGCAATGATAATACAATAGCATGGGACAGAATTATTATTTATGATGATGATAAGAAACCTGTGGATATAAAGAAAAGGTCGACTCTCAGCAAACGAAAAGAAGGTTGATAAAGCCGTATTAATTTTTAAAAAGAAGGTTAGAACTATTCATAGAACATAATGATAAAAGACTGTTGAACGAATTCTAATATACTGCGAAACACTTTCCATGCTCTCGTAGTCTCAGTGCTTTTTCAATAAATACTATTTCCTTTTTTTTCTAACAATCTTTAAGGTAGTAACTAAAGTGTCAGACACAAATAAACCATATTATGCAAATTTTAATTTCAAAGTGAAGGAGCAGTATAAAACTGTATATTAAAGGTCTTGTTGGTTATCGGTGGAATATCTCTCCGAAAATAAATATCTTAACTCATTTATAACTTCAGAAACGTTTCAGTCAGTTTATCGAATGTAAAAGTTGGTGTTAGATTATAAAATCTACACTCACGTCAAGATACGTTTCCTTTACTTCCATTTCTCTTAAGTCTGTCAATCTAGATAATATCTATGGTGGTCCGTATACCTTCGTTTACACGGAATTTCTTTGTTAAAATGAGAGTTTTTAATACTAACTTTTTATTTATTTCATAACAAAAGTCTGGACTTATTTACAGAAAATTTACTATGGAAAAGGTGTTTACAAAAAATTTACGCTTAAGTCTAATTTTTAAAACAGATTTTATCTATAAAGTGTACGTTGAGTACCCAACAGCTTGAGACACTGGAAAAAAGTATAGCTGCATATCAGGTCAATTCTTTTTGCTGGACAACAGAAACGAAGAAAACACCAGGAAAAGAAAGACAAAAGGTTAGTATTTGCTGAGTAGTGTCCCATTTGGAAGTGAAAACAAGGTACAGTGAAGATATATTTATGAATCGAAATGAATTTCCAAGAATAATATGTATCAAATTGTATCACGTATTCTCATGAGTCAAAACGCTTAACTAAACATAGTATTAAGTAGATCGTACCGTGAGTAAGTGAACTCTATGTGTTGATAATGAGCTACCAGACAGCCTTTGTGAACTTTATTTTAGGCCACCTATCAGCAAAGGCAACAAATAAGCAGCTGAAACTCAAAGAACCTACTTTCACACTAATTTTCATCTCTTTAATCCAGAACTTCATGCATTATATTAGCACATTACTTTTTACTTCTGCATCAGTTACAAACGTTAAACCTATTCCATGGTGAAATGCTCAAGCTTTCCCCCACTTATCAAAAGAAAGGGAAGAAATCGGTCATCTAATACATTTGATCTAATTCAATTTTAACCATCAAAAGTAGAGTTTTTATAAGTAAAATACAACTCCGTGGAATTAATACAATCTAGATTTTGCATTTAATAAAACCTGAACGAGTTTTTCAACTGGCAAATCCTACACATGTTTGTCAGCAGTTCAATGGATGTGAGTTGCAGGTTTTAATTCCAAGAGGACCCTTGCTTGAGAAAAATATCTACTAATTAATTTCAAGCTTAGCTTGTTGACCTTGAACTTTGTTGACTTGTTAACTTAAAATTGCTTTTAGTGCACGTTGATTTCTAAGTTTTTAGTCATGTATGGCGTTAAAAGAGGGCTTAAAACCTTGAATATTTTAATTGAAATGCATTGAAAAAGACAATAAATTACTGTTATCACTTTTGATTATGGGATGATGTCTCTCACACTTACACAGTTTGACCTCGAATTTCTCATGTCTGCAGACCTCAGTAAATCACAATTCAAACAGGAAAATCTTTGGAAGAAATGTGGATAGCAACTTGGTGGATGTGCTCCTCCCGAGGTGAATATTTGCCATGAAATAATGGAATGCATATTTGGAAATAGTTAATATGAAACCTATTATACTGACTGGTTCATTGTCCAACTCATTTTTTTAACGGTCATTGAGTTAATAATGTATTTTAGGAATTAAGGTTAATTACCGATATCTTACAGCCTGTTTACGCAAAGATTGTCTCTAGTATTTCCCAATTAAGTAACATATTGTCACCTATTGAATAAATGCAAGATTCTTTGTATTTAGTGTGATTTAACTGATGTAGAGTACGTTTACTCTGAATGCACTATTAGGAAAATAATTAAACTTGCCAGGAATGTAGTGTTACGCTTCTCTCTTATTAGTTAGGCTAAAAGTTATGCTACTTAACTTCAGACAAAATAGGAATGGAATTAGGTCATATATAGAGAAAGTGAAAAATTACGTTGTGAACCCGCTCGTGGAGATGATGATAGAAGCCTTTTATCTCATTTGTAACAACGATATAGGTAAACCAACTACAGTACTAATGAAAACAATAGTAAAGCATTAAAAAAGAACCAGTTTTGGTAACTGTTAAGTGATAAGTTCAAAATTAGCCACAAAGTTAAGTCAGGGAGAAGTTATTTGGGTAGCGTAGTTCATGATTTTGAATAAAGTTGTGGCACAGTCACTTGGTTGGTGAAGGCAACCGTAATACAAGTAAGTGTAACTTCATGCTCCAGATTTGTATATGAATGTGTACTATGCACGGAATTGATGACTGTTTTCTCCTGTTTCCACATGGATAAAAACAAAATGTGCATAAAGAGAAAAAAACTCGAAATTAAGCCATTTAAGATGAATAAAAGCTATCAGAAATTTAGCGACTTTTAAGAAATTGGAGGTCCTTCTTTCCTGAGTATTTTCTAAAGCATTTGATATTATCATCCATAAGAAGACTAATACGAGTATCTTCAGTGGATCTAAGAACTTACGGTGCTTGTCAGCTTTGTATCCTCACAGTACATATTACTAACACAAATGTCTACATGACTTTTCCTCTTTTGATGTTGCAAATGAATTTTTTTAATGAGTACCAACAAGCACGAAACGTTGGCCTAGGACTTCAACTAGGTTGCCTCCATATACCTTATATCAGTCAAAGTGCTCCATCATGTATAGGTTTCCCAATTTGGTGAACATATAGTGATAAAGCATCAGTAGAATTCAGTCCGTTATGAATGTCCATGACTGACATTCTTAGTAAAAGAGATAATCCGAATGTCAGTAAAAGTAATCCGGACTTATTACTCATATCAAAATCAATTTAAATAGACCGGAAACGAGTATGAAACCACTTGATTAGACCAAATGAACTTTACATGAGTAGGAATCTAGCATCATCTATACTCAGGTACTTATTGACGAGTGGTCACAAAACCACTGCTTATATCTACATCTCAACTGCTTCGCACTATATCTGCCCAAAGTTATCAAACGTGACGGTAATGCTCTGAGTCAATCGCATACCAAAATTATGTTCAGAAAATAATGAATGTGATCCTCTGTCTATCCTAAACTATTTAACGTAGCTGAATGATTGAATATTATTATTTCTTTGTGCTTTATATTACAACAAACACTGACGAGTAAATGACCGCTGTAAACCACGTTAGTTTGTTATGTGACTGTAGAAAACTATGAAGTAATATCGTCTTGCAATATTTAACTTCGTAAAAGCCTACTTAAATTAATTTTGGCTTGCCTGCAGTGGCTACTCAATAGACTCCGCTAGTAGTCAAAGACATTGTGCTAAATTCTGTTGTAAAGTCTTACATGTTTCTTCACAAATACCCGCTGACTGTCTCACGTATTATGAAATATATTCCAAGAAGTGTTTTCGTCAACAAAAAATTAGTGAATATTTTAGCTTCGTTCAATCAAGATCATAATTAAAGCATGAAAAGACTATGTGGAGCTGAAATGCATTGAGTAGAATCTCTAAGAAATGAATAGTAAATTTTCCGGGGTATGGAAGAATTTTATTTCGTTTACTTCATATTTTCACCGGATTGTCCCCTGTTTGTCTAACCACGAAAAATTCACTTGCTACAAACGTAGACATCAGCTCAGTTTTATAGGTCATTATGCATGACATAATCGAATGAATGTCAAATGTACATAGTACGCTGCCAAGGCAGTGCCGTTAACTCCACTAATGAACAGTTTTCTTTCAAGTGTTATGGACAAGATAGATCTTTTCTGGGTGTTAGTTTATTCACGCTTATAAGACTCATGATGCGCAAAGTCAAAAAGTAAGCATTTCTACTGACTACGTCTAAATCCTAACTACTGCTCCTATTGTTACCCGTTGGCGGCCTGCTTGTAATTTGGGCTATCAAATTGACCCATCGAACACCTTTCATCAAATTTTCCCCTATCAATTTGTTTTAATCATTTAAATATATTCTTTGAACGCTCCATGTACTCTTGCACATTTTTCAACTGTTTCCAACTCTCCACTTCTCAGGTCAATAACAAAGGAGAGAAAAAATGTTATATGGAAATGGACTTTACGGTGTGAAAAAAGCATCGAATTTCTATCTGTCAGATGTCTAGCTTGAGTTGCAGACTTTTGCACCGTCTGAATGAACCTCCAACAACGAAATTACGCTTGCATTTCTGTTGATTCTTTATCATGGAACGGATACCCATTCTGAACCATTTGGATATTTTACATTGTTGCCTTGAATGCTGTTATTATTAACATCATTCCAATGTAATAACAGTTTCGTTTGAAAGTTTTGTTTTGGAAGTGAATTTATTGAAAAACCACTTGATAAGAACTCCATACTGTCATACGTATAGTTTGGAATAAAGCGATTATTATTACTATTATTATTATTATTATTAAAAGGTGAAATGAAATTAGTATTTACTGTATATGAACAGAGAAAGTCTGGTTTCTGCTAAATAGAATGTTATGGAAATATTATACTGGAGGGAGCATTGTGAAAACGAAGATAACCAGCCGGTTCACTCTACCTAAAATTTGTCTCATCTGACAGCTAAACATTTACGTGTTGCAGAAATAGAGCCATTTTCAAGGGTTTAAAATCCTATGAAGCCTATAACCGTCATCTTTCTTAGTGTGTCAATCAATTTCATGCAATTTATGACCAAATACAAGACAAATTTGTTGTCTAAACAAAAATGCTGAGGTGCTGAATTTTCCTGGTTCTAAAACAAGAGAGGAATTAATGAGACCTCGTAAAGACCAACTTAGTAGTATTTAGAAAGCGAGAATGAAAAAGATGTATGCTTTTTACCAAACAATAAACATTTTAGAAAATTACTAGAAATATATTTTCACTGAATGTTTATACACAATGGTGTTTTTTAGTTTTGGTAATATTTCGAGCAAAATTACTGCCCAAAATATTATCTGAACTAAATGACATCATTGTGTGTAAACATTCATTAAAAATATATTTCTAATAAACTGATTCTGTCCACAGTGCAAAACTTTTTCATGGACATAATTTTTGAAGGTATTTAATAAAGGTAACTCTAACGAGAAACTGAAATTATGTTGAAATTAACATGGAAAAAGCTGATGATTTATCACAATATGCATCAAAAATTTAATTTTGTGGGAAATATAATGTTCAAAATGAAATTTTCTTCACTGAAGTGAAGCCTGACTATAAATTACCAGTACAACTTTCGAGATTTACATACAGCAATGTTATAGACTACACATTTCAATGTTTATACCTTAACATAAGGTAGAGAATATGAATGATAAGGAAATTTTTTCATTGTCCACTGCACCATTATTTTGTAAAGTACAACCACTGTATAAAGCGAACAAGGAGGAACAGATATCAAAGTATTAACTTCCTGGAAGCAATAAGTCTTAAGTATGTTTGGTTAGCATAAAAATGTCAGTCCAGTCAGTTCTAAGTCAGCATTTTCATAGGGCAGCTATCTTTAAAAAGAAATTAGCTTCACTTGTACAAGTCTTCATTTGCATCCATGACATTATTTTTTGCTTCATCTGATAGCTACAAACTACTAGTATGTTGAATGCAGGAACTCAAAAGCATTTACTCAGCGCGTATCTAAGTGGAGATATAGATATTACTTGAAATCACCTGAAAAACCTATATCGTAAAATATGCTTTCAAAAAAGGAAAGACGTTAAGAAACTAAACGAATTGAAAACTGAAGTTCATTCAAGAGTTCAAGTTCTCTGCAAATCTGTGTGTGAGTAAACTATTTTTAGCCAGACTATATGAGGTACAAGAAATGGAATTTATTTAGTTCTTAAGTAGAACTGTAAAGCTGTGCCAATTAATCTTATCTTGTTATTTTGCAATATACTAGTTACATAAAAAGTCGACTACTTTACAAATGTTTTCATTTATCTAATCAGCTGGTAAGCTGTATTTCTATCTGTTAGTGAAATAATTTCACCATTCTAAGTTTTTAACTACTCCGCAATAAAACTTGACATCTGTAGTCATTCAGTAGTGTTTTTCTTTTTGGATTGTGTTGGCAACTGTAAAACAGCTGACTTACAATTTCATTAAAGTATGCAATTTACTATTAGAATGACTACATTATTGAAAGCCAGTGACCTTTAATCATATATTTATGAAGGACAAGTCCTCTTATCTAAAGAATTATAGTAGGTTAGAATTTTAAAGTGTGATCAAATCGCTAACCAATTTACGTATTATGCGGTAATATGCGGTGTGAGTCCCTGATTATCAAAACTTGGGTTAAGCATAATGTAATAGGGTCATGCAACAACATTGATTAAAGTTTACTTAAGAGGTGACAAACAACTGAATCTCAAAGCTTGGTTGGTAGAGCTTTGGGTCAGTAATGCAAAGGCTATTAGTGCGAATTGTTCTGTGAAGTAAGTTTTCATTACACCTTTCATCATCATCCAATATCAGTAATAATGGGCTGCCAGACCATGGTCTAGTCAGATAGTCCAAACGATAATCAAACTATACTCTTTCTCTCCAATTCAGATCAGTTTGGACTGGAACGAGAATATCTTGTTAAAAAGTCAGATAGCTACATATCAGTAAACCGTATGAAAGCAGGTGAAAACCCTCGTTGAGTGAAGCGGAAATTTGGTGAACAACTGGGTCTCCAAGCATAACTGGTAAAACTTTGGCCCTGTTATTAAGAAGTCGCTGGTTCCTGTTCTGCTGCTATCAAGGTTTCTGCTTCAACTTTAATCATCAGTCTATATCACCAAAACGTATTATGTAATAAAAAATCAAGTAGTGGGTTAAGAAGTGGAATAAACGAACACTAATTCCCTTGCTGAAATCAACATCCAATTCGTATGACGTGAATGACGAATTACTCACTGGTCAAGCAGGAAAATGAACATTTTGTGTTAAGGTTGAAGGAAAGTGACTCAACCCATTAAAAATCAGTCTGGAAATATCATAACTGCATGCAGATGAAAGTAATAATCACTTAATATAAATTCGTTTGCTTAATGAAATGCAGATTGCAATTAGATCAAGTGACATTCTTCTGGATTTTTCTAATTGTAAGGTACATAATCGAAAAGCTGGTGGCTAAGTGGGCCGTAGAAATACTTTTCGCACACAAAACTTTTATTTTTTTATTTGTGTCAACGAGACAATTACTCTTGAGGAAAGGAAAACAAGCATGCAGTAAACGTTTTCATCGAAATCAAGTCTTTCAAATTTTTTTGGAGTCTTCTCGAGATTTATGGTAAGGACCATTTAGTCTGCTTGACATCCAAAGGTGAGATGAACTATCTGCTACAAGTTTATTACCAGACTAAAGTCTGTTAGCTGTAAGGTGGAAAAGATTTTAGTCAGAAAAGGGTTTCAAAGAATGACTAGAAGCTTATTTTAAATGAGGAAAAGTTAGCTAGTTTATTGATCTTTAAACGGTTATACCCCTTTTTCGAACGTCTTAATAGAGTATTCATGAAATTTATGTAGAAATTCTCTCAATGGAGTGTTTTTACGACAATCTGAGTGTGCTTAATTTATACACTCTTCTTATATAAAATAGTGAATTGCAGTAATATACTAAAAGAAAAACAGGGAAAAAGGAAAAACGATGACTGTTTGGCAGTAGAATTTTATGATATCCATTACGAAAACCTTTTTCTGTTGAATGCTTACACAGCAGCATTTTCTGAATTTGTCTTGTTTGCAGCAAATACTGTCATTAATGAAGGTTGGAAATTAGTTGGCATTCTGACTGTCTGTAGAGTACATATGGATACTTATTTACATTAGATAACTGGTTATTTTCACTCATCTTCCTCTGATTGTTTAATTTATTGGGTCTGATTACTGAGAATCAAATAACTGTGTTTCTGTCTAGTCGAAGTGGTGATTCCTTTATGTGACTGATAGATTTGTAATCATAAGGAACGATGAAACTGAAAACTCTCAGAGTCTCCGAAGATGCATCTTCACATGAAACATTTTCATCAGAGATGCAGATAATAACAAGCATATAATCTTTCACAATCTTCTCTTTAATGGAGATGTCAGCGGGAAAGTGAGAAATCAGATCTGTTTGTACGAAGTAAATGTTGAATTACAACAAACAACATCAATCTTTTGTAGGTGTGAGAGAATAATGCAGCGTTAGAGAACCTGAGAAAGACAAAACTCCACATTATTTTAACTCAAAATACAATGAAAAACTTGATTTAGAAAGGTAAAAACCTTTGAAACTCATGAAAACAATCATACTTATTTTAATAATGGTTATCTCAGAGGCCATGTTCAGCTTATTATCACCCCTAGCAGTTGTAATAGCCTGTGAACTCATGAATTCACTTAGAAGGGTAATATATAGGTTAAATCCCACTATTAAAACAACAAAACGTCAGATACAAAAGAGACTTTAGCAACCACCAGCAATAATATGTCAGATACTTTGAATTTCAAGTGGAAAAATTCATCAGCATAAAATTTACACAGAAAATAAGTTCAACACATCGATGGGTTCCGCAATGTCTTCAGAATAAACAGTTCTAAAACCGATTCTTGTTGGTGAGTCAGTGAGCATCGAAGCATATTAGTTCTGTTTTCGTGTTCAAAAAACAGCCAGTTACTCACATACTATTACTTTGGTGACTATTTTGTACCATATTGTGTCACAATTTTCTTTTTATTTGACAAGTAGGGTCCTATGTACTCAACTATCATTTACATTTTTTCCTCTGAGGTTCTCGATTTCATCATATTTATCGTTTTCAGTATTTCTCCTCGTTATTGCGAATTTCACTTAGTCTTGTTTCCAACCAAGCAGACATACACAATTTGTTCCACTGTTATATATGAAGAGGGTTTCTAAAATTGTAACATTGTCAGCTGCTGAAATACAATTTAGTTCTCATACTTCGTATATGGTATTCGATTTCCCTCTGAAGTTTTCAATAAACAACAGTAATCATTTTGCGAAGATCTCTATCCTGAACTCAGATTAGCTGCATATTTTGTTATTAACCAAAGTGCGTGTACACTGTAAATTATCACAAGCAGTAACGAACCAAACAACTCTGAGAATATTAGTCTCTGTATATTTTAGTGCAAAGTGAACGATCAAAGAAGTTCCGTCAATTGTTTACAAAGTAGAATAGACTGCTTATGGATGAATGTATTCTAGTTTTGCTTCTGATAGGTAGAAAGGAACACCTCCGAATCTGGCACACATATATGAATCCATACAGCATCCTCATAAGGAGAGGAAGTTGATGAACGAGAGACCCAAAGGGATAAGTTAGCTGTAAAGTAAAGAAATGGCGACTGCAGATAAACTTGAACAGATAGAACAATAACTTGCCTAAATTCAAGAAACATAGTATCAGTGAGTTCCATTACCGTTGATTTTGAGACGTGGTTGTTGTTAGGATACAGCTTAGGAAGTTTTCAGTTCACAACATGACTTAAGCTGATCCAGGATGGTTAGCCGTCTGATTTTCTTTCTACACAACTTTACACTGAGTTAACGCTGTAACATGTAGAAGTAGTAGTAATCTTGACTAAAAGGTTATCGACGAGTAATTTCAGTGTGTATCTTCAGACCACACCGTAACATGGTAAAACTCACAGTATTTAGTTTATGCAAACGTGAAAAAATATAGTGATAAGACTAAATCAAAAATATATTGGCACTTTAACATTTAACATAAGGTTCCTTGCAGTCCTGAGAAAAAATTTTTAACATCGATAATCTTATTGAATGATTGATGACTGTCAAAGTTATTTTATCAATGGTTATGTTTTTCATCTATTTTAAGAATATTTTATTTTACATGTCATATTTTATTCTTGAATTAAAGTTAATTATATAAAGAAATGCTTTCAGTGAGTAAAAAAGAAGGGATCTTTAAAAGCAGAACAATAAATGAATGTTAAGACGGTTGTGCTGTTTCATAAACCGAATACTGTTTAACTGTTCACAGACTACTACTTTTTATAATCATTGCATTTATTACATTTAATGGTCTCTTGAAATATAATGTTGAGTCTTTTGAATAACTTTACTCATTTAATTTTATTGATAGTAAGTTGAGAGTTGAATAGCAAAAGTAGAGAGGTTTAAAATTACTAAACTATGTCTTGAAAACGCGTAGATAAAGAAGAAAATGAATAACTCGTGAATTCACTTTGAAAGGTGACATTCTTCTGTTTCAAATTTTAGGTTAAAAAAGGTAGCAAAGCTGTAGCGTTTGTGCATTCTGAGAACTACTTCCATTGGTGATTAGTAAGTTTAAGGCTGACTAGTTTGGTAAGATTGAGAAACAGGGCATTTGATCTGCCTTTATTGATTGGCAAGTGAATGAAGCCTCTATGTTGATGAGCTACTCTCAGACTTATGTAGTGGCCTTCCTGCTATTTCCTTCATTTCTACCTGCTATCCAGACGCTGTTTGAGTTTGGTATGAGATTGTTTGATCCATTGTTGAGGACTCTGTTTAAAACCAGTCTGAACACCAAGCAGTGATTTTTGATTTCCTAGTTGTGGAAGAAATTGCTTGGTTCTAAGTGTATTATGCCTAAATTATACACATTGTACTGCACATATTCGATCAACTGCTGTGTTCAGTGGGTCGGCTAAAATGTCGTACGGAAATCAAAATGTTTCACTGGGAGTCTGGCACTTTGTTGTTTGCTGTAACTTTGACCAAGCTTAATGAACACTCAAACCAGTCCTAAAAAGATAATGCAGATAAAAGTTATTTTGAAGACAATAAAAGCAAGATTGGAGTAAAACTCGATGAATGTTGAACATAATATTTAATCATACACCCTTTAGAATTAATAAAAGAAATATAGAGGTATCTATGTAGTTTAAAGAGTGACGAAATCCTACTTTCAGTACATTAAATCCAAATGACTACAGTTTAGCAGAATTATGATATTTTGGCGTGTATTGGAAGGAATTCAAATGCTCTCAGTAATGAATTACGTAAATTGATTGGTCACTGCGGAGTAACCAGCTTCATGTTGTCTAGTTCTGAGTTCTGATAGAATTTCATTGACAATTTTGCAGTGTGGCTGTCAGGCCAGGTCGAGGGCTGTCCGAATAGATTGGTGGTAACGTACCTGACTGTTACACCAGGTGATGCGGTTTTGAATTTCAGACGGGACGTCATTTCCACTGGGGATGCAGATATACCTTGCTAACGAGCACGAAACCAGTGTCCACGGCTCACTGCTGATTGCCTCTATCCAACTAACATAATAAAATATGGGTCTTTTAAATAGAATTGGGATTAGTGATTGCACTTTTTACGAACTTGTGAACATGACTTAATAGTTATGAGTACGGAATAATGTATGGTTGTTAACTATCGGTTATCGGTAATAGCTACAATCTCCTGGTTGATTCAAATTCACCTACCTAAAAAGATTTAGGTTGAAAAGATCAGTTGACTTTTTTGAAAACGAAAAAATGTCACTGCATAATACAGTAAGGAGGACTGCTAGGACTTTCATTGATAATGTTTACAATTATTTAGTAAAGTACTGTCCCGTGGCTCTTTTGGTACATTTATATGGTGAAAGATATTATCATTCACATGATAAGCATCAACGTACTTTAATGTGAATAAGTAAAACAATGAGTTATTCTCTGTAAATTAAAATTTAAAATTGAACAACAAAGTGAATTCAGTGTACTTCATTGAAATTGGAAAGATTGAAATACACTATTAATTTTTGCATAACACAGTATAAATTGATATTTTTAATCAGAAAAATAGGTACGTAGCTAGCTGGATACCCACACTATTCACTACCTTGAAAAGTTAGTATAAGTCCACCGATTTTTCAGAAAAAAAATGGAAGAGTGAGACAACGAAATGCAGTCTCATTCCGACTCACAAACGGCAGTGTTTATCACTTTTCATGTATTCGGATCTCTTATAAACCTGAACAAAGCAAGAAATATAAAATTTACAGGGTAAAATGATATCGTTTAATTTTATAACTGCTACTGAGAAAGGTGTGGTGTTGATATTTCGAAATCAAGCAAAACAAACATTTTAAACAATATTTGGAGGAGAAACTGATTAATAATTCAACTTTTAAAAAACTATTAAAAGGTTCACCCTCTTCGTTCATGAGTGGCTCATTCAAAATTCATAAATCAAAAGTAATCTTGAGCACTATTATATCAATGAATGGGTAGCCTTGTCACAAGTCTGTCAAATAGTTGGCACAATCAATAACATCTGTGTCTAGTAAGTTGACTGTAAACAATTTGAAAGGAATCATTTTGCGTTCACAAGAAAGAGACCACGTAAGTGTTCCAGTCAGCCTCTTATGATTATACTGTGTGAATGCCTTGTTTACAAGTTTGCCGGAGGGTAAAACACTCGATATGATTTGCTACTTTCCAAAATCAGGATGAAACAACTACTACGTTTTTCCACAAAAAGGTGTCTAACTCCAACTCAGTAGCTAGCTTCATGAAGGGTTCATATATGAGATCTTTTGTAGCAGACATCTTCATGAGTTGTCCAAAAAAGATATGGCCAAGATCAGTCATCATAGGGATGACTTGTTGCCTCAGGTAACCTCATGGGATATTTTTCGTTTATAATGGTATGAACCATGCAATCAAGCTGCTCTACGTTTCCAACGACAAATTTACGATAAAATATGAACATTATAAAGAGTTAAACGACAGAAAGAAAAGTGATGATATCATAAGCTGAACAAAACTCGAACTACAACAGTTTTCATTCTACTAGCTGCCAGCATGAATTAATCGCAGGAATTTGCGGCAGAGGTACAAGCTTGAGCTTTGTGAAGAAGTTAAAGGATGCTTTGGATACTATTGAGTGGTGTATCGGAGAGAAAAGGTACCCATAGAAGTTACTTGTGAGTCACGGAAAGGAGCAGGTTAAAACTATTCAAATAAATGTCGGAGAGAAGCAAGCTTTGTTCACTTTGCACTCAAAGAGAATGTGATATATGAGAAAACAAATAAGAGCATTATAGGGTGACTGAAAAGAAATTTTCTTGCATCTAAACGAGTATCAGAATATCATACTGTTTAGTAAGTGAACTAGTTAAAATTAGATAAATATTCTGCTTGTGCCACCTTCAACTGCATTTGTAAACTTATATGTAGTTGAGGTAGCAAGTACATTGGAAAGACTGAGAACAGGGCGCCTATTCAGTTCTCTGAGGACATTCTTAGGAATTTATGCTTGAAAAAAGTAATATTCTGGCCTGTACAACAAGTAGGCATTTCACAGATACAGGATATCAAGTTAACACTTATAGTACTTTAAAAGTAGTAAATATGTCAAAAATGCTCAAACTAATAGTCTTCACAGAAGTGAAGGCTATAAACGCTTTCAGTGGAACCTGTGGATAAGCGAAGAGAAAATGATGAATATGGCACTTAAGTTTGATCTAACTTCATTTTAATCAATTAGTTCTTAATTTTACTCACCTATTGACTGTGCAACTCATTGAATTGATCACAATCGTATGGATGCCGTTTCTTTGAATTTCACCTAATCTACTACCTGGTAACAGTTGTTGTTTTCCTTTTATTTTTTACCTATATGTACAATACCTGAAGCTTCTACCACACAATTTACTAATAATAAATGATTCTGATAACTTATAACTTTTTTCGTTCTCAATAATTTTGATTCCTAAATTTTACATAACATCATGAGCTAACATGAAACATTTCAAATTTTGTGTTGATATAATAATTCCAGATGGCTGTTTTAGTTTTAGACTGGATGCAGCTGTTTTATTAGTGAAATAAAATATTATCATCTTTACCTTTAAATCTAGTTTTTCTTGCTCTGTTCAAGTCTACCATTTTTATTCTCAATAGCAGGAAATGAAATTATAGCTACTATCGTACTATGCGTATAAATGTGGATGATCAATCCAGGTGAAAACTTAAATTACAGAATTAATCAAAATGCAACCTATCATTATCGATAATATGCAACATATATGAAAAAAAGCTTACTTTATCTGTTTATGACTCAGTCAGACCTGTGGAATCTCAAATAATTCAAGCCATATAAAATCAATCTATACATTTAGGATAATGGTATCTAATATGTTGACAGCCCACGTAAAATGAAACTGGAAGTGGGACAATTATTTCACTAGCATAGATATGTCATGTACACTCAGCCATACACTACTTTTATTCCATAATTATCATATTCTTAGTAAATGGGTGACTTTAAAGGCCGTTCTAGCAACTAACGAAATAACCCATTAGGTTGCAGCATTTTAACTGGGGAGACTTTTTATGGGATTTAGAAACGTGATTAGTTGTTTCATTAGTTGCTAGGGTGGTCTTTATAGTAACTCTAATAAACTACTAATCAACTTCTCGAGTGAGAAGCGTATTTTCATGATCTATTTTTGTTTTGTCCTCCTGGAAACTTAATTGGTGTGGAGGATACTAAACGTTATCTGATTTAATTGTCAAAATTGTTTTCAGATTCTCAAATGTAAAACTTAAAAAATATAACGTTTTAATCAAACTAACTAGGCATATATGCATATGAAAAACAGTCTCATTTGATCAACTCTCGTAAGTATTCTTAATAATTGTCAGTTGCTTGGAATTGATTTACTGGAACAGCAACGAACTGTACTGGTAGATAAATACTGAGTAATGTGCTGACAAGATATTTAGACGTTTTCTAAATAAACACTGCGTATTTCTCACTCAGACGAAGCATATTTGTGGACGTTAAAATTCATAATGTAATGTTTCTTATCTAGTCGTGGTATGCTTCAAAAAGACGATGATATCAAAATAAAGTTTGTTCCGATGAATTTCCGATTACAAACAATTTTCACTGTCTCGTTTACAGATCTCATAAGACATTCATGAATTCTAGGTATGTTAACTACACAGCCCAAGAAACGGGACACTTCCAGTTTATATTTCCAGATGACGGACAATGTCTGTAGCATAAAAGAATGATTTTTGTCTTATTGTATTCTCTGAACTAAATGGTTTAATCTGAAAGATTTCATTATCATTCATAGCAGCAGCAATAGCTAGACTTTATAAAGAAATGCTCTATGAGCATTTATCTATCACTAGCTTAGTAATTTAGCCTGGTAAACTAGAGTGTAGTTTCTTATTTCAGTTATAATCTTGTCATCTCAACACGTTTTGATTGACTTTCCTGGTGACTTGAAATCCAGACTTCTTGTTGCTTTTAGTGCTTTAGTTTGTTAGGAAGATTGGGTAGTTATCAGTTTGTCTAATAAATGCTGACTGACTTAGATGTCAAACTACCGAAAATTTCTCAGTTTTCTTCGTACTTCCCATTTGAATTCATGTTTATTATTGCCTACATGAATTGAAAGGAACGAAGATGTATTATGATGCATCTAGATTTTTTGCTTGTTGCCCCTTATCAACAAGGCGTTTCTGTCGCCATGAGGAAACGTTTATTCTCTGGGTGATTCTAATCGGTTTCATTCAGTACTGAAGTCAGACACATTACCACCAAGCTGTTTACGTTGTTGCTGGCCAACTGCGGAACTAGATCGTGTACACGACTCAGTCAGCAAAACCGAACACCTCAATACAATGCAAAGTGATGTGAAGCCACTTAGCTACCTGGTCACATTGTAAACTTGATAGAGAAACTTCGACGAATGTTCAACACCAAGCGCAAGACTGCCACATTAGTCGTTCACTGGTAGTCGATTAGTATACATATTCGTTTATTTGGTAGAATACATTGATTCTGTATAGCGTCTGTTACTTAAATCTGATCAGAATACTGCTGCAAAGCAGATTACATGGTTAATCCTCAAAGGAACAGGATACATATAATTGGGAACCAAATGTTATACGTATGGGTCTGCTAACTAGTCAGATTCTATTGTTTTATCTGTGTTATTTATCGAACCCTAAGTTTTCAATTTATTAGTTAGCCTACATTCTCAAAAGTCATCGAAAATCATCGAAATTGAGTTGATGTGAATGAGCATGAAAACACGGCAATTTGATAAGTCTACCGCATACAGGTTGATGTTTAAAAAGTTGTTGAACACTTCAATTTTAGTGATCAGTAGTAATTGCTGTGATTATTGACAATATACATTCGTCAAAACTGAAAAGTAAACAAAGTTTAAAGTGGATTTTCAAAAGTCTTTTGGAATCAATCAGAAATGAAGCTGTGGTATATAGAAACTTATTCTAGGAAGCTTTCCATTGTATATCAGTTAGGAAGTTAGTCAAGTACTATTTGTTTTTATCAATGACAAAAATATATAGAATGAAACTGGTTACTTTCCTGTGACCAAGCAGTGTGCTTAACATGGTCTAGCAAGAAGTCATTAGCTTCTCAAACACTTTAGTGGTAATGTCTCTTACTACAGCATTGCTTGAAGCAGGTTCAAATCTATAGGAACATATAAGTATCCTTGATATTTAAGATGTACCTTGTTGACCAGTGCCGACAAGCACGAAACCTTGGTCCAGAGCTTCCACCCAACTAATGAAATGTGTTTTATTTATAAATAATTAGTTGAATTGCAACCTGGAATTGAAATAAGCTGCTTTGTGACCATGGAGGCAAAATTTTAATAACTTGGGTTTATTTTCCTACAATCTAATCTAATCAACTGAACAGGAATTCATTTTAATGTAAATTGAAAGTGTTTCGAAAACCCAAAAAAATTCTTTATGATGATCAGGTAAATACTCCGCAGCTTTTTCAACACTAATTACTCCAATTCTAATAAAAGTCAAAGTATTCCGCTTGTGGCTTACGCAGTGACCTTATTTTGATGTTTTTAACACATTAGAACCATAGTATTAACATATATAATGATTAAATCAAAATTAGTGCTCATATTTTTTCAGGACATTCGTTATAACTATTGTGTGGATAGTTAGAACTAGCATTCATGCCTCATACATTCTTGTTATACAGAACATTATAATAATCTATGTTAGATTTTCAGTCTTTGGACACTACACTGATTTTATTCTTGTTTATCAGTTAGATGAAGTTCATCTTAGGTATCGACAGTAACATGTAACTGAGCTGTCCAAATGCGCATAGCATATTAGATGAAAAGCTCTCTGAACCAGTTAGACATGCAAACGTTTTCTGAAGTTGAAAATAATTTTTGCAGATGAACTGGATTCAAGCACATTTCATGAAATTTGAGTTGATTACGACAAAGGTTTTTACCTATTCTTAGTGTATCATTTATAGTACCAAACCTTAAAAGTGATGTAACCAATATATAACCTAACGGATTTTGCAAAGCGGAACGTTGGGTAAATCTCAGAGTTTTTGCGGTCCTAAATTTAAATGCAGGGGCCACAATTCTGGGTAATAATATTATTGATATCTTCGAACTGTCCAATTATTTGCGTTTGCATTTACAACCAAAAGTGCAAAATTTCAGCGAATAAGAATGTGTGACATTTTGAACAACCTGAAAAATTCCAACACAAATTTTGTCAGTTGACATGTATGAATTAAAAATCTTTTAGTCTCCTTGGTTGTTTGTGGGGACCTGATTAGTCCAAATATCTTTCTGTAACAGTACCACACATGAAGTGAAAAGCTGATGAATGTATGATGCAGTTAGCCAGTGTAACCCATGAACTCAAAAATAATACGGACGCAAATGCTGATAGCTGTGGCACTTTGGTTTAGGAAGACGATTTCCAATCATTCAGTCATAGACTCGAGACCCTCTTTACCTACCCGGGTTCGAACAGCAATGTAGTATTATCGACCCTCATATGGCAGGTGTGGCTTATTGCCCATCACAGGAATGAGCGCAAGGCTGTTGAGTGCATTTTATTCATTCATTCATAACTACTAATGATAACTTCACATAGTCAGTCCTTGAATGAAACCAAAACATAACAACTCGGAGAATAGATATTACAATACTCATCAGAACAATTTGAAATTTCGGTATGGATCTCTTAGAGGCTTAATAGTTTTTGTTATCAAAAGAGTTTTAAGATACAAAGAGCAGCAAGTTGATACTCCTTTTTGATGAAAGTTGTCGTGTAACAACTCGCATGTTTCATGAGTCCACCTCAACAATCTTACTCCAAAAATGCGCTAGAACACATAAAGTATTGAATATATTCCTACTGTAACCCTCTTTCAAAGCCAATAGTTTATTTAAGTAGCGATTGCTACAAAAGATTATTCTACTGTTATCGAAAAACTTTAATGAACTTAAGAAGTAATGTGGTATTCCTACTAACAAATATCATTCCTTTTCAGAAATTTGTTTCATCACCGAAGTTTTCTTTCAGGTGAGTGAATAATTCAAAGCCAGATAGGCAGATTCATACGGCTTAAATAATTAAGGTCTGTGAGTTGTATTTATTGGACACAATAGTGCTTAGGTCGGCCTCAGACGAGTGAAACAGTTATCCAGTGTTTGGGCCTCTGATCTAGTTCACAAAATCTACTACTGACATTGTTCTGTGAAATATTTCTATAAACAGACTCTTTAGTTTCTGCTTTAGGCGGATGGCCTATGAGTAAATTTTTTCTGTCTGTAGTAACTAGATCCGGAAAAATTATTTAGGCCTTCAAACTAACTGTAGAAGGAGAATAACAGCATAAACTTCTGATGGGGCATTCGTTTTATATTTCTTATTCTCTGACAGTGAGCAAGACAACGCCTGCATAGGCTGACTTTAAACAGATTATGGATGAAAGCAGAATCTATAGTGAGTCATGTTTGACATGTTCTTTCATCAAGACGCAGCTTCAGCTCTCAATATTAGGCGCAAGCCCGTTAATCATATTTCTCACTATTCCGGATTAGGTGTATATCTCCAAATCGTTTTGCACAAATGACTGTAAAAGGGTTCTCAGTAGACCGGACAATACCTAAATATCTGGTCATAACAAAGTAAAATAATGAGGATAACCTTTTTGTACGATATTGTTTTACTAAACAACTCAATAGTAAAACCCGCACAATTTGACATTTGTTTAGGAAATGATGATACTGTTGTATAGTCAATAAGTGTAACGATCACAACTACTGACGACAGCATTCTTCGAATTTCTCTTTCGTTATTTGACTCTACATAACTGGAATAAAGAGGGTTGTATGATCTCAGTCATTCAGTGTTAGTATACTGTTATGCACATTTATTAGTATGAAGGCTAACACGTGCTGTCATTTTAAAGCATTTGAAAAGAGATTTCGTTTGAAAACGCTTTATGTCTTGAGTTAAAACACTTAAGGTCTTTCATATGGTTATAGTTTTAAGGTGATGCCGGAGAATAATCACAAAGATGAATGATACGAAATCAAAACATCATTGGATAACAAGTGGAAGAGAAGAAATAAAAATTTTAACTCAACAATTGTTCAGTTTCTGTCACAAACAAAAAATAATTCAGAAGTTTGCTTCTGTTGACCTTGATATTGTTTCATTTTCTCTTTGCCTGTGTTTAAACACTTTTGTAAAACATTTAACAATTATTAGAATATGACCACTAAATCTTTTACGAATTGGTTGTATGAAAACAAATAGACTAAATGTACGACTGAGGTAAAATAACGTACGTACTAATCCAGTTGTACTACGAATTGTTTGTGCTAATGTTGTATAGCCTTTAAGTTGAAATTTATAAAATAAAGTCATATCTAATATATTTACCATTGTCGCTTCAACCGACCAGATAATTACAAGTAAAGTTAATATGTGCTGTAGATTACTTTTATCGAAACCCTTAAAATTTTTATTTGAATGCTTTTTTCTTATGTAGTGAATCAACATGAGAATATAACACGTTGTCATGGTTATAGCTGGTAGAATTAAAAGTAATATTAGGCATAAATAACCGAATACTAAGAGTTGCTGACTATGTATGTTGTGTGCTGGATTAGAACCGGCAGCTACACACTGACCTTGTGAATCAACTTGAACCACGACAGTAAATCTCAAGTTAATTGCCATTACAAATATCATTGCAAAACAGTAAGATGTGAATACAGTGTGTGGATAATCCAATATGTTTTTATTTGGATAGAGCATTTGAAAACAGCGCTCAATCAACATTGTTACAGCATTGTACTTACAGAACATGATAAATAAATTGTACATAAATGTACTACTCCACATATGACAGATTATAACATTTAACCATAGTTGATCATTTTTAACTACTGGATAAAATGCAAACAGAATATAAGCAATTGATGTGAACCATTCGAAAGTCATCTGTAGCATTATAATTATACTGAGAAACTGTGTCCCTAAATTTGCATCAAATATATAGAATATTAAAATTGGATTAAGGCAGGTGTTAATGAAAGAGATACCAAGAGAGGTGATATCAATTTTATCTGCAGCTACGTTTCGATTCTTTAGCATAGAAATAATATCATTTTGTGCAGCGCACATCTTGAATTTGCTTCAGTTGATTTAGAAACGAATACTTCTTTTTGCCTCCCCTTGTTACCTGCTTTTGTAGTAATTTTCTTTCACTGGAATATGGATAGGAATAGAAATAAATAAATATCACAAAACAATATCGTCACTTCAACTTGTAATATCGGTTCAAAATGGGAGAAAAGAATAAGTGAATAAAAAATATCCAATTCTTTTCATTTCATGGGACTTATGAGTTTGTATACATCCATCTGTCAGTTATTCATCTTGATTTAATGAAAGATAATTCAAAACAGATTTCAATTGGTTGGAATAGGTATACTGAAAAATTTCTGGGTAAAAGTTTGTGTATGTTTAGAAGAACCAGTGAAGTGGCTACAATTTTCTCTTTTCATTGAAAGGTATGCACAAATTATACACGAATCTGAATTTAGAGGCTAAAAAGTACATGATTAAGGTTTAAAACACTTTCTAACCACTCCATAGAAATAAGGAGTATTTTAAAAAGGTTACTCAGATAACTTATTGAAGTCTGTTAATTGTTTACCTTGTTCATTGAAATAAACTGTTCTATTTGAATCATTGTTCTTCTACTCACACCATCGTTATGACCTGTGGATCGCATAAAACCAAATGATCGTGAAAATTCAGTGCTTATGCAGATCATACAATTGAAGGCACAAACATTTAAGTTAGTTTACCGACATATCATTAACTTCTCGATAGCAACGGTTCCTGAAGTTTTTTGTTGACAAACTACACATCTTAGAGTTATTAAACTAACTGTTCTGCTCAAAAATTAATTTCGCATATCAGAAAATATGGTCATGTTACTGAATTATGTCTACACTAAAAGAACTTTTTGTTAGAAATTTATTTTTCAGAAATAGTCGATTGAACTAAAGTAATTTAAAATGGTCACAATAATTGAAAATTGCAGATATTAAGCTGGATTCAATCTCCATTAATCAGTGCTCTTCTTATGTTTGGCACATTCCGCTAAGTTTTGAAACAATATTTACCGAATTTGTGAGATGACTACGAAAGGGTCAACGTGAATATACCAGGCAAAAGAACAAACTATGTAAAGCATCAAATGTAACGAACTTTTTAGGTGAATCTTTATGTTAAGTTCATATTTATTATCAACAGTCGTATGTGGGGCAGGTTTGTGACCACAAAATAGTTATCATGCAATATATAAGCTATAGCTTTATCTATTGGAGTGTTATTTTTCATCTTGACATATAACTAAATGTGAAGTCTTGAAAACAGAAAAACGTTCCGTTATAATATGTGACCAATTTGAACATTACACACAGGCTGTATGAACTATGGTGACATTTCTCGCATATTAGTAGTTTTTGTACTATCTACATATATTATTAACGAAAAAAACTTGTGTATTTATAATCTTAAGAAAATGATTCTAGTTTATCCAGGTTAACTGGCACCAGTCAGTGGATCTGTAAAATACTTATACGTGCTGAATGTTTCCAGTGACATAGCTAATGACCTTGATGGTAAATTAACCAGGCGACCATCTGCTGTTTAAATTACTGACAAGTATCACGAAACCTGTGTATCGATGTGTTTGGTTTCTGACCAGTTGTAAATATTCCTGCCTCATGACAGTATTTAATAATTCCCTAACAAATGTTTTGACCTAACGCATGAATTACCACAATAAAATACCTTTTGGAGAGACTTTTGTAAGAAAATATCTATTTCCACTCTAAAAGGCAGCAAAACAGCAAAACACCTTCACAACGATGTGTAAATAAATATTTTAGAAACTGTTTTCTTTACATTGGCAAGTCCATTAGTTTGTGGTAAGTGAACGAAGTGCAAGTGCGCCATCGAGGTAACTATCCATCAGCCTAAGATAATGTAAAACAATCATATTCACCAAATTTATATTATGTTGCAATCCAAGCAAGTGATATGCTTTTATGTCGATGCAGTTAAAAATGTCATTACACGAACACACTCTGATCAGTGCTCCAAAGATAGAAGGATATTTGCTGTATGCTATTCAGCAGTAAAATTTAGCTGCCATCGAAGTACGTTTTCTATTCATGTTGGCGAATTCCCTTATTTCTCAACTATTTTGTCAGCTCATCAACCTCCTACTTCTTCAAATAACTGGAGTATATATAGACTGATTTGTTTGCTCTGATATTTTTTACGAACTTTGTAATCAAATTTCCAACTTAGTGCCTAAGATGTAATAACAAAAGTCTGGTGAAAACAAATTTAATTTTTTCGACAGAAAAAACCTCAGGTATGAAGCCATTATTTGTAAAACTTACACGAAAAATAATTATAAGTTTACTGGTTATCAAGTCACTTCTTCAAAAATTTACCAACCTCAGATCTAGTTTATCCCGCTAAGTCTAAATTCATATACAAAGAAATATATCTGTTTTCAAAATACGGACTCATCTCATTCATCTTTTTAAAGTTACATCCTAGTTCCAACGCTCATGAGTACTTGACTTTTCATCGTATTATATTGATGAGTTTCTAGGCGAAAAAAGATTGAGGCACTTTAGTTCTAATCGTCATACGACCTAATTTTACATAACTTTTGTGACCCATAGCATCTCGTAAGTGACACTGACTGTAATATAACCTATCCTCTTAAGTTCAAGTAAAAAAAGAGAGGTTAGTGTAATATAAACGACTAGTGGAAGATTTTTGTAGGAACTGGATTGGAAACATCCTGCTGATCGTGTTTGGCAACGTATACTCTCTCCAGTATTTAGCATACACTAGCAAAGTGGACAAATTGCATTCTTCTCCTAATACGGCTGATTAAACAGTAAAGTGCAAGGCGATACAGGGACTACGCTTTGCTAACCAATGGATAAACTGTGTACTCAAGCACAACACATCATGCTTCAAACAGTTGATACCACACTGAAATTTACACATCTGATGTACAAATATGTATGTATATAGTGCGTATGTCTGATCACACTTGAAAATCTTTTTATCGATTTCATTTTGCACACATCTACACACAAATTCATGTGAGTGTACACGTGACCATCTACTCCGTTACCTACACAAGAGAGCACATACAAAATAGACTTAGGTATATAACGTGATAAACGTATTTCTTCTCTATGCGAGGATTGATTTCTACAGAGAATTTCTGTTTTCATCTTTAAAAATAAAAGCAGCGAATGATTGGATTTAAATTTTCTGAGGTAATGTAAACTGTTTTTTAAGACCTTATTCCATTACAGTGTTGGGTAATTTCGTTTGTGTCTTAAGTTTATTGTTAAACATGATTCGCAATAATTTTATATCGGTCAAACATTCATTTAAAATCAGTCAGAATAAAATGAATTTTTCATCTATACCAAGAACTCTTGTTTAAACATTCATAAATACCACGAGAGATTAGGAATTACAGTTGGCAAAAATGTGGTTATTAGTTTGCATTATGGTGTTCTTGCCAACAGATTTATTCCACAAAAGCCTATAAATGTGTATATACGATTACAATTTTCAATGAGATGTTTACCTGATATTAATCTGAGGTTGGAGTTGTTAGTTATGTGAACACATATACGCCTAGAATTGACAACTTGTAAAAAAGAAGCACATGGTCTTTGCCAGCTGATAGTTTTACTGCAGCAACGGTAAAGCAACCTCTTTTTTGTCTATTATTGTCTTCAGAATATTCCCATTTTCGATTCATTGAAATGCTTCGTTTCTTCTCTTATTTTTCCTTTGAATAGTAAATAAGTACTGAAAATCTACAACAACATTATGGAAAAATTAATTGAGATATTTTTCGAGTTAGACAAAGATAATAATGAAATTGTTGACAAGCAAGAACTTGTCAATTATTGTAAAGATAAGAAACTTGACATGAAGATGGTTAATGTAAGTTAATAACTTATTCTGGATATATATTTATATATTTTGGATTTGAGATGAAGTTGTGCTGACTGGTTGCTATCTGTCACCTTGAAGGTGCCAATCATTCAGTAACTCATTTTTGCACCTGTCTCATTTTCAAACTAAATAATTTATCATCTAATTCGCTTTGATATCAAGATAATATTTATCGCTGTCTGCAATTGGTTGACAATTCACCGAAAACATGGAGGCAATGGACAGACGTTTTGTCCATGCGTAGGATTTCTAATCTTTATGCATCGTCGGGGACCCACTGACTAAGCGTAACAGTGCTGCATTCTTCAAACCGACTTTCATCAGAATTAAAGATATAAATTGTAGTTTTTTTGTTCACTCAAAAAATTAACTCAAAAAACAAACACTGTTTAAAGTTGTCTACAAATACGTTTTAGAGTGTCTACGTTTGATCATAACAATCTTTTAATATATATATATATATATATATATATATATATATGAACAATGGTCCTTATTACCTTACATCACATTGATTACGTTGAGTTGTAGCATACTGAACTTCAACTGATCAACTTTTTATACCGAGGTGTCATGCATGAAATAACTGAGATCATCTTCAAAATGATGCTATTTACCAAAGGATACTTTAACAATACTGTTCAGTACATTCAGTCCGTAAAACATCAGATGCACACGTTAATCAGAAGATAACAGATGTCTTTATGTCAACTTTGAAACTCAGTGAAGTCTGTTGACAGAAACTTGATACTTAGGTATCCTGACTGCAGCAACATTTTATGAACAAGTCTGCATATTTTGATTCCTAGCGATATTGATTATCTATAAATGATAAGTACAACTCATAGTAATTAATAATAATACAGTTTTACTCAGTTTCATATGTTTTTATCGGATTATGTATATCAGTTATCTCTCATTGGTAGTCAATAGACTGCAATACGAAATTCGGGAGACAAGATACAAATAACTAACCTCTGTTTCTCACTACAAACTATTCATTTTTAACTAATATACGCTCCACAATAGGCTACTGTTTATCTTCTAGGCTTAACCGTTGAAATATCACTACTATTTAAAGATAAGCAAAATACAGAAGAAGTACAGATTCATCAGAAGATCCATAGACAGGATACGGACATAAATATGGCCATTTTTTACCTTTATATTCCTCAGACACTATCATTAACAGAAGTTTTAAACGAATTTTCTGATCAACCACTCAATCATTTGTATATATATCTAAGGATTGCATCAAACTACTCGTCTCACCAAGAAGCAAATACTTCAGCTGCTTAACCTCTCTAGTTTATCTGAAATTTTTCTTTCGACAACGATGTTCGCTTATACAAAAATCTCATAAGACAAAGAGTGAGATTTAGTTATTCATACAATTCGGAATAAACTGAACGGCTCCGTAATAGCTTAGGTGAGTAGTTTTGTTTTTCTACTTTCTCATTAGTCTCATTTAGAGAAACAGGAACAATTAAATTTATCTTGAAGGAAGTAATAATTCAACTTCACTGTAAGGATGGATTTTTACACCTAAATGCGAACGATTGCCTACATTTTCCTTGTAATTTTTTTAATTTTTTGATATACCAGGGAAACCCTTAGTTACTTTCTTAATCAGTATCCTTTTAGGTTAAGCTTATATGTTACCTGAAATCACTCGGTCTATAGAAGAATAAAATAAAAGGATCATTTGAATGAGCTGTTTCGTGTTCATTTATAACAGCCAAGTTGAATACTATGTATATTTAATAAGCTTCACATACTTACCCCATTCAATCTTTAAATAAGTAGCTAGATGCAGCAGCATTCTTCCACTTCCCTTCATATGCTTTGCGTAAATGTATTTTATAGTCTTTTGGTTTGCTGATCTGAAGCTCTGTATAACGAAAACATAATCCCCTCCTTTTTATTGTTGAATGCAATCTTTTTCACTGCTTATAATCATTGAAAACTTGACCGAAAACTCCAGAGGTATGATACTTACACACTTTGTCGACTGGTTGTCATACATGGTATCTTTTATGCGAGAAAAAAATTATGTGAACTTCCACCACAGCAACATGGGTTGATGGATATAATTTAATATTGCAGATGATGATGGATCTACTACAAAACCTAATTCGGATGATTATTGTTTGTTCCTAACAAATGAAATAGACGTAATTTGTAAACTAAAATGTAAGGACCTACGAAAAATGTTACATGTCCAACTGAAGGCATACGTTAGTTGATCCTGAATGAATGTGAAAGTAATTGAGAAGAGATGGTTATTCAATAAGCTTTAGATAAGAGTCGAGGACACTTAAAACTGGTAAATGCTTCCTGTTTAAAAGTCAAAAAATAAGTGTTTTCTTACATGAGACTGTGAACACATGAGTTTTTGGAAGCTTGTTTAGTATCTTAGAAGATAAATAATTTAGTGTTGTTGTTTGATGCTTGTAATTTATTGTTGCTATATAGAATGAAACTGCTGGACCTCTGTTGGCAGATGGCCTCCTGTGCGGATGCCTCAATACTGCAAAACAACCACAATGTTATATTCATCTTGATGACCAGCAGTGTAATCAAGGACGTGTGTTTCGTCCACCGAGACTGAAACTACGTACCCACTGCTTCAAAGGCGGAAACGTCATCAGCTAATCCACTAGGGCACTCACTTACTGGAGTGAAGGTTCATTTAGATGACGTCATAGATTCTGCTGTGATTCACCAAGATGAATACAAAGCCATGAATAATTCAACTTCATACATTGTGTTTCTCTAATATAGGTATAAAACTTGGGTACTGTGGTAGAATTTCATTTCATATAGGATTTTTTTATTTGATTTATAACACAGTGATATAGTATTATTTATTTGATGTTTCGAGCATAAATTACCATTGCTCGTAATCACATCGATGCAATCACACAACTTTCGACGTCTGATTTTATAGTTACGTCATCTCATATGATTTGTTTTTATTGGGAGTAAAACTTTCCATATCTCTGGTATGTGTTGCATCATTTCTATTACATGTGTTGTATGTTGATTCGAAGAACAAGGGTTCAGTAATCAACCTCTCTCCCCACCTATTTATATTCCACTCAAGTACAGTGGATTTATCCCACCCTAACGTGTGGTTGTGTGCGAGCATTGCTGATCTTATTCGAGTCTGTCATTCTGTATTTAGCTAAATTCCTATATTCGGCTAGTCTAACTGACCCTGACAGGATAGTCTGACCTATGTACTTGACCACATAGTCATTAGGTGGAATTTGATAGACTAGGTTATTCTGCCTAATTGGTTTTATAGGATCCTTAAGCCAACAAACTCACTCAGAGATAAGCTTTGTTCATCAAATCAACACGCAACATATGTAGTAGAAATGACGCAACACTTATGCCAGAGATATGGAAAATTTCACTCCCAATAAAAACAAACCATGTGAGATGACGTAACTATAGAAATCAAATGTCAAAAGCTGTGTGACTACATTGATTTGATTTTGAGCAATGGTAATTTATGCTCAGAACGTCATCAAGTAAATAATACAATGTATTTCTGTTTTTTTATACTCCGTAAGTATTTTACATTTAAACAACATATCCTCGTCACTTTTCACTGGAAAAACCTCACACGTCCTTATGATTACATCGGTTCTCGTCAAAACGAAAAAAAATTATTCATAGTTTTGTTTTCGTCATTATTTCTATATGACTGATAAACTAGCGTTAAAAAATATGGTGAATCATATAGAGATTGAACAAATATCCATTCCAGTTTTGTCAAATAACTTATTAATTTTCCTATTCATTGTCTTTTTAAGCAAAACTGATAGCAGTAGCATAAAACGAGAAAGTATCCGCTATCTCAATCATTTTTTGATTTATTTGGTTTGAATCCAGTAAGCTGTGCATTGCATTATCGCTATATTTATTCATATCTGAAGTGATTGGCAACGTACTATACAGTTATCATGGGAAATGAGAATTGTTTCGTCGTATAAAACTATGTGAAGTGACGTTTCAGTTTAGAAAAGGATACTATTTTGAAACTGAAGAAGTAATGCTTCACTGTTAGTTATGTGTAAATTGTCTCAAGAGAATCTTTTCCAAGCAGATTCTCAGTTCACAGAGTTATAATAAAACCGTAACATCCACATCTAGATAATCCTAACTGAAGATAGTGGGACTTAGAAATGCTAGCTATAAATTTTACTTTTACTTTGCTGCATAACATGGTTTTGTAACATAAAAGTACAAGTGAGTCTTGTGATATATTTTCCAGCATGAATTATATCACAATCATGTGATATGCATATCAGCCCCTATTTGTTAAACTATGCTGACAAGTGCATACTGGTTTCATCTGTGTGTGTTATTCCCACCTAGTGAGTTTTAGTAAGCAAGGTTTATAAAAATGTAAAAGAGATATAAAAACAACCGCTGAAGGGAACAGCACCTTTAAAATGGTCAGGAATAATGAATTTTCAAACAAAAGAACTATAATACTACAGTTTTACTGATGCACAACTAAAGTTGATCATTCTTGATGTGAAATCAATCATTCATTCTACCCGGCAAAAAATGTAAAACGCTGAATATGACTTCGATTTAAGCTATATCTGAGATATCACTAATTCCGTAGATAGTAAAAAAATTAATGACTTCCGCTCTTACACACACAAATGTTCTTAGGTAATACTAAAATTTTAGGATAAGAACCAGTTACGAATTAATGTTATTGCTTGTACTTTCCCGTCGATTGTCGGACTGAATTGATCGGTCGCTATTAGTTTACGGTTTCCTGCGCGGAAACCATGATAATACAAGTAATTTTAGTCTGAGAGTAATGGCGAATGACGGCTAGCAGTGGAGTCTAGGATGCTAGTTCTGTCTTGTTTGGGACTCAGCTGGACACACCTACCTCCCAGTGAGTGATGTTGTGCCCCCTAGAACTCAGACTCTGGACCTCTCACTTCAAATATTAAAGCTTTATCCACTAGGCCACTGAGATATGATGTAAGGTGTTTCTTGATCCTAATGCTGGTAAGACGTGACTAACAAAGTGAAATTAACATATGGGGATAACAGATCTATAACAGGGTTTCAATTGGTGACTGTCTGTTGATTACTGGTTTAGTGATGTAGCGGCTAATCTGAAAAAACTTAATTACTCAATGAACTTTGTTAAAGATTATGTGGATGAATGAAGTGATATCAGAAATTTAGGTTTAATCACTCAAGTGATTACGTGTATTGATTATGTAAATTTTCAGCGTGGTTGGAAATCGTGAGTCAACATTGTCGGCTCAAGTAGAAACTTGGTCTCTACTATATTTGAAACAACCTGTTGAAGACCATATTCTTGTAGATATTTTGCTTAGAAATTTTGCTGTTCCTCATATAAATTAAATCTTTTTGTTCATAAAATTTTCTTATCAACATCACGCCTACAAGAAAAGTACTTATTTAATTGACACTTCACAGACTATGCCAAAATTAACGATTCGATTATTCAGATGCAATGAATAAATAGTCACATGATATATCATATGCTGTTCTGAGAAGTTTCTGAAACTTATTTTAAGCACCAAGATAAAGTATGAAATTACTGTTACTATTGTTATTCTTGCTATAATTTTTGAAGTACAGCTCAGCACACCGTTGAGGCCCCTCGATTCATAAAATTGTGGACAGTTACGTTCACAAATATTTATGTTTAAATCATAAATAACGTTATTTTATTACTCATACATAGTTTATATTACTAACTTACACTTTACCTGTAAAGTGGTACAGCAGGTATAAAATATGGTTGGAAATATTCATTCGTCAGCATGATTTTCATAAGATCTTACATCAGTACATATATACATATATATATATATTTTGCGGTTAATAGGGGTTCGTTTTTAAAAATAGCATTCATTAGGAACTAACATCAGTTGGAGGACCCTTTATAACATTAATGTAATTAATAATTCTTTCGTCTTAGTATAGTACTTCTCCGTAGTACACTCCCTTGATCCGGCCAAAGGTCGAATTTAGGACATTCAGCTTTTACAGTGAACGGTTGACCATTCAGCCAACGGGTCGGAATACAATGGTTAACAGTTTCTGACTTCTGTAAATTCATCACACTACATGACTACCAGCCTAGGTTTTCGGTTAGCATTGAACTTACCTTGCGACTACTTGACTCCACAGGTCACGGCGTCTCGTGTATACGATATGAACTAACTAGATTAAGTTCTATAAAGGCCTAAGACAGGATATAGAAAATGCGTTAAATTCTGAAGCGAATAAATACTTCAGACTTTAAGACAGTCTAACTAGTATTACTGACTGAATGCTCTGAATCAATGTATAGGTTCCAATGCGCACCATTCTTAACAGCTCGTCGAGATTCACATCTTGTAAAGAATTGCAGTAACTGTGATACCTACTTTTTCAGCAACTATCAAATTCGGTTTGCAGGCTTGGGGGATTTATTTATTGATCTTAGTTTGGTATCCATCCTGAACTAACATCAGCCAGAGAATCAATGAAAATCTGGGAGCACTAAGGAAGCTGTTTTTTCTTGTAAGGTACCCCTCACTAGTGCGCATCTACAAAACCACAAGAGATCGAACCCAGAACATTCAAGTTCAGCACCCAGTAGGTTAATATTGAGCTACTGGCTCGAAATCTATTGGTCCACGCTTCCTACTTCTATAAAGTTCCATCGATAAAAGTCTTTTGTATGATTGCTAGTTGAAGCCATTCAGAGAGATAGCGCATTTCATCTGAGGCTGGCAGTATGCACTAAATCACCTCAAAACACTGAATGTATACAGAGTAAAATGTCAGTCTGCTACATAAAATGTCTAACCTGATTTAAGAGAAACTATGCCAAATCTTGAGTGAATCAAGGTGAATGTTTCATTTCAGGAATGAATAAAGTACAGTCGATAGCTGCTACCTTGACGTGGTGGTCGGGCTTGCATATCACAATGACCCAACGAGCTATGCTGGTGGAACGCTTGTTCCCTCGAGGTCCTACCATACCAGAAAGGTCTGTTGGGTAGTGGTTAGACGAAAAGCAGTTACCGTCATAGTGTAAATTGCTATACTATGATGGGGGTCTGAGGGCGAAGTCGTACTGCTGCTAGCTGGATGGGGTGTGACAGCAGTAAGGTGTTTCCCTTGGATGACCAGCAGTGCCAAGCTGATGCTGCCTTCTCAGTGGAAGGGGGGGTTAGAAAAGGTCGGCCCCAAAAATAACACACTCCACCACGCCCCACGGTCTGCCGGGCCGGCGGTGTTGGTTCACTTGTCGTTTCCTTTCGCTCATCCGGCCCCAAAAATACAAAAATTCAAAATAATCATACTCAAAAGGCTGGGTGTGACAGGCCTCAAGCAGATGTCCGATGGGCTCTGCGGTCACACAAATCTCTTTCAGGTACCTTAAGAAGAAATAGCCTTCCACGGTGTGGGCAGCCGGGAAGTGTCAACCGCCCTCACAACTCTGTCAGCACCCAAGTTTCTTCTGACTGCTATCCTCCTCCTCCATCATTACCTTCTAATCTTCCTTCACGTCTCTTAATTAATGATGCTGCATCATCTTCAATTTCTCCTACCTCTGCAGCCTTCGACAACGATCTGAGTCCACAGAACAGTGTCCCTGGTCTCCTTAAACCACGCTCCAAATTACATATTGGAGCCTTCAATGTCCGCACCCTCCGTCAAATTGGCCAACAGGCTTCGTTGGCAAAGACTCTAGCAACTCGAGGCATGGATGTGTGCTGTGTTTGTGAGACACGCATACAGGACCCAAGTGTGGTTATTCACCTGACCTCTCCTGACCAATCTGGTGAATCTGCAAAATTCACCCTTCGAGTTTCTGGAGATTCGATAGCTAGCTCTCGTGGTCTTGCAGGTGTAGGTATAGCATTAAGCACCAGGGCAGAAAACTCACTACTAGACTGGATCCCAGTTGATAGTCGCCTCTGCGCTATGAGGCTGAACGGCACAGTGAGAACTAAAAGGAATAGTGAGACTCGCCGTTGTCTCTTTGTAATCTCTGCTTACGCACCCACTGACTGTAGTTCGGATGAAGTGAAGGACGAGTTCTACCATAAACTGTCTAACCTCCTCTCGAAAGCCAAACGTTCGGACGTAGTGGTTGTTGCAGGTGACCTCAACGCACAGGTGGGTAGACTGAGTGAGGCAGAAAGGCACTTAGGTGGCACTTTCGGAATCCCAGCTGAACGTACAGATAACGGTGATCGCCTATTACAACTATGCTCAGATAACCGCCTATTTTTAGCCAGCACAAATTTCAGACATAAAGAAAGGCACTGTCTGACCTGGCGTCCACCGAGCTCGACTCAGCGATGGACACAGATAGACCACATTGCTATTAGTCATCGCTGGAGAGGATCGGTGGAAGACTGCCGCTCCTTCTGGAGTACGTGTTTGGACAGCGATCATGCGTTGGTCCGAGCACGTATATGCCTGCGTCTCAATGGACGTAGAAAAAATTTGGCAACAAAACCACTACGAGTTCTGCTGGACAACGAAAACACCAAAGCCGTGTTCAGTGAGAAGTTGGCTAGGCAGTTATCGGAACAAAAGACTGTCACTCATCCAGAAGAAGCTTGGTGCCATCTTCAGTCTACTGTAAAAGCAGCACTGGAGACTGTAGCCGACTCCAAGATAATGGCTAAAAAGAGCCAGTGGATATCAGCAGCTTCTTCCAAACTAATGGATGCACGTGAATGCATCCCTGCAGGCTCTGAGTACAATGAAGAGCGAGCGCAACTTAAAAATAAACTGACGAAAAGTCTGCGCAACGATCGTGAACAGTGGTGGGCAGCAAAGGCTAAAGAGATGGAAAAGGCAGCGGCGATCGGTAACAGTAGACAGTTATTTAGACTTATTAAGGAGACTGGGGGGAAATGGTCAACAACAGTTAGTGAGGTTATAGCGGAGAAGGACGGATCGGCGATTCACTCGCAGGGAAGGCGACTGGGACGATGGGCAGAACACTTTGAGGAACAGTTTAACTGGCCTCCAGCCACCATTGCGCTGCCCGCTATCCAGTCGGACCCTGAATGGGACATAGAGACAGGTCCCCCAACACTAGAAGAAGTTGAGAAAGCGGTAGGTAGCCTGAAACGGGGAAGGGCAGCAGGACCAGACGGACTACCTGCTGAGGTATACAAGAATGGTGGTAGAGTTCTCTTAGTCAGGCTAACGGAAGTGTTAGCCAGTATATGGGAATCAAATACGATCCCCTCCGACTGGTCTAAGTCACTGATCATCCCAGTCTTCAAGAAAGGCGAGAAGTCCTCTTGTGATAACCACAGAGGAATCAGCCTGACAAACATAGTGTCTAAGATCCTAAGTTCTATAATTCTCCGACGCCTGAGTGGAGCTCGGGAACAGCAAGCCCGAGAAAACCAGGCAGGCTTTAGACCTGGCCGTGGATGTATCGACCAAATATTCACACTGCGCCAGGTCCTGGAACATAGGCATGCTTACAGACGCCCGACAATAGCTGTATTTCTCGACCTGAAGGCGGCATTTGACTCCGTTGATCGAGAAGTCTTATGGCAGTGTCTGTCACTGAAAGGCGTGCCTAGTAAGTACATCACCTTATTGAAAGCTCTCTACTCGAACACTTGTGGGCATGTTAGAGCCTATGGTGAGTTGTCCAGGGAGCTATACTCATCAAGTGGTGTCCGTCAAGGATGCCCACTATCCCCATTCTTATTTAATTTTATCATAGATATTCTTATGGAGGTTTCCCTCTCGTCACCTAATTACAAAGACGTTGACCGGACCACAGGTGAATTTTCCTTAGATCTAGAATATGCAGATGACATAGTCCTGTTAGGTGAAGACGCTGACAAGATGCAGAGTCTTCTGAACACTTTGAGTGGGAATTTGAGAATGTTTGGGATGCGATTTTCACCACCCAAATGCAAATTTTTGCTCCAGGACTGGTCTTCAGCGGTACCGCGGTTAACAATAGAGAGTGAAGTGGTTGAGTGTGTTGACCACTTCACTTACCTGGGAAGTAGGATCAACTCCGGTGGGTTAGTTGCCGATGAGATTTCTGCACGGATACAAAAGGCTCGATTGGCTTTTGCCAATTTGCGCCACCTATGGCGCCGCCGTGATATTCGTTTGTCTATTAAGGGTCGCGTGTACTGCACAGCAGTCCGCTCTGTTCTACTGTATGGCTGTGAAACATGGCCATTGAAAGTGGAAGACATGAGAAGGTTACAGGTATTTGACCACCGTTGCCTTCGTAGTATAGGACGTATTCCGTGGTGTCACCATGTGAGTAATGCAGAAGTTAGGTGTAGAGTTTTAGGGAGAAGAGGTAAGTCAGTCGACGAGGTTGTGAACCTTCATCGACTGAGATGGTTGGGACACGTACTACGTATGCCTAGTCACCGATTGCCTCGTCACACAATGTTGGCTGAGGTGGGTTCAGGCTGGAAAAAGGCCCGAGGTGGCCAGACTAAAACATGGCACCAATGTATGAAGTCTCTGACTGTTGGTTTAAGCCATGTAGGACGATGCAGACTAGGTGGTTGGGGTCCACGGGACAAGAGGAACCAGTGGTTGGAGACCCTAGGTGATATGGCTCAGAACCGAAGTCAGTGGCGCAGATGTATACACACATTATCCTCATCTTAACAACGCTATACCGAATCTCACTATTTTGTCACTCCTCTTTCCTTTCTTCTCATACTTTATATTTCTTTTGACTGCATTCACTTATCTTCATCCTTCACCTCACTACCTTTTTACTTGATGTGCTGATATGAGGTGTGGCAACTCGGACCGTTACGCAGTAATGCCTGGTCCTATGTTGATAATGATGATGATGATGATGGTCTTGTAAAACATTTTAAATATGACCTAGTGTGGCATAAAGGTCTTGAGTAATAGCCAACAAACGATCTAGAACCTATTGTCAATTCCACATACCCATTTTAAGCTATATTTATAAACTTCTTTCTTTCAAAGACAAAGAACAAGACATATAAGTTCATTTTTCTTCATCTAGAGTCAATGAATACATCAATTTCTTATCTAAATTAGAAGTGTTCTAAAAATTATTTCATTTTCATGCATATTTCTGATGAACAATTGCACATTTGTACATATAACATATAAGGAATTGGTAATCTAACAAGTTTTCTAGTTAAAATAACTCAAGCAGCGATAATCACTAATCTGCCACCATATCGCTTATTTGCTATAACCCCGTAGGGTTTTTAAATATAAAACTAACATATCTATATAATCTCAAATTATTTTACTTCTGTGTCAGTAAGTATGCTGCAAACTTGTATCTGCATTTTTCTCTGTTAAATGACCGCTGTGATTAATCACATTTCTATTAAGTAAGTAGAACTATATTACTTGAAATATTTATTAGTGAAAAGTATCCCTCTATTTACAATTTATTGGTAAATTATACGGTAAAAACTCATACAAAGGATATTAATAGTGGTTTACCGAAAAGAAATTATCTTATTCTCATCAATAAGATGAAAATACTCACAAAATACTTTTAAGAATTTATTTGATGTACTCACAAGTAGAAATTAAATTCTTCAAAATTGCATGGAATACCAAAGCATTTTGAGATTACTTAGTTTATTAAAATCCGACAATAATTACAGTGTTTTATTAGTTTCTATAACGATTCAATCCAAAATCACTCTATTGAAAAATATATGAATCTGTGCATTCAGTATTACCTGGAAAAAAATATAGCTTGTTTTTACATCATCAGATTTTCTATTTCCACTCTTCACTGCCATTTTCAATTAACATAATATGGTGTTCAACTTTAGGTGAAACAGAACTGTTGAAATGGTGGGCAATCTTTTTGTAGCTCAGGTGGATGGTCTTGATTTTGTTGTGTTCTCTGAGCTGGTCGATTTAATCGTGTGCTTTCACTGTCTTTTTTGACAGCAGCATCTGCACTAACATCATTATAAAGAGAGCTGTCGGTATATGTCGATGAGCGATTCAGTAGCCTACCCTGATGAACTGGTTTATGACAGATTGTTTTTTTTTGATTTTTGTGTGAAGGACCGCATATTTTTTCTTGTTGGATGTTACGCTGTCTGACCTTTCTGTCATTATTTTTCTGAACACAACAAATTTTTTGCACTGTTGGATTGTTGCTACCTTATTGGAGGATTCGAATCAATGTGAGTTGATTTCCTAAACAATGTAGTTTCGACCTTTCCTGCTTCACTTCTACTGCCGACAACGTCCAGAGACGGCAGCTGGTTGTTTGAATATTTCGTCAATGTGAACTGAAAACGTTATTGGTCGAACTGTGTGTTTTTCTTAGACCATGGCTCTTAGTGATAACAAGAGTATCGTCCAAATAGAGAACCAAAATTGTGGTTTGATGGCTTTCAGTCTCTACATCACGACTCCTATAATTAGTCCTAAGAACGGTTGTGCCTTTGGAGTGCCTTTCATCCTTTTGTATATCTTGCTATTAAATTGGAAGCATGTCGTCAAACAACGATTACTGAGTTCCATGAGACATAAACATTTAGAGTTTTTACGTTGCGGAGTGATTGTGTTTTCCGTGAACGACGTAGTTTCCTTGGCTAATTGTGGTTCAGTTCATGTGTATAATGCTGTGACATTGAAGGATACCATTAATTCATAGTTTTCTATATTTTTGCCTTCAATCCTTTCCAAGAATTCTGTTGGTGAGTTGGTGGTATGTTGAAATGATTTAACAAAGTATTCCAGTTTCTTTGAGAGTTCTCTGAATATGTTGCAAGTTGGATTCCTGGGAAGTGAGGCTACTGGTCGTAAGAGGATGTCCGGTTTATAAAGTTTTAGTCTTCTATAAAACTGAAACTTTGAAAACGCCTAAATAGCACCCTGATGCAAAAGGTGGTGATTTGAAGAAGCTTTAGCAATCTTCTCTGTAATAAACTAGTTTATACAACTTTTCAAGGTGGAATTTGATAGTATTAATTTTTTAAATAAGACGTATACTTAAAGTGATCAGGCTGATTTTTTCAACCTGGATCATTGTGTAAGGTAAATCAACAAGTCAATTGACGTAAATATCATCCTTAGTAATTTACCAGAAGATTTGAGTGTACTGGTACCTAATGCTACATGAACTCATGATTAGAAAGCAGTAGGAACAAAGTCTTCTAAAACGGTCATTGTCTTCACAGAAGCGAATAAAATGTATTAATTTATGGGTGCTACCTATGATTTACTATGATTTGACAATGTTAAGCAATTTTACTCTTCACAAATATCGTTCATTTTTTTGAGAAGCATCCGACTTTGCACTTACTTTTTAAGTTTGAAGCAATATTATCATTAAACATGATATTGCATACATCTTCTAAGCCATCGAACATATCAGCGATGTCGTGGAATTGATATTAAACGCTATTCTAATCCCATTCCTCTCTTATATCAGAATCTTCTGAAGCTATTATGATTTTGCATTGTTTCTGTGACATCCGTGTTTCAGATATCCACTGGATATTTATTTAAACACTTTTTTCAAAGTTAAGTTACCACGTTGATGTAAGCCACTTTATCAAGGTTATGAAGTGACTTAAGTAGTTATTGTAAACATGTAGAGATAGTTATCGTGCTTAAGCGAGTATGAGAGGATAACTGTAGTTTTATTGAATTTCGTGCTTTATCTGGGCCAACACCGGTTGCCAATAAATCAGTATGAAGTCACTTAGTTTAGAAGTTATATTAAAGATCGAGTCAGCAAAATATGTTCATCATTGAAGGCAAAAATTATATTGCAAAATAATTATGGCTTAATTGTTTACATATTGCTTTAGTATTATTTTGAGGCAAGGCTTCCATTGACATTACATTATCTTTATTCGTAGAAAATTTGGCTTCAGGAAGTTAAGATTTATAACCCGTATTTCATATATGTTCCGCCCAATCTGTCTATATAAGAATTCTAAATAAACATGAATAAGACAGCACTGATGTTGTAATTTTGAGAAAACTTGGTAGATACTAGTAATATATTGTAAATTGTGATTTCATTTCACACATTATCATTAAAAGGAGTTATGTATTTATATATCTGCTAGTAAAGATGCTGTATCTGATAGCGAAACTAAAAACCACTTTAACAACAAATAACTACATTTGATCCATCAGTGACTGCAAAACGCCTTTAACTCTAACTGCTAAGGATTCGAACCGCAAACCACTGTTTAAGTGATTATTCATTTGGTATCTACTTTAAGTTCTACTTGTTGATTCATAAGGATTTATTAGTTTCAAAGTGACTGTAATTTTGTTGTCAAGAAGTGATATTAGTTAAAAAACCATTGAAAGCTGATGTAATGAAAACTATCTATAAGCTTATTTGAATCTTTGAGATTATTATGAACACTTAAAAGGTGTCTTAAAGACGTAAACTTTTGAAAAACTTTTTTCAGGAATGGTTGTCGAAGTGTGATACAGACAAGGACAATAAAATTACATTTGATGAATTTTGTCGAGGATTTGGCATCAAGTTAACCGAAATGTAAGTCTCTATTTCTTTTTTCACTGAAGAACTTCACGTTGGTTATCTGATAAGGTTGGATGCAATATACACAAAATTTACTTACCGAAATTCAGTCGAAAAAAAATCATAGGACTGAGTATTTCCAGGTTCATACTTCAGATACAACATTCTAAATTCTAAGTACTTCGCAACATAGTAGGAGAACAAACCTGTGAGGTTAACCACAGGAGATAGAAATTGTTAGCAAACGAGCAATATTTTGTTAACAGTGATTTGAAGTACACTAGACTCAGTCTCTTCAAACATTTACCAGAATTACAGTTAGTTTGCTAAGTGGTATGTTTTGATACGAATAGGCTAAGAAACTAGACAATGCAGTACATTTAATTCAGTATCTACCTAATATTTAAATACATTATCAGAGATAACTCAGTAAGAATTATAATCACGTTAAATGATAAACTTTTTTATATTTTCAAGTTATTTATCCTTAATTTCCACTTTGATCTCCGAATGACTCCCTTTATTGCTAAATAAAGTTGAAAAGGAGTAAAATGCAAGCTATTTTATAAATTCTTTCTTCTCGTAGCAAGGATATTTTACAGCTAAAGAATGGAAAATGCTCACTTTTGTGTTTTCCGGAGCAATTCATATAATTAAATTAATATGTTGTCACAGTCGACAGATATTTGAACAAGTGAATTTTCTCACATTTGTCAAATATATAATCAACAGGCTATTTATTAAAATCCTGTTGAAACCCAGGTCACGTTTCAACTTCAAACATTATTTTTATTACACTAAGATAAGTATGTTAAACTAAGGCTGTACCAGTAAGTTTCGCCAGCATAAGTAAATCATATTAGAATAGAATAATATATATAGGTGCTACAACTTCAGTTTCATTGAATTAACGCTCGTTTGCTGAATTCATGTAGAAGCATTATTGTTGACTTCTACAAAATGGCGGCTGCTTATGAGGATTTGGCGTAACGCTGAGTAGATCATTCATTCCAAACTAGCGAGCCAATGTTTGGCGAATTATTTTAGTCTACCTTATCCCTCAGCTGGTGAGAAATCTGTTGTTATTAGAGTAGTTGCCAGTAATATTTCTGCAACATCTTTCAAACGAATGGTGGAAAATGACAACTCTAATTTGAAGTTTCTGTTGTGATTATGTAGTCAGTGAAGTCATAAATTAATAGCAGATTCAACTACAAAGATGTGTTGAAAAGAAGAAATTAGTGTGGGAAGATAAGATAATCATTTGAAATGAAAAATTGTTCTCTGACTGACCATTCTAAATTTATCCTTAGCTTTATTAACTAGTACCTTACGTTGAGTTAGGAAAGTATCACAGGTTGACAGTAAGTTTAATTTTTATTGGTGTTCCCTTCCGAATTCCTCGATTCATTACCACTTGAAAGTAACGTGTTTGCTTCTAAAGAAATAAGTGAAGAGTTATGTTTAGTCAAGATCACAGTACAGAAGAATAGGGTAGTAAGATATTGGTTTACTTTAGACTTGTCTACATTTTAATGTTTATTACCATATTTTTAAGGCAAACAAGTGTCTGTAAGCGTACGCCAGGTAACTAATCAATATCCTGTTTGGTTTAACAGAGTTATTCAAGGTCCTTACACCTCTCCAAATGAAAAAAATGTAAATTAGATTGAATTATAAATTGGCTTAACCTGAATTTTCACTAAAAACTATTCCATAAAGTTGCGTAAATTCATTTCCTTCTCTGATTAGTAGATTACTACAGATATTCTCACTCTGATGGAATGCATTTTCAAATACTTTGTCCACGATGAACTGACTCCAACCACTATGGAAACGTAAAACACGAAAACACTGTATTTTATATGGTTTATACTTCGGGAATGGAACTGTTAGTTACTTTTCTTTCAGCTACTTGTTTGTTTACTTGCAACAGTTCTACTTTTAATATTTTTTGTCTGATCGATTCCTCCTACGAAGGTAGTTGATAACTTCAGAATGGTAAAAAGTAACGTTTGTTATCACACTTAACTATGTTAGATTTTATTGCAAATAAGAGCGCTTAGCCCGCATTGTCGAAGCCATGTTAAAACTAGTGAGGTCTCATCGTAACTTAGCTTTCAAACAATTTTCAAGGCAGATTGATCCATATTTTAAAGCAATTTATTGCAAAGTTAATTCATTTTGGATTTTTTCTACCGTTTCTGCAATAAGGCGAGTTGAAAAAATTGAAAGAGCTCTGACATGGGATGATACTGCAATTTCAAAACCAACCAATGTACAAATTATCAATTCAACAATGTCAGAAAAGAAACAGGCCGAAGTGATTGAAACTTATCAGAAATTAATGAAAGAGTATGGAGCAGATGAGAAAAGTTTAGACAAAGTATCAACAGGACTTAAAAAGTTTTTGGAAGAACGTTATACAAATGTTTGGCATGTGATCATAATGAATGGTTCCTTTTGGATTAGTTTTTCCCATGAACCATTTTGTTCATTACAGTTTAAATCGGAAAAGTACACGTGTTCTGTTTGGCGTACACCAGACGGACAAAGATACGGTTCATAGGTCTATACCACTAACAATTTTTGAAATATTATCCGTCAAAATTTTACTGTAATTTGTGTTAGCAAATCAGACTTATATTTCATACTGTTATGTATTATCGCTCAGATTCCTTTAACTCTTAGATAATATTTGTATTGTTATGCACATATATTCACTTTTGGGTATTATGTAAATATCATTATATATATCCAACAGATAAAAGCCAATATCTTAAAACGAATTCGAACCGTTTCACTTTATTATACTGTTAGTCAGTAATTCGCTTTCAGATTTCATTGGCTTGTGACCGTGAAAGAAGGAATAAATAGGCGTTTGTAGAGTTCTTCTCCGGCTCAGTAATGGCAGTAATGTGCATGTTAGTAAAGAATGGGTTATGTTTCACTACGTTTTGCTTGCATCTGATATTCTGAACTAAAGTGGTGACTCAAAGATTGATATATTTCAATTCTTTGACAATTCATTGTAAAATTTAGGTCGAAGGGTCTTCTGATAATGCATCATGACAGTTATTCAGTCAATATCTTACAGTTTTCAAGACATATTAAAACACAGTTTAAGCGCTGAAAGATTCATTTTTGAATCTTATATGCCCATATAAGCTACATCTACTGTTCAGTCACTCATATGAAATAATTTGAAAGCAGAATTAGGCAAATTCATTTTTATTACCAGTAAGGTTACAATAAGCTGTTACCGGTTTCATATGGTTACGGTTAGTGGTGATAATTACCTACTGCATGCGACAATTAACTTGATTATTCTTGACTAGGAAGGTTAAACATTTTCACTCTTTTTTGTGGGCAGTAGAACCATCTTTTTGCTGTCAACAACCGGTTCACTGAAAAAGATTGGGTAAGCGCATGCTAGCTTTCTTTAGATTCCTGGATACGTTGATGAAATTTTCATTGTCAACCAGGTATTTGATTTATAAAAATGGCTACGTTTTTCGGTGTTATAACCGCATTTGGTTTATTGAACAAAGAATCTCTCTCATGTTATGCTTTTTAAAATAATACCTATAAGATATAGTCTAACATTTTGAAATTACTCAGGAAATATTTCGGGCGAAGTGACGAAATACAATGACCTATCGACTTTGCTTTACATGGACGACTGTTACTCAGAATTGCCCGATTTCTTCATTTCTTGAGAACTTTAGTGACCGTAATGTGTCATACACCTCTGAAGAAAATGGATTATTGGAGATCGACTACTGGCACAAATCAGTCAAAAAGTTGGCGCATCTGTATATTTGTATGAATTGCAGTATTGTATAGAATGCAGTTTACATCCGTACAGTAAATATCAGAAAATCGTACACCAATTTTTCATATTCAGCGCTACCGTAACCTAGATTGGGCTGCGCACGGCTGGGATTGCAGTGCTTCAGTGATAATAGTCGTTTACTACATCTGTAAATATTAGTGTCTAAGAATAATCGGTGTATTTCGTCACCACTATTATTATAGGATTTGTCCATAATTGATAATGACGTTGTGTAAGTAATTCTAAAGTATAACGCGGTGTGCTCAAGTATTATGGTGATCGTCTCTGGAAAGGTAAATTCATCTTGAGTCTCTAGCTTTGATAACTTGATTAATTTTCGTAAAGACTTCAGTTTCGTCACATGTTTACTGTTAGATAGATAAACTGAAATAAATAAATAGGAAGCCACTTTATAAATGATAGTGTGAATAAAAGAATACTTCCGTAAGAATTATGGCGCTCTGTTTACCACACATTTTCAGCTGGGGTTCAAGAAATCTTACAACTAAGCAGCTTGTAAAGAATTCCAGTTTTGACTCAAAAACTGAAGGCAGTAGCGAACAATCTACAGCTTTATTAATTAATGCGAAGTTTTCGGGAACTATTAAATGTGTTTCGTAGGACTGAACATCCTATTATTCATTGTAATTTTATCTTTCTTCATACTTTGATAAGTTTATCACGGTAGTGTGCGGCTTATTTCTTATTGCCAAGTAGCTATGAGCAAACTTATGTGAATGACTGGTAACTTTCATATCTTCCGTTATAAAATGATTTCAACTGCATTATTTTTCGAAATAAGTAAAGAATACCTAGCACTTCAAACAGAAAGCACCGCACAACTTTACATTTTGCCTTTGTTCCAACCAACGAAGTGGTGTATCTTAGATTTTACACACGAAGTTTTCGTGTCATTATTATTATTATTACATTATTTATCCCTTGGGCTCCTAATGGAACATAGGGCTTCAGTAGTACGTCTCCATTTCAGTCTGTTCGCCGCAGTCTTTTGAACCTGGCTCCACGACTGCCCACAAGCTTTCATTTATTCCTCACATGACATCCTTCATGTCGATTTCGGAAGCCCAAATCGTCGTTTCCCATCAGGGTTCCACTCGACGGCCTGATGTGGTGCATGATGTCCCCGAATGGTCTTCTCAGTGCATGCCTAATCCATCTTCAGTTCTTCAATTCTGCATATTTGTTGAGCGATAGGTTCATGGGTGTTTCGTTCCCAGAAGGATTTCCTTGTTGCTTATGCTTATTATTCTGGCCATCTGATCTTCAGTAACGAGGCAGCTTAGGCAGTTGTTGATGAATGTCTGTAGTTTGTTGGAAATGCTTTTCGTAACGTGCTACGTTTCTGACCCATATAGAAGCACTGACTAGACATTAGTGTTGAAGATCCGGATCTTGTTCACGCTTACTACTGATTGGAGAAGATCTCCACACTACCTTCTCATCTCTTTTGCAATCTAGGCAGCCTTGCTAGGTTAAAACAGAGTACGGACATTCCATGTCCACATGTTTACTTTCGCATTCATCGGCAGAAGTGAAGACACATCTGCCAGTAGGCTAGCCGAAGGCTTTCACCAATCGGCGTCATTTCATCTCCCCGATTCCAGTGAGGAATAAGTTTGTTTTTATTTTTTATATTTTGTCTGTGCTTTGAAGTTTGTGTAGCGGTTGGGTTGGTTTTCCGGGGTAGGGTTGCAAGCCGTATGCCCGACCTTCCCTCTTTACCCGAGCTTGAGACCGGCTAGTAACTAGTGAACTAGTTAACCACGCGAGGTTTTTCGTGTCATTAAACTCTTAAAATTGCTTGGTACGCCGTAACAGTGAGCTCATAGTCTTCCACTTTTCCTACAACACATGTAACCAAGTGTCATGTAATGTGAGCGATCTAAGGCAAGACAACCTGAGTGAGTGTTACTGGAATAAATAAACGAAATATCTCAACTGCATATCAGTTTCTTGATCATTATTACTGCTGACTTATACGAATGAACTGATTCTTCTCTATCATTAGGTGACTCTTCGATGAATAACACTGGTAAGGATTCGCCGACAATAAAGTTACAAACTTTTGTTGATTATGATGGATAATGGCTAGTACTGGAAACCAGGATGGGTGTTACGTTCTATTCGGGGCTCGTTTGCTGGATGTATTTGCCTTCTAGTGATCGACGCTGTCCACATGGGGACTCGGACCTAGAACCAGTCACTTCAAGAGCCATGGCGCTTTCTACTAGTCCAATGAATCACAATAGCTTCTCCTTGTTTGATGGGTATATTATAGTTTTGATATTATAGCTTGTAACATATGACGTCAAAAAAGATGAAGACTATCAGTAACAGTATGGTCCAATGGAACAAATGGTTGTTATCATAACTCATGACTGAGTGGACAACCCTTCGCTATTTTTAGCACGGCATATACAGTTTTTATCTCATTTTAAATATCAACCGTCTTCGGTGCATGATTACAGTCAGCTGACGAATGTCTAAGAGTCAAAAGGATTTATCCTCTATCTTATTGGTAACCACTTCTAAATTCAGCTCTCAAACAATACTATGGTTCTGTTGTGATCAAAACGATAGAACTTCCCAAAGTCTTTGAACTTGACTGTATACACATAGTCGTTAAGTCAAGTAACTTCATTTGTGAATAATTCCAATTGTATACCACTGTCTGTATCTTATAAGTCAATACACTGGATGTTTTTAATGCTTTGAAGATCTTGTCTTCAATGAAACAAATTAGTAAAACATGTAGGATTATTTTTAGTTAACTTTTTTTATTAGTGTTCTAACAGGTTTCCACCTCCGATTTTCGATGCATCTCAATAGGTATTTTTCTTAAAAGTTAATTTCAAGCATTGTTAAACTGCCTAAGAAATCAATACTCTAGTGATAGAGTTTTCCAAATGCGTTAAATTGATCGCAGCGCCTAAATGTCTTCCAAAAGTTTTTGCAGCATTTGGATTCCCTCTGTACAGAAATATTCAGCTTACTTGATGAGACTTACTAAATCACTTCATACTAAAACCCGATTTCGGTAAAAAGGAACGGTAACTAGAGTAGCCATAGCGGTCAAATAAAGGAGAATGGGTGTGCCAGATTTGTCTTACTTGTAACAAACGACAACTGTCAACAGGTAAACCGGAAAGAATGGTTATTTCACTGGATCCAGTAGGCATGTAATTCTTTAAATTGCTATGAAATTTAGTCGATTATAGATAAGCCAATTTAGACACTGTCAATCGTGTCTACCTTGATGATGCAAAGAAATTTCTTGTGAGTGGTAAACTTAATCTCAATCTAGCATTTGACCACAGAATCGTATGATGGATTACAGCTTCTTAATACACTAATTTTCACTACTTAACTTTCATATGAGTTGAAAGAAACCTTAACAAAGATCTCAAAGAAAACAGAAACTTTATGGTTTAATATTATTACTACTTTAATCAGCAGTTTAGTGACCTCTTTTGAGCTAAGCAATATAGATTCGTTTCATCAGATACCCAGTGTCTTACTATAAACCAGTTGTATAAAAAGATTGTGAAGTTATCAACCCTTTTTTCAACCAGTTCATGCCAAAAGAATTTAATAACAGGTGTTACTATGTACTTGTAGTGGTGTAAGTCATTATAGTGGTCACAATAGAAATGAACATTGCATTTGCACCTTAGAATGAATTTTTACTGCTATCAATGTATGCGCGTCTTGATACTGGCCTGTTCATGAGCGTAACTCAATCTAATGTTATTGTCAGTGATATTTTGCATGATGTATTTACAACTTGTACTAACTGCGATTTGTGAGAATTCTGGCAAATATGTTACCATATTCTAAGCACTCTGAGGTGGATGGATTTTTGTTCTTCTTTTTTAGTGAGAGATGATTTACACATTCATATACATACAAGGTTTTAAAGATAACATTAACAGTAACTGACGTTTTGTGTGCACCTATATAATATATTAAGACATCTAAAATGAACATCTATTTTCTTACGGTGTGAAGTAACTTGAAAGCATGTTAAAATATTAGAGCAACTAAACTCAATAAATTCTTCTGTAATTTGTAAAGTGAGCAACCTGAATGTCATACATTCCAATGTCACCGATTTTAAAATTTTATCCTCAAAGCCATGATGACAGTTTCTATTTTAAATTATCGATTATTTCTCTACTGGCAACGAAATGAAATGTTGTTCTGTCTCTAACAAATGGTTCTGATTGAATTGTCATGCAATACCAAACACTATCACAGATAACTCTACTGATCAAACCACATCACTGGGGAAATCAGCACTAGCCGATTTAGGTAACTAAGGCACATACCATTTTTAAAGGCGTAATTATTCCCTTAGTTGCTTTTGCAAAGGTATACAGAACATCTTTATTTCTGGTATGAACATTACCAAGTAATTTCAAGTGGTAGAGCACTATCAGTATTTGTTTTACGCGCAAGATCAACTATATATTTGCCTTTTTAGCAATAATATATTTGAAACAATTAGTCCCTTTTATGAATTTCGATAGCGTAATTAGAAGACGAAGTTTATCTGAGCAATGTGATATTTGTTTAAGTATTAAAGAACATGATCAGTAGATACTACCATGATATATCACCTCATTGACTTCAGAAATCCCATAAAATAGGACAAAGTATAATCTGTCTGTTAAAAAAGCATATTCTTTAGTACCTTTCAAGAATACTGTGGTTTTTATTTCAAGCGGTCAAAGTACAATGGCAAGACCTGGAATCATTGTCACATAGTTTGATGAATGGCTTGGGAAGGAGAAAAGAACTGGAAACCAAAATTTAGTAACTAATATATATTGGGAAAACTAAGGTAAACCCAGCAGTTCAGGATAATGAAGAAACAAATCGGGCAACAAATAGAAAAAAAATCACAACTACAGTGATGGAAAGAATATAGGATATATGAATGCTATTCTCCGGAGATATAGTGCTGAAGTTTAGAAGTTCACAATGTTTCAACTGTCTAAGAAAGAAATAGCTTTCCAGATTAATATGATAGTTTTTTGCATGTTATTTCACATTAATGATCAAACAGCATTCAGAACCAATAATAAATAAGCCTCCCACAGTGAAGCTGTTTGATTGTACTGCTACCTTTTTACTTACTAATCAAACTGGATGGTGTCCTTTGACAAAGAAAACAGCATAGTAGACACAGTTTGGTCTATGGAAAAAAGTTCACATTGAATCGTTTTGAATGCCACTGGGCGTTTTTGAACCAACTGTATTAACATCAGACGCTTTACCCTACGTCTGTGATATCTAATGTTTATATCTCCTACTGCCATTCTATATTCGAATTCGGTAAGTATACTAGTCACTATAACAATCAGATAGCAAGGCAAGTCAGAAATATCCACCTAATATGAAATACGCAGGCATCAAGAAGATTTATGGTGGTCAGTATACCTCACTGAAAATAAATAAAACTTCACATAATATAACCAAGGATATTTATTATTCTCATTCACAAAACATTTAGCGGAAGCAAGTGTAGTGAATACACTCCAGCGAAAACTAACACCTATGAGTGGGCATAAATTGATGCAATATAACCTGTATGGGAGTTGACGAGATGATGCAATCAACTGTATATGCATAAAATAAAACCGGGTGATAATTGAAGGTGAGACAAAAATCTGGACCGCAGCCGGATTCGAACCAGTGACCATCGGTCCAGATTTTAATCTCACCTTCAATCATCACCCAGTATAAAATACTTAACTGCGAAACTCCGGCTCTCTCAGATGGTCAAATGACAAAATGAAACTGTCAATGGTTGTCTGAGAAAAACTTCTAATTACTATCAATTTATTTCAAGAGTAAGCATTCAGTATTTTTGAATATTAGTATTCAGTATGTCTCTAGTTGAACAAGTTTATATACCTCAAACTGTTTGATGCCAAAACATTTGCAACTAGAAAAACATACCTTTAATAGTTATCCAAGGAATGTGGAAAAATATAGCAGCGAAAACATCCAAAACTATAATTTATTTTCTGACTTAAAGGTTTGCTGTGATAGTTTTTGATGAAAAACAGACATTGTTCAGTGTTTTCCAAATACTGGATCATTTATGAATACGGCATCACATCTGCGTCAACTGAACATACATAAGATTATTCATGCTTATCGTGACACTTTTATTGAAATGAACAAGTCAGCATCAGATATTACAGTGTTCCTAATATATAACACTGTCCCAAAAATATTACTTAAAACTGTGCTTCACCTATTCATGTAATCAAGAAGTAGATCTATTTTTGAATAAAGCATGACGATTGAAATTTATGGTAAACAGCAATCTTTTTTTATCCACAGGACTTGATTTTTATCACTCAATAATAGGTGCTGTCAAATAAAGGTTCAACTTCACAACATAATATGAATAACCCGACCGATGGCCTGTCGATATCGAATAATTTCAGAATACCATTCACTTCGTGATGAATAACACCTTAAATTTAATCAATCAGTCAATCCCCGTAAACTCAGTTATTACCAAATGTTCCTTAGTCACTTGCTTTAACATTGATTTTCCGCAGTTCTCACAAGAAGCCATGAACTGTAAAATCAACCATGGCATGTATGTAAACAAGTACTTCGCATCAAACGACCTTCCTTCTGCTTGGTTATATCTAAAGCGTTATCTAGTGAATAATACTGTTCCACTGTGTGAAACACCTAGAAAATCAAATAAATAAAACGCAAAATACTTGAACTGCAAACGTTGAGACGGTTTATTATGTATGTCTCTTCATGATGCATAGAAGTTGAATCCTACAGCATTAACTGTATCAAAGTAACGGTCTAACAGAACCATTCATTTTGATTCCATGATGACTGATAATTTAATTCCATACGAGTTATTTGAAAAGTGTAGTGAAACTGTTGGGACAGGGTTTGGGATGACAAAGTACGCTTTTAATAACTTTAGTGATATTTATTCTTTTTTAAAACAGATGATGTTCAGTGAGGATGATTGATAAAACTTATCCTTTCGTCATTTTATGTTTTCTTGAACTTACCGGTCATAAACCTCACTTTTTGTTTTGAGGTATATAACAATATCTTTTAGAAAAGTCAAACTTCTGGCTGTATATTCAGTTTATCAATTATTTCAACTCAATAATGACAATGTCATACTTTTCCAGAAACTTGGCTTGAATAATGGCAGAGATATTTAATTACTTTTGTGAGTTTCATTCCGAGAAATCCGGAACCGAAGCGATTTTCCAACAACAAATCAAACGCTCGAGTTACGCGTAAAATTTAAAATGCAGGATTTGCTTGAAATTTTATACTTTATGAATAATAACTTTCACACCTCGAATCGTGAGGTATCTGCGAGTTTATCGCTGTGTGTTAACAGTACAACAGCAAGGCTGGGTCCAAGGCAAACCTGAGACGCGCAAACGTTCCCAAGATAAAGTCGAGACACAAGACAAACAAAAGTTCAAGAGAAGCCATAATACAAGAGAGCAACAAGAGGTGATATTAACACTATTAGGAACTGGGAAAGAAACTAATATCTAGAGATCTAAAACGATGAACAAGATAAGATACAACAGAAATTACAGCCAGGTTGAGAATGCACTAAAATTAAGGTAAACTAAGAATATGCTACTTAATATCATATTCAGTAGTATAAAACTAAATAAATAAAATGGGGTAATCAGTAGGAGCTGACCACATACAAAGAATAAACAGCAAGATTTTATCTCAACTTTGTCCAGTAATTAGCCAAATAGTTCAGAGTTATTCCGTTAGTTGAAAAGCAGACAGTATTATCAAAATTTGTTCCCAGCGTTCCTAGTGGAACAAAGAACTTCAGTAGCTCACCTCCATTCCACTCTGTTCCTTGCAGTCATTTCAACCTGAACACACAACTGCCATAAGCATTCATTTCTTCCTCACACCATCTTCTTCATGTCTCCCTAGAACGTACAACTTGTCGTTTCTCTTCCAGATTCAACACGAGGGCCTCACCTCGCCTGACGCATGATATCCCCGAATGGTTGTCTCAGTGTATGCCCAACACATCTCCAATTCCTTCTGCATACTTGTTGGACGATAGGTTCTTGGTTGGTTTGTTGTCAGAGTTTCTTGTTGCTTATTCTTTCTGGCCATATGATATTCAGTATCGAGCTTTGATGGCAGCTGTTGATGAATGTCTGTAAATTCTTGGGTATACCCTTCGTGACGTCCCAAGTTTCTAAAATATATAGAAGCACTGACATGACTGGCATTAGTGTTGAAAATCCGGATCCTTTTCTTTATGCCGAGTTCAGTGCAATAGATCTTCACACTGATTTCCGATTATTGAAGATCTGTCTTTCTTTTCCGATCCTCGATTGGACATCCTCGTCTGTGCCGCCCGTAGTTGAGACGATGCTGCCTAGGCAGGAAGGTGTAAGAAACAACTTCCTTTAGGTTTCTCTCATTGATGCTGACTGGTGCTTATTGTTGTTGTTGGTTGGTTATCCTCATCACCTCCGTCTACTCTGCATTCATTTGAAGCCCCGTTTTCGCCGCCTCTTCTGACAACTTGTTAAATTTTGTCTGTACATCTTCGAGTTTGTGCGACATGACATTAGACACAAATCATCATCGTTGGCGAAATCCAAATCTTCTAGGGTATTTTCGTCGGTCGAACAGCGCATGCCCATCTTCCCATAGCTCATTACGGTTTGCCGCATGATCCGGTCTAGTCCAGTCAACAACAGTCAGGAAGACCATCGGTGATAGTAGGCTGCAACCTTGTCTTACTGCTGTTCCCTGTCTTCACTTGAAAGGCATCACTCAGCTTTCCATTGTGAATCACCCGGCATGTGGCATCATCTAGCATATGGTTGCAAACAGTTCTCCATTCTCATCCATCATCTCACCAAGTGCCTCTTGACCCATGATGAGTTCTCTTCCTGTGTTGTCCGCTCCCAGTTTGACATTCATGTCACCAATAAGAATTTTGATGTCGCCAACTGGGTTGGGGTCTTGTCCATCACCAATTGCAGTTGTCTGTAGAATTCCTCCTTGTCCTCTTGATCCGCATTATTTGTAGGTGCGTAGTGTAGCATTGAATGATTGTGACTTTCCTTCCTTTTGAGTTGAATCTCGCTGTCATGATGCTGCAGGAGGAGATCGGTTCCCACTGCATGAGAGCTTTCGATGATCTTGTGGACATCATGATAGCCACTCGAAAACTCAGTGTGCTCGTGGTGGTAGTCTGGGTAACAATATCGGATATCGGACTTTGCATTTGACAGTTTGGAGAGTCCAATTCCACTCCATCTGTTCTCGTTGATTGCTATCACTTCTATGCTATATCTTCTCATTTCTTTTGGTATCCGTGAAGCCTTTCCAGCTTCGAACATTGTGCGGACATGTTCCTATGTTTACATTTTCTTTCATCAAGAGAGTAGAAGATAAGTCGTTCATTTGGTTTCTCGAAGTCTTTCATCAACCGGCGTCATTTGAAACTGTAATCGAAATACCTATGTCACACTACCATCTACAAACTTTACACATCCTGTTTATTATCATATTTCAGCTCTGATTTTGTTAACAGATTTGATTTTCAATTGTTGAACCTGGCGAGAATTTTCATTTTATCTGTTCATTAGATGTGTCACATTCTGAAACATTGTTATTTACTGGATAACAGTAATAATGTGACACATCTAATAAATAGTTTAAAATGGAATCACAAATTACCGCACTAGCCAAGTTTTACTCATACACTGAAGTGAAGTTATCGAAAAGAGTATGTCTGATCCATATTTGACTGTTTATATAAGGACAAAATGTTTTTGTACACATCGAGTTGTTTTCAACTTGCACAGATCTCAATACGCATCCTGGATGACTTAAACGGATTTCTGTGAAAGCATTTTCGGAATTAATTCCGTGAACCAATTCCATATTATGTTCACCATAAATAAAGAGGGTTGCCTTTCGCCTAAGGTTATCAAAGTTTCACCGTTTCTAAAGTCACTTAGGTACATGTTGTCCCACAGTCAACAGCATGGATGGATTGTTCCTTCCTGTGTGTTTGAGTTCCCATACGTAAGTTAACTGATAAAAGCTGTGGGATGTGACACAATCACCTATACACTGTTTAGTTTTGTGAAGAAGGGCTTGCTTTGTCTTACCACAATGATAAGATTATATTGTATCATATGTTTTGCTAGTGACATATGTCAGCTACAGTCTCAAAACCATGCTATTCTGTTCCCCTCTGTATGCTTTGTTTACTATCTGGCCTTTAAGTTCTACCCAGGGAAGACAGTCGTTGAGAATATACTACGCTATTTTGACCAACAGAAAGCGTAGGAAGTCTTGATATGTTTTATACATATATTAGTTTCATAACCAGTAATCTATTGCAGAAATGCAGTCGTCAGAGGAGGACTTCTTTTTCTGCATGATTTAAGCAACTGAGTGTTTTTTCACAGTTTAAATATGCGATCCACTGACGGCATCTTCTTTTGTTATCTAATCAGCTGGATTTCTCCAAAACACACAGCGGTATTTATCATACTTGAATTGTATAGATAGAAAAGGTTCATGACTGAAATTTGACCAAAACGATCCATCAATAATGAACACCTGCCATAATCCACCATATTTCTGATCTAAATGCTTCTTAACATCGTTAGCTATAGTGCTTATTGACTTTTCATCTGTATACTCAGATTTCAGTATTTCTTTAAATGTCCTTGTTATTTCACATTGTCTTTGTTTCGTCATTGAACTGCTTAAAATTTCGATATCTGGATCTAATTCGGGTGCTTTACCTGCTGCCATATTCTGTCTATCCTTCTTTTCTGTCAACCTAAAGGGAAGAAATCACAAAGCATATAACTGTATATTTCAAAACGGACAAGTGAAAAATAATTCGAAAGAAACATTTGATTGACAAATATCAATATTCACAAGCCTAAATACCTGAAAGATTGAATTTCGTCAACTTTGTTTGTATAGATAATGAAAATCCTTGTTTGTCAAGTAAACGACTGCTTCGTCAGTAATTGAAGAAATCCATCAACTGGTCTGCGAAAAATGAATGCACACTTTAATTGCTGAAAACTACCGTTTAAGCTAAGCGCATGACTCTTCCACAATTAGGTTGCATTTGTTGTTATGTAGCGAAGCGTCAATAAGAAGACACTATGAAGTAAAAACTCTTCTGAGTTGATGACAAACAGAGCATAATATTTAGACATGATTGCACAACACATTTTATCATTATGTATCCTTCTTTCAAAATAAATCCAGCTTGAGTAATTTAAAATCTTTGTTTGATGTTATTCCTCTAGAAACATTGGACACTAGAGATTTGTAGGTTGAAGAAGAAAGACAACATACGTTTCTCAAGATGAAAGTTCTTTCTTGATCTGACAATCATTTTATTATTGCATAGTCTGTGAGATCATAACTCTCATTGGTTTGGTATATTTCCTACAGAATACTGTCTCAATAAAAGTGAAGACTGTAAATACCATCAGTAATACACGATTTAAACTAAACTGTACTTTTCAATCGAATCCAGTAAAACTGTACGTTTTCAGTCTCCAAACCAAAGAAACTAAAATTTCTACAAAATTAAACTGTATAACCAATATTCGAATAAATTGTTTTACTGGTCAGTTCTCGGCACGAATCTAGCAGGAAAATACAAAATCAGTCTTTGCGAATGACTTCAAAACTTCCACTTGTCAACAGATTATGTATTTCACTTTTAATGTTGGGCATAATTCATGAATCAAAAATCAGAGAAAATAAATAAGCACGAGAAAAATATTTAATCGAAGTGTGGGATTTTATAACCACCAATTGCTTCTGAGACCTAATGACACAAATAACAAAATCAATCTATGTACTTCAGACTACCGGATTGCAACTTATGATACAAGTGAATTTTACTAGCCTGATTGTCAAAACTTAAACTGTGATTTCACTCATTTCAAAGCTAAAACATACAAATACCAGAAGCACCGGATGAGGACTGTATCCTTTCACGGAGTGAACAGATTTTCAAAATGCAAGCTACCCAAATCCAAATAACTGACCTTTAAGTAAGGTGATAAGTCAAGGATATGGAAATAATAAGTTCCATCTCAAAAAGACTTAGGTTTTTACTGACCAAGAGTTACATCTAGAAACACGAAACTTCTCTGCTATTTCATTGTCTTCAGTAGTTTTTCACATAATTCTGAACCAGTAACTGAGTGCAGTTTCTTCAAATTTCCGACAACTAGTAATTCTTGTTTATAACTCAAAAATCTAATTGAAAACACCTTTAGACTTTTATAGTATTCAAGAGCTGGACAAAGTCCTGTATAAAGTATTACATGTTCAAACTTACATTTCGTTAGGATTGAGACCAAGACCTTCACAGAATTCCAAGAAGGTGATTTTATCGTCCGAATTCGTATCAAATCGTTGTAAAGTTGTCTAAATTAGATAAACAGATGCATATTGATGTGTCGAAGATTTGTAGATGAATGGGAAACAGTAGGAATATACCCCTGTAAAATCCCATTGATCTCGTAACTCGTGATTAAGACGAAGACCAATCTATTCTTTGTAGCCACTTTCTGCAGTGGTGCATCTACATCTGTTCACTTTGTCAGGCTACAAGCATTCAATTCAATTCAACTACACTTGCAGAATCGTTGTGCAATTCATGTCTGGTATTATGTTAACTACCTGAAAAACTCATGCATTTTTATGATAATCCTACTGTTTGTTGGTGATTTGATTCGGAGAATCTATGCGCGAGAAGTTATCCCACGTTTTCTCATCAATCTATTTTGTAAAACTACTGCCAGGAAATCAGGAATAATCTTGACATTGGACATTGTAGAATATTCCATAATTACTGGTAGAAAGATACAAAGAATTACAGAATTCGACACAGTTGTTCATTGATTTACTATACCACATGTCAGAATGAACAATTAAGGGTAACCATATTATAATAGTTATACTATCTTTGAAGGATTGTTGTTTGTGCATTGAAAAATATGCCAGGCCTAGCAACGGTTTCTTCAATGTTAAAGAACTCTAAGCATGCTGTTAAAAACAAACCATCTGAAGCTCTAGCTAGTGGCTGCTCAACATTCACAGTCCTTAGCAGACATATTTGGCAACTTAATAAACTAAATCAGTATTGGAATGTATACATGTTTCCTTTCTTACACATCCTCTCACGACTTAGTTTTGTTTTATTTTATAAACAGTTAATTTTCCTATTTGAAATATATATCTATACATATGATAAATTTCTTTATATTGTGTGATGAAATACAACCGTTGACCAGAAATAATGCTTTAATATTCTGTTCAGCCACTATACATTCAGGAATGTACAACAAAGAAAATGAGTTCATCGAGTGGCAAACGTTTTCCTTCCCACGATTGTCTCTTCCCTTCGCCTATAATCGTGATTAAAACGAAAATCAAAAGTATTTCTTCTCAGCTCTGTGCAATCTCAATATTGATGGAACAAGCCGATAGTAGATCAAACTACCCCTTAGGATGAAAAGAGGTTTGATAAACATGCAATTACAATATTGTATTCATCTTTGTGACTAGGACTGGGGCCCAGAGTACAAGCTTCATCCTATTTAGGGCTTCTCAACTCGAGGTACTTGTACCCCAGTGAATGATGTTGTTCCTACTGAGACTCGAAAGTAGAACCTACCACTCAAAACGCTAACGCGTCATCTACTCAGTCACTGGGGCTTGGAGCGTGTTTATTAAACAGAAATTACAATATTCAAACAGTTCAGTAATACTATTTAAATCATTTCCTGGGAGAACGTTCACTTGGCTTGTCACTGATATCTGCTGAAATCACTGTTAATTAGGTAGCCAGTATTGATAATAATATGTAAATAATTATTAGCTGAATAAGATTTTTATAGTAGTCTGTGCTTAGTGTAAACATTATTCATCTAAAGTCAAGTTAGTTAATAAAATTCACACCGTACAAATGCATTTTATAATTGTAGAATCTGAAGAGAATTTATTGAAAAGAATAATCTTCTTTCAGATTGTTGACTTTTATGAAATATTTCCACCTAGAGAATGAATAATCGACTGTAATGAGTATAATTATGTGTATCTCAAACATATGTGAATCAATCCATTACGCAGGACTGTCAATCTTTCGATTATGCAGGCTAGTCACATATACTTAGAATAAATTGGTCTACTTCACAGAACTGATCTGCATAAAACTTGCTGACCTTAGCTTCAAACTAACTAAAAGAAACATCCCCATTTTGATAACATCAATAAGTCAAGGTTGTGGCTTAGTATCCGGTAAACCAATGAATTGATTAGCTCAGCGTCGTTACTACTGTTAAACTGACGCAAACCAAGGGAAATGAAATTGTCAGAATAGGTAGAAGTACTGTTTTGGTACTTTTAAACATTATTGTAATCATGGAATTACTATCCATTGTCACACCGTACTTCACTCAGTTAATTTAGTAATTGTTGTCTTTTTTGAGAGGTCATTCATGAATTGGTTGACTACAAATTGTGATTGATTCGTACACCCTGGAAATTCTGTCTCAGCGTCTCCTGTTGAGGAAGTAGCTAACCAGTTTTCATGTAAGATTTTACCAGATTGCTTAAAAATATTATATTGTTGATGTGTGTTGTGAGTAACCTTTATTATTTTCCCTTAATTTTAATAGGTTTTAGTAGATAGATATTAGCATACCACTAGGATCATGAATATCACTTGTATTTTCATGCAATTACTTTGCCATATAGTGGTGTCAATAAAATTATTTCTAGGGTGAAATGATTTTAAAACTCATTTGATATAAGTTCGGCCTTCTAGATCTAATTAAATATAAAGTAAGACATACACTACGTTTTGATGACAGATTTTTAAAAAGTATATATGTTGATTAAATCACTTGAAATCAAGATTATGCAACTCTCAGTTAAGATTTTAAGAGATCTTTATACTAAACTATCAAGAACAACCATCATTGTTGTACTCAGTAATGTTGAATGAAGTTGGGAAGGCTCTTTTATGATGTTAGAGGATCACTGAATCACTTCCTTTGCTAAGCGTTTTGACGTATTGGTGAAAGTCTTATCCACTAAGAAAAACCTTGATTATAATGATCTACCTATTATTGAGCTGTCCCCTATAGCTCATTCCAAATGAATTTGATGAAGACTGAAAAATTAAATGGATGTCTAGCGAAGTTAACAGGATACAAAAGGTACTGATGAATGTTATAGTGGTGTCAAAACATCCAAATATAATTCTGGATCATCTATGTCAAAATCTGTCATTTCATTATTTACTTATTAGATCCGAGACATTATTTAAATTACTTGTTTCTTTGAAAGTATTTTCATACCTTGATAATTTCAAGTCTACTAAACGTATAAGAAATTATTTTAAATTTGTATTCATCAGGGACTGATATAAAATGGAGAACCATAGAAATTCTAGGAGCAACGGATATGATGTAGCTGAAAATCAGTCTTAGTGCAGGAGACATATACACTTTTAGTCATCCTCAAAGTCTATGACATTTTGTTAAGCTTCATCTCTTTATTCTCTACCTCCTCATACACATTCCTTAAAAACTTAGTGTTACTTTTTTATGCACTTTTTCCATGCATGGTGCAGTGAAGTGTGGTAACTAGGACCATGCGTTTCTCTTTGAGGTTTTAGGCAGATTTTTCTGTTTGTTTGCTTATCTAGCAAAACAAAAGCTTTTGATCCTTTCCCATGGTTATTTACACAAAGCGTTTCGTGGTTATTTTATTCAGAGCAACATTCGAGGGTTTCAGTAATAGTCTTCGTGCCATTAACCTTAGTTAAAACGAATAATTGTGACGCATTTGTTATCTTTTCGTGTTTTGCTTGGTAAATATAGTTCCTCATTCACTCACTTTCTAAAAGTTGACAAAGACATTCAAGGTTTTTTGAATGGTTACGAACCAAGTGTATAAAGCACGCTTTCCGTCAGTTCACAGATGTATGAAATAGCCAATTTCGTGTTGTCTAGTCCCAAGTACTCATTGGTTTTTACCAATCAGTCAGCTAGGAAATTAACTGTCGTGGTACAATTTGATTGGTATGAGATCGCGAGAAGAAATCAGCGGGAATTCGTAAACCCACCTTTTTTGCTTGTTGAACGCTTGTCACTGACTGCCTCTAGTCAACTGGATGGTGCGTTTTCTATCGTTGACCACATTAAAAAGGATCAACAAAATTAGGTCGGGGCTTCGTACTAACGAATATAAAATTAGTGGCTTTCTAGTAGAGCTTATGATTGTAGCATTTGATGACGGAGTTTTAAGTCAGTTCCTTCAATATTAATGATTGGGCTTGCAAAAACCCGAGTTTAGGGATTTTTGGTGATTAGCTTCAACCACCTACTTCATAAGAATGGTGTTATGAGCATCATAAAGACCTCAGAAAGAAACTTCTCACGAGTTAAAAATGATAATAAAAATAATTTATAAACTCAGCTACCTTTATAAATAGATTGCCATTAATTTGTGTAAACCTTTTAAGGGCTTCAGCTACTTTCTCTTCACAAAATTCCTTTTGAATTTTAAAAAGCTCAAAGAACCTAGAGTACTCTATTGATATGTAGCTGTAGGACAACTGAACTTGTGCGTTTCTGAAAGGTTATCAGTTCATGCTAATGCCATGTGAACTAATTATAAGTTAGGTAGCGCTAAATATTTATTTGACCCTCATATTTCTTCTCTGATTTCAAACGGAGAACCTATGAGCTCTGTTATGAAGAAATTAGCTTTTTAACCAAAGGTCAGTCATTTTTTGTTTTGATATAGTTAAACAACTTTCGAGATAAACTAGTTTCTTTGCAGTTAGAGACATGTTACACTTATTTATGGTGGTCAAACTCTTATACTTCCTCAAACTGCACTCCGTTGCAAAAATTAATACAATTCAAATACAGTCTATACCCTCCAGGTTTGATCGCCATTGAGATCACACATTATACTACTAAACAACCACACTAGTTTTTCCACTGACGCAGAACTTTGGTGACAAGGCTTCTTTACATAACGTGATATACTATGTCCACTGACTATTCTTTTAAGAAACGTTAAAAAATGTGGCCAACATTTATCAAGCAAATTTATCAGATGTCTAAGAACAAAAATTAAACAACGACTGACGACTGGGGTTATGGAGATTTGAATTTTATAGATATGACTGACAGTTTAGGGAGTCACACCATTTGAGTTAAAAACAGAACATAAAGTCCTATTCGATAGACACGAGAGGGATTTTGTTGTACACTTATAAAAGTTTAAAAATAACTCACTTGTACCATACTCATATCCAGATTCTCTTTTTTGCAATATTTCACCAGCTCATCTTTCTCAATCCTGCCATTATTATTGCTATCAAGTGTCAGAAATATTTCAATGAATTTCTCCATAATGTCACTACAAGTAATCTTCTTTTGGCCAAATTTTTCTTGGTTCAGTTAAAATGATTCACAAAATCAAGATTATGCTTTGACTACGCTAGTTTATTATGGCTTCACTTGATAATTCAATAATATCATTCTAATCCTTTCTACAGATTAACTTTCTTTTTATACGTACGTGACATTTACATTTTAGACAGAAATATTTCTGAACTATAAGTAGTAGGTTCTTCTCTGTTCTTTATTTGTTGATGCTTTAACTTGCCTACAAACTAACTAACTGGCGCAAGTTTGTGCGCACACTGATAGTAAAATAGGTGTGCTATGTGAGTATGTGAAAGTCTGTTCACGTAAATATAATGAATACACAGAGGTATATAATAATAATATAATTAGTCTGAAAAAACACTCAAAGTTGATATCAACGGGGAATCAATTCCATGTTTTTTAAATGTTTTTGAACTACTCAGTAAGTACTTTTATTCGAGAAGAGTACTATCAAGAAGAACAAGTGTCATATACATAGTAGTAACTAGTTGCTTCGTCTTACGATAATACACCACAGTAATGCAAACTCTTGGTTTACCTTAAAAAATTTAAGCTTTAATGGTAACTGCACTGCACGTCAACAATTTCACCATTTCTCAGTTCAGCAAGTCTATCAATTGACGTTACCGTCATTCAGTACAGATGGATATGACAAATCTTGACCCTAACTGAATCTAAGCTGTTGGCTTTTAATAACCATTAGATCACAATTTCATCTGAGAAGTAACTCAAATATAAACGATGATCTACTATCTAAATTGACTGTATTTAAAATTTGACTAATTCAGAGGTATTGCTTAAATTGTTAACCCCGCTGCTTTTGCCTCAGAAGTCATCATTTGATCTAAATTTATCATCTTTACACAAGTAAAAATATGGTTGGAAAAATAAAAGTTGATTTCTCTGATGATGACGCATCCAATAGCTGCTAATTAAGCCTCTATGGAGCGTAAACCACTAAGTTTAAGGTATATTGTATAGAATTTTGGATGCTCACACTTTGTAGAACTATGCAAGTATTTTTCAGGAGTCGTCAAAAAATGTGTTCGGGAGTTAGAAGTAATAACGTCTTGCAAAATCAAAGTTTGGTTAACACTGTGAACTATACAGAATGATACTCTTTCTTACCCATTGGACGATCTGTATTCCAACTGCATTCTTTGAACGACTCTCAGCTGATACGAGACTATAGAAATACATTGCTTATTGTTCTGATCTTGCAAGAACTTTAGATGGACACCTCGTTGTCAGTGATCTAAGATAAATTTGTGCATTTATATTGATATTAGGAAATGAAGTGATGGTGAACCAACTACTGAGCAAGAAAAACATTGGCGAATACAGGAAGTGATAAACAAAAGAAAAAGTACAGTGATTTTTATAAATACATTTTAAGAGAAACAAACTGAAAGTATCATACCATGAGTTTAACGTTTAGCTGTCAACACACTAATCGAGCAGCAGCTCTCTCTTTGTCTGTATTTAGAGATGAAGTTGAAATCCTGTAGTGACAATGAGCTGAGCGGGACGAAATATACTCAAAAGTTGTTTAAAATGTGTATTTTTCCATTAGTGACTAGATATTTGACACAGGAGGATAACTTTAACGGCTAGATTTGTTCTAGCTGGATGAGTAAGTGATTTTTATTGAGTATGCCAACTCCTAAATTTTCTGTTAAACTCATTTTGTTATCCATTCCTACAAAGACAAATTTCCAAGAAATGTTTATCCAATTTACCATTACTAAAAAATAGAAAACAGCTGACTTTATCAAAGAACGGTGTGACCCACCACATTTACAAATAAAGGCAATGAAATTACTCCCTTTCATCGGTTGAAAGTAGTTGGTAGTAGATTTCTCACTCAAGTAAGACGCTTGTTCGCACTTCATCAGCAATACATATCTCTTGAAAAGTGCTCATATTCTGTTAGAAATATGAGTTGATCTCTTTCAAGATGTAATTCACGGATAATGCTAGTGAGCTGTCTGATCTCTGCCTAATTATCTACTTGAATGAAATAAATTCAGTCATTAGTCTTTGGTAATAGTGACAGAAGAGTTCCCCAAGCTTGATAAAAAAGGATTACTGCAGTTGATATTACTAGTGTCTTTTATGAAATCAACAACCAATGAAGCTTAAGAAATGCATATATCAGATTTCTTGCATATTTCATTAGGTTAAACCACAGTTAAAAGCCTCTCATCAAAACATATATGCATTCCTAACTACTTGAAATTATCTTTTCAAAAGTGTACTCATAAATGGAGTCTATTCCTAGGCACTCAGAACATCTTGGTCTTAACCCTAAAGGTTAAATAACTTCTTTCGAATTTAGATTACACTATTATCATCATAATATTCTCTACAGTTTGGTTATTTTCGATCATATCTGTGAAAATAACCCTATTCTCCTCACATTTGAATCGAGTAAAAACAAGAAACAGCAAATGAAATTTGTCTTCACAGTTCGCAGCAGTGCAAACTAAGGTAAAACCTTTGCCTAAATTACGTATATCTTACACGTTCTCGCCTTGAGCCCTTGAAAATTCGGTTTCTCAGACATCTTCAAAGTTGTTACTGATGCTATATGACTATATTGTTTTAAAGAGGCAAAGTACGAGCTAATATTTATTCCTAATACACCCTGAGTGAATGAAAATACAGGGGCATGGTGTACAACACTTCGGCGTTAAAAGAAATCGGTACTAAGTCTGAGTTCGGACAATGCCATTCACCAGAAGGAACCCACATCCAACACGCAAATCCCAACCAGAACAACACGCTCATCTTGGAATCCATTGCTAGCCATTATCCAAAAATAATATGTATACAACCCTGACTGGTTAACTAGTTCACTAGTTACTAATTGGTGCTAAGAAAGGATGAAGAGGGAATTCTAGGCAAAGGGCTAGCAACCCTACACCCTAAACCAATCCACTGGCTTAAGAAACTTCGAAACACAAAGAAAATATGAATTATAAAATTAAACTTATTTCTCTGTGGAATCTGGGAGATGGAATGACGCCGGTTGATGAAAGAGTTCGAGAAACCAAATGAACGACTTGTCTTCTATTCTCTTCATGAAAGAAAATGTAAACATAAAAACATGTCCGCACAATGTTCGAAGCTGGAAAGGCTGCACGGATACCAAAAGAAATGAGAAGATATAGCATAGAAGTGATAGCAATCAACGAGAACAGATGGAGTGGAATTGGACTCTCCAAACTGTCAAACGCAAAGTCAATAATCTTATCCGATATCGTCACCCAGACTATCACCACGAGCGCACTGAGTTTTCGAGTGGCTATCATGATGTCCACAAGATCATCGAAAGCTCTCATGCAGTGGGAACCGATCTCCTCCTGCAGCATCATGACAGCGAGATTCAACTCAAAAGGAAGGAAAGTCACAATCATTCAATGCTACACTACGCACCTACAAATAATGCGGATCAAGAGGACAAGGAGGAATTCTACAGACAACTGCAATTGGTGATGGACAAGACCCCAACCCAGTTGGCGACATCAAAATTCTTATTGGTGACATGAATGTCAAACTGGGAGCGGACAACACAGGAAGAGAACTCATCATGGGTCAAGAGGCACTTGGTGAGATGATGGATGAGAATGGAGAACTGTTTGCAACCATATGCTAGATGATGCCACATGCCGGGTGATTCACAATGGAAAGCTGAGTGATGCCTTTCAAGTGAAGACAGGGAACAGCAGTAAGACAAGGTTGCAGCCTACTATCACCGATGGTCTTCCTGACTGTTGTTGACTGGACTAGACCGGATCATGCGGCAAACCGTAATGAGCTATGGGAAGATGGGCATGCGCTGTTCGACCGACGAAAATACCCTAGAAGATTTGGATTTCGCCAACGATGATGATTTGTGTCTAATGTCATGTCGCACAAACTCGAAGATGTACAGACAAAATTTAACAAGTTGTCAGAAGAGGCGGCGAAAACGGGGCTTCAAATGAATGCAGAGTAGACGGAGGTGATGAGGATAACCAACCAACAACAACAATAAGCACCAGTCAGCATCAATGAGAGAAACCTAAAGGAAGTTGTTTCTTACACCTTCCTGCCTAGGCAGCATCGTCTCAACTACGGGCGGCACAGACGAGGATGTCCAATCGAGGATCGGAAAAGAAAGACAGATCTTCAATAATCGGAAATCAGTGTGAAGATCTATTGCACTGAACTCGGCATAAAGAAAAGGATCCGGATTTTCAACACTAATGCCAGTCATGTCAGTGCTTCTATATATTTTAGAAACTTGGGACGTCACGAAGGGTATACCCAAGAATTTACAGACATTCATCAACAGCTGCCATCAAAGCTCGATACTGAATATCATATGGCCAGAAAGAATAAGCAACAAGAAACTCTGACAACAAACCAACCAAGAACCTATCGTCCAACAAGTATGCAGAAGGAATTGGAGATGTGTTGGGCATACACTGAGACAACCATTCTGGGATATCATGCGTCAGGCGAGGTGAGGCCCTCGTGTTGAATCTGGAAGAGAAACGACAAGTTGTGCGTTCCAGGGAGACATGAAGAAGATGGTGTGAGGAAGAAATGAATGCTTATGGCAGTTGTGTGTTCAGGTTGAAATGACTGCAAGGAACAGAGTGGAATGGAGATGAGCTACTGATGCCCTACTTTTCATCGGGAACCCAAGGGAAAAATAATAATAATAATATTACCAATAATTTTAATACAGTCTATCGAGAAGGAAAAGACTGACTTTCAAATTTATTATATAGAACAAATCTGAAGCCCACCATGGAGGAAATTTCATTGCATTCACTGTTGATAAATATTCACTGCAGCTCATTACTGAAGAGTCGTTTCATTAATTATTTCGTTTAACTAAATCAAACACGATCTTCTGCTTAGTTTCAAATTTGTACAGCCATATGACGTAACCTTATTTTGCTAAATAGTTTAGTAGGGAAATTTCACTTCTCACACATATAGGGTGATAGCATTATTTGGTCAGCAGAATGTAAACATTTACAAAGCCTTGGTGATTCGAATCATTTGAGCTGAGGATCTGTTTTGAAATCATTTGAATAGCTTAAATTTCTCGTCAGCTCAAAGTGAAAATTTCTGTATCCGTGTACTTAACAGTTGATGCATAATTAAGACATTTCAAAAATATTTGACCATTTGAAGATATGTAAAACTATAGAAAACGACTATCATTCAAAAACTTATTCACTATGTATTTAACAACGCGTGATTATTTTAAACACATAAAAAGTTTGTTTAGTATTGACAAAGATTAGCTTTTTGAATGCGGGTCAAATGAATTTATTTCTATATACAACGTAAACTTGATCAGTCATTACATTGTTACACTGTTAGTTCACCCAAAGTATTGAAAGTTATTCACAACACAAGAAAGTATTGTGAAAGATAAATAAAATCTGAGACATATTTCTGGTTAGACAAGGTAAGCATTTTAAGAGTGACCTAGAAGACATCAATAACGTAAGTTAACAACACTGAGACAGTATTATTTTATTGATGAATTTAAAGTAACCTTTGGAATTCCACGTTTAATGATGATCCTGCCTTCTTTTTAATTATCTCATACCAATCACAAAATCAATCACTTTTGAAAAAATGATGTCACAAACAACTGAAGGACAAAAAATTAATTGTGTCATTTGAGTTAATCTTATAAAAACATTCAAAGAGAATGACATTTAACCATACAATCAATTTATTAATCACATCACCACACTTGAGTTTCGTGGAAACTGTCTGCAGCGTTTCGTGAAAAAAAATTCTCTTTTCATTAATTTTCGAGGTTTCACCTAAATGTTGCGTTATCTATTGAATACATAACTACATGAATTTGAAAATTGATAGCTGGCATAATGTATAAAATATTTGCATCTACTAAGTTAGTTTTAGGTACTCGAATTTGTGTTTTCGGGGGAATACACAAAACTAATGAGTAGAGTCAGTGGATATTCTTGTTCTAGCTGTAAACGAAACTGTTCACGAGAACTATGTGTAAAGGAGCTGACTAGTGTTGAGAACGAGATGTAATATTATAACACAAAATTAGCGCATTCAAAATACTCTCATAATTAAGATCTACAATAAGACTACCAATAACGTTTCAGAATAATACGAAAAGAAACATATCTCAGCGCACAAGCGGAGAATAGTTTTACACATTATACGACCTTAAACTAACCTATGTATTCACTTCAACAACCTTTATACATGTTTTCGAATACTGTCTTATATTGAAAACATAACCAGTGCCTACTTTACGCAAACAACAGATTTACATATATGTCAGTGACTCAAAAGGCGATTCCATTGAAGATAATTATCTCTTTAACGACTCATTTTCAAAGCTGCATATTAGTGAACTTGTAAGAACAAAACTTCTAGAAGAACTTACGATTAAAGGTCAAAATTGATTGAACAGTGAAGATGAGTTTAGCATAAGATTATAGGAATGTTACGCAACACAGGTGGATTTTCCTAGGATTTCAGAAAGTTGGTGAATCGAATAATAAGTCTGTGGGTGTTTCTTTAAAACTGGAAGGCAAGTTAAAAGCAAAACGTAAAGTTTAACGTTTTTAATGCCACGGTAAAGAAAGTAGCTGCATAGTTCTTGCACACTGACAATGGCCCGTTTTACATAAATATCTTATGCATTCCCTTTGTGAACCATTCGATCAAACTCTTGAGAAGACTGCGAATGACATTTTGGGATCAGCTAAATGTTCACAATGAACATAATGTTCAGCGATGAAGATAGAGACAGTCTCCTCTTCCACTGTGAATGACCAATCTAGGTTGTGTTTACGAGCTCGTTTGGTAAGTGGACGCAGTGTACAGCTGTACCTGGCTCCACAGAAGTAAGCAATCTAACATGCACGTCAACAAAGCTCATTACGTCATGGTGACATTCACGGATCGGTAAATGAGCTGCTTGCATGAAAAAAGGTCCAAAAACTTTCAGATAAGAAACGTCTGTCTAGCAATTTCAACAAATGCTTGTGCAGAATACCCTTGACTACCTAACTTTCGACTCGGAGGTCCTGAAGAAGTATTTTCTTTTGAGGTAGGTGAGGTTGTTCCTCAAGCTTTGGTTCTTTCATACTAAAGTTCATTAGGCTGGATAGATCATCATTCTTTTAACCGGTTTCAAAAAGTTTCTGACTAATGCTTGTGTTATTAGCATATTTCTTTCTAAGTCTTGAGGAGAGACAGTATATTAGGCGTGATCAGATCCATCTTCTTGACTTTTTGAGTGTAGTCATGTATAGTATAGTAAACTAAACTGCTCTGTCGAGTTGATTAACTTGAGTCTCGAGTTCCAAAACTTACAAGCAGTGAACAAGTTATCATTATCAAGGAAATTTTAAGATAATTTATCAGATATTAGAATGCATGCAAAAGTTTGTTTAAAGTAAGCAAAATATAACAAAAGCTGTTTCACAAATCTTGACAGATGCAAATTTTTAGTGAAAGTATGAGTGTATAGGCTGCCTACGACAACATTTGGTCATAGAGAGTTATTGCTTCGAAGAAAAGCAACCGTGATCCATGGAAGATTATACTGAAGATGCTTTTCAGTAGATTAATTTAACATCTAATATGTAAGTTTTTATCAACAAATGCCAAACGTACCCTTCAGTTCAAGAATAAGTACTTAAATTGTTCCGAATAAGTATATCAGCCCAGAGTAATCAATCAGGAACATTATACACACTGTTAACTATTAGATTCACAACACCTAATTTCATCCTAAGGAAGAAATAACCAAAGAGAGACACGTAATATTTTTTTGAATGATAAAGCAAAAGTAAATATGCATTTTTACAAAAGAAACTCAAAGCTATTTTAGCATTTCAAATTGTCCTCTCACCAACAACTTTAGGAAACCTCAGGTTTGATTTCTTCAGTCCACCTTAGAAATCAGAAACGTGATCACCTGTTTGTTGACCGTTTAAAGCTAAATATTGCCACTATTCATAAGGTAGGATGACAATGACGTAATTTTTTGTATACACTGAATAACGTGTCGTTGTATTCATATGATTAATTATGTTATTTTGCCATGACATTTTTAAAAAAAACTAATATATTTGGTAATTATTTGCTTCAATTGGTTCTGCTTGGTAAAATCTAGAAAATAAGTCAGTTTATCAAGCTTATGCACAAATAACCGCTAAAAGAATATAAAAGTTGTCAAACTGATATAATATTGTAGGTGGGCTGATTGATAGACAGTAAGGGGTTTCCAAGCGGAGACTTTACTTTTATTGATCACTTTAATTGATAAATGTAATTGGTTTAGTTTTCATTAAATTCAGATGCGTCATTATTTAGTCGCTTTGCATTGTTTTGTCATAAAAGATGAAAGACTTAAGCGAACTAACTTGTTTTCTTAGCAATATCATCCTTGAAAGCTGTAACAATTCGGTTTTAAATGATTAGCATGTATAAACATGAACGAAAAATATCAGTATCTATTAGACAACAATACTCTGTAGGTTGTGCTAGGAAAATTATATAGGAAGGGAAGTTAACTAAGAAAAATGAAAATATTTGATGATGTGGGTAAGCAAGTTTAAATTAAAAGTTATAGGATTCTTAACAGATTGGGCAGACACCTGTCAGTATGGAAGGAAATGAGACCTTAGTAACCAAGCAGTAATGAAAAGGTAAAATCAGCAAGATTAGCTGAGCCCGAGAACCGGAGAGTTTAAAAATCAATAAGTTAGTAAGGACAGGGAGTGAAAAGTTACTTCTACATACAAAATGCAAAGTAAATGCGTCTTCACACCTTTTGGAAGATAACGCTGCATTTGTATGCTATTGAAAATGAATTTTCAAGAACTGTGTCCACTGCAAAACTCACGATGTCGGCACTGACGTTGGAGAGTCTGTCTGTGCACACTGCCTATGCATCTAGTCCTTCAGCACCAGGCGAAAGGATATATATACACATGAAAGGGGCTTGGAGTAGTATTTAGTTCTTTATACGGGTGTTCGCTACTGGGAAACTAGTACAGTTGGTTTCCCAAGAAGCTGCTTAGATTGTCCCCAATGAATCCTTAATTAGTGTACCTTTAGGTAAATCACCTATTGGATCTTTATTGAATTCCAACTTCAAGAACGGTTTCATCTCCTCCTTAGTGATTGGTAACTGATGGATACTATCGCAAAGCAGATTTCTATCAGCAAATCTCCCTGGTTGTGCGTTTCTGATGAATATCGTCAGGTTAGTTGAACTCTAAGCTACCTCATTTTATAATGGAATATATTTCATCAAATTTCTCCTTTTTTTATTGTTTTGATGATTCAGTTATGTCATCTAATCGTAATAAATACTCTTGCACGTTTTTAAAATCATTACAACCTGTTACTTTAAAAGTTGGTGGGTAGATTAGGAAAAGCACCTTGTTTGATGACCACGGGCTCTCAAGCGTATGACCGTAGATCAGATGAATATTTCGGAAATGCTTATTACAAACTGTCGGTCGTTACCGAACAAAGTTGATTACCTTCAGTCTCTCCTATCTACAAATGATTATCGGAATACGGGTACAATAATACTTCGGGAAACATGATTTCGTAACTTGTGTTATAAAGCTTTAGTTTGCCTAAATGGCTTCAGATCATTTCAGCCAGATCAAAGCTGTTCCAAGAAGAAATATAATGGGGTGTAGCAACATTTATCAATACAAACTGGTCCGCCTGCAACCATGTATGCTTTGGCTTCTCTGATGAGAAAATTGAGTACATTATCAATAAACATCGTCCTAAACACTTGAGTAAATACAAACTCATACACATCTTTCTGACGTTAATAGACGTAGCTACCTAATTAGGTCTGAAATGTTACGTCTAAATATTATATCCAACCAGAAGTGTCAATCTTGTAAGAACTCTTCCAGTATATCGCAATTATTTAAACAGCCCACTAGTAGGAAACAGATAACACAAAAAGCTTGTTTGGATGTCTGCACGTCAAACAAGTTATTCATTCGTCGGCAAGATGACTTTATCCTTCCTATTGTCTATAGTCAAATGAATGACTGCTTTCTTGGTTTTAATAAAAATGACGTATTTAAATGTCCCAAATCCTTGAATCCACCTAGAAGCTTAAGTCCTGATGTTGTTCAAAGTAATATATTTAAAAAATGTGCGGTTACTTTATATCATCTCCTTACAGATATCATAAGTGAGTGCGTCTTTTTTTAAAAACATAAAACCAGCTTCTTGGAAAGAAATCAAAGTTATATCTGTGCCTTCGTCATCTTCTGGATCAAATGTTGAGTTTCGATCCATCGCTATAACTTCCTGTGTTTTGAAGACAATAACGAAATTACTTCTTCCTATCCTTAAACTTTCATCGAAAGCTTTCAGTGATCCAAAACAATTTCCTTACAAACAGGAGAAGTGCTTAAGATTCTGTCACGGCCTTGCATCATAATGTTGTTTCTAGTCTAGACAAATGGTGTTAAGCATTCTTGTTGTGCCTACTTGAATTACTCATCAGCCCTTGACTCTGTTCTTAGATTACTGTCTTTAAATAAGTTTGCCATAGCTTATACTGGTCCATGGGTTACAAAGTGGCTATGTTCGTATTTTCCTGAAAGAACGCTGTATAATGTTTATAAAGGAAGGCACTCCAATTCGTTACTTACTGAAGCTGATTTGCCTCAAGATGCAGCACTTTCTCCGTTTCCTTTTACACTCTTTCTGTATGATTTACTTTACTCTGTTGATTACCTATCGGTGTCTATTCCAGTTAACTGTCACTTAGATTGCGCTGATTTAAGTGTTGATTTTAGCCTCAGGCGTAAAGAAGACTTGTGTGAGCTGCTTAAATCTCATGACGCCTGTTGCGCTGATGGTATTTCTACAGGAAGTAAATCGACTGATTAGCACTGTGGTTGATCGAAATTTAAATTCTAGCAAGTAATCAGCTACAGTCATTTTAACTGACAATGAGCATCCGCTTCATTCACAGCTCTCTCCTTGTATCTCCTGTCATAAAGGATAAGAAGAAATTATATCAGAAACTACGCTGGTACAACTGAGTACAAGAATTCGACTGTAACTTACCTAGCACACATATAATGTGAGGGAAAACGTGTGAGAACAAAACTCATGCATCAGCTTTGTAACAGATAACAATTTAGTTTAGATAGTTTAATTAACAATGTAAAACTTTCTCGTTATTATTTAAATTACCTAAATGTTTATCATAAAACTATTCGAAATGCTGTAAAGGAGTGTATAAGTACATATATTTGTTGTTGTTGCAATACATCATGTAGCGAATTCCAAATTGTACCGAAAATTGTTTCGAATAAAGTTATCACCAATATTATTACTATTTGAATTTCTTCTTCTAAAGTGTCAGCAATGTAAATCTTCTGGACTTGGGAGGAAAGGAGGTGGATTATATTTGCTTCCTGACTAATGAATACAAAGCTGCAGAATTTCTCAATTTTTCTGTTTCACGTATATTTCTGAAGAATAGATATTTATGGAGATCCATCACCTCTCCGTGTTAGAAATACTTCTAGGAATGTTATTACTGCTTGTTCTGTCATATGCACTCTAAAGATGATCATAATGTAACGTTAGTTGAAAAGTTTCAGAGGATTTCGCAAGTCAAAATTGTTAAAACAAAGGATGTATGTACAATCGAAATAAGTTTTGGAGAACTTACACTCTGCAATTTCTGTGGATGAACTCACCGAATAAGAATTCTTTCGCCGAAGTCTCTTAGGAATAGTTAAATGCTTTGTAATACATTATTTAATGATAATGAGAAGTTTTGATACGTCTATCTTGTTTTTTCCAACTACAGAATCAAAAATTTATCGATGTAAAGAGCTGATTTTAGCGCGCATAGCTAGTGCATCTTGTGAGGAAAAAAGACTTTCTGAAGGAGGAAACAGCTTTGAAGAATTCGTGAGATGTCAGGAATTTAACTTTCTAGTTTCATTCAAATAGTATACATATTGAAAAAAAGAGGTTAGAGCAAAGATAATTATCTTTTCGTCAACTCATTTCCCCAGATATTCTCTCGTAAGCACATAAGTAAAATGATGGAATGTTTCAGAGAAGTTTCCGGTCAAGTCTCAAACTGAAACGACAGGTGTATGTAGTTAACGAAAAGACACTACGTAGCACAAGAGATGATTCTAATAGTTTTTGCAAAATGCAGTGAGTAGTAAGATTTGATACCCGGTAAAAATAAGTGAATAAACGTGTAATAAAATATGTAAGTAAATAAGTGGGTAAAATATAAAATAAAACATAAATAGAGGTGCAAACTACATGGTTAAGGTCATGGTAAAGAGAGTATTTGTACATATTTCCTCTGAATACACAGTTGGAGTTTGAAGCTATGAATTGCCAAAGCTTCTGCTGCAAATAAATGTCTAACCGCCACTGCTTTTGAACGGTATAGTTGAATTTTGAACGAGGTTTTCAGAGATTATATATCTGGAGTCTATGAGATATTCAACGATGGACTGGCAGTCACTCTCTAGCAGTTAACAATGAATTTGAAGTACTACTCTCAAGCCTAACTATGAAGACGTCATTAAGTGGAGATCCGTCAGGCGATCCCGTTGAGAAATTCTGTGTGGTGAATTTCGGCCTTGATGTCTGCATAGTAGTAATACGAATTTGTATAACGTCAGCATTTCTGTTGAAAAGTTTAGGTAGATAAGTGACAAACTTCAGGGAAGTTCAACGTTTTGGAACTTTTGGTGTGAACACAGAGGTTTTTAAGATATAATATCAGATTTTCACGATATTACGATCCTTAAGATGAGTATATTTTACGTTTTATTGTGACAGTTCTTTATGAAAGTTACTTTGAGAGTCTAAGTCATTTGATGCCTAATGAGGTTTGCTGCTGATGACGATATGAAATCCTTCCAACATCTGTTTTACTCACTAAAAGCAGTCATTATTTCTAAGTCTCACCAATCGACAAAACCATTACAACTGCCAACTCGTTCTTGAAAACAGCGTATAGTTGTATCACACTTAACACACACATAATTGTTTTAAAATCCCGAATATTTGCTTGATCATAAGCAGTAATTTTGCTCGAAATATTACTAGCACATAAAAATCTGATAATCATATCTAAATATTGACTTTGAATTTATGGTAAAATTGTTCGTTTTACGATGCATGGACTTTTCATGAATTCAGGTAAATTTTGTACCGATTTGAAAAAGTGATTACTAACAACAAACATTTTAGTTCTATAAAGGCATTAAAAGTTATTTTTTAATCACTCAAAATAAGTTAATTATGAGTTTATTTTCATGAAGTTATTGAATGTCACAAAGCATGAATTCATGTTCCTGTTCAAACAATCAACCAGTCACTTACCATTAAACTTGAACCTTGTGATTGTTTTATGCAGCGGCTAGCAATGATTTTCATAGACTTTTATATATTGCTTTTCAGTTCTTATCGGAGTAACATGGTAATCCTGCAGATTATGATACCATTTTTAAACCAGTAAAGCTTGAATAACTCAGTTTGTGTAGATGAAAGTTAATTTTTTTACACCCTTTTAGTCGTTTAAAAAGATATATGGAGAGTTAACGTCCAACCTTTCAAGAAATACTGTTTAAATTTGTCATTTCATAGAGTACACCACTGCCAAAAGGAACCATTTATCTCTAATTCCAAGTAGATTTTGGACAAACTGGTTATTGGCTCTTCTGTGTGTTATAATTTCCTACTAGATGATTTCATCGGTAGAAAATTTACGACGTACTTTTGTTTTACATGACGTTCTTGATACAGTTTTTCGCTGATAAATATATCAAGAATGTATGATATATTCCATGAGAAATTTTAGGATCCTTCAAAATTTGTTGGATTTCCCCTCAGCAAATTTATAAGGTATTGCTCAAGTTCGTGCGTAACAGAACCGCTTAGTGAGTGTACTCTAAATTGTCTCAAATCCCTCAATGACTTAGGCCAATATCTTTGATTTTGAAGGAATTAAAAAATGAATTAGGAAAATTTCTTCAGCAGTGTTCTGTAGTGCAGAGATCGTGCATATTCGAGACAGAACTAACGGATGTAGATGACTCAATCAACAGCTCAACGAAACATCTTACTACCAATAAAAGCAAGGGATGTGAGGTGATAGAACCATAAAAATCGATTTCGGAAAGTCGTGTGATGACAAAGACATGATTATGAGCAATAATTTACTATCGAAACGTCATCAAGTAAACACTGCCGTATCACTGTCTGTTCTAAATCAAATAAACAAATCTAATATAGAAGTACTACAATTAGATCCGACGAAAATCTCATATAACTTCATTGTGTACAGTTTCAGAAACCTCGGTAACTTTGTCGTTCTATTTATACGTGTAATTGTTTTCTTGCTCAACAAAAGTGAACTTTTCAAGCATCTTTGTTATTGCACATATACTGTAGTAATTTTATAGTCATTATTTAATTGGCCGCACTTTATGAATTCAACCTATTAAATTTTATAGTGTGGTAAATCAGCAATCATGTACAGTCCATCGAGTGGTTTAAACTCCTTCCTAGCTAGTGCCTGTAAAAATGTTGCGTTCTCAACAAGGACGTTACCCGGCCAATATGATAAATCCACAAAATTAACACTTCACACTTTTGAAAGTTTGTTGGATAGCTCTTACAGTCTCATAGGTGAAGTTATAGGACTGAGTGCTAAAGTAGAAAGTGAACTGACTGACTAGATCCCAGTTGACAGTCGCCTATGCGCTGTTCAGCTGACAGGCACATTAAGGATTGAAAAGAGTAGTGAAATTCGCCATTGTTTCCTTGTAATCTTTTTTATGCACCTAATAATTGTAGTCCGGATGATGTGGAAATCGGAAACTGTCTAGCCTTTTCCGAAAGCCAAGCGCTCAGATATGGTTGAAAACTAAGCGATGGAACAAACTCATCTATGCATTATATTCATTCCAGTCTTCACACCGAGATTTAGTATTATAATTCTCTCTTAACAGACCACTTTCTTAATCATTTCCTTAATCTTTAGCTTTGTGCTTCCTTAATCTGTTGATCTGATTCAAGATTTGGAGACCGCACATGAGGGTTATATATAATTTACAAGGAAAAGCGAGAATACGAGGCTGAACCGAAGTTTAGTTCATCTGTGAACCAGTGTATTTTGTTGTTCATCATAGTCACAAACACTTTGAGTGGGCTTCTAACCTATTCTTACTGTCTCTAATTTCTATGAACTTAGAGTAAGTGAAGCTAATGAACGTAACAAGCTAATATGAACGCTTGGTCTTGCCTATCATCACTACTGTTACTACTTCTTTGAATTCTGTATTATATAATAATGTGGCAGCAAGCCATATAGACTAGACCTATCGAATGGTAAACAATTCTCATCAAAGACAAACATAGAAAGAATGATTAAAAATTATCTAAATTGTACAGCCTCTGTAAATTAAGTCATCGAAATTTCTTTTAAAATAGCTTTTTTGCCTACTGACAAATCTGAGTAGTATAAATTTTGCACTAAATCTTCTATCAGTTCGACGTTAGGCCACATACGGGTTATCTGGTATTTGTCCGGTCACATGAACCGATGTTTGACCCACTGTGGCCTGCTACCGGGCTTCCAGAATTCATTAAGAACTGGAGCCGGCTGAAATTCTATAAAACATACTTACGGAACTACTCTACGATTACCTTGTGAGTTCTTTTCTCTAATTTCCCTAACCATTATCGATAGACCATCTAAAGTGTCTATGCCTACAGAGGCAATGTTTTAAGTTGGACTTAATCCAGTCAAACTTCAAAGAACCGGTGTCCCTATTCACATGGTTTTTAAAAACGACATCAAACTCTTTTGTTCGCCGTGATGACTTTCGTCGACCACTTGAACCACTTAGCGAAAAATTTCATATAATCGAGGGAGACGGATATGAAGATATTGTCAGTATCGACTGTTTGAAACCAGCTTACTCCTACCCTCACCTAACCTCAAAGCAGACAACCAGTGGAAATCTAGTTAGACGATATCTTGACGATCCGACTGCTAACATGTACTCTACAGATAAGTACATGAATATTTTCTGCATAACGAAAAATACGTTTGTGTCTACCACTCAGGTTTCATGAACATTTGAAAAATACTCAGCTGTCTGATACACGTACACATATGCCTTCTTTTTTTATCACACTAGTACTGTCTCTATCGCAAACGGAAGTTTTATCACCTTATAATTCGTTGTGTTATAATTTTTCCGTGTAGGTTGACGTACTATAAAAAGACCTATGCCATTTTGGTTTCTGTTTTTTACGTGTAACCTTATTTCGATTTCCGTAAAGATTTCATTGTATTGCTACAGATTTTTGTTCACTACCACAGGTGGAAGGAGTGTCCAGTTTGACCTACAGAGCTCTGGGCATCATTTGACCGCACTAACTAGGAGCGGCTCATTGTCTACTGCAAGAAAATGCACGTGTTCGCCAATTGGATTTCGTCCACATAAGCTGAAAGTAATACAATACGCGAAAAATATGATCGACATAACATAAACGATTCACTGTGTTGTCGTTTTCGACGACAGCCTAGAACAAAAACATGGCATGCTGTCGTGTTAGGTTGCGTTGCTGGCATGCAGTGGGTCCATAATGCTCATTCTCGTACTTCAGTTGATTGAAGGTATAACTTATTCACTTTCACAGGAACTTCTTTTCCACGGTTTCCGAGACAGTTTTCTTGACTTACTGTTTACAGACTTTAAAATTACTAACCTAGGGTGAATGTCTCCTAAAGATGCAACAACATGAAGTATTTCACAGTTTTATCAACACTGTTTAAACCTTAACATGACTTATTTATAATTTTCAGTTCCAAATAAATGCTACCAAAAAAACTCATTTATTGATATGCTGATATATTGATATACTTGCAATTCTCCGTTGTTTTTACTGGATCGAACTGTTCGACCTCTATTTGGATATGGGCAAGCTACCACCAGGTAAGTTAACAAAAAGCTCACTCAACCTCATTTGTTTATTATCCCAAGAGGTTATTTGTTATTGGTTGTCTCCAGTTTGCTCTGGTCGATTTCTCCAACTTCTTGCTTCCTACACAGATACTGCGTTGAATTCAGGTATTGTGAAATTGATATTCTCCCCATAAATAGAGTTTATTTCAATAGAAATCGGAGAAGCTTATTGAACTACATTTCATCTTCATGTGGTGTCTTGTAGACAAATACAAAGGCAAAACATCTGGAGTTAAAATTTTGCTGTTTCTTGTCAAGCGACAACTTGATTAACTGCCAATTGTGCTTCGCATTCATGACAGCGGTTTCAGGATTTGGGCACCTGTACGTTCATTAGGTACATCAGTATCCTCAATAAGCAGTAAAGATCCAAGCAACATAAACTTTATGTGAACGAGATGGAATACTTTACCATCTTGTTAAGGATGTCTCAAAAATGACCGCTTGCCATCCCGAACTTGCAACGCATTTACGCTCACCACATACTTGAGTTGGCTGACTGCTGTTGCTTGTCTATGTACCATCACCTGTGGGATATACCTGATCGGAGTTTCTACAACCATGCAGAACAGATGCAAATTAGCCCTCCTCTGAGGTTGAAATTCTCAGAAGAGCCTGAGTATAAGAATCTTTAACAAGGCTTCTCTGAGGTGGCTTCTCAGCCATGACCGTTTCGTATAATTGATTGTTGCTCCTGTTGCAAAGTGACATTTATACAGATATCGCGGGGTTGTTTGCACAACAATGACTGATATAGTTTTGAGACTTGATTCCCTCCCCACATTATTTTCAAAGACATGAACGAAATTCAGATAATTTCAAATCCATCAGTGTGATTAGACGTTTACGCTATTATTGTTGCAGATTTTGCTTTGCCGATCAGGCTTTTTTCAGTGTACCTATAAAAGTATCAACTTGTACCTTTATTTTTAGCTGAGCAATCAAAGTAGTGCATAAAATTTAAACCGTGTTTTTGTTAGTGAGAAGACAATGCTCCCTTACTGCCAATCGTATCGTCCACTGCAATGTTTATTTTCTTGACACATTTCGCTTTAATTAGCATGCGAAAATTATACATCTGACGGTAGACTGTAGGAGTTAGATGGGGGGGGGGGGTCCCTGTCGATTAACCTTCACAGTCTATCCCAAAATATAGGGGATAGCATTATTGCATCACCTCGTTTAGTGGCCATACCGCAAAATATGTTCAACAGACTTTGATCACTGTTAAGCAATAAGGACTAGATAGCTAAATCAATTCGTGTTTGTCTGTCTTCCAGTGACTCTAAAAGGGGGGATTAATATCACCTGACTTAATCGTACATATAGTTTACATAAAAGTTTATTTGAACTTGTATAGATGGTTTTACCTGTTTAATTAAGGAATAAAAATTACTACTCTTGAACGTAGCATTTTCGCTAGTGTATTACTTTTGTAACCGGTAGGGTTCAATATTAGCCTTCTAAATGCTTACACCCTTCATATATTTCTACATTGCTGTTTCCCATCTCACCTGATTACTCTCATCTCATTTAAGCCTAATCTCAATTCTTGCTTCAAATTAAGACATCACCATGTGTAACAACAACATAAATCATCGGAGGAAATCTTCCAGCTTTGTTGTCAATTCAGGTAGCAAGAATGCACCAATATTCGCTGGTAGTTGTCAGAATCTTTGTTTTGGTCCTCCAGCCTACTGACTGAAATAATTATCTTCTCCCTAGACAATATTCATTGGCGTACATGATGTAACATCTGGTGATACTAGTCCTCTTCCAATATTACTGGATGGTATAAAATGTTTGAAAGAAGCTTGTGTGGTTTGGCCTAGAAACTTGATATTCTGTCCAACTTGGTGACCTATGTCTCAGATGTAGCTTTGTAACCTAGAACCCTAAATGAAATAAATGCTACGGAATGTGTCAGTCAACAGCAGTCTAAGCTTGGTATATGCGTTCCTATGCGGACGCCCCGATATTACCTGTGTTTTAAATTAGAGTAATGATGGACAGAAACCGATCAATTTGATCCAATCAGCGACGGTATAATGCAAGCAACAATGCCATTCACAGTTATTCAGTTTTTCTTTCGTGAATCTACTCTACAAAATTTACAGCTTTAACCCAGAAGCCTTATCAGGGGCACCAAAACAGAATGACGTTATTAAACGTAATGTTATTATCTGCAACATTCCGGAAAAAATGCCACTGAATGCTTTCCCTTCATGTCTTCACAAAGTCAAAGGCCTTGCAGCTGATTCTTGTCGCAGTGCAAAACTCTCTTGAGCTGAGTCGCAGTTTAATTTTCATGTCCTTCTTTGACGTTACTCATTAACCATGGCAGGCAAACATGAATTCTCTACCAAGAGTCAAAACCGTGTCCGAATTTGAGCATGTTCGTATTTTCTCGGATATGAAAGCCTTGCAAAGACATAGCCCGACAACTATATGGACGACACAAAATATTCACCATCCTATTCCTCTTGATTCCGATCTGATCTTAATCTTATTACTAATGCGTCCTGTCTAGCGACTACTTCTCTAGTGAATGTTTTCACTGATAATGGCATCTGTACTGACCCTTCGATGGCTGTGAATATTGACACTCTAAGATGCAATCATGCAACCTAAACATGTGCCGATTAATAGAACTGTCATTAGAAGCACTGATATACTTTCTGCTGTCGCTAACCAGGCAGAAACCTTGAGGTTCTTACTGTTCACTCACGTCCAAACAACACACACTCCGATATCAACCAATCAAATCTTGCCTGTAAACCCTATGCGGCGAACTCCAAAGTGAGCTATTTCGATATGTATCAGTGTAATATATTCGGAAATCATCAATGTATCCATCTAAACTACTCTTTTTACCCCCTAATAATGCCCATGGCTTTATTCCATCCCTCGCCTGCATACACTCCCGAATCAAGTTACCGTGTAAGATACTTAGTAATCTGATACGATGGGACGCTCTCATTTCCAAAACTATTTGCCTAGTGTACTAGTTGTGAATTCAGGACGTTTTCACCTATGTCTTCCAACTTAAGAGAATCTCTTGAACGTAGGTGCACGAACTGATATTATCTTCAGAAACACTTACCTCTTCATTTTAATGATTATAGAATACCAGGAAGAGCAGCAACCACTATTATTTGTGCCTCCACCTCTGAACCAATGCACTGTGACAAATGTGAGCACTCCAATGTACGATTCGTCTTCCGTCTTCTTGTCATCTTTTTGTGCAGCAGCTAAAGTAGCTGATGAAAATTCAGAGCAATTACTTTACTTCTCTCTCGTCACTTACTCGTTTACCTTCTTCTTTCTCGACCGAGTTACGTTCCAACCATAAATCAGAAATGTGGCCATAATCGGCTCGATTAACATCATTGCATACTATCAATTCACGCATATCAGTATCAAAGTTTTTCCAGTTACCCTCTTCTTCGGCGTTAGTCCAGATTGCACCTCTAACAGTTTTTTTGCCATTTCTAACCCCTATGCCATATGTTAAGTTTCGTATGTATTTAATATAAACACTAGCTTTCCCCATCATGATCTTTCTAACTACTTCTCCAAAACGCGAGTTCCTCTAATTTCATCCTAATCATAAGTGCCCACTTCACTAGAAGTCAACTGATTTCTTTACTCTAACTGTCAAAATTCTTTTATCGCTATTAAAGAAGCTTAGTGCCCACCAACTAGCTCCTTTAGGGTCAATGGCAATCCACTTCTACGAAACGGTAGAGAAATTAAGCATAGTGGTGTTTACCTCGATTATGTTCGTGCACACATCACACCTCCTTATTGACTCGTCACCGTTTAACTCTAAAAAGGATTCTTTGTATTCGACTCTGTTTATTAAGGTACGTACACCACCCACCTCACTCAATTAGATATGCTGTGATAACATTTAAGGAGTGGTTCTAAAGACCACACCAATAACTACAAAAATAACCAATGAGGTCCCCTTATTTTATGAAAAACAACCTGTTTAGCTGAAATAAAGAAACCTAAGCGACTATCTTAACCGTTGCTAGGGCGGCTTTTAGAGTCACCATATTTAAGGCATCTGCTACTGATTCCTACTTCGCAAGTAACTAAAAAGTCATCTTCGGAGACTAACATGACAGGTGTTGAGTGAGGTGATTTCTGGTCTTAAGTGGTGTGACGAATTTTTCTATCCTAAATTTTGCAGAATAGGTTCAACACGTCATATCCCAAGCACGTAATAACAATGTATTTAATTTAAATTTTATAACGACATCAAGCCTTCTGACATTTATGGTAATCATAGGTTCGGCATTTGTGTGCTCATTTCACGAACTACAACCTTAAAGTAGTCTACACCTCACCAAGCCTCTTGTATGTACAGGCTATGCACATGCTAACTGGGAACAGTCGAACTTCCTCTGGTCCCAGCAAAGTCAGTTAAAAGTAGAACGCGAAAGAGCGAGACCTTAACATCATTCATCCAACTCAACGTATTGATACAGTAAAATCATAGGAAGAAGACAGATTAGAACACAGCTAGGATGACAGACGATATTTAACCATTCCTTTATTCAACATTTTATTTCATAATCAAAGTGGAAAAAGGTACAAACTACATTAGCAAAGTCAATCTACACGTTCACTGTTACTAAATAAAGGGTTTATTAGCGATTATCAATATGGTTCTTAACAAGAATCCCGTTCATATATCATCTCTCTATGTGTAAACAAATGATAAGAAACACAGTCATATTGTTAATCTGTGGAAGATAGTCGGTTCAACCTGTGAGGCAGATTGAAAATGACGCTGGAGTTTCAGGAACATTGATAATCACTACCTTCTTTCCAGCAAGGTCTCATAGTTCACAGGTTTCTAGTGAAATAAATATACAACAAACCTTCAAGCCAGTTTTTCCTTAGCAGTTGAAAAGGGTCATTTAGTCACCCTGAACCTTATCAACTGATCAACTTTGTGGCCACAGTGAACCCATTTAGTGCCATTTTACTTAAATACTTATATCCTACCCAAAAGTAAACAGAATGAGACAGCTGACTGATGGTACATCTGAACTTAACCAGGAATATGAATGATGCCCTCATGATTTGTCTTATATAGCTCAAGTTACCACTTTTACAACTTCTGTTGTCGCTGCTGTGTATGAAGACGCTTGTACAAATACCTTAAGTTCCCACTCCTAATGGTATCTTAGTCCCACCGTTATTGAGAAAGCGGCAATATAATATAAGGTGTATTTACTACGTCAACATCCAAAATATATAAAAACTATGAGGTTTATATGTCTATATCAATGTCCTTGGCTATTTCCAGGCCTTCCACATTTAAATCTTATCGATTTTTCATCTCTTCAACCAACTTGATGCACGTTGATTCATCTGCTTTCCCTCGAAACTTCGAAGCAAGGCGACTGGCTGAAAAAGGGTTTATGTATATGCGGCTTCTTATGAAGATTTTGTCAGTCTCTCTGCGCACTACTACACCTCTCTCTTGAAATAGAGATTGATGGTACAGTGATGTTTTTGATTGACTAGTAACGTTTCGCTAAATCGTGACAAACTATCCCTTAGTGCTCTTCAGCAGCATTTGTACTATCGCGTAGTTTGAAGCAACTGAATTAGATCTGTAAATGTGTGGACTGGTTTACTGACACGTTGGAGAAACGTATTTTATGAATCTTGTCCTCTCCGCTTAAAAAAATGGACTTATAAGTATCTACACAATCATCGCTTATGGTCTGAGATGTGGAATTTCAGTGTTGTATGACCCTGATTTAGCAAAAATGCTTTGAGTCCATGCCAACTGTTTGCGTAGATTGAAATGTTACCACAGGACATTGATCGGTAAAATGGTTACACAGTTTTGCTTTCCTCAAGAAACCAAATTAACTTAGAGCTTTTTGGTCAAGCAGAGCCTTCCTACCCTTTTGGTCCTGTTTATCGGGAAGTCTCGTTTTTTTAGATGAAAGCTTGAGATCTTGTGTCCAGTTTTAGATAGAGTAATCTAGGTGTAGTTGGTCTGAATGATATGGTACTCCACTATGCGACAAATCGCTGTTGTCAACACCAAAGTATACTACACCGATGACCTGCTCCTGACCGCCTGAGCGATGTGTGAATATGGGGTTGTTCAATTGCTTGCTGGATAGTGGATGTGATTTCTGAAGTGCAGCTGGTTGCAGACGATCTTGGTGTCCATTTTCTCGTATGGATATAAATTTTTTTTGATATAGTGGCCACTACCGTGCAAAGCAGCTGTCTCGTTTGATGTATATGCAGCAACTTAGAACCCCTTGAGTATCTGTATATCTGTTGACGTTGATTATTGAGCTTGCACTAGTTCTCCTTGAGAACATTTTGTAGACAATCGTTATCGAAAGCCTGAATAGCATTAAGCATGTTTCATACTTCTGAAAACATTTTGCAAGTAATTATTACTTTTCATGAACATAAACTGATCCACTGTCCGAATCATTTATTATTTCGTTGTTGTTAGTGAAGTGTTTAATATCGTCCTTATTCATCATTATAACATGAACAATATTACTAGACTCAATTTTTTTCTCTGCCACACTATAACAATTTGTAAGGGCAGGAATCAAGCTCCTGAATTATCTCATATCTCTAAGAGTTTGCATCTAAATGTCTGTTTTATGATGAAACATGGAATTGATTACTATTCTAGCATTACGAACACAGACATAAAAAGAGAGGATGGGAAAATCTTCAAGGGAGTTTATGGTAAAACAATACAAACTACAGAGTATTCGAATTACGAAACTAACTACAAACACGGTGTAATTGGAATAGTGTTTGGTCGCATAAGAAATTTATTTTTACGCGACAAATTAGAAGAACAGGTGTGAGTCCATAAACAAAATATTGGTCTAGAATTGAAGAACAGCAATTAAACAAATCATAACATGAATCAATAAACAGTTTTCATTTGTTTAACATTAAAACTAAGTAGAAAGGAAGATTTAAAAAACGACTGAATACTTTCCTGGTAAGAACATTTTCACTCTTCAGACTTATTTCCTCACGAGACTACTATAGTAGTTAACCAGTCGAGAATCGATAAATATCCGTCTGACCCCACTTCTGATGGGACTAAATAGTGAATATTCAGTGGTAAAAGCGCTTATATAGAATAAGATAGAGACGAATAATTATCATGTTTCCTGAGCGGATGACAAACAATCTTAAAAAAGGATGTAATTATCATCTAGTGAGATTGCTTGGTGCTTAATTAACGCAGTCGGTTGGTTGATATTGACATGGGATCTTCCATTACTGTGTGACAAGTGAAAGTGCTGTGCATCACATCAGAGTACAAAGCACCAAGATGAACTAATTTGATCAATAGTCACTGAAATTCACGCAAAGAAAAGGAGAGAGAATAAAACTTAAAAGAAAACAAAGGAAATATATTATGAAATTTCTGTGAGATGGGAAAATAAATTTCTAACTTTTCGCAACATCGTTAAAGTTACTTATGCACTCAATAAAACCTTTACAAGCGATCACGTGTTTAAATGGTAAATGGAAAGAAATCAAATCATGTTGTTCGTAAATGCGCATAAAAATGATAAGAGGATGGGGATGAAGGTTATCGCCAACGGTTATTAGTCTATAAGTTTTAGATGATGTGAATGTGTGGGAAAAGTGGCTTGTGTAACTTGAATGTACTTGAACACAAATAAAACTTCACAGTATAATTACCCAAAGTAACAGTCATCACAGTCGACACAACGTGATTTTAAAATCATTTAGATTTTTTTCGAATTCGACACGTCTCATGTTCAGAGGAAAGTTATATGAATTCCCTCATGCTTCCAACGCAACCAGGAAGTTAACATCTCCCTACACGCTCAAGTCAACAGTTAGAGACATCAGCTGATGCCACCTTTTAGTCTGGCGTCGTTTAACATTTGTGTGGAATAAGCTCAGTCCAGACAGTATTGTAAGACGGGGTAGATGGTTACTAGGCAAGCACGATATATGATTTAGTAATTTGAATACATAGAGGTTCATTACACAATCAGCTTACTAAACTTTCTTGAGAAAAAGTTTTACATCTAATCTACACGTTACTAACATCGTGGTTTCATGATACAGTCTATGTTATGAAAACGCCAGTGGTCATAGCCCTAAATCCCCCCTCATCTTCAGGTTTTTAAAGTTTTATTTTGCTATTAAGTTTATTGAAGTGATATGCAACAAACAGTGGTAAAGTATTATTTACTTGTTGATGTTTCGATAGTAAATTATTGATCATAATCATAACAGTGTAATCACACTAATTTGAACTTCTGATTTTTGTAGTCCTGTCACCTCACATTTTTTGCTTTTGTTGGGAGTAAAATTTTCCATACCTCCGACATAGGTGTTACATCATTTTGTTACTTGTGTTGCATGTTGTTTCGATGAACAAAGATTCAGAAATCAATCTCTGCACCTAATTACATCACATTTAAGTACAGTAGTTTTATCCCATTCTATTGTGTGGTTGTGTGTTGGTGCATGCATTGTAGTAGCCGAGCTGTTTTTCTAGATTAATGATCTCGGCTGTGATTGTGATTCCATTGCTACTCCTGTTTTTCTATATATTTTGTCTTTAAACGTGAAGAATGTGGAGGTTAGGCACAACTATACACCTAACAGAATTTTATCAGCCGATACTTTAGTTCTATGAGTAAGTTGTGAGTCAATAATTGGTTGATTTTTGACCACCTTCAGTACTATATTGATTGGTATTTTAGTATAATGACTTCTTATGTCAAAATTAGCCATTTTTCCTTCATTTAATAGGAATAATAATATAAAAACTAGGCTGTTGCAATGCACACATTAACATACAAGCACACATTAGAATGGGATAAAACTACTGTGCTTGAATCCAATATAATTAGGTGCAGAAAGAGATTAATGATGGATCGTGGCTAGCAGTGGAATCTGGAACGCGCATTTCGTCCAATTTAAGACTTGTCAGCTGGATGTTCCTGCTTCCCAGTGAGTGATGTTGTTCCCACCGTGATTTCTGAATCTTTGTTCATCGAAACAACATGCAACACAAGTAACAAAAATGATGTAACACCTATGTCGGAGGTATGGAAAATTTTACTCCCAACAAAAGCAAAAAATGTGAGGTGACAGGACTACAAAAATCAGAAGTTCAAATTAGTGTGATTACACTGTTATGATTATGATCAATAATTTACTATCGAAACATCAACAAGTAAATAATACTGTACCACTGTATGCTGAATATCATATAAATAAATCTACTTTAGAATTACGTTCCACCATGGTGCCTAAGCTTTACGCTCATGTTAGTTATATTTCACAGCTATGTAATTAAAGGAGGTAAAATGTTGTATAGTAAAGGCAACCTTCCGTAGGTGAATAGATATCAGATCACTGCCGTAAGTTTTGCAACTTAGCTAAAGCCAAGCGTGCATATTTTATCCTTTCGGGATTTTATTGATAATTGTTCCACCTTGAAAAATACGTGATAACGTCAAAATCTCCAGCCATTTCATTCTCTATTGTTAGACAAGATACTGGTGAAGACCAGTTTAGAAGCTGCAGTTCAAATTTAGATAGTAAGAGGAGCATCCAAAACATTTTCAAATATTCACTTGGAATATTCCGAAAACTCAGCATTTTGTCAACACTTTTGAGCTAACAGGATTAAGTCATTTGTTTATTTTAGGTCTACTAAGCAGTTTCGGGTTAAGAGTTGGTACCCGTAATGTCGTACAAGGGGAAACAGACCACCATAAGCAAATCTGAAAGAAAGTTAAACAAAGACGCAGTAGTGTACATTCTTGATGGATACCAGTCACCGAATACAACTCAACGAGTACCTCATCACAAGTTCTGACGCACTCACTATCACTCGAATACAGATTCTGTATTAGCGTGATGCACTTATCTAATATTAATTTCAGTGATAAACACCACTATAAAACTTCTCGTTCTTTGGTTTCCAATGTCTTCTGCAGGTTGCGTGGTACAGCTTGTATCGGGTGCCTGTCAGTGTACATGTGTTTCGATATCTACTGGAAAGTGATATGGGATACGATGAGGGCATCTGTGAAGCATTTTGATCAATCAATGAAAAGAAGCATACATGCAACATTGTTCTATATATATAACTTCTTGACCCTCTAGAAAGAAACATTTAGTAACATAACCTCGCTTTGTGATAACCCTGTGGTATCATTCTCTCGTTTCGTGAATTTTCTTAGTGAGATTTTGAAACCCTCGAATTTTAACCCACCATTTTCTCTGTCTTCATATGCTTGGTTCACTGCTTTAATAATTGTTTAGCTCAAATATACTTATCTCCGACTATATCTAAAGGCATAATGTGTATCACTGTCATCTCTAATGAACATCGTTGGTCCGTAACCACATCTTTTGCCAGTAACATGCCTGATGATTCTTGTTTTACTGTAACTACAGTATTCTATTGCATGTATTCAACAGTGAGTCCTTGTACATGCTATACAATCTGCAGATCAGGAAAAGATAGAAAATGAAGAAAGGGGCTCCTTCTATTACGTGAATCTTGTTCTTCCTATTTTGTTAAAATTTACGGCTTGAAAGTAAAAGGTAGATAATGATTTGCAGGTTATAGAGAAGCTTCCGGAATATTTTTTTACGGCAGCATTAACAGTGTGCTTTAAGAGTAGATCCCCTGTACCTTTGCACGAATAATATGGAGTTATCTGTTTGTGGGAATCATTAGGCTGATGTGACTCCATCTGCTTTTGTAGAGAAAACCAATTAGTGAGCTTTAGGACAACCTTTTCTAGATGTGAACCTGTGGTGATTGGAAAACATCACTATCTTCCTACAAGCACGTACGTTGGGACATAGCGTATAGCATCATAGGCATGTAATTTTTTGTTATTAATTAGATTCATGATGGAGTACAACATATCTTTTTCAGAATACCAAAAGTGCTTTTATAACAGTAGTGAGATCATCATTATCTGTTCAGCAGTAGTTCCTCCAAACACTCGATACCCTTGTCATAATATAACTCACATGTGATGTATTTAACTCGAAATTAGGCTATTTTTCTAGCACGTAAATACACAATTTTGCTTTTCTTCAATGTAAGCTTGAATGCGTAATTTGAAAATTCCTGTGTAAAATTTCTTTCTAATTTCATACCTGTCTATTTGTTTACTAGGTTTAGCTTGACCATCTGCAACTTTTAAATGACCTTATTACGCAATACAAGCCCCAAGTGTATGGCACGGTGTACGGAATTTTGTAAATATAGGTTTAGCTTGGTGAGACTTTAATGGAAATAGCTATTTGTTCAAATCACTTGCATCCCACAATTAGTCATCTCTTTCCACCTCTATTTTTTTCCTATAGCTGTTAATCTAACTAGATGTCAACGTTGAACAAACTTTCTGGGCTCATAGTCCTTCATCGGTTCTCCATCTGATGTCAAAACACGGTGAAAACTACTTTAAAATAGATAATGGTAATATCCGCTGTTTGATGACTGGGTCATAGAAAACGTAGTTTGAACTTGTAAATGGAAAGTGTTTTCTAAAAGAAAGCCTCATGATCCGTCGACTTCAGCTTCGCTTTGTAAATATTCAGTGTTATTTTAGAACTAAATTGAGTGTTAAGGGTATACTGTAGTCATTTGAGATATTCCATAAGTAACCGCACATACGCTGAATTCGAATCAATATAAATATGACTAATTTGAAAGAGAAATTTGCAACAAATAAAGTATTACCCAGTAGTGCAGCATGATATTGAAAATATACTCCATATTTCATGAGATTGACAAAACCATATCTACTATATATTGTTGCCCAACTACATTCATAGACATATACTCATTCCAGGAAAGTGTTGTATTCACAAGTTATCTTCAAAAGTATTTCAAAACTGGGTTGAATATTGTTTTTAATGTTGACTAATTCGAGAAATCGAATTCTCCCGCTTATCACATTTAAACATTCTTATGAGCTTGGGTTACAAGAGTAATTTCTTCCTTATTCATACATTCTAGAATGATTATCATAAAGGCCATAAATTAGAAAAAAATGTTTCAGTGTGCAGCTTTATATCTGTAAACCAATTGTCTATGTATTCATTAACATGTCATAATGATATCTAACAGGTTATGTAAAATGATAAAAATTGAAACTTGTCAGAGTATTGCATATAGTTGTCACTGCCACTATGAGGTTGCTGTATTGGTAGGAGTAATTATATAGGTGAGGAATGACGAAAATAAAACACCATAAGTGTAATGTAATGGTAATTTCCTTGTATCCCCTGAGCCTCACTTTTGAAGAATATATCTGAAACCAATAAGTAGTCCACCCGTATACCAGTGAAAATCTATGGCTTAGTGATTCAGTGCAGTAGCTTAAATCCGGCTGATGAACTACTTCAAATATATTCGCATACATTATCGTGTAACACAAAGCGTTTATGTTTATAGTGGTCCACGTAACAGAAACGTTTTCCAGATGCTATTACCAGATTCTGCATTTCAACTGTCTTTTCGTTACTGACCACCTCAGTAGCAATCTTCGTGTACTTCGGCAGTTTGGGGTTTACGATTTTAGAAGCTAGATTTCATGGCCTAACTTCACTCTTCGGCGTCGAATGGTTGTTTTATTGCCAATTACATCGATTCCCACTTGTTAACGCTAATTTTTGTTAACTCGCATTCTATGCGGTTGTGTACTGTGGTTGAAGGGTGCTTCATATCTTGTATGGAATTTCGAATTATAGAATATATCAATACAAAAACTGATATAATACGGCTTAGGAAGGAATGAAGTAGATTCTACGATGATTCAGGAATCAGGCTTCCATCTGGGGATCCAGTCTAAAAGTATTCCAGGAAAGGAAAATTAGTCTTTCATATCATAATGTAATGTATTTGCGTTTCGTTTATTTAAATCAAATTTAAATGGAGAATATTTATTTGACTAACTTGTTTTGATTTATTTAATTGCTGAATTAAATATTGAGTGACATACGTTGAAATTACCGTGAGAATTCAAGTTTTCTCATGATTACATATACGTTACCCAGGTTCAAGATTTCCTATCAGTTGGCTCCTAACATGAAGTTAGCCGTGATCATCAGTTGCATATCTGCAGTTTACTTATGTAGACAGATGTAAATATTTTGGTTTTCTTTGCTATCTTTGAATAATCACTTGTCTGTCTAACTGACTGATATTCTTTGTTTCTGTAACATATAAATATCTCATTCTGAATGTCATAAATAGTAGAATACCGCCAAACAATCGTATCCCAAATTTGAGCAGCCTATCCTCCATTGAGCATTCATTCCCAACAAATCAGAGTCTTAAAGGGGAAAGCACACCTACACTAGATATTAGTGTGTTTATGTAGTACTAATATTTAATTGAGTGACAAAGTTTCATCAGTGACTGTGAACATTTTCGCATTGACAGAAGAATTTTAATAGCATGAATAGCAGAAATTCAATAACAAAGTCATGTTGTCGCATAAGATTAGTCTATTCATGATTCTGTTGTTTATTAAAGGCAGTAATGCACCGTATACTTTTTTACAGTAAAAATCGTTTCGGTTGTCATAGCTTATTACTCACTTAAGCAAAATCGGTTGTGCAATGAAACAATTAAATGAATGAAGTGATGAACAGAGTAGTATTTCAGAATATGGTTGGATGTATTAAGTTGTTTATCTGCGGAATTCGTAAACCTTTGTTGACCAACAAACCCTGTGTACAAACGCTGCATTATTTCTAAACGATGTATTGTGATAAAGTTTTTCCTTCTCTAATGATGCTGAATTGTTTCCTACTTAGGTTAGCTAGACAAAACCAAAATAACAGCAACAAAGCCCAGAGAAGTATTTAAACACCGGTAAGTGAATTCATCCCGGTAAAGTTCAGTGAATTTCTTAGCGTAAACCGATGGTGGAAGTGGCTAGTAACACTTGCTGCACAAAAAATGACAGTAATTTGGTAACCTCTCAAATGGTGTTTTGATGTTTGCATCTCTCAGTTTAAATCTGAGTAAGATAACCAACATTGAATTCAGATAAGCAAAATTTAGATGATGGGGTACAAACGGGATAACATGCTGATGTCTATGGTTGAAATACTAGGTGTTCTAGAATCCTATTTAAGTAACCTCCTATGAAGTGTCAGCTGAATAAAGAAGTGTTTTCTGGGTAACAACAATCCTTCGGAGTATACAAGACAGGAACAGATTATGATGGTTTTAACGCTTACCTGATACTTGAATTCCATAATTTGAATACTGTGCATTTAGTAGGATAGGAATAATTGACATAAGTATCCACCAAAAACTTTATGTTAGCATATTAAACACTGGAATATGAATAGGATAAGCACTTGCTAATTTCTCAAAATACTTATTATAGGTTTTTTCGTCACATTTTGAATTTATATTTTTGGAATAAGTAGCTTGTAGACTAAAAGTTAGTTATCCTGTTAAAATGTAATTCATCTTTGCAACTTAAAGGAAAAATTTTTGACTTATATCAATTTTATTTCATCATTATTTCAAGTGTTTCGCATTTCAGCAATGATCTTGTATAATCTCTTGATACTTCACATAAAAGTTTGAATTTGTCCATTATTTTTTCGTTTTAATGGTGCTAACCCGATTTCATGTATTCTTTTTTTACACCTTGAACTTAATTTTCGACTTCCTAGTTACTTTTTGCATACTCTATTCACCTGAGTTTTGCTACAAATTTTTATACACCTGAAGTCAGTTTTTGAAGACAGACTGTGTAACCTGCTGATTTTGGTAGTTTTCTGACTTTTCTACTGTCTTTCTACATGCACAGCAAAATCTATAGATAAGCCTAAGTGGTTTATCTAGTTGATCTAATTCAGTTTGGTGGTGGGAATGACAGCGTTTGCCTCTGAATAGTTAAACTTTTCTTTACGCTCTTGCTAGACAGAATGGATGATGTTAACTTTGTCTCTATAGCAGGTAACTCAGGATAAAAACAAGATGAGCAATCCCCTTGGACTATTCCAATCACCTTGGTCGCTCTTCGTTCGCATAGTGAAACAGAAAAGCTGTTCCACTGTGTGTGTAAAAATAAAGTGATTTCCATCATCTACAAGCACTACGTTTGCGGTAATCTAGAGTTTGGTCCTTCATACTATTAGCTCTGGTTTTTTATTGTTATTCTTTGATCTGATCTGATCTGATCAGAATGTCAGTTGTTTTACGTGATCATTGTTAGTCAATCAGGTTATGCACTACCAAAGTTGAATTAATCAGAATCTCTGATAACCGTGAACAGTTTCACATAACAAACGAAATACCAACAGAATATGGTTCCCCTAGAAAGTCATCTTTATTTATTTTTGATTCATTCAGACATCTGAGCAACTTACTGGATCTTTCTTCTCCGTCAGAGCTTAGAACACTGGCATTCACACCAGCGAATGGCTTAAATTCTTTGACTAACTTGCGGGCTACCAGTACCAATAGTAACTTCAGGCTGTGATGACTTGAAAGAAACGTAGAGATTAATATTCTAGGAATCTGACGAGCTAAAGACTACTACATGGATTATAACTGACAAACAGATAAATTTTAGTTGGAATGTACCTGAAAGTGTTCCTTCTACTATTTTTGAACGGTGGTCAGTGAATCCTCTTTCTTAGTGGCACACCAAATATTGGTAGACTTTTTTCCATAGGTTTCCTCAACAGGTTTGTAATCCTGCTTTTGTCTGCCAATGATGTCTTGTTCACTTCTTCAGTTCATGCCTACTGCTCGTGGTAGTCATCATCGAGCAAATTCATCGATTTCGGTCATAACCAGGCTTAGGTTAACATAATCGATAATTTTATACTACTTACAATAATTCGACATTTGTTTTTATTCATGTCTTGTTAATCACTTCCAATAGCTAATAGCTGAGCAACTCTCTGGTGAAAATTTTATCACTGGCCTACAGTTTTCGTGGTAGTTGGTAGAAGAGGTATTTTTATCAAAAGACAGTCATATAAAGTGTTTGATTTATCCAGTTAGAATGCTCAGAGAGTGAATTATGAAGTGTGACTGCTCCACTTGTGCACCTTTATCATCCATTATTTTGATTACATCTGTGTGTTTTGTCTTCTGGAGCAATTTTGAAGGCTTCTGGCTGACCTCACCACCTTCAATATTCGGAGTCCAGTCAGCTGGTACATAAGTATGGAATACAAATAGTCCATCATCTTTTTATGGGTTATGACCATGCACATCTTCGGAGGACCAAGAATGCTCACGTCAAATAAAGTTCTGTGAAGACATGTGATCAAGGTCCTACAACTTGGGATGAAGCAAGGGCAGCAAGCCACAACTTTTAATGATCTCAGTTGATTCGACTCACCTGGATATTTTGTTTTTGCTTAGGAAGAATTATTTAGGTAATCTAGGTAGGTCATGGAAATTGTTCACATCTCATAAGCTCTGGTTTGGAAGTTGAAGATCATTTCCGGTAATCAGGGATTTCCACCAGCAGTCATTCGAAAGCTGTCACGATCAACGTTGGGTATAATTGTAGAAATCACGTAGTCAGAAAATTACTTTGACACAAAGGAAAGATAATTTAGATGAGAGACAAGAAACTGAGTTAGTAGATTATCAGGTCCACAAGTAATTGATTGCCGTTTTAAATACTGCCAGAAACTAAGTTTCATTCCAACAATCGGTATCATTGACTTACAACAGAGTGGTAACATATTAGAAAATCATGGAACGACACTAATGGTGATCGATGGAAGCTGAATATTTTACTTGGAGTATGAAATAAACGTTACTTTTTGACGTCCTGTATTGATCAAGGTAGTGATCGAAGTCAAGAGGGAAACTTTTGTAAACTAAGAAGATGTAGACAGATGTTTCATCACAGTTCATGACCTTTAAGCAGTTGGAATCAGAAATGAGAAAGTGAGATCTTACTGTAAGCAAGTAGTCACTCAGACACTGAATCGAAATCCAGTGGTTTGCATCTTCTAGCATCTTTCAATTCATGATGTGGTGTGAATATCATCCAGAGTCCTCGATGAGTATCGATTCTTACCAGTGAATTCTTTGATTCCACAGTTCATGGATTCCAGTTGGAGCAGGTCACTGTTCAGCACTGGTTTTCTGGGATTCTACATTTGCCTAAATAGTCATGTTTTATTCAGTTTTACTTTCCTTTTTTCATTACAATCTGCTGTTCATTTACTCAAGCGAAACATTTTGTGAATTCATTGAGATAAATTCGCTAGGATTCTAGTAAAAGAGTACAATATTTATTGAGATGAAATTTTATTCACATTACAGAACTCATGTCTTTGCAACAGTCCGCACATATCACACGATAGAAAATGACCAGATTTATAGAATTGTCACTCCGGTTTCTCCAAGTATATGTCATCACATATATATGTATGTTTGAAGCATGTTACATCTATTCATATACAACAAATATTCATCAATCCGTGTAAGTTGTAAACTAGATTAAGTACACTGTCTGGTCATTGGAGGATTGTCTAGTCCTGAGTGCTAATCGACTTCCATCGATCCTAGTGTATAGCGATATTGAGTCTCCCAGCTTTGTGGCCACATTATAGACTGATCAACAGAAATTTTTTCGCACTTATGAGTAGACAATATGAAGTTGGTAACTCTCCAGTGATCAATCAGTGTGGATAATCAGTTGTCTTCAGATAGAATGCGTAAGTCAATATTTTTGACAGACAATTTACAGTTTTCATAAGTATCGGAACAATTTCAAAAGACATTAAGATGGATCAAAGATAAGTTTCTTTCTCAGGTTTTACAGTAATTTATGCATATTGTTTTTTTGAACAAAAAGTGTGCTTAAACCACAATGAGATTTTATATAGCAGTCAGTCGTTGTTAATAAATATTGAGCAAATTCTCTTCAGAATGACGAGTACAAAAGGTGAATTCAGAATAAAATATTAGGAGGATTTAGTTCAAAATTAATTTGCAAACGAAACATCTTATATACTACTGAATGGTTTGAAAGCAAAGAGTTATTGTTCAAATGAAATGACTAGACACGAAGGTGAATTTATAATGCTTTTTAACTGTGGTTGGAAGTTAAAATGAATTCTATTCTGTTCAGTGGTGAAATTCATACGAATAAATTTCACCATAAATAGAAAGAAAACGAAGTGTAAAAGTATTTGTTTGTAAACACAGAAAGGGTAAACAACGGTACTTTAGTATAAATCAATTAGTCCAGTTGTACAAATTTATGGGGAAAAAAAGAAGAAATTTGATAAGCCTGAGATAATAAGAAAGGGATGAAGGGATATGCACAAGTAGTTGGAAGATTTGCAGTGCGAACAACTAGAACCAAAGGGTAGTTAGGAATTCATCGACTTTACAGCAGATCAAGGTAACAGCTATTAATTTTCCAAAACACAATTTATGCTGCCTCAGCCAAATAGTCGCAGCTTCTGCTGTTTGAGGAATTTGGTTTCTGTGAGCTTTCGACAAGTCAAGGGAGACATAATAAATCACGGAGGAGGATTGAATCATATTAACATCATAGTCTGTTTTGCACTAAATGAACAAATACTCAGCCATTTACATTTTTCATTATACCTTTAATAAATCACGGTCGGAGGTATTCCTGACCACGACTGTGGTGTATGGTACATTTTAAATTCATTCTGAAACAATAAACTAGTTTAATAAATAAATCATATGACAGATAAGTTCCTGCACTCCAATTTGACGCCTGAAATCACCATTATATTCCACCAAGTTACTTATTTCTGTTTGAAAGTGGCTGTTATTGGAATTAAAGCTCTTCTGATATTGTCTTAAGACGAATTGCAGCATAAGAATATTTCAGCGCTTGGAGTTGCTGACCTGAATATTGTCCTATCTGCAACTGTACTCCTTAAATGCCGCTCCACGTGATATACCTGACCCAGAAATGGTACAGAATATAACATTACTTCTTGAATCGATAAAACTGAGTCATGTTTCTTTATCAACAAGTATAATATGGAATATTTCCATTTCATTTGTTAGTTGTCTGCATCTACAGCGAGTGACAATGCAGATATCAAGTTAGGTCAGAAGATGCATGCATTCTTTATGTATTTTAATTTTATGAGTGAGTTTTTCGCGTACTCGTTGCTTAACACCCTCAAATTCGTTATTTGAAGGTGACGACACCAAAAGTATTATCTATATTCAATCTTCTGATTCGGTCAGGGTAATAGCATGCAAAAAGAACCAAAATTAAGATAACCAAAAGTACCGAGGACCAACTTTTCAATATAATAGTAATTTTGCCTAGCTTTTGCACGATACTTGTGTATAACTTTAAAATAACTTTATTGCTAGAACTTCTTGAAATTCACTTGGAATCATTTCAGCAATGCGCAGTGGACAGAATTTCAGTTTACAGATTTGTGATGATAACTCGATGTCAAGATGGTATCCAACACAATGACGTCATTTGGAGGACCACAAAAATCATGAAAACACTGAACATTTGTTTTGTTGTTGTGTGGATTTCTCAGCAGTGTGCACCCACGCTACCACCAAAGATCTGATCTAGGACCTTTAGGTCTTGCGGCAAGCACATCTTCATTTAGTGTCTCTGTAGGTATCTGACGTTTCTATTTGTGTTCGTTTAATCAGTGTATTCATCACGGAGCCTCACTTTGATGGGTACTTTTAGTTTTTTGGACAATTATGACAAGGCTTGTATTTGAATTTCATGCTTCTTTTGTCTTGTTAGAAAGGCCTAACTCCGATCTTTAATGAAATGATATCCACTCTATTTTGTTTGCGTCATCCAGTGTTACATTTGTTATTACTAAGAATAATCACTATTATAATCGCTTTATTCCAGATAATATATGTGATACAGTGCATAATTCCCAACATTAAAAATTTCAGCAAACTCACTCTTTGTACAAAATTTTTAAAAGAAATAATTGTTGCACATTAGTTTCCAGTCTGAACTTTGAACGAACGGGAAATCGAACGAAATTTCGGTGTTGATAGTTTATACAGCCAACTCCTTAAATTCGATGTAGGTATCCTAGAAATAACAAAGCGTCACATTTTCGTGTAAGTCCGGTGTAAGGTTTTCCTTTGTTTTGTAGCTGACTTGAAAAAGTACGGTCTGAAAACATTTTAAAAACACGTGAGAATACGTGACACGTTTGAAAGGTATCTTCAGTGAAAGCTCTTGGGTAGCTCAAAGTTGTGGCAGGCAACTGCTGGAGCTTCATTTACGTTACCTCATCCTGCTGTAAAATGGATTACATATTTCTTTTGGGTACTGAGGAAATGGAAAGTTTCATCGCCTCTAATGTTGCTTACTGATCAATTTCTATTAATCCCATAGCAGTAAGTCTACCAAGGTAGGATGCTTACCACTACATTGCATTTTAAGGAATGTTATTTGTTTAGCAACCACAGGCATGATGCACTATATATAGTTTTTGTTTTGATATACTTGTGTTCACGCGTGCTAATTAAGTCGACATTGGTCGTTTATAATAGGTAAAATGGGATATTTTTATACTGACTTAAAGTGTAAGTGAGCCACCTCGTCTGGAACTGTACATTCTAACTTCTCGGTCGTAAACCCCTTTATTGAAAACGGGAAATCAAATGATTAGTTACACTTAATTTTTACCTATCTTGAAAAGTTTTTTGGTGCTTATCTCAAAGTTTGTTAACGCATTAGCCATAATGTTATTTTAGCAAACTTTATGCGTTCGAAAAAATTTTTTCATCTTTTGAATCTTTCCTGGGTAAGTTTAACCTTGAATCAAAGATTATTGTACAATTAACGTTTCGTACCAATTATATTCAATGTCACTTTCAGCTTCTGTATAATACTCTTACTCGGTTCAGACATATTTTATCTTATTATTTTGTCTATGTTTTATCTAGGGAACTAATTGTTTTTCCTCTGTAAGTTGTTTCTCTTCTTTACTTAGTGCTTAAAATGAGATGTTAATGTAGGACTAGACTTCGAGGGAAGTGATGAAGTATATTTCATCACTACTTTATTAAACCCGGCTGTAAAATAGTTTTATATAATGAGTGACGTTTCATTACTATTTATTGTTTAAAACCGATAGAACTGAGCATACGAAAGGTATTTTATTCCGCTGAAATGATATTAGAGTAGGCGTTACTCATTCAGTGAATAGCTTTGTATTATATCAAAGAAAATTAAGCGGTTTGGCATAGCAATAATCTTCTGAATGGAAAATGCTTGCTCAAGTAGCACAGAGCAACTTGACTTTTTTTCTGTTCTATATCTCTACGGAAATTAAAAGTCTGTCATATGAAGCTTTCATAGCAGTAGAAAGTAATTTGATGGCAGGTTATATGAAACACTAGATATATTACTTCAGAAGCGTGTTGAATGATATTTTGTTATTCCTGAGAAAAATTGTCCCGACTTATTTTTGACGGCTTTGCAACCACAACATCCTTAAATAGGTGTGGTCACATTAATTCTGTTGACATAATTATAAGTTGCTTTATTCATTCTGAATCCATTTCTGCATTTCCTAGCTAATTCCGAGATCTATTCGTGGTAAAGTTTGGTTGAACGAAACTGGTTTCTTTCAGATATTTCGGCAAAACATGAAGTCAAAACCCTACAGAATTTTGTCAGACTCATTTACTTCTTACCAATATGGTCATCATATATAAAATAAGACTAATGAAGCATTGACAAGAAGGTAACGTTAAACACCTCTATGAATGCTGACTTCAACTTCACATTTTTGGTGCCTAGTATACCCTGAATACCGTAGTCTGTTTCGTTTAACGTAAAGTTACTTCTTTTCAACACACATTTTTGTCTATTAATAACCGGAAAACCTACAATTTCTGTCAGCAAGTCGAAATGTATTATGTTGCCTAAGCATGTATTGTTTATTCCCCAAGTGGCATACTGAAGCTGTTGTGTGCATACTACATAATACTTGCTTGTAGCCAGGGTAATAAAAGGAGTTATTCTCTGTCATTGAATCTCAGAGAGAAAATAATAAAATTGCAATATACGTAACAAGGATGAACATAGAAAGCATTTCCATATACACTTATTATGCTTGTGATAAAATTCTATACATTTTAGCAACTTATCTCGTTTTTCTTTTTCACATAAAATTAGTGACAGTTTGTTTGAAAACTTCAGAGATTAATTATACATACAACTATGTTGTCAGGTTTTTTCAAAACCATGCTTGGAATCCAGAATCTTCCTTTATTTTCTTTTGAATCTCTTCCAGAAGCCCATTATCCCGTTTGTTTTTCGACGTTGCTATAGATACTGTTGATATACATTACTGTAAGTAGCTTTTACCGTAGTATGACACCTGTTATACGGTGAAACCAGTTGGAGACTAAGGTCAGAGTAAACGATCTATTTATTTTTGGAAATTGAAGGGTTAGAAAACCCTGAGTGTACATTGGGAGATGACCATGTTTCAAATGAGTAACGCTTCGTAAACGCTTTGTATCGTGACAAGAATTTTTCGAGCTGCTATCATCTGAGACTAATTTTCCAGTAACAGTTTGGTCCTGATTCTCAGTGTAATTTAAATATCAGTAGGTAGAGTTCTCGTATTTACATGCGTAGTTAGTTGAAAGATATTTTTTCTTTCATTTGGTTGGTTTTTTCTTACTTTACGTTATGAGAATAATGGTACTGTAGTTTTAGGTTGATGTGAATTTTAAGGTTGATATAATTACTAACTGGCATCAGTTAGAACTTGAGAACACTGGATATCAATTTCGTCCTAGTATGCAACTTCTCGTGTGTGTACACTACTGAGAAGATCAATCAAATAAAATGCATATACACCATTTCCAAGTCATTCAGTTTCGTTTTGTTCAATAATCCAGTGATTATGTTAGAATACGGGGTTAGATTTTGTGCACCTGTCTTGAGGTTGATGAACAGATAGTAACAGAAATCCAGCTACCTAGTTTATTTTGCTAATTTTATTCGATTCCAGGTACTACAATGCATATATGTTTATGTAGAACTGAATTAATTATTCAGTTGTTATGCACATGCAATGACAATTCATTCTTCTGTAAACCACTTTTACAAGTTTCTTGATTTATTTAAGAAGGTATGATTCGATGCTTTGAATGACATACCTCTTAGTTGCATTGATAACTGGACATAAGTTCTAATACAAACCAAAAGTCTAGTTAGGTTTTCGAAGCCATAAACTTTCCGTGGTTTCAGCCTGTGTGATGAATGAGCAACATTTTGTTCTCCAGTCCTTTCAGAAAATTCTTATAAATGAGACTTGAATATTAACACTTAACACTTCTGTTTGCATGGTAGTTTCTTGAACTACCTTGTCAGATTGGTACTGAAATATTTACATTTTATTTCAGAGTGTGAATGGTATATAAATAGAGTTCAATTACTTTCAGGTATTTGTCATAAGTGAAAGAATATGGTGTTGGTGAAGTTGAACGTGCTTGACCTAGGACGGGAATGTGGTTGATAAACGTATTCATTTCGAGAAAGACCTTTATTTCACACAAATCTATGGTTAACAGCGTAATGCCGTGAGAATAAAAATTGTGAACTGAAGCATCGTCTAATGACTACTAATTTTATTTTACGAAGAGAGTCTGCTGCACTGATGAAATGATATGGTAGATACCTTCATTATCGGAGGTCCAATGTTTTTGCTGATGAGTGATCCTCGAATTTGATTAAATCCAGGCTAGATTATCCTGATGTTTCATATCTGCTAACGTCAACGTCAAATCAAATTGATGTTTCACGATAGTGGAGTGATTCTGAGGCAGTCTTTACACTACTAATTGACTTATCAGTTCATGTACCCAGATAAAAAATTAGAATGAGTTACTGAAACTAGGGAAGTTAATTTGAAGCTGCTTGAAGAAGCCAGAACTAAGAAAAGCCATTGAAAACCTCACGTATGATGAGTTGTTGATTAGTTTTCAGCGTCTTATGTCTGTGTTACTTTTCTGAAACTGATAGAGAGAATATTCAACTGAAAACCAGATCATAAACATTCTGTATTAGAAAACCGCCTAGTAGCTAGAAACGAAGACACGATTGGCTAGTTGTACTCAATTTGAAAGAAGCTTTCCAGTTAGGCAAAAAATCAAAAATTATGAATATTTCAACCAAGTTCTTTGTATATATTTACCAACCTTCTAATCGAGGAAGTTGCTAGGATCATTTAGCAGCAATCTCAATTGCTCCATATGCCTAGGGAAGAATGAAATCAACTCGACCTTGTTTATGACGAGCGTTGAAGCTTGGTAAGGAAGAAAGAGAATTTTTACTCTGCCTAATATTTGCCAGTATATTCATGTAAAACCTAAAATCTCATCGGACACCCTTGTGATCTGCAAATATACCAGTGATTTACTAGAACTGTGCCAGATACTGAAAATTGTGCATTCGAACATTATTTTGCAATGCAATAAGACCATAGAGGTCGCTGCAATTTCCATCAGCTGAATCAAAGACATAACTTCCAGCTAGAAGCCATTTTTCAGATAAAGTATACAATGGTTTTTTCTGTTTTAGACGTGTCTACCCTGTTATGGTTATCAAAAAATGTTATAAGCAACTATCCACAAGTACAAAGAATGAAACAAGAATTCTACCACCGCTTAGAAAACTCGGTTTCATGCATTCGATATGTAAAGATGATGCTTTAGAAAGGACCACTGTGAAATACTGATTTTATTCTCGGTAATTTGTTACGCCAAGAAGGTCATTTCATTCAGTAGCACTAAACTAGTCAGGTATTCACATAAAATGAATAACTAGTAACTCAGCGTCACCTCTGACTGTGTTTTTTAATTCACACACTTTCTAAAGCAAGTTATTGAAGGAATAAAATGAAAAGCTTGCATTCATTGAGATCAAGCAATTGGTAAACGCTAGTTGTTCAAATGATGTCAGTAATTTTACTCAAGAAACAATGTGGATTTCTTTGTGGCTTTTAAAACTAATCGACAGGTAACTACTTTGCCACTGTATTTCACCGAATAAGTGGTAGTTGAATATTTTAAATGTATCTTTTTTTATTCAGATCCAAGAATCAATATTTATATAACACGTCGGTAACAATTCTTTAACTTGACTATTTTATACCTGAACAACATTAATGCTAGTCTGTTGGAAGTTCAGAAGTCGGAAATATGAGCGACAGTTTATTTTATTTTTCACTTCTTTTTCTGCTTTGTTAAGAGGAAAAATAATGCCAAGTAAGATTACACTCTTCTCTTAGAAATGCGTTTTAATTAGCCGGAAGATATTTTTCCTCTCGCTTCAGCAATAATGTGCCAAGCCTTTTAGGGTAGGAATCGTTTCAGTGAATGTTCAACCAAAAGCACGTAAAGGAATCGATGACGAGACAACAGAAAATTAATTCTGCATTTAAATATCCTAATATTTTGAAGGAAAATTCACTTTTGCTCAAAATGCTTTTAAACGAACTAGGAGGTTTTTGTTGTTTATTCTTGATATAAGTAGCTTCAGCATTGCACATTGCTGTAAGTACTAAGGTTTCAGTAGGCATGCAATTTCAGAATTCTTAATCGGAAAGTGTTATTTCAGAATTATGTTATTTTGCCGTTATATCTTTTTAAGGGAGTTCAAAAATCTGATAATTATGATGGATGTTGGCAAGCAGAGGAATCTGACACATGCATTTCGTCTTATTTTTGATTAGTCATTGGATGCTTGTGAGAAAATGGATTGCAAAATACACTTATTATGAGGTCTGTATACTCAAATAATAAATGATATTGTGATGAGCCTTGTCGCAGTTCAGCGGATTGTTTAGCTAACTTTTTGCCATCACTTAAAACATTGTGGCTGCAAAGTGCGATAAGTAACAAACCCTACTTGCCGCTTGTTTTAACTACCAACAGAATATTATGTTATTGAAGGTGAAGACAGTTAATGGATCTCTTATTACTCTTGTATCATAATCTTTTTAAAAATGCGCATGCATTTACAACAGATTTACATTGATAGTATTATTGTATAGATATAAGTTAAATGAATTCGAGCTCTCATCTTATTATTGCCTGTTTATAAGGAGAAAAATCTTTATGAAAATAACGTTAGGGAATGGAATATATGATGACGTATTTCATCTGATAGTACTCATTGTTTTGATGAAAACGAATAGGGTTATGCTTTAGATACTTTTCAAGATAATGATATTTGTCAGTAATCATACCTTAATATTTCTTGTCATAGAAGAAGAACGTCAGTAAACGACCTCTTTCTGCGTTTTATCATTCTTGGGTGCTTCATAACCGCTGGTTTTTTAAAAATGTGGTAAATTTAGGCTCAAAAGTAATTTTTTCCTTCACCTTCCATACCCAACGTTTAAGACTGAAATATTTAAAGCTTTAATAAGATTCCCTTTGTTAATTCATGTCTTAAATTTTTTCATTACAGCTCAACTACTGTTTATTCTTTTGCAGATTGACAGTTATTTACCTAATGATATAAACTATTCACCTAATGAATTCAACTTAAGTTTACTTTAATGCAATTATTTATTTAAGCTGGTTAACATGTCAGTGCCTTACAAGGAAATTCCATTGATATGTGACATTCTGACTACCATCTGGCAGGCATCATAATGTTGTAAAATTTTTCCAAGTTTTTGTCATCAGACACAGGTAAGATTTTAATTGCCTTAGTACTGGGACTACTGAGAGGGAATTTTCTATACAAAGTTTTCCCAAATAATATTTGCATTTCACAATGAATGTATCACTCCAATCTTTACTTCTCTGGAATAGATTCGGTTCGGTATTTCAGTTACTCTGAAATGCTACAAACAAATACAATCAATACCTCACTCATATGTTCGAAATTACGTTGTATCTAGCAACCATAAGCAAGTGAGTATAGTGTGTCTGGTATTGGTTTTTGAACAAAAAACCAACCAACATGATCAGAAAGTTCAACCAGCCTGTATGAATAAAAACCCTTTTTTAATGCGGTGACTTCTGATAATTCATTGCCTCTCAATGTCCAGCAAAAAATGATCGAAAATGATTACGGAATAAGTTAGGTAGAAAGCAGTACACACACTAGTACTAGATCTGAAAAATAACACAGTCAAGGTTATGTGGAAGATACACTGATCTTACATGTTTATTTGGAACATTTGTAATCTGATCATATGTATGTTCAGTGAACATTCGACATGCAAATCACTGATAACATTTAAGAGGAATAACGTTTAGAATTAAACGAATACCAGTGTTATCTTTTTATGCTCTACGCAGAAATAAATTTACATATGATGTTGTAGACTAATTTAGAAGTATCTTTAATTAATATTGTTTCATGGTGTGTATGAAACTTTCAGAAATTCTGTCATAGGAAGTTAAAACTTGAAACATATACAGCAGTTTGTACATAATTAAATTCTGTTGCCTTTTGGTATGTTGAAAATTCTATTCAACAGCAAATCAAAATTCTGAAAAGTTTCCTTGTGTTTCAAGTAGTCAACAAGTAAAACATGTACCAACATTAAAAAACAGTCTGACATCTTTATTATTACTTTTTAATTACAATTTTTGCTTTCACTTAAAAATTTCTTTTCTCTAAAAGATAATTTAAAACCACAGATATTATTTACTTTTTTGAAAATGAAAGTCATACAACAACCTCATGCTAGGTATAATTATCTCATTAACAATATTTATGATTTCTGCATCGTTTTAAGACTGTAAGGGGAAAGAAACTTTTTTCTTTCGATAATTTATTCAAGGCTTTTGGACCAGATATTAAGTCTAAGGGAACCATAAATCATAGTTCAGCGGTAAGTAAGAGAGATGAGGAAAATAAGAAATACATCTCTCTTTTGTATATATAAAAATTCATCATGTATATTATCAAATTTCAAGATCGTGGTTTGCTTGAATGGTGTTGTAGCTCCTGTTAGCCAATGGAAATATCTCCACTTTGTGCTATGCTCCAATGTTTTGAAAGTGCTGGGCGAAATAAATACAAACCATATTCAATAAATAATACGCCATATACAAGTTTGTTATGCAGATAAATAGATATTACCCAACAGTATGCTCAATATTATCATTAATTCACTATTTTTGTTACTAGTGATCATGAGATCTATCGTGAAAAGATGGATCGAATAGGTTTATTCTGGACATCACTAACAATATTACGAATATGTTAGAAAATGTTTCCCTAAACCATGAAGGAAATTTTATAAAGTGTATTCATATTTTTGCAGTAAGCGTATTAACCTTGATTCCTGGCGCCATCAAGAATATTGCTTTTATGTGATAACAACGTTACAGAGAGAATTGTCGGATCTTTAGTCATAAAATTTTCCTATTCTTAAAATTTAAAGAAGTAAACTAAACGAAACCGATACCGCATGTATTTGTGGAAGATGCATGGGGCATCTTCAAGCGACTGTTGAAACTTAGAATTACTTCAGAGGAAATGAAACTTATTTCATCGGTTATAAATATGAAAATGTTAAGTTTGAAATTGAATCATTAGCTTTTTTACATGCATGGCATTTTACTTAAGATCCTCAACAAAAGTGGAATTAGGATGGCATTTAAACCTTCAAACTCACTCAGAAATAAGCTTTGTCGGATCAAGGATCCAATAGAAGCAATTAACCAAAATAATCTAATCTACCAAATTCCATGTAACGACTGTGAGGTCAAGTACATAGGTCAAACTAACCGGTCAGGGTCAGTTGGAATAGCCGAACATAGGAGTTTTGCTAAGTATAGAATGACAGACCCGAATGAGATCAATAATCTAGAAACAACTAGGCTATTGCAATTCACGCACACAACCACACATTAAGGTGGGATAAAGCCAATGTACTTAAGTTCAATATAATTAGGTGGAGAGGGAGAATGATTACTGAATTTTTGTCCATGGAATCAACATGCAACACGGTAACAGAGATGACGCAACACGTATACCAGAGACAGAAAATTTCACTCGCAATAAAACAATTCATATGAGGTGACATGACTATAAAAGTCGAATGTCAATAGTTGTGTGATTACATTGATATGATAGTTTATGCTCGAAACGTCATCAAGCAAATAATGCTGTATCAGCGTTGTAAATTAAATATGCAATTCGAAAATGGAAACTTGTTCACACCTAATTTTATTGGAACCGTTTTGCATAGAATTATTCGTTGTTTTGAATGTTGAATAAATAAACGTTTCTAGGAGAATCTTCGTTCTTGCATGTATATCAGTATAATACATTTGTCACGGTTTATACCTAGCTTTATTACCTTATTTCATTAAAGACTCAGAACCATAAATGATAATCTACTGCAATCACCAAACTTATTTCTTACGTTTAAGAAGAAAGAAACCTACTATCACTTGATACAGTTGAATTAGTGGGAAGCAGTGAAGTTATAAAATCCTTTATTGAATTCTCATACATGTATGCTGTGGTTAATGATTGGGATACACACTTATTGTCTATCAAAGTACACCATCGTTAGATAAAACTTTATTGGGAGCGATATTTATTGACTTGTTCATTGGTGTCATTATGACTTAATTATTTGACCTTTTTAAACTTGAAATGCAGGATGTCATGGAGATAAGTGAAACAGTAATTAGTTCTCTTAATATGCGTCAGTTTTTGATAAGTAACGTTTTATTCATATTATCAACTGCTATTTCTTTTTGTTTACTATAATTATTAACTGCAAATTATTTATTCATTTATTTGTTCATGAAAGCTCAAGATTAGTTTGACAGTGAAATTTCAACGGATAGACGTTGAGGCAAAGTAAACTGAAGTATCAAAACTACCTTAGCAAAAATCTGAATAGTAATGCACCGAAAACCCGTAACTAAACTCTTCCCTTCATTTTATATAACTTGTCTGGTATTAAAAAGCAGCCTTCATTCAACTTTAGTTTTATGAACAAGAAAACGTGTCATCGGCAACATACATGCTCCATCTGTGTACATGATTTAGAACAGTTCAATTCTTCCTGGAAAGACAGAAATATTCAATTTTTGGATTAAAGAATCATACCAGACTGAAACTAATTAATAAAAAGGCTGAAAGTCATAAGTATTTTCTTGTACTTATTAGAATATACGTATAAGGATGAAGATAAGCAAGACGATTAATGATAACGTTCAAAGATTTCAGCTGGCATGCAATATGTATAATCAACTCGCAGACCTGTCAATCTCCGTGTTTTTATTTACTCAAGCTACTCAAGGGTTTAACTATTTTTTATCATAACACACAGAAAAGTAAAGATGCATGCTTAGTAAGGCTGCTAAAAAACACAAAAGCTGCGATATTCTCGGCACCTTATTTATATTCCAGGCCTAATGTTAAGTGTAGGAAAATAAATTGTACTAATATAAAAAAAATGAGTTTGGCGGAAGTTGTGAAGTATAGCAATAATGTACTTCATTTTACTAACGTCATATTTCTTCGAAATTTTCATGAGACACTATATTCAATTTTAGTAGCTGTATAGCACTGGGAAGTGTAAACTGTGACGGAGAAATAGCTACAATAGGTCACAATTTTGACTAACTGTGACATTACCTCACTTAAAATAAATTTTTCACCATAGATATCTCAATACTGGACTCAATAATTAATTTTTGCTAAAATCTTTCAAGCAACTATTGAGTAAATAATAAAAGAGTGAAACTGGGGCACTGAATTAAGTTGTAAAACCCTTGTGGTTGATTCATAAGATACGTGTAAAATCATCAATTGATGAATAAAGTTTGGAGCACAACTTGCCTACTGTCAGATAGTGATGTTTACACAAACGCTACCATACCACCTATTCTGCGTTAAAAAACAGTAGATTTTTCTTTTTTTCTGGGACCAGCTTTGAGTTATTTCGATTGCACATATTTTCGTGTTGACTTGACTTTTCGGTTGTCACTCGTTCCACCTTTTGGAATTGCTTTCAGATTAACTTTCCAATGTGTTTGTAAGCTGTAGAGACAAATATTTGTTGCTGAAATGGAAAGGTGGCCACTTCATATCGTGAAATGACAGAAGTTTAAGAAGGTGAGCTACTTCATCCTAAACGAATGATTAGCTCTGAAACTTGGTAACTGTTATTCTGATCTCTCAAAGAGTCAAGAATCCGCATAGCTAAGAATTCTTAAACTGGAAATCAAAAGATGTTAACTGCCTTCAATGTCCCAGTAGTTCGCTAGCTGATGTCGTGATGAAATATTTTTTGAAACTACTTCATTTCGGAAAATGAATAAGTTTTCAAAGCTATTGTTCAATTCCATCCCATTTAATTGTCATTTAGCGTTGCATGTACATCTTCACCACAGTTTTCTAAAACTATAAAGGCATACCGGTTCAAATTTAAATGTCTTTGTGACAGAACAGCTCAGATGACGTTGGTTAACTAGTTTGATCTATGTTTTTGACTTTAAAATCACTGCAAGCGATTTGTTTCACTAAATATTTATACCTGAGTGAACCAACAGGATCTCCTTGCTTGAGAAACTAGTTTCTAAGTGAGGTTTTAGGTTTATATGTCATTCTCACTCCACCTTGTTGAGTGTCACATACGATGCATCCAAGTTGTATTCTTGGTATGATAACACTGCAGAGGAATCTGCCTGTTACCATTATATATAAAACTGTTAACATTTTAGTTAGCACAACTACTCAAATTTTTCTAACATTTCCCCCCCGCTATCTATCTATTCTAACAAGCCTACTTTACCTAAGATAGGATGAGGTGATTTGAAGTCTAAGTTCTCATTTCAATGTGTATGTTTTCACATTTTATATTTCACTCCCTAGTCGAACGAAGACAGATCCTCCTGAACACTTTTAAACTCACTAGTAAACTGGATTGCATTTAATATTGAATTTCCATGTAGAAATTCAACGTCAAACTGAAATATAAGTTCATGGCCTTGAGTTGCCACAGTTCACACCAGCAGATAAACAGAAATGCGAAAACAATAAATTAAGCCAAAGCAACGAAATGTAGGAGGAAAGAGAAACTAAGTAGTTGGATTTCAACTAAATTGCACAAGACTTCAAAATATCAGAGGCAGTATACATCAGAACTCAGATCCTGGGCCCGACTCCTAACCAGGTCGTGGGTGCGTACTACTAAGAAGTCGCATACTAGGACGAAACAGCTGTCCAGTGCTCCCAGATTTCCAATGGTTCCTCAACTGATCTCAGTTCGTGGTGAATAATACTTCTTAATTAAAAATCTCCATTCATCTAAGAAAACTAAGATCTCATTCGACGGACTGACAGTAATTAGATTTGTTTGCTTTGCTTTACAAAACATTAAATTGTTAACTACATACTCGACATTATTGTCAGTCAATACTACATTTATTAGTTTCAGTTATCAATTTCTTAAAAGTAGTAGAGAATGAAGAACAACTAACTGGACGTCTATTTCTTTTCGCGGTGGGTTTTAATTGAGATTAAAGCTACCTAACCATAATCAACTTCGAGCTGAAATATAATTCGTCTACGTAACGACAGGTATTTACCACTTTCATGTATTATAGTCGTTTCTCATCCGCCCAGCAAGATATTGTTTACGTAAAACCTAGACCACAGGCTATGCATATCTGTTATGTACTTCAGATAAAAAAAAATTATAATTTTTTTGGCAAATGATTCGTTAACATGCCTCAACAATTTTGGGTACATCGATGACAGCGAAAAAGCCAAGATATTTGACACCTGACACTAAAATGCCTTTGGAAATACATGTTAACCTTCATTCTATAGTTCATAAGTTAACCCAAGTCCAGCATGACAGTCACCTAACTGAGATGAGGAAAAGCCTCATACTTTCATCCTCTGAAGAAGCAAACTCCCTTCATTTTATGAACATGGTTATATTCTGTTGAGTTTTGTTTTTGCGGTTCAATATACTACTTCTGCTCATCATTGCTTGCCTTCTATTAAATAAGCAAAGGCTAAAAATTGCCGTAGTATTCACAGTAATCATGACCACAAATGAATTAATTGAGTAAACAGAAATTCAGGAAAAAATTTAACTTTTCTGGAGAATCATCTAATAATTTGAAAAAAATAAGCGATACGTTTACCTGAGAAAGAGTTTTTGCTGCTTGTTTGCAGAAATAGCACACGTAAAAGGGGATCTTCTACATAGTATCATGATAACAAGGCTAGTCTTGAATAAAATCATATTTTAGGCTGTTGGTTTATTGGTTTTATTGAGTAAAGGCATGCCAGTTACTTGTGGTCGTGTATAGTACGCGCTTCGTCAATTGAATACTTAACATTTTCAATATAGAAAGTTGAGGCTTGTCTACTTTACTTATTTTGAAAATTATTGGAATTGCTTAGCAGACTTGGAAAGTTTGAACATATTGGCTCTTCAGTAGGATATATCGCTCAGGACATGATCGAAGAATAAAGAACACTAGAATCCACCTTCATAATAGTATTATTTTCCTGAAAGAAAATTATGCAGTGTCATTCATTTCAGCTAGATGACCGGTAGATTTCTTGTATACTAAATAAACAAGGCAAATTCTTAGCAAAATTGTTAAACCGGTTTTTAATATTTATTATTGAGATGCAAAATAATAATTTACGTTCTTGTACTCTGGCTGCCATCCTTGTTCATCGTTTACTTCGTTAGCGTAGGCTGAGGAAGTACAACTAGTGCTGGCAGCAATAAACTAGTAATTATTTTCAGACTATCTGCCAATTCACTCGTCATTAGAGAGAATGTTCTCCGTTTAATCTTCGCAATTCAAAAATCAACATTAGAGAGATGCTTACATTTAGTTTACAGCTAAAGCATATAATTCTTTCACTGCTAATTGGTGAGTGAAATGAGAGTTTTGAGCAGAGCTCAATGTTATCCATAGGCTTCTATTACAACTCAAAGAAATAGCTGATTACTGCATGTAAGTTCTCCAAGAAATGATAGATAAGCTTTTAGAAATTTTCACCTAAAAGCATTAGAATTGTCTTATCCTGTTATCACCAATTACAGGTCAAAAGGTTCTAAAAGATTTTGCAAGCGATTCACAACATTGCATACATTTTGAGTCGGTTTTCAATATATTTTTAGCAATAATTAAACAAGCACTTACAAGAGAAGTGTAGTACGTATGTAATTTACTATAAGAGGAATTAAGCAATTGTAAAATACTGCTAGGTGCTTCAACATTAATCACTGCTAATCAACTTATTCTCAAATTCTGCTTACCAGTATGCAGACTACTAGAAAATTGATTCCAGTGAGAAATAAACGTTAATGAATTAAACGCTCACAACTTGGATACATACACAAATATGAAGTGTGATGAAAATTGAAAGCTGAATTGAAACATACCTCGAAGGCGTTGATATTTGAAAAAGAATTCCAGGTAAAGTTCAGGAGAACACGATGTAAAAAGCAGTGAGGAAGAGGACAGAAATAAGGAAATCTGCCTCGGCTCAGTAGTCATCAATTTCATCTTCAGGAACTAGGTTTTAGTGGTATTTCATGGAAATGCAAATTAAGTAGGAAACATCATAGCATTTGGTATGAATGGTATCATAAATCTAAAACAAAACAAGGTGGAATACTGTTTTTAAAAATCTTGTGTTATTGTCCTAAAATTGTTATGATTCAGTTTTCGTCAACTGCCTAAGTAAACAGTTATGCTGGAAGATTACAAAGGTCTGAGGTTTTATTGAAGTATTTAAATATCTAATGCATAAATTTGTTTCTTTCTATAACTTACAGAAATACAGGGTTGACAATCGAAATGTTTGGTTGAGAAACTATTCATGAATTTTACTAGATGAATTGTTATCCACAGCAAAGTATACCAATTACTGACATCCACCATTAGCTTTATATTATCATGGAAAATATATTTGTCTAGTTTTTGGTTTCACAAAGCATAAAAACGTAGTGATATCCATGCCATAAGCTTATCTATCGCTTTATATATTTACTGCAAATGGCTAAACTCGTAGACTAGTTGTATTGTTAACAGAAATATTTTGACAATGAGTGATTCATTTTATACGAAAATAAGTCACTTAAGAAATACTAGTGACAGTGAGCTGCTACAATGTGATAAACGTTAATAAGATCTGAACACCTAAGGGTCAACTCCTAAACCAGCCTCTATCTGATTATCTACTCTTGTAGTCGAGGGCATGTGGACCATTGTTAACGTTAGGATGTTGCCAGACCTATAGTTTGTATAAAATGAGGACTGAGTAGATGGTTTATCATGAAATGGTTTTTTTTGAAAAAGTGAATGTAGAAGAGAGGAAGACTATAAAAGATCAAACAATGTCTGTGGTGTTTTCCAAAGTTCGAATAATGTGTGTAGTCACTCCAAGTTCACTAGGAATAAAATCGCTGTTTGCATCATTTTATAATTTACAACTTCCATACTAATTCCATTGAAAGTATGTTACATCTCAAATTTTGAAGAATGACAACTGCGTCAAGCCAGCACAAGTTATAAGGCAAATAATCAGTAACTAACTTTATCGTCGTTTTTACACATGATACTTTGCAAAATTTTATCGGTTTTTAGATCATGTGGGCCAAAACTGTGATGTTAACATTTTTAGCGTTAAATTACCAAAATAACTTATGGGAAACAATAGATCCTAGTAACCAATATGACATTTATCTGCGAAACATGCAACGCAGTATTACATATATATATATATATATATATATATATATATATATATATATCTTCGCCCAGTCAAGAACAAGACGTAAAGTTAGTCAGATTTTTTAGTGGATCCGACAATGTTTATATTAAATAAAATTAACTTTGCTGCTTATATGAAGAACGATTGAAATATATCTTTAAGTCTTCACTGAAGGTCCAGAGAAAGTTACAGAAAAAATAGATATCAGCAAAATGACGTTCGGACAAAGCTACTGTATTCATGCAACTAGTTTACAAGACGTACATTTTTTGACATCAGTGTTAATTAGGTAGTTTTTTTCACTCAATCTGTAAATTATTGTATTCTGTTACACAACCGATGACAAGGAATGTATCTACTTAATTTTCGCAGCTAGTGATGTGGTTTTTACCAGTCTAGCTCTCTGCAAGCAATTTATAACAAGAAGTAATGCTTCACTACTGCTTGATGATGTGAATATTGCCCTAATCTCTAACTTTGAAAACGCTAACATTGAAATCAGAGGCTGAAGAGAGGGTTTGTATTTTCACGCCAAATACTTCTTAACCGAAAGTCATCTCAAAATATATTCTTTGCATGTTTATTGCTTATCCAAACAGCCGAATTCTGATAGAAATCATACAAATACACAAATGAAGTACAGCAATGGATTCATAGCGTGCTTGTGAACTGACATTGTTCTTTGAAAATTATATCTAGGTTACTTATCTCCTTTAGGAAACTCAGTTCCTGGTGACCACAACAACAGCTGTACATAGACCCTCATTAGTATTTTCAAAGTCATAATTCAAGTTCATCACTCATATGCGTTATATTTTACAAAGGTTTAAGTAAATATCATTGGCATCACAACTATTTGGATATAAATAAATCTTATAACAAAAATCTTATATCAGTTTAGACAAAATGAGCTCAATTAATATATTGTTTGCAGGCAATGAATAACATCCATTGGCCGCACCATGCACCAGGTGTGTAACGCCTTCACGAAAACAACCAAACCTGGCTGACAAGGCGAAAATGGAGATTCGTTTTCACCTCTGTCACAAACAGTTAGTAAACTCTGAAAATTACACTCCTTAGCGGGTCCTTCAAACTCTTGTACAAAGTGTGACTAAATCACTTGCAAGAAGTGAGCTTAAGGCGTCTAAGAATAGATAAAATGAAATATGTTGTCATTATTTCTCCCTTGGGTAAAAAGTGGAACATAGGGCTTCAGTAGCATGCCTCCATTGCACTCTCTTCTCTGCAGTATTTTGAACCTGGCACCACAACTGCCCACAAGCTTTCATTTCTTCCTCACATGATCTCCTCCATGTCACCCTTGACTTGGACGCCCAACTCGTCGTTTCCCATTCGGATTCCACTCAAGAGCCTGCAATGGTGCGTGATGTCCCCAGTCCGCACTCTCAGTGTATGCCCAGTCCAATCCATCTCCACTTCCTTCTTCACATTTGTTGGGTGATAGGTTTTCGGTTGGTTCGTTGCCAGGCAGAGTGAATTTCTTGTTGCTTATTCTTATTATTCTGGCCATCTTATCATCAGTTTAGTGTGAGCGTAGGTGGCAGCTGTAGATGAATGTCTGTAGTTTGTTGGTAGTACTTTTCGTGACGCGCCAAGTTTCTGAAACATGTAGCACCACTGATTTGACATTAATGTTGAAAATCCAGATCTTGTTCTTTATGCTTAGTGCAGTAGATCTCCACAGTGATTCAACTTTAATGAATGCCTCTCCTACTTTCACCATCCTGGTTTTGACATCCTCATCTGTGCTGCCTGTAGTTGAACCGGTGCTGCCTTGCCTAGGTAGGTGAAAGAGACAACTTCCTTTGGGTTTCTCCCGTTGGTGGTGATTGGTGCCTCTTGTTGTTGACGCTGTTATTGGTTGGTTATCTTCATCACTTGTGTCTTCTCTACATTCACTTGAAGTCCCGTTTCGCTGCCCAGCTCTTCTATCAACTTGTAAGTTCTCGCCTGTTGATCTCCGAGTTCGTGAGACATTAAATATAAATTGCCAGCGAAATCCAAATATTCTGTGGTCGTTTCATCGATCAAGCAGCGTGTGCCCTTCTTCTCGCTCCTCAGTGTTTCCTGCATGATTCAGTCCACCACAATCAGGAACATCACTATCTTTCATTGGTTTCGTCTGAGTTGATCTCTTCCCAGATCGAGAGTAACCTGATTGATTAGTTGATATAATGTTGTCAGGTCTCTGTCTCTCCTACCAGCAGCCCGTTCTGCTTCACATGCCAATGTGTCGTGGAAGTGTCTTTTGTCTTTGCGCGCACTCTTCCTCACTTCTCTGTCCAGTGTACGTTGTACTCAGTTCGTCTTTTCGTTGAGCATCCTCTCCTCTATCAGCTTCCATGTGTCCATTGAGATCCATTTCTTGTCTTCTTTCCTCTTCCTTCCTAATACGGTTGTACAGGTTTCTCTCCACACAGCTTACAAAGAGTTCCAGTGTTCTTCAACGCCTGATCAATCAGAGATGTTGGTCTATGTCTCCCATTTTGTTCTGATGGCTGAATGACGTGAAGGTGTCCTTTGTAGTTTCGTACTTCAGTTTCTGTTCTGGGTGTTGAACTTGAACTCTGGTCGGCTATCACCAACGTGATTGAAGGCTTTCAACTTGATTTGGAAGGTTCCTTGCACTAGATAATGGTCGGAGCCTGCATCTGCTCCTCTTCTTCATCTTGTGTCCAGTGTCCACTTTCTTCACATTCAGATGAAGTCGGTCTGATTTTTGGTGTGTCCCGGTGTCCGGTGAAGTCTACGTCGCTTTGTGAATATCCTTGTGTTTGTAAACACTGTCTCCAATCACCAAATCGTTAGATGCGCATAAATCTGCAAACAGTTCCCCATTCTCATTCATCATCTCACTGAGTGCTTCTCGACCCATGATGAGTTCTCTTCCTGTGTTGTCTGCTCCCAGTTTGGCATTCATGTCACCCCACCCATTAGCATTTTGATGTCGCCAACTGGGCTGGTATCATGTTCATCGTGAATTGCAGTTGTCTGTAGAATTCCTCTTTGTTCTCTTCATCTGCATTATTTGTAGGTGCGTAGTGTAGCATTGAATGATTGTGACTTTCCTTCCCTTTGAGTTGAAGCTTGCTGTTATGATCCTGCAAGAGGGGATTGGTTCCCACTGCATGAGAGTCTTGGATGATCTTGTGGACATCATGATATCCACTCGAAAACTCAGTGTGCTCGTGGTTGTCGTCTGGGTTTCAATATCGGAGTAGATTATCAACTCCTCTCCATTTGACAGTTTGTAGAGTCCACTTCCATTCCATCTGCTGTTGCAGATTCCTCGCAGATTCCAAGCACTTCAACGCCATACCTCCTCATCTCCTTTGCAATCTGGACAGTCTTGCTAGGTTCAAACATGGTGCGGATATTCGATGTCCGCATCCTCACTTTCGCTTTCCACAAGAGAGTGGAGACACATCGGCCGACTGGCTTCCCGAATTCTTTCACCAACCGGCGTCATTTTGCCTCTCCGATTTCAGTGATGAATAAGTTTGTTTTTCTTTTCTGTGTATTCATTGTGCTTTGAAGTTATTTACGGGGTTGGATTTGTTTGACGGGGTAGGATTGCTAGCCGTATGCTCAACCTTCCTTGTTTACCCGGGCTTCGGACCGACTAGTAACTAGTGAACTAGTTAGCCAGGCAAGTTTAAATCAAACATTAGCATTTTTGAATTTCATGTTATGATCACGACTGCCAAAAATGTTTATGTGGTCTTTTGCTTTGCCATGGATATCTTAGACGATCGGTTAATTTACATACTTTCCTGCGCAGTAACCATTTTGCTTTTAGTAGTATTTGTTTCCATTTTACACGCATGACGTAGCTTCCTTTTACCAGGCAACTTACATTGACCTTGAACAGAAAGTCTCTGTGAAATATTTTATTCTTTTTTGCTGTATATTTACGAATGTACAATTAGGGAATGATTTCGTTTTAAAGAAAAATTTTTCGGAATTTTTCTTCTCTATTTTCCCGTGGTATTGCATCTGCAAATTCTGCTGGTAATTACTTTGAGCGAATTGATCAAGTGCTACTGGCATACGGAACTCTATGATGATATATTTCTAAATACAGCAGTTTAACTCTCCTAGATACGATGAACACTGTCTGGCAATCAAATATGAAATTCACGTTTACTGCTTTTTGAAACTAGATGGGTAGATTCGTTAGTTTCTCAGCATTTTCGTTTATGTTCATACTTACTGACTTTTGTGTTTTGTTCCGCCTGTTTCCCAAATCTACCGGATTATTCATTGTCCACTCCTCGATGCTTTGGGTCTAGAAATGTCTTTAATTACTAGTCAGTAGGGTTGTTTGCACGATTGTTTAGAATTCTGGCAATTGCACTTAGAAACGCTTGACGCTACATTGTATAGACGCATGGTAATGGTTCATGATTATTCTTGTTTTCCCAAAACCCAAAGCATAGAATATGAACACAGAGGACGAGCGATTCTACGCAATATAGCAACAGGGAATTACAAGTTCCAGTTAATAGTGGCCAATCCCATTTGCACAAAAGGTCGCTCTGAAGCCTCAGTAGCCTATTGGGTAAGCCACTGAAATTTAAAGCCCTCGGTAATCATATGGGGTCTCAGAGTGGAAATCATCAGTCAGAGGGCTGAGGTAACATCCTTCTGATGAGTCCCAAATACGATGACACAAGCATACTCGATTCGACTGCTAGTCATCAAGATGAACTGTAGGAAACTAGATTTTCAGGCACATTAGCCTATCTGCCAGCAGTAGTCAAGGAGTTCGACTCAGTGAAGGAAGCGGAAACTGCAAGTACCGATAAACAACAATACGAGCACGTGAAGTTCATCATGCCGTTGTGTATGTAACATTCGTTTTGGTTTCAGTACATTATTAAACTGATAAAATTCAGATTCACAGAAAAAAATATGTTTATCAAAGTGTAACCTTCGGAATACCTCATAAATTGTATTCAATTCATTAAACTAAGTTGGTTTGAATATTTAAGAATTTTTCATTCATGTTTTTTTTAGTAGGTCTATTTCAGATTGCGTTCTTTGATTAGCTGTTCTTACTGTGTAGAGGTGATAATTTAAAATGAATAAATATACAGTTTGGGCGTGGCTAAAAGTTATCTCCAGTTGTTATAGTGTTCTGTGTGAAAATACGTATTTTGTGTTTCTAAGCATATATTTGAAATATAATGTGCAATCATAAATCCTTTTTTGCTACAATTTGAAGACTCAGTTAACTCACTTTGATTTATGAGCACCATTCTTCATAAGTAAATGTACTTACATCCCATCTAGGAAGTGGGAATGGAACCAATACTATGAACATGAATAAACAGCATGAAACACGATTCAGAGACAGAATACGTTTTAGAAACTATGCAAACAGATAAAATATGCATATATCGTACAGAAAATACACGGATTTACGCACAGAACTTTATTTCTTATAACAGGTGCGATAACACCTGGGGATAACTTTTAGCCTGGGCCCAAAGTTTGCTGGATTTCTCTAATTAAATTGTATTTTAATATAGTTTAGTTGCTAAAAGCAGTCCATGTATCCACTTTGGATTGTTGAGTAATCAGTCATTAGGCTATTCACCTTCTTTTTCTGAATGGATTTGGTTAAGCATAGGAAGATCCGACAAGTAGTCTAGAGTGATATATAGCTAGTTACAGCTCTTTGTAGTTAAATGAATCTGGAACCTAGCTTTGACTGGTTAAAAGCTCGGCAGTTAACCAAGCAGTTGCATACATAAAACGTATGAAGACGTGGGATATTTTCATCCATAATCCCTTTTTTCTTTTCTCCATAGATTTTTTAGGCAAACATCATCGTAAAATCCTGAGGAAAAGGAAACGGACTTAGATTCAAAATCATATACTGAAAAACTATTGAGTTGATGTCATCTGGTAGCACAGAGCAAGACACAATCGCTGTATTATCAAAATACCGATGGTTACTGAAAAAACTGGCATAATACAACATTATTTTAAACTACTAGCTTTCTAATGTATGCGTTGCAGTGAAGAAGGACTATTCATAGTCACTTACGAGTAAGTCAGTCTCCTTTGTCCGTTCAGTTAAATGAAGATTACCATTCCATTATTTTTAAAATTATATTCGAGGTGTAGAGAAATTTTTGTAGCATATAGCATTTGTGATATTGCTAGTTCAACTTCCGCATTATGATTATCGTCCCGTCTACCAATGTTAAAAATTGTTACATTTCACCCTTATACGTGTCACTATTTGGTATAACTTTATTTTAAGTTGCAACTCATTGTCCTGTTTAAATGTAGGACGATAAATAATGAGCTTAATATCATAACGATAAGATTGCAGCATTTAGTTTTATCTCGGTCAGTTATCGAGAGTAATGGAAATCCTAATTGATCGTTGACATAAAAATGGTTTCTTAGTTTGTTGGAGATTTTGTTTTGAATTAGGTGAAACTAATCAGTTGATTTTATTTAGCTAATTACTGCTAAGAACAGGATACCAAAAGAACAGAAATACAACACATTAAATACATGAATATTAAACAAGTTGAAGTAAGTGGTACTTAGAAATCTTAGTATCTGGGTGTGCAGAGTCATACATTTCATTGTAAATATTATTTTAGGATATTCAGTTGATGTTACAGTTCAAGTATATTAGTTTGCAAGCTGACTGATTTATGTAAAATATCTCTTTATTCCAATTTTACCTCTGGGTACTATGAATCTATCATTTTTACGTGGTAGGAAAAATATTTTTTCCACCAATGCACATGAGGCAACTTGATTGATGAAGTAATTCAAGCTTAGGAGTTATGAATTGGTAGTTACGTTTTCCACTGTTTTAATGTGCCCAACTTTGAACAAATATGCGTACAACTGTGCAACATCTGTGTGCTTCTGTATTATCATTTTAAGTTGCAATAACTCTTTCATAAGTTTGTGCAAAAGTAGTGCTCCAAAACAAGATTGTTAAAATCATTGTTCAAAAAAAGAAACTCTAATATGTTCAGTTTATTCAAGGCTTTTCTAATGTATTAGCCCGAGAATAAACCTCGGTGGTATAAGAGTAGAATTAAAAGATTGTCGACGAACGCGATGGTACTTAAAATAGTTCTCTACATTTCTAATGCAGATAATAACAATGAAAACTGGGGATGAAAGCTGTCTTCTCGGGTTCCATCATACCGTAGGAACTAGTAGTTGGAGAACTTTCATATAGCTAGAAATTCATAATAATAACAGTGATATGCACATTCTTGATCCACTTCAGAGTTATACACACTATCATCTTTCACTTATTTCCTGATATCTCGTGTGTTTTCTAATCCAATACCTTTTTTGATATCCACTTCTGTTTTGCGTACTGCTGTGGAATCTACAGCTGATACAATCCTATCTTAGTTTTGACATTATTTTGTCTATCTACCCTAAACCAAGCGAGAATATTACAAACCAGATAAAGTAAACTTTTAAGTCTGTGAATGTTAAAAGATATTTTCCAAGATCCACATAATTAAAAAGCACTGGGTTCAGTAATTAAACACTACTGCTTTCTTTCACTATTTGTGTGCGTAAACTGACAAACAAAACACTGGTTTCATACTAACATTCATGTAAGGCGTCTGATGTTCGTCGAAACACTGTCCACTAACTTTCATTTTACTTTGTAAATTTTGATATCAACTGTACTGGATATTTTAAACAATGTTTTACTTTAAGGGTATTTAAAGTGTTTTGAATGTAGTGAATGTAGTGCCAAAGCATGAAAACTAGTTTTGCATGCGACAATTGGCATTTGTCCAACATCAAAGTATTGTGATAACTTTGTTGAGACATCAAACGTACAGCACTCATTACTGTTTCGTGAATGAAAGAACCAAATCTTTAAAATACATTTTATGTCAATAAAAGCATCATGATATAAACACTTGGAAAAAAACATTTCATACAATGATAGAAAAAATTTGCAGTCTATGATGAGGATTAGGGGTTAATGTTCTCCAATTAAATAGATGGAAGTAAGAAGTTTAGTAATAGCTCACCAAATAGCAAAAGAAGAACATCTGCGAATGAAGACAAACGGACCAGTCATGCGGAGGTTCTACGGTCGATCTAGGATACTTAAGATAGATATTCCACTAAAACTAATAATTTTAGAACCTAGAACACCAACATCCAATGTTTCGACTAAAGTTGTGAGAAAAAAAGGAATTTCATCAGTGAACTTGAACACTCAGTTTAGCAACTGAAATTCCAAGTAAAATAAAAGATTTTATATATCTAATTACAGGGAACACCAAACCACTGTAAATGTTGCATAAATGTATAAGCTATAGGTCAGAACTTAAGGAATGAAAAGCTATACCAACGAATTCCCTCCTTGGCAGGTATTTTGAACTGGATAATTTTAGAATAGAAAACTACTTTTATCATTTGTATGTATAAGGTATCAGAAAGTTCTTCTCAATTTCAAATTATTTTCAATAAAATATTTGCATATAGGCCAATATAATGGATAATTGGATTTTGTTTTGTTAAGAAGACTAAGCATTTTGTTTTTTGTCGATTCCTTATGCAACATAAGCATTTTTCATTTGACGAAATTCACAAAGGTAATAATTATCAACACTTCCATAGCAGAATAGGAATATCTAAGAGGAGTTATAGAAGATATATTCAGTTAATGGTGAAATTCAATAACTGAATAAGTATATTGATGAATAGGCGTCATGATTATTTCTTAGGCCAATTGTTACGATTTCTTTTGAAATTTAATTCTCATATAAATGTTGCCTGAATTACTTTGCATGAAATCTATTTCCTGTTCATTGAAGTTCTCTTTGATTTGTCAAACCTAGAAGTGAACAATTTAACTTATCTGAAGTTGTTAATTTCTTACCTTTGACGAATTTAATATTATTACCGCAAACGTCTTAAATTTAAAAACAGTTAATATAACTTGGATTCAGTAGCTACTGATCTCGTGGGTCTGTTGGCCCATCACAGCCTCCTTCTTCAACTAGGTAGACTGAACGCTAACACTAGAAAGCCTCTCACACAAAGCGAATTTAGAAAAAAGATATGTGATTGTCATTATATATCCCTTGGGTTACTAGTGGAACAAAGGGCTTCAGTAGCATGCCTCCATTGCACTCTCTTCTCTGCAGTATTTTGAACCTGGCACCACAACTGCCCACAAGCTTTCATTTCTTCCTCACATGATCTCCTCCATGTCACCCTTGACTTGGACGCCCAACTCGTCGTTTCCCATTCGGATTCCACTCAAGAGCCTGCAATGGTGCGTGATGTCCCCAGTCCGCACTCTCAGTGTATGCCCAGTCCAATCCATCTCCACTTCCTTCTTCACATTTGTTGGGTGATAGGTTTTCGGTTGGTTCGTTGCCAGGCAGAGTGAATTTCTTGTTGCTTATTCTTATTATTCTGGCCATCTTATCATCAGTTTAGTGTGAGCGTAGGTGGCAGCTGTAGATGAATGTCTGTAGTTTGTTGGTAGTACTTTTCGTGACGCGCCAAGTTTCTGAAACATGTAGCACCACTGATTTGACATTAATGTTGAAAATCCAGATCTTGTTCTTTATGCTTAGTGCAGTAGATCTCCACAGTGATTCAACTTTAATGAATGCCTCTCCTACTTTCACCATCCTGGTTTTGACATCCTCATCTGTGCTGCCTGTAGTTGAACCGGTGCTGCCTTGCCTAGGTAGGTGAAAGAGACAACTTCCTTTGGGTTTCTCCCGTTGGTGGTGATTGGTGCCTCTTGTTGTTGACGCTGTTATTGGTTGGTTATCTTCATCACTTGTGTCTTCTCTACATTCACTTGAAGTCCCGTTTCGCTGCCCAGCTCTTCTATCAACTTGTAAGTTCTCGCCTGTTGATCTCCGAGTTCGTGAGACATTAAATATAAATTGCCAGCGAAATCCAAATATTCTGTGGTCGTTTCATCGATCAAGCAGCGTGTGCCCTTCTTCTCGCTCCTCAGTGTTTCCTGCATGATTCAGTCCACCACAATCAGGAACATCACTATCTTTCATTGGTTTCGTCTGAGTTGATCTCTTCCCAGATCGAGAGTAACCTGATTGATTAGTTGATATAATGTTGTCAGGTCTCTGTCTCTCCTACCAGCAGCCCGTTCTGCTTCACATGCCAATGTGTCGTGGAAGTGTCTTTTGTCTTTGCGCGCACTCTTCCTCACTTCTCTGTCCAGTGTACGTTGTACTCAGTTCGTCTTTTCGTTGAGCATCCTCTCCTCTATCAGCTTCCATGTGTCCATTGAGATCCATTTCTTGTCTTCTTTCCTCTTCCTTCCTAATACGGTTGTACAGGTTTCTCTCCACACAGCTTACAAAGAGTTCCAGTGTTCTTCAACGCCTGATCAATCAGAGATGTTGGTCTATGTCTCCCATTTTGTTCTGATGGCTGAATGACGTGAAGGTGTCCTTTGTAGTTTCGTACTTCAGTTTCTGTTCTGGGTGTTGAACTTGAACTCTGGTCGGCTATCACCAACGTGATTGAAGGCTTTCAACTTGATTTGGAAGGTTCCTTGCACTAGATAATGGTCGGAGCCTGCATCTGCTCCTCTTCTTCATCTTGTGTCCAGTGTCCACTTTCTTCACATTCAGATGAAGTCGGTCTGATTTTTGGTGTGTCCCGGTGTCCGGTGAAGTCTACGTCGCTTTGTGAATATCCTTGTGTTTGTAAACACTGTCTCCAATCACCAAATCGTTAGATGCGCATAAATCTGCAAACAGTTCCCCATTCTCATTCATCATCTCACTGAGTGCTTCTCGACCCATGATGAGTTCTCTTCCTGTGTTGTCTGCTCCCAGTTTGGCATTCATGTCACCCCACCCATTAGCATTTTGATGTCGCCAACTGGGCTGGTATCATGTTCATCGTGAATTGCAGTTGTCTGTAGAATTCCTCTTTGTTCTCTTCATCTGCATTATTTGTAGGTGCGTAGTGTAGCATTGAATGATTGTGACTTTCCTTCCCTTTGAGTTGAAGCTTGCTGTTATGATCCTGCAAGAGGGGATTGGTTCCCACTGCATGAGAGTCTTGGATGATCTTGTGGACATCATGATATCCACTCGAAAACTCAGTGTGCTCGTGGTTGTCGTCTGGGTTTCAATATCGGAGTAGATTATCAACTCCTCTCCATTTGACAGTTTGTAGAGTCCACTTCCATTCCATCTGCTGTTGCAGATTCCTCGCAGATTCCAAGCACTTCAGTGCCATACCTCCTCATCTCCTTTGCAATCTGGACAGTCTTGCTAGGTTCAAACATGGTGCGGATATTCGATGTCCGCATCCTCACTTTCGCTTTCCACAAGAGAGTGGAGACACATCGGCCGACTGGCTTCCTGAAGTCTTTCACCAACCAGTGTCATTTTGCCTCTCCGATTTCAGTGATGAATAAGTTTGTTTTCATTTTTGATGTTTTCATTGTGCTTTGAAGTTATTTACGGGTTGGATTTGTTTGACGGGGTAGGACTGCTAGGCGTATGCTTAACGTTTCTTGTTTACCCGGGCTTCGGACCGACTAGTAACTAGTGAACTAGTTGACCGGGCGGCATTATTTGGATACTGAGACGTTTAGGTTATTCTTGAAGCTTGGTAGGATTTATTTACATGTCTTTGGCGTTCTTGATAAATCTGTATGTGAACACTGACAGTGCTTTAAACAAGGATACTATAGTTTGTTGATACTGTTTCAGAATAATTTCGAAGTCTAGTACTCCACATTTATTAATCTATACAGTAGACGACTGGAACTGAGGAATTTATTGGCCGTTCGGGTGGATAAAATAGAATGAATATGTATGATGATCATGGCTTACCTATTGACATTTGTGAGATATTTAAAGGGATATATCAAACTGCTTCCTGAGAATGGTGGTAATGTGATCGATTAGACCTGATTATAGAAAGAAAATAATAAAGTAGGAAGAATATGCCCGTACATTAACATCACTTGTTATACAGATAGTCTGGGGAATATGATTATTTCGCAACAGACAGATAACTTAATATCTAAGTAGTCACTAATATGCCGTTGGTGTGTTGGTGTGTGTGTGTGTGTGATTTTATTTGTTTCATTATATCAGTATAAAGCAACTTGTCAGCAGTTTTCCGACACTGTTGTTGAACCAGCTCTACATTAATTTTGGAATGTATGAAGGAAGAGTATGAAGTTGACTAACTTGTGAAACACTAGTTCTGTTAGCAGATTTATTCTGTATGAAAGTTAAGCTCAGGGTTTCTTTGAATTCTACAGGTTTAAGATTGAATAAGTATGTTAACTGTATTGTATCCTAGTTATTTTCAGGTTCAATAAAGCCGTTTTTATCGATTAAACTATATTTAGATTTTGCTTTCTTTTGTGTGACACAATACATATAATTTACTGTGGACAATTTCAAAAGCTTTATAGCCACCTGTTTTATATTAATCTCGAAAACACTTGTTTAGTGCAGCATTTGATTAGAAGTATGTAAGTTTAAGTTCAGATAAAGCACGGCTAAGAGACATACTTTTATTCTATATAACGTGAAAAAATGATTGTTACTAGTTACAGTCACCAACCAGTCCACAAAAGTGATCTACAGGTATATAACAGCAGTAGTGTTGTATACCTACATAGTTTTACCTACTATGCAGATTTCCGGAATACAACAAAAAAATTCCGTTATTTGTGAAAAAAATTTTATTATTTAAACATTTACACTAGAATTCTGTTTCTTGAAATGTTTCTCAGGCGGGATCATCCACATAAATAATTTTTTCATCTAACTTTTAGGAAGTTTTAATTAGATTCATATCATTATAAGCTATTGAAAGATGTTAAGGCAATTAGCAGAGGCCTAACTTCTTTCTGACTTGACATCTTACAATGAGGAGTCGGCGGGCTTAAGATTATTAAGATGTATTACGTTAGCCGGTGGCTTGAAGTAACCATCACTGCCCTATATTGTAGAAAAAACTTTTTCTTTAAGCGAACCTACATATTTCTTACGATTCAAACACAACTGGTTAGGCTTCTTGATTTCATAGGTCTAATTAGTGCAGTAAGTTGATAACATAATAAAATCAATCATCCACCCAATCTAATCAGTCTGCTACATGTAACCTTATAATATGCTTCATGCATAACAGTAAATAACAAAATTGTCATTCATTACACCCCAGTTTTCCTTTTGGTTTTTTATTTCAATTTGCAGTAACCATATGCAAAATTTGCTAGAATTATGTATTGTGTTAAAATTAGTTTTCCAGGGTTATATAATCCGCCTTCTTTCATTCTTTTTCCACAGATTTATGCTATAAGTAAATGAAAGATTCAAACTTCTGAAACGTTAAAATGAAGCTAAGAGTACTGAAAAATTGAATGAATAAGTCACGAAGTCTACTGCTAATATTCTGTAGTAGATTACAATTTCATGTTTTATTAAAATAAAATATGCGGAACTTTGAAAAGTTAAAAAAGCACCAGTCTAACTGGTAATTATTGGCCTGAATAGCTTTGCAATGCTTTAAAAGTAAGGTAGAATAACTGTACATTTTTTATTCATCCTAAAACTTCTAATTAGCGAGAGTCATGTGTTCTTCGGTACTTTCATGTGTGGGAATAAGCGTTTCAAAAAATATACAGCTCAGAATGCATTATGTCACAATTTAATGTTGTTTTTGAGTGAAGCTTCGTTTATTTTCCTTTATTGTTGCAAAGTATACCTTGGGTTTCATAGTATCAATTCTAGACGAAAGTGCAGCATAGAACATAAATTTTACCAACCGGAAACAGAGTGTACTGTGATGTGTATACCACTGTTTTAACTGACTCAACCTTTTTTTAAACTCATAGTATTTTGTACTTCTCATTTAGCCTAAAATTTAATTTTACCTGTTTTTCATGGTAAATAAAAAAACATCTAAAGGTTTGTGCGTAGAAAACATTTATGAAACCAGTTAGAAAATAAAGAGAAGACAACATCTGATGACAAGATTTCAGAGTGAGATAAATATAGTTTAAGATTTGCTAAATTTTAAATTTGTTTTTATTTAAGTTGATAGTTCATGTTTTTATTATTGTTTAATGAGTTAAATTGTTCATTATTTAGCTAGTGTATCTGAATATTGGCAAGGACAAGCGAAACGTCAATCACTCATCAGCTGATTATTTAACTACTTAACATTATCAGATACTTATTCCAGACTGAAGATCATCATTTATATTTCTCTAGAGTCTACTTTATGTCAACTGAATAGGATTATCTCGGTCATTCGCACTAAAACAAATGTGTCACTGCACCGTTATTGTGAGCACCCAATCGAGTCCTTGTATCTTATGTGTTCGTGTAGTAATATAATAACATTTGTAGTTCAGGATGATGATTTGGAAGGCTTTTTCTCACCAATCTTCATTGTTATTCTATACAACATAGACAGTAAGTTTATACCAATGATTTTGTCTAGAATGACCAAAAAAGCATCATGATTAAGGCACACAGCTCAGAGGACACAGCATAATCACAATACACTAATAGTCACCTTCTTTATATACCTGCTTCTTAAGAAGAAAAAACAGTTCATCTCAGTGTTTATTCCTGCACCCCAACCTTAACTGTACAAATTCATAAGTTCTATCGAGACAAACATTCCCATCCAAGTAGTAATAGGTGAACGTCAACCTACACGTGAATGATCGGTCCCGCTATATGCAGTTAAATCCCATTTTCATTCAAACACTCGTAAATTGCGCTTGTGTTAACGATTAGCTCTTCATCTCTTACATTATATTTAGTATTCACTTTATTCGGTTTTATATCAACAGCTCCAATAATTCACCATGCTTCACAAATGGCCTATCGGTAAACGTTATCCTTAGTACTCGTGTTGGCGCGCAGAGACAAAATTTGCATTCTATGTTTTATATTTTGGTGTTAATAGATGCTTAAGTCGTTTATAATAAATTATTAATCCACCTGCAGACCAGTCAAACGTATGGTTAAAACTGTGACTACTATATGAAATATGACAGATATATATATCAAAAACTGGTAGTTTATCGGACCGTGAAACCAGTTACTTCATCTTGTTGTTGTAACCAATTAAAGTAACCACTTTGTTTATATCGAAACTATCTGAGAGAGTTGAATAGTGTAGTGAGAATATTTAGTACTCAGAAGACAATTATTTTATGAGTTGATAGATGAAGAAGTTGTCCTTAGGCATCTTTTATGCATTGTACGTAAAACTAACCGTATAAATCAATTTTGCTTGGGTAACTCAAGCCAAGATACTGACTTTAATTCATGCAAATATTGATAATACAGTAAATTGAGGGTGGAATAAATATGGGACATTTAATTGAGGGGTTTGCAAGATATTTATTGATTTTCTTGTACTCATCGTGAATTTCAGTCACACAGAGAAGTACTAGAAGTCAACAAAAACCATAGAAAGTATACGCAAACTGGAAAAGACCATTGGGGTGATTTCTGTCATGAATTATCAGCCAAGATAAAGGTTGGTAGTTCACGTTATTAGTTAATGAATGCTTCAGTAAATTTGGAAGTAACTACATTAACACACTTACTTTATTTGCAGCATGTGCAGGTATTCATACTTGTTTCTATAAACGTCGAGGCAGTATAAGACTTCAGATGCAATTACAAACGCTCTGAATCAGTGTGAACTTCTTTCTGTTGATCTAAGCATCACTTTAGTGTCACATGACAACCGAATATTTAACTAAAGTGACTTGATGAAGGGTCTGTCATCGACAACTTTCTGTATTATATTTTTACAACCAAGATAAAATAGAATCATCAGTTAGCACAATGAGGGACTTGATTTAGCTGTGTGGTGATTTCAATTGCCAAAATTTACATCAACTTATCAAAGTAAGAGGTACAAAGTTCAAAAATAAAAAGCAAAGTTCTCAAAAGTGCAGAATGTCATGAAACGGATTAAGAACGTATAAAACAAATCCAAAAAAACTTTGGTATAACGATGAGGATGACAAAGTAACACGTGAATTCACCTACATCACTAAAGTCAAACTATAGAAAAAGAAATGAAAAGGAATGGAGTTACCACTGATATGAGTATGAGCAATAAATTCTGTTTAAGAATTTATCCGTCAAATAAAACCGTATCACTGTGTTCAATATTCAACAAGTGGATCAATATGGAATTTTGCATTATTGTTTATTTTGATTATACTATTTCCGGCCTACTTTTCCTGGGTTGCTATGACATGTACACAGGTGAACTTATGCACTTTGTGTACATTTATCACTTTGATGCAAAGTCATCTGCTTTGAGGGTAGGGTCTATTTTTAGTATTAGGTAAACGAAATTTTGATTTTAATGATTTTGTCTATATGAGACAATTCAATGAGTATTCTTGAGTTAGAAAGGAAATTATGGTCAACATCAGAACTGCGGACTCAACACCGTTGTTTGGAAACTATAAAATTATAAAATAAACATTACAGGGTTTATAAATGCTAAAATTTTAAGTGGAATTCAGAAGATAAGGTTAAGAGTGTGAAGCGGAAGCACCATTTGAAATGCATTAAACGATAATATTTCACAAAATACATCACAGTTTCGGATCATTGCCTTGAGGGAGGGAGATTATCAACTGAATTCAGAAGTCTTATTGATATAAACTTATAGCTACTTTTTCATAAAAACGATGAATTCAAGGTCATTTTCTTAGTTTTTCGCAAGAATGAAGGAGTCTTGTTGCCAGTTTTCCTAAATTTTATTTCTGCTGGGACGTAAATGTGTGTGAGGATACAGGATAGAGGTATTCCAAGTGAGCGGTTTCTACATGAAGTAGTGACAAGGTTAGCAGGTAGATTTCGTGCATCATTGATTCATTTATTTCAAACTATTTGTCCATGATACGTCATAATCTCTGGACCCAGTCTGTTGAAAGGTAATTTATCATGAATTTATCGTTTATTCATTTTTGGAAACTTGTTGTATCAACATAGTCTTTTGGCAAGCATGATATCTTGATAAGTACCTTACAATGAAAAGTTCTGTATGTATCTGAAAGTCTGCTTCATAAGCTTATTCTCAGAAATAATCAGACAAAAGTTGTTGAAATTAAGGTGAAAGTTACTTCATCAGTCATGATAGCAGATAATTCATTGCAAACTTGTATTCACAGACCACTGAACTCCATGCTGAGGGAAGCAAGATTTCTCCTTATCCTATTTCACCTTTGTAAATTCTGTAATTTGGCGCACTTGTGAAGTAAGATACATGATTTGTATTTTTGAAGAAAGAAACTGTATTACTGTCGTCACTTGAACAAAATTCTATATATTCAGTCGTAAACTCCTCGCTAGCCCACTGAATATTCTGCATTTTAACATCATGAACACCGAGACCTCATGGCAGCATATCTTATTTCCGCCTAATTATGCATAAAGTTCGGCTTTGGTTCTTCTCCCGAGCTACACCGAAGTTCAGAGTACCCTCACTCTCCCATTCTATTAGTTGGTTTATGTGTGCGAATGACTGTGAACCATCATACTATCCACCAAGTTAAGTATGTTATAGTGAGCTTTTCACACATTATTTAAACCTTGTAAGGATAGTAGGTTTATTTGGCGTTTATAACCCATTAAAATAGGCTGAGATGTTTGTTGTACGTCAAAGAATTTGTAGTAGGTCACACTCTGCATAAGCACACAGGTTAAGCAACTAATGTACTCAGTTCGTAGATTTCATTCGATTTATCTCTCTTGGAATTCTGCATACAATGGCCACTGAACAACTCTGAAAAATTCCCCTAGTGCGAGTGATAAATTTCAGCGAATAAGTAGGGTATTTTTTACATAGTACACTCTGTGTCATTAATATAAGGTGTCTTCCGAAATTAAATGAAAGCAAAGATCTTTTAATATCCTTCCATTTTGCAAGACAATTTACTAATTGGGTTCACTTTGGGTTAGTTTGATTCCTAATGAATGCATTTACGCCTCTACAAGGTTTAAATTTCTATTTCTTGGTTAGCTAGTATTAAGTTGTGTGAGTTTTCTCTTCTGAAGGTAATAAATGTTAATAGCTACTATTGGTTTTCAGTTTAAATTCTTCTTTTTGTTGGGATCTAAATAAGGTAATGGTTGGCAAACTAAATTATTTTTCTGGAATCAAAAGAACAGTTCAACTACTTCTGCAACGTAAATTTTTCAATAATAGCAGGAGCAGATGTCGATAGAACTATCTTCACTTTATCAAATAAGTAATAACCAATCTGTAAAGGTTGTGTTTTAATCCTTGTCTACGTATAATTTGTGAGATGGAATGACAATGCTCTTGGACAAACAATATACATGCCACGCGAATTCACTTGAGGATGCAAAGTTGTTTCGCTTTTTTCTATCCACATTTCAAGTCACTTTACACTAAGAAACAATAAAGTATGTTTAGACACATTTACATGAAAATGAAATCATAGAAAGCATAAATATTTTTCCATCTTGAAAAATAAAAGACTGTAAACATAAGTAGGAAAAGTATACATATAAACATAAAATCCCAATTTTTTCGTTTTTGGTTAGCTAATGTTGTGAAGAGTGAAGAATTTTTGTGATGCACAAAAATCAACCTCAAAGTTACCTCGATTATTTTGAGAAATAGTCTAATAACTAAGTGAGCAATTTAACTACAGTAAACTGCTTTTCATAGTTTTAAGAACATTTTATGTTGGTTTATCTTGGATAGTTACATAAAGCTCTTAAAAACTGCAAAAGGGTTACGTCATTTCAAGCTACCTGTTTAGTACGTTCATTTGATGAAAAACACAATGATGTGTTGAAACAAATGTAAAACTTGGCAATATTTTAATGTTTCTCTAAATGCACAGTCATTTGTTGAATCTCGCTGCGCCTCTAAGTAAGCATGATCTTCAAATACTCGGACCAAAATCTTAATTAAGAAGGACGTTTAAGATAGAATCACTGTGTAGTTACTTATCACTGAAACTTAAAGAATGAAATAGCAAACGAAAAATAGAAATTACATAATCTGTGTTGCTGGGTACTGGTACTTTTCAACGAATGCTCTAAACTTCGGTCAAATAATTAAAAATAACATTTATCGATAACAGAACTCCATTATATCCTTACACTTCATTATTTAAGGAAAATGATGCAAGGTGTTATGTATGCTGACTTTTGAAAGGAAATATGTACTGGATTATGAATGATATTTTAGTTCAAGTGGGATATTGGAGGCAATGCCCTTGGAAAGCAACTATCAAGATCCATAAAAAGAGCATCCTTTGTCATCGATCTTAAAACTACATTCTCCTGTCAGAAGCTTGTTTGTCAATAAGTGGAAGATAAGCTAGAGTGCTGATGTACATCGGTTTATTTGTATCAGTTTGCTTGCTTCTGTGAAGCCAAGCGCTTCACCTTTACCATATGGAAACTAGTTAAACGTATATTTGAATGCTATTTGACCTGGCTGATAAGAAAAGAATAGAAACACACCTTCACCTCTGTAACAAAACACGTGGCAAACTCAAAACACTTGGTTCTTCTTAATAAATCATTCAAAGAACTGTATAGTTGTAGTGAGGCCACTCAAAGGGAGTAGGATCAAGACATGTGAGTGTGGCTGAGGCCTTATTAATTTTTAAGAGTTAAAACCTTTTTGCGTTCAAAAGCGGTATTTATAACCACTTTTCCTGCCATCGTAAAATGTGATCGCTAGATAATGACCTCAAGATATAATTATATTTCATTTTGTGACCATTTGTTCACTTCCCTACTCCAAACCTTCATATATATAAATACTTTTGTCATGCAGTTTATTTTGACATTTGACTGTAATTAATCTTGAATGTAACTTCAGTTTCTGTTGTGTATTTACGAATGTACAGTTAGGCGACTGATTTCATCGGAAAGAAAACTATTTCTTGATTTTAATTGTTTTTCCTCCCACTCAATAAATAAACGGGTTTGTTGCGATAGATAAACTTTATTTAAAACTCATATTCACTGACTAAGTGGTCGACAATAAAATCTACTATCTCATCAATGATAATGGGTCCTGGATTGTTACTTTCAGGAAGAGACGGCAACTCCAAAATGATATCTACTTCAATGTTTACACAGTCTGTCTGGCTTATAACTTTAGTCAATGAAGTCTGTAGACGGCATAAGTTTTCCAAAGTCACAAAACGGTGGTTATTTTATTCAGGCCCTTGGTGGTTCAGAGGAAGTAAATTAACATGTGACAAAATCAGCTCTTGTCTATATTTCCTTAGTGTTTTTGATTATCTTAGAAGTGTAAAATCGTCTTACATAATGAAAATATAATTTTTAAACTTCAAAGTAAGACACTATTAAAATATACAAGAAAACAAGACGCGATTTTCAACACACAACAGCTAACGCATCTATTTGAAGGGATTGATTCCAGAGTGGTAAGTGAATATTTTTACCAGTAACATCATCCGTATGTTTATTTTTACTAAATGTTTACAATTAGGAATCCTAGAAAACACATTTTCGGTTGAAGTAGAAGTTTGTTCCCTGTCAGTTCATTTTCAGACTGGACATTCTGACTTTTAAAACTGCAAATATTACCTGCTGAGATGTATTCATTGCAACAACTTTATAAATCTTTCTTGAAATACTAGTGGTTTTTAGATTTTAGATAAAAAGGGGTTAGTGAAATTTGACCAGGAAAAGGTTCCTCTTAAGTATGAATTTGTAATTTATGGGTGGTGAATTCTTCTCTCATATACCCTGAAAGTGTGAAATGAAGCGCTTCAATTTTTTTAGCGTGAATATGAATGACTACTTAGTAACAGTAAGAAGTGTCCAAAGGTTATTCACTCATTTCAAGTATGATCAGATGGTTATGGATGGTGAATAAATTGCAAACAAATGTACTTCTAAATGCTACATTGTCTTTCAAGCCATTAAGCATGAAATAACTTCACTCACTTATACAGACGTGCCTAATAATCCAAAATAATGTTGAGAGTGGCGTCATTTTTATATTACATAATAATACCCGCTGACAAAAATGTTTGTATGAGTCACTCTTAACGTCATAATATATCTACTACATAACATAGGTACCATTATTATAGGAGATTTAATATCATTATTTATCCCTTGGGTTCCTAGTGGAACACAGAGCTTCAGTAGCATGTCTCCGTTTCACTCTTCGCTCTACAGTCTTGTTCTTTGTGCTGAGTGCAGTAGATCTCCACACTGATTTCAGACTAATGAATGCCTGATTTGTTTTTCCGATTTTGGCTTTGACGTCCTCATCTGTGTGCGTGTCGCCTGTAGTTCATAGGATGCTGCCTAGGTGGATAGGTGAAAGAGACTACTTCCTTTGGGTCTGTCCCGTTGGTGGTGATTGGTGCTTGTTGTTGTGGTTATTGGTTGTCGTCTGAGTCTCAATATCGGAGTAGATTATCAACTCCTCTCCACTTGACAGTTTGTAGAGTCCACTTCCATTCCATCTGCTGTTGCAGATTCCTCGCAGATTCCAAGCACTTCAGTGCCATACCTCCTCATCTCCTTTGCAATCTGGACAGTCTTGCTAGGTTCAAACATGGTGCGGATATTCGATGTCCGCATCCTCACTTTCGCTTTCCACAAGAGAGTGGAGACACATCGGCCGACTGGCTTCCTGAAGTCTTTCACCAACCAGTGTCATTTTGCCTCTCCGATTTCAGTGATGAATAAGTTTGTTTTCATTTTTGATGTTTTCATTGTGCTTTGAAGTTATTTACGGGGTTGGATTTGTTTGACGGGGTAGGATTGCTAACCGTTTGCTCAACCTTCCCTCTTTATCCGGTCTTAGAACTAGCTAGTAATAAGGGAACTAGCTACCTAGGCGGGGTTATTATAAGAAATTTATGTTTGACCCAAGTTTGTTACACCCAGTCAAAAGTTTATGAATGCCCCCAGGAAAACATCCTTCACTGTGGGATGACGGAGAATATTTAGATATCAGGAGGTTAAATTTCATTTTTTATGTCCTCTGAGCTGGATTCCAGACGACGTCATCGAAAAAAACTTCTGGAAGAAGTAACCTGTGAGGTTTTCTTTACAATGAATCCAGTAGCTTATCGTAATGGCATTGTGTGTAGTCGGTTGTTTCTGTAAAGTTCTTGTCACTGTCCCCATGTTTATTTCCGCTGATTTTCCTCATGACCTTAAATTTGACCTTCTTGTTTCTTATCTGTTGATAGATTAGGTCAGTGGTAATATGTCTGTTGATTGCTAGGTGATCAAAATAGCAAGCTTCTAAAATTCTTTGGGTTTGTTTGTACTTTCTCTACCTAAGATTTTTATTGAATAGAATTTATTGGACCATCTCCTGCTGCAGCGAATTTTATACAGGACACAATCTGAAATTTCCATCTGAATCTTATCGACTAAGTTGAGCACAAAAAGTAATCAAAAGCACGTCTTATACAGCTTTCATCAAATGACTGGTGAACAAAGCTGCAATCTGTTATTTTAAGAGCACTGCACCAAGAAATGGTTGCTGACTTAAACACATAAGAATAGTTCCTTCTAAACTTTGTGCTGATGTTTTTGTCAAAAATGTCAATGAAAGTTCCCCTTTTAAACTGTCCAGCTCAGAGAACACAACATCTTCAACGTTAGAATATTCCTTCTTACGTGTCAGACCAGAACTTACGCAATTTTACGTACAGAAATAGTCAGCTAACATAAACTTTTCAGCGTGTACAGAAACTAACCTACAAAGGTGAAGAAGTTTTCTGCTATTACAACTTTCTGAGAAAATTTAAGCCTTACTATTTACTAGGGAAAGGATGATATTAGCAAAAGAAGTGTACGGCGAAAACACTTTTCCAGTATAAAAATTTCGGGAAATTATGCTTTTTCTCTTCAAATTTCAGATATTTATGAATAAACATTGTGAATCGTTATACTCAGTGCAGTTGATGCAGTGTTTTGACATTAGATGGACTTTTAAGTAGATATATATATAGTCAGCTATAAGACAAGCATATGACAAAAGCTTCGTCAGAAATCATGAGTGATTGAATGGATTATGATTTTCATTTATTCCTTATCTAGGCAAGGTGATAAAATTTGATCTCCCACTTTTCAAAATGTATTTCTTAGTTGTGATTCACAAGGAAATGAAAAGAAGTGGTTCAGCCAAAATAATCCTTCCGGTGATTTTGTTCATGATGCTTTAAACTTTCGCTAATGGATAATTTTTTGGCGAGCATGTTGAATTTGCTTCATATGTGAAAACAGTTAGTTGAGCATAGCAACAAGCAAAATAATGCGTATAAAATCGAAATATTGTTTTACATGAAAGTAATCAAAACGTTTATGTATGCCGAAAAGTTACAGAAAGACAAAGTAAGAAACAGAGTTAAATTTTTATGGCATAAAATGCGAGGTTGCTTTGCCTAGTGAGTATTACTCAGGATATAATGGGAATTAAGTAAATAAAGATGATTAAGTTTGAACAAAGAGTTGGATAACATGACCAAAAATATTTGATGAATGGATTGTTATCATTGTGGGTATTGGAACACGAAACAGTTGGCAATATGTAGGAAATGAATAAAATTAGAGTTGGAAGGAGGGAACATTTTGAAGACTAGAGACTAAGACCATGAAAAATGCAAGGGCCAGACAAGTCCATCTTGTGTGTAAAGCTTCAGCAAAACAAGGTTAACAGATGCGTCCCGATTTGGAAGTTTCTTTCCATTTTTTGGACAACTTTTAAAAGAGTGGTCATTCAGATTAAATGACCAGTGTCGTTGAAGTATTCCGTTATCTCTTACCTTAAGGATCTGCTGTTACCACTCCAGATAGTGTTCTTGTTCCCTTTTTGGGCAGGAAATGAGTCAAACGACCAGTATGCACAGCTTTGTAGAAGAAAATTAGCTGATTTATATACACAGAGGTGGCCGGATTCGAGCTATTGTCTTCAAGATTTTCGCAAAGTAAATGGCAACTAGAAGATAGTAGACTGACGGCAATCGCAAAAACGTTTTATTCAGGGTGCTTGGAGTTCGTTTTTTAGGATATAAGCAATCTCCTCACTTCTGAAGTCAAGATCCGTATACAGGGTCTTTTTCTCTGTTCTTTTCAGTTAGTTTGAGCTTGATATTTTTATCTATAAACCAAGGTAGATATCCGCTCTTATTCAAATATTTCTTCGAATATTTGCTTCTTGATCTATACCATCTAAGCCTGAAAACGTATTGGCTGTAGACAGCAAAGAATATAGTTAAGTTTCTTTTTCAACTAGCGAGGACCAGCTGTAAAAATTTGTCGGTTACCCATTCCAAGTGATTTTTCAAAAATCGACCTCCTCAAAGTTCCATTAATCCTTACTGTTAGTTCTACATTACGATTTCTGGTTTCTGATCTCTTTTCTACTTCAAAAGGGAATTTCGTCTCTGAGTGGCAGCTATTAAATACGTGAAATTTGTTATTCAAGTCATACTATCAAAAATAATGGAAATACCGTATATGTACCTTTTATGCAGGCGAAAACTGTTAATCATTGATTTCAAATGACAATTTGTTGTGAAGCAATCTGACACTGATGGACCCAAGGGAACTCTCATGGCACTTCTGCCTGTTTACTGTGTTATTGAAGGTGAATTGTACATTAATAATGCATTATAATCATAATTCCTTCAGATGATTCAATTTGATCTTTGTGTGCGTGCGAAGGCTACAACTATTCTTAAATTGTCTCGGGAAACACTATTTAACTTAACAAGATGACATTTTATCATATTTCGTTGACTCAATGGTTTCAACTGTCTTTTTTACTTGGCTTCTCACGTACTGTCCACCAGTTTTCTGATTGCAATGAAGAATCGGAAAATTTTGTCATTTAGTAGTTATTCCAGTACCGGAACCTGCTTTGCAAGTGCTTATAATTAGACGTTTTACTCCGTTTTCACTTGCAAATGAGATATAATTATTTGCCATTTCTGTTACTTTTAGAAAATACAACCAATTTTTATTACCCTTGTTTAACGAGAATATATTTTCAAATATCATCTTCATGTATTTTCAAATTATTTGTATCTGATGGGAGATTCTGAAACAATGGAAGCTTATTCCGTTGCGCAAAACTGGCTTTTTGTTCCAGTAGTGAAGAATCCTCTAGTTATAGATTACATTGGAACACTAATACTGAGGCAATCAAGTGTCACGTTGGTAGACTTCAGAAGAACTTTTAAAATTTCCAACAGCCCAAAGATAAAACACTAATACTAAAAGGGGAAGGTTTTAAGAATTCAAGGGAAGATAGAGGAAATAAAAGCATTAGCCTTGAATCCTCAGCAGAATAAGGTTTTCCCAACTTCTAAGCAGACTTGTATTAGATTTGGTGTTAGTTAACAAGAAACTGATTCATTATCAATCCTGGGGTAACCGATGTCTTGATTTTGAAGTTGATTTTCTGAACACCATTTATTCAAATGTTACCTGAATTCTCTTTCTAATGCATAATTTTTATTTTCCTATACATAAAGGCATTGATAATAAAGGGATGTTGATGGGGTCGTGATGTGCTAGTGCTGCTCAACTGACTGCTGATTTCTTGAGTGAATGTAATTTTGTGTGAAAAATTATTTGCCCAGTAACTTTGGGGATTAAAACCGCTACTTACCCGTATATTAATTCGTTTCTGGTCTTATTACTTAACTAAATGTTGCAGGTGATTTTCTCCAGAAATGCCGAAGTAGTGTATAAAATTAAAAGGTAATTAACAAGTAGTAGGAAATCACATCAAAAGGAGTGGATGATATTCACTGGTTTATGGATTATGGTCTTGATTCTAATAATCATGTCGGGTACAATGACGAAGATAATGTTTACGATAGTCAACAGGACCAGATTGTATTTCACGAAGAAATGGGAATTGCATAAGGCCTTACTTTCTTATTCGAAAAATACACGAATTAATGATCTGTGGGTGGCTCAGTATTGCCCAAAGTCATGCAGTCAAGTGTGCGATCTGGCCACTACGTTAGTTGGCATGACAGTGTGGAGTGCTCTATTCTAGTTTTAGATGTTATAAGCTGGTGGGAATCCTTGGTTCGTTAAGTTTACGAGTTCGTTTGCATTCATTAGTGAGGCACAAAGAAACCTCTTTTGTTAAATCTGAGGTTTATTACCAAAATGTTGTCCTCAAGGTATGCTCATAAACAGTAGAGTAGATTATTACCACTTACTGATATACTTGTAATTATTTGTTGTCTTATTGGATCGAATTGTCTGACCTCTAATGTCATATGTGCTCCTATGCGGATGCCTCGATCTTGCCTGAATGTTGTTTAGGTAATTTGTTTGGTCATGGCTAGCAAATTAGTTTTATCAGAGCCTGAAATGGAAACTATACAAAATACTTAGGAAGCACAACAGTATAATACTGGTGGATCGGATAAAGATAAATCAGCTCTGCTGTGGAACATATGTGAATGCACTCAGGAAGCGAACAAGCATATTGAGACGAGTGTGTTAATCTTGCTATAAGGAAATTAAATCCGTAGCGAACATGATATCCCAAGTTAAACTTTTTTTTGGCGACTTGAAGTGATCCAATTAATTGCCAAAAACAGATCCTCAGCAGGATACATAGTATTTAGTACCACTGAAAGCTGTTAGAAATTCAACCCCATTGATCTGAAAATGTATGGGATTGGTCATCTCATGAAGACTTTTAAGAATAAAAACAATGCTTTATTTGTTTTAGGTCTATAAGAAATTCCTTTGAAGAAAGCAAGACTACAGGCTGGTATTTGAACGGCTGACATTCCATGAATCAGGTTAATTTCATTTAATTTGTAAAAATACCATTTACTTGTTCACATAATTTGCTTAAAAATATCTTATCTCTCAATTCGAAATTCGGTAAGAGCGGTGTACACAACTAGTAAGTGTATCACAGAGATGGTTATTTTGGTAAACAAATGCACACATAACAGACTTTGATAACAGACCTACAGTTGCACAGCTTTCTGAAAACTCTTTGAAGTCAACGTGGAACTTATGAAGTGTGAATCCTAATCAGTCTACTTTTAAAATACCGCAAATCGGAAATAGCTTATATTCTATGAGAAACTTACGAAATAAATTCAGAGTCTTAATAGGAGAATTTATGAGGTGTAGTAACTGAAGCATATTAAACGAATAAGGAGAATACTATCAGGCTAAAATCTGTCTTACTGTTTAATCTGCTTGTATACATTTATCACATAAAAATCTGCCGAGACAGTTTGTTGAAATGACAACTTTACTTTCAACATTTAATTCTCTTTATTCTAAGTTCACGTTTAAGAAGGTGAAAACACACGTTTTACCGTCCATTGGTTAACTGTGTGCATATAATTCATTTCAATCTTTAGACAGTATCCAGTAATTCAATATTCAGTTCTTTCTGAAACACTATGATACAATTTAATTGTTGAAAATGCTACAAGACTACTGTCATTGTCTATTAGTGGTCTGTTTTTATTCAGAGACTAGTAGATGACTTTAAGTAGCCTCTAGTGTCTTGAAAAGACTGAGGCCAGGCAAAGCAAGCGTTTACAGTTGTGAAGCTGTTAGGTGTGGAATATGCATGAACAACAAATCTTTGTCTTTAATTATAATTATGAGGAAAAGTTTAAAGTCCCGTCTCAAAGTATGTTTCAGATAAAATAATAAAAGCTCAGAGTATTGATTTCTAGAAAAATCAAATCTTAACACCAACATAACTAATTTGAACAGTATTTCCGTTTGAGTACATTATGCATTTTATTGTCACCAAGTCATTATTTTACTCACCTCAACGTTTTGCGTTTGACAGATCTATTTACCAAAGTTTTGATGAGTCAGCTTATATAAAATACAACCCATTCATTGAAAATCTTCAAATAGGTTAAGTTTCCATAACTTTATTATATATTCACATTTGAATTGATATTGTGTAGATACAGAACAAAAACTTAAAAAATGAAAGGAAAACATGTTATTCAGCTTGAATTGTTGTTTCCTTTTCAGATAAAAGTCATACAAAAAGTCATACTGAATTATTTTAGCCTTTTTTGCAGAATTATATATAAAGGTGGTTTATTTAAATTTATTTCATGAGTGATTCTTTAAATTATTGTCTTCACTCGGTCACATGAACTGTGGTGTGCAATAATTCATTCTTGAGGAAATTCCTCCCGCCAACCTTGATGACCGGAAACTGAATACTGAAGAAACTCCGGATTGTAATAAGTTGTTCAACGACTGGTTTGCAAGTTACGATCCTAGAACTTCGAATAACTGAACTAACAGGGGATGTTGCCAGCCTCTGCGTGATGTAACCTAGCCACCAAGCTGAATATTTCAATTCTCGTTGTAACAAGGTTTTACGAAGTCGCTTGTCATCTTTGAGTGACACTAACTAGTGGGAAAAGAAGTCTTTTATCACATAAATACATGCTTTTACAACCCAACTGTGTATTTTTGCCAGCAGATAAGGAATCCAAGGATTTTTACACAAAAGATTTCTAGTAGAAGCAGACAGTATAGCAGTAGTTTTTGTGACTAAGTTGACAGCTAGCTCTGTTGATGCTGGTACTATGCTTTCCGGTTTTTGTCAGAACGTCATAGCTTACTGGGCTACAAAACCGTATATTTACCGTTCAACCCACTGTTATTCATATACAACCAAAAGGCAATACTACTAAATCCTAAAATCATTCTAAATTTTGTGATTAATTCTATATGCAGTAAGTTGGTGTGAAGTTGTCTGGTCCTAGAATAAACCTCAAATAAACATCAAAAGAATCATCACACTCATCTTGAGCTACAAATCTTCCCTACTATCTAAACTCCTATTCGCATCACCCCATTCGCCTACAGAAGAATTGGTTTCTATATTGCAAACTTAGGAAGAAATTTTTGGATTAGAAATTCTCAGGACACGATTGTCGAACAGAGCCAATCCACTTAATTTTATTCTGTTTTGTTGTGTAGTCATCTTGTTTGTTTTTGTTTATTTATCCGCATAAGATTTAGAAATTGGTATACATTTTTAACAATCTAATGAAAATATGATAACTATGAAGCGCTCCACTTCCAGCTGAAAATCTGAAAGTTGAATACAATCCTCAAATATTGAAAGCACTTACGGAATGCCTTCAATTTTGATTTGTGCAGAATAGTTTTAGGGATCAGAAACACTAAGTATGTGTAAACCTAAATATTTTTATCGAATTCAAAATATATATTTTCAGAGAATCGTTTCTAGGAAGCAAATGAAGAAATGAACTAATAGGTGATTTCTTCTGTCGTGCATCTAGAACATCAAAGACATTTGCTACTAAATATGGATAAATGAAACAGTAAACTGAAACAGAAAGCGATTGATAAGGCACAAAGAAAGTTTGAAAGTGCTCTAAAAACCGTCGTCTCCACCTAGACGAAGTCAAACTGGCGTCTTAAAAGCAAACTTTCTAGTTTATTTAAATATCACTGGTTGTAAAAAAAAAGAGTTGAGGTATCGCCAAATGAAATAAATTCAAAAAACCCATAGAGGAAAATGAATTTTTACTTTGCTGCTAAGCTGGCTGTAAATATTGAAATTCTCTTATTAAGACGTTTGACATTTCAAACGACACATTAGGTGCTACTGATAGCCTTAAGACTACAAATCCTCGATATTTTACTTCTCAGGCAAGTATGTGTCACAGATGGAGAATTCAGGTTACCATACTGGAAGCATAGCTGATAAAAACTTGTCTCGGTGATATATATTAAGTCTCCTGAGGACATTACATTGGACAGTGATTATATCAAAATACTTACCAGTAAGATACGCTTGGACATAAAGGAAACAGGACGTGACATGACTATAGATCACCACATGTTGTTATGTTTTATATCACTGAATCAAAATAAAGTTTATAACATGCCTATATATTTATTTTAACTCATCAATCGACGTTAAGCATGATCTTTATTTTTGTATGCTGTCATTTTAAAGATTAAAACCAGTATCTCACTTGCTATTCTAGTTTACAGTTTGTATGCCCATTTTTAATCGTCATTTAAAAGTTAAGAAAAAGGTCATCACACACTGATCACCTTCGAGTTTCCTTGTTATCACTTAAAAGTGGGATTTGTGGACATTTCACAAGGAATATACAATGTTTACGTTTGTAGCTTTTCGGAGAATAGTCAAGTATTGCAGTTAAAATGATGTATGGTTACTTGAAAACACTTTTAAAATTTTGGAGATATAAATAGAAACCACTAGCGAATTACAAGTTGCCGTAAATTTTATTCATTGCAACAACAGCGGAATAACTTTAAATGTCTTAAGCAGTCACCAAATTATTATAGCAACAGTTAATTTTTTTCATTACCTTTCACAAGTTAAATGCGCACTAATGACATTATCATAGAATTTATCCGCCACCACCAAGTTTTGCTTTCATGACGTTGCCATTCAGCATCTTGATTTCGATTCAGTAGCCCATATTTTCTTACTTCTGTCACTTCACAATACAAATGAGCTCTGAACAGTTTCGTTGGTGAGTATTTGTCCTTACACTTGACTTTGTTGACCGAATGATCTGACGATCCTGTGTACAATTCATGGTGCGGCCTAGATTACTCATGACTGAGAAGTCATATACTGGAACTAAAAGGGTGCTCCTTAGTTTCAGGTTCTCCATGGTTCAAGTTTCAAAACAGTCCAAAGTTTCACTTACACCTGTTGCTCCCAATATGTAGGCAATACTTAGGCAAAGAATTTCCAACTTGTTGTCTTCAGTGGAACTTAAAAACTGCTGAAAGCAATCACCGCTTAATCTACAAGCATATAGATCTCTTTTATCCAGGTAACATGGCTACCTCATTCCATCTGCTTTTGATACAGCAGATCACTAGCAACGATCCGCACCATTAATTTTTAATAAAAGTTTTTGAATAGGTAACATATTGCGGCGGTGTGAAAGTTCAGTGATTTCCTTATAACTGTCAAGTATAAGTATTTGACTGACTCCATTAAATCTACTGTTTTGTGAAGAGTACATCCTATCTTTTCGGGATTCTGAACTCTACCCGTTAGTATGAACCTTGTTATTCTTTCATTTGTGTTTGAGTTATATCAAGAATTACTACACCTTGCCTCAATTTTGGCACGCAAAATCCAGTATATACCTGTCCATTTTTTTGTTAGAATAATACTTCATAACACTTGGTTAACATCTGTAAAATTTTTAAGTTCCTGATCAAAAATTATCACTTCCTTGCATCTTTCTACTCGTCTTACTGTCTACGACTTTCACATAACTGTCATGTACCACTCCCTTCAAACAAAGATATTTAGTCAGTTTCTGAGTGTAATGACTAGGTTTTTCTTAGTTGATAGGTTGTACAAATCAAATTATTCTTCAGTGAAATGCTCCCATTTAATTTACGGGATTCAATTGTTATTTGATGCTGTCACATACACTCTGATCCATTTACTGAGATAATTCAAAATGACATATTTTGTCACAACTTTGTTAGTCTCGATATAGGTTTCATATTAGGCTTTAAATCTTATAACTAATGAAATGAAACAAGTAGTCAACTAATTTTCAAACAATAACAACAATCATCAGTGGTTTTCAAGATTTACTTCCTCAGAAGATAAATAACCTTAACTTTCATTAATGACGAATACTGATATTTTTCCATTCCTCAGAAATGTCGGAAAATCTTTCTCTAATCCATAGATTTGATATTAGTTAACAGGTGCTTTACGCGCTATTTCGAAATGTTTCTTCATTTAGATTTCTGCCTTTCTCAGTTAATGCTGGCCGTCGTAGTTCAGTGTCCATTTTTAATGAGGTGTTTTAATCCAGGTCGATGTTTTCAGGATGATACCATCTAAACAAGTGTTTAGAATCTAGAGAAGGATTAGACTGTTAGGGCTAGTTTACGTGAAACTGTTACTCAAGATCTGGGTGGCTTGTGTTTTATATATTTTGAAAATCGCCATGAGATGACTCAAAAAGCACATTCAAATAATTTTCGTGCAAAGTTTTGTAATTTTTTGCATTTTAACAAAGCCCGATCGATTCTAGTGCTTTCACACATTTGATGCTAACCGACTTTTGGTTCATTCAGCCAGTACAAGAACCCGAGAGATAGAAATATGATGTACTTTTGCGCACTAAAAATCCCATTTTCATAGGGCATGGCAGATTTTCTCTGCCTTGTTATAAACTAAAGAAACGGCAAGTTTAAAACATCATAAAAATGCATGAGTATATGATACGTTCAGAGGATATTTTTAAATGATTTCAAAAAAATCGACAGGAAAAATTTAATACATTATATTGAGGGTAGAAGATGTCGCAGCTCTAAGTTCAAGAAAGGTGCCAAGAATAGATACCACTTATGAAAAATATCACCTTTAGTTTCATATTATTATTTTGACTATGAAAAGGTGACTTCAGTTTTGATGTGAACTGTTTCAACAGTAGTAAGCGACTAAATAGTACTCGATTGGAGGTTCATTTATGACTAGTGTTTTGCGAACCGATAACTGGCGTTTTACACCTACAGCATTATGACACGTGACAGTGGATTCTGATCACTGGAACACTGATCGCAGACTACTGAGAGACAGCATACAACACTGGGAAGGTGAGGTTCATTGTTATGACAAACAGTAAAGTCGACTAGAATTATAGCCGTTTACAGAGTTTTTTTACCAGGTGAATCCCTTTAGGTTTCAACATAGGATAAGTGTCTTCTCAGGTACTGGGTAATAATTCATTAATAAAATGCCAGTAACATGACCTTCGGTCAAAGTTAACAATAAAAATACAGCCTACATCTTATGTTCAGAATATTCATTATTCACCCGTCTTTATCCGTTTTTAGTCTATCTCAGGCTGTTTTATCCAAAACTTAAATTTAAGGCGCTGCTAATTCATATACCTTGAGGTTTTTCGAATGACTGTGGTCATTAACGTTTGACATACCTGTACTATTTCTTTATTAACGAGTTCATTGGGTTTTCCTTTTGTGCTTAACTTCAGTGTGTTATGCAAGTGTAAGCGGTCGAATAGCAGTTATTAGGCTGTCATAGTTCATTTGATTTTATATTATACATTATACTTTTTGAATCATAACTTCTCAAATGAACTTATTTGATGCTTACTGTCTGTAGTAAAGAGCAGACAGTCAGTAGTTTACTAACCAGAAAATACCACTAAGAATAATGTACCATTTCAGAATTGAAGTATTCTTCTCATGGTGAGAGAGTAGTGAAGTCCTGATAGGATAATGTTTTCCTTCTTCTCCTTTCTGTAAATCTCCTTCTATAATTCCGTTTTTCATTTTAAAATTTCAACTGTCATAAATTCTTCTTAGAAATATTAGAACTTTTTTCAGAATAATAACTTTTCACGAACATATTTCATGCAGTAAATTTTATATTTCCCCCCGTAGTAAAAAAAGTAGATTTATGGAAGAAAATATACAAACACGCAAATAAATATTACAGAGATGAACCTTGTAGCAACGAAAATTTGAATAGTTATTCACAGCAACTTTCTTGTGCTAACTTTACATTCATCCATTGGAAGTGGGTCATGAAACGAACATTTCGTCTTAATCCTCACTTCAGTGTATACAGATGGAAATGTTCATTTGATTAATTTTGTTTTTTAGTGTTTAGTGAGGGGTCTAAGGTGTCCGCTTACATGAACATACAGGAAGCAAAAGAGAGTAGAATGAGTAGAAAAAAAGGCATGGATGGTAGCAAATCGGTTTTGGAATGGCTTGATGACAGTTTCAATTTTCTTGACTGCTTAATTCTCAATTCAATAAATTTGACATATTTCTTGGATTATTAAAAATTTTGTCAGTATCTGCATGAATAATGCAGTTGCATATAGCTGTTGCTTCATGTAAAATGATTGGTTCACCTGAATTTTCTGCTAAGTCTTTCGGTGGTGACTTGGTTTCGCGCTGAGATTGGTGGTCATGGCATCGAGATTGACTATAGTGATTCGTCAATACACAACTTCCTGTTATTTTTTTCGGGACCATTAAGCAGTCAGTACTGGAATAGGATTGTTTTGACATCTGATCTTTGTTAGAATGAACTGATTCCGAAGTTAATACAGACCAACATGAATATTGTTGTGGTTGCGCTGTAACCATAAAATCTTCAGAAGAATAAATTTTTAAAATCTGATCCATGTTATCACCATTTTTTATTTCATCTTTATGAATAATTTCATGATTCGTTCGTAGCTTTGATTCTTTTTTATACCTACACTTGCCAAAAAATGCGAAGATTTTATCCGTGATTGAATTAGGTAGCCAAAAGCTACAAAGAACAATCTGCATGCCAATCAATGTGAAAAATGCCAGTATCGCAGGTAAAAGTAGAAATCGATACTCCACCCAGTCTGTACTTCTAGTATTTGTCAATTCACGCCCGACATATTCAGCTGAAGATGTGTTTGGTGTAGGCTTTATTTCTTGAACTTTAGGTTGATTTATAAATGGTTTCTGTGAGCTAATATAAACTTTTTTAAAATAACAAAAGGATACTGTTAACTGGTAAATACTAGCAAAATATGAAGTCATGACATTAGTTGGTATACTCATCTATCTCAACAAATTTTAATCAAGCGGGCGCTCTGCATAAACTGGCGCATGATACGATTGATATATTCGTCCCCGCAGGAGCAAGTAAACGGATATGAGTTCCTGGCAGGAGAATATGTTTCTAAGAGCGGCAGAAAAGAATGTTCTATTTGTTGATGCTGATAGTCTTTTTTGAAGTACATTTTTCGCACAATTCGCCTCGAAATAGAGGTTCAATAGTCAAATTTTCTTGCAGCAGTGTGAAATGATGAATAACTGACTATGTTGTACGAAATATGAACGTGTGTTAAGTGCTAAATAGGTTTTGATAAAACGTATTTATTTCGTAAGGTGGCTAACGGTTACTGAATAGTTCATCATGGGTTTCATTTTTCATGAAACTATAAAAGGATTAAAATGTTTTCAGAAAATCAGATTTGTAAGATTCGCTACAGCAACTTACTTAAAATAGGTGTATACCTGACTCATTAACTTCCACAGTGATATTGACATTGATTTACACTTGCATAATTATTTTTGTGTGTCTTAGTTTACTGTGATATGACTCCAGGATAGAGCGAAACTGGATACTTATTCACCAGTAGCTTGGACATTCCGGGTCAATATCTCTAATGGATTTCATTTGAGACACACTATTTTTTACTAGGAGATATTTTTGTTTTAGCCACAAGTGAGTGAATGTTTCACTTTCTTGCTGATAATCGATTACTGACTCATGAAAGTAATTGTTCTTATTATGGAAAAGGAACGCATTTCTAATCACACGAAAAGGGTAACAATTTAATTTTCTAAAAGCACTGTTTCCCTGTATTTTTCCGTTTCTTACACAGATCTAAGTATATCAGTATTGTGACGTTAATTCTAAATTTTATTGAGACTAAAAATTTCGTTGGAAAATAGACAGTAGCTTACTTTTTTCACTAGAACTTATCGACTGGGACTTTTTGATAGATGATATTGAGTTTGGTGAAAGTGTGTTAGATGTTGCAGTCACATTTGCTGTAGCCAGCTTGACACTCAAACGGAAATTATTATTTTGACATATAACGGATTGAGCTTAAAGAAAGATAGCAGATGAAAAGCAATAACTGACATTTATTTAGTAAATGCAATAATACTAAGCAGCAAGGAAAAATAAGGGGACAAAACTTACCATCAACTGAAATAGCTGATACGCTATACAAATTACTACGTCTTACCCAAATGATTTCTATTTCGTAAATTTTGACGCTTATTCTATGCGGCTGAAATGATAGTCTTAGTTACGAAATCGGTGACACTTGTATTTGCGAAATACCCAAGAGTGCTTTCCTATTATCTGTTCCAGTTGTGCATTTTATAGTAGGCCATGTACAAACATAATGTTTTTACTGTTGGTATAAGAAACAGCTGGTAGGAGTCGAATGCTAGTCAAAATGTCTACTGTTGTAAGTTGCACCATCCCATACTTGGTTGAAAGGTCCATAACTACAATTATTTTATGAAAGTTTCCTTTGTTCAGTCCACGCGTTTGGCTTGGTTTTAACGGAATTTATGAAAAGATTTACGAAAAAAGAGATTTATCAGGCCGATAAACTGTATTGTAAACTGATCATATTAGCAGTATAACCATCTCGGTCACTGAATTGTCAGTGGCTTACAACAACTTAGTGGAATTAAGTGTTTTCAATTGTTTTTTATTCAAACGTGAATACTTCAAGCCTTATGAAGAAATGTGCGTATCTTAGCACAATAATCTATTGTTAAATCAGTCGTCATCTAATATCCTGATGTTTGTTCCAAACAGTTTTCGTTGTTGTTGTTTAAATATAGTTCATTTTTGATTGAAAAGAAAAGCAGTTGATGAATGAAACATTTTTAATAGGTTTACTGATTATTATAAAAGGAATGGCTCTAAACGTGTAGTGTACAGTGTAAAAAAGTGCAATTCTCATATGTTTGTGATGTACATTTGTCATTATTGTTTTTTTTATCAAAATGCTTCCAGTAGTAAGACGTTTTTTGTAGACAGAGGTGTAGTGAAGTATATTATAGCCGATTTCTACTGGTAGAACGCTTGTGTAATATTTTGAAGCAGATTTCAATGTAATAATTTCAATTCCTACTTCATCAATGGAATAGAGATCAGTAGAAGAATCAATGTTTTAGTGGACTAATTTTCTTGACCTACTAAAGTTGAGCCATGTACTTAGGGTGGGAGAAATTCTTCATCAAATCACATTGTCATACAATTTGCAAAGCGGACTTAATGCAAGATTTTGAAACCGTTCCGACCAATTTTGTTTTTTTTACGATTTTCTGGTATTTTTAGTAAGTTTATCCATGTTTTATTTTTAGCCTCTTAGCCTGATCTGCTAAAATAGGTTGTGGCAACTCAGAATTCTGTTTAGCAACGTCAGTTCGAATGTTGATGTTGAATGATTGACCAACGAAGATCCATTTCACCATTCAAAATTTACCAGTTGTACAGTTGTACAATCATCTATTTTTCAAAGCCTAAACAGAAGATATATTATTTTTACTGAATCCATTCGCATCTTTCTTTTAATATCTTGAAAAAAAGATTTTTGGGAACCAAAATTATGCATTTATGCTAAGCAATAAAAGATTATTTATTGTTCGCTAGTTGGATACTGCGGTTTCCTGACTGCTTCAAGAAGATTCCGAGATTCACAGTTATTGAGATCTTAGGTAAGCACACCAAAATCTACGTAACGACGACTCTTGAATAGACACCAATTTTATGAAAGTAGTGGGTTAGTACTAAGAGGTGGAAATTAAATAAGTTTATGTGTTGTGATCAGTGACTTACCGACAAAATGTACAGGAAAATTTTGATGAAAACTTGGAAGTAATGCTATTTCTGGAAATTTGCTAACTTTAAGTACGAATTCTGACACTGAACTGTCATCGAAACAATCCAGAAGTTTGACAACCTTTATGGGCAATGTTTCGTTACATTCCAATTGTACACGGGGATCATCTGTCTATGAATAAGATGGTGCACCCAAAAGTAAACAAAACAATAATTAGCATTTCCTAAGTGTATGAAATTCATTTTACCAGAAGAAATATAGGAAACTATCAACTAGTTGCCTTAGACGTCTATGTGGATGAGATAAACTTTAACTTTTTTACAAGACCAACTGCTTATTACATTTCTCATTTTAACTGACAAAATCCTTACAAATGTTTAGTAACTATTAATAGGATTTCGTTGCATATCGCTTTGTTTGCTGTCAAAGGACTAAATATAGTCCTCCGCAAATTTCTGTCAATCATGATACAAACGTCACAGCATCAGGGTTTGCTGATAAGCTCGGACAACTAGGCAGCTTTTCTGTTTTATCTACATCTAAATTAAGTACACATGAGTCAGTTACTTAGTCGGATGCGCGTAACGTAGCACAATTCACCTCTGCGTGTTCCACGTGTAATCGTCAAGATTCTGTTGAGAAGTAGCTGCTGCTTAGTAAAAATATTTTATTTAAGGGGCAATTTGAATGCTCTACTCATCACGGATAAGCAACATTCGACCGTACTGTCCATAAATGACGTAGTTTATTGTAATTGTCTAACTAATCACTTCGTTTATATTCAAAGGATGAAATGTTCTTTTTAAGGTCTCTTATTACTTCTACGTTACATATAATGTTCACTTTCCTGTCCAGTCGAATGTGACCGTCAGATTTGTGAACTTCAAAAAAAGGTAGTAGATGAAACACGTATGTTACATACATGGATGTATCTTGGTTAAGCTTTACAGAACAAGAGTTGAACGTGTCTCTATTTCAGACGGTTATTGCAGTGAGAGATAAACTGATTACAAACAGTGTCACCGTTATTATTTAGTTTTTCTTGCTTACTTTCTGCTTCTGTTTGTTCTCAGTCAGTATGGATAATGTCATTTTCGCTGCTGTGGTCAATGCGATGATCAGCTGGATAGGTGTAATTTGTACTTATTCTGCTCAAAACACAAATTATCATACTGCCATAATTCATAAATTAAAATTGTAATTTAAGGGTTAAGTGAAAACGACACAGAAATTTTCAAATCAAGATTTATATGACAATATTTGTTTCGCTTTTTGTCTACATATATGCACATCTAAATGTATAACTAATAATCACTTACCCAGTAGAGATTTTGAGAAAATGTTCGGTTTGGTGGACAGATAAAAATAAGATTATCACCTTCGTTGGCATAGATTTCATTATGGTTTCTTTTAAACCTTAGAATAATGGAAAAATATTACAAAAAATAGAGTTCATGAGGGCATAATTAAATGTAATGATCACGGACATAAAGACAGATGTTAACCATAGCAGATTCGGGGAAGAGTCACAAACTTCTTCTGCAAGAATGGCCCTATTTGAAACAAACTTCAAAGACGCAGGTTAAACATTTTCATTTGTCGCATGATTGTGATGAAGTGTTGAAAGCTATCTCAAGAAGTTGAAAACTAGTTATCTATTCTGCATGTATTTATACTACCGGGATTATTGCAGAATCTTATTTCAGTCATTCTTGAAGTATGATACCAATTTTCTTGCATAACCAGTAGTTTGTATGACTGAATTCAGAAAAGTGAATCAAAGCTATGTACTCATTGTTTCATAAAACGTGTACTCATTAACCTGTTGAACCAAAACTCACAAACTATTCAAGGGCGAAATAGTAAAGGCTCATAAACTGTGACGCTTTTTACTTACGATTGCCTATAAAAACTGTGATTTCGCGTTGCTTCTAAATTCTGTCAAATCAGGTAGTCAGAAAGTGAATGTTAGCGCAGTGAATTTGATTACAGTCTTAATCAAAAGCTAGTGCTGATCTTTTAATCAAACTTCCTACGATAATCTCTCAAACAATTTAAGTCACCCTGACGGGAGTTAAACGGAACACTATGCATTCAGTAATAAACAATTTGAGTGCTTATCTTGAATATATTTATTGGTCATTCCACTTCAACGAAAAAAAGCTAGGAAATTCTAGGCCAACAACTTTTTCATCTTACATATTCTATCAAGATTACTCTGTCTTATCTGGTTTTTATTGTCCGATCATATCTTTCATCCATATAATTCACTCGCGTGAATTTTCAGAAAGTTATCCACCTATCGCTTTGAATTTAACTAACAAAATGAAGAAAAAAACATAAAGCTGGATTATGGCATGCCTTAAATCAAACGAAACTATATCAAATGAGTCTACTCGATAAAATCAGCTCAAATTGCAGATTCACGCTGTGTAGCCTTTTCTGTGATCTAACGCTGATCGCAAGCTAGCTGAATAAAAGTGCAAGAAACCGAACTGCTAAGCCTATATGGTGAGAAATTAGTGTCTTTAAGTAGTTTCAGAACATTCCTTTAGGGTCGGTACAGTTCTATGAAAACGTGTTGTGGAGGCATAGGAGTCCATATCAACATACGATGACACTGATTGACCTACAAATATTTTTATCTAATGACAATAGTAGCCGTATCACCGCGAAATGTTGTCTCAAACATTTATACAAATATGATGTCATTCACGTCACAAATGTTTACGTGACACTTAATTGCAAATACTCGTAACTTTTAGGATTCTCTCACAAATTCAAAAAATTTGCGGCGCCCACGATAAATGTTTCACTGTTCGCAGTGTGCGGTGATTATAACTCTTGTGACTGTAACTTTCGGAGCGCTGTTGATCGTAAAAATCTGGTCACTTTTCTATCTAGTTTCGATGTTATATCTAAGTTATTATTCGTTAGTGAACTGAGTAAATCTGAAACTAGGAATAGAGTACAATTACTGAACTCAGATCACTGTGTTATACGTGTTTTGCTGGATTGATGTGGTAAACTAAACAAAAGAACTTTTTCATTCCAAGCTGATTAGACAATATGCAAGAGTTATGCACACGTCAACATGTATGTAAATGATGTGCTAGGTGACACCACTGTTGCTGTCACACGTTACTTAAGATTAAGTCTTCATATTTATTGCCCAGTTGGAATAAATTTTCTGAGGCTTAACAGAATTTGTTTTAACAGCTAAAGAAACAACTACGAGTCCAAGAGAATTTGTTTAAAGTTGAAGAAAATATTGTTGTTAGACAAACTAACTGTGTGGTTCATTCTGACATAAAATGTGTAACACTTATGCAAAACCAAAATATCGTTTGCTGTGAGAATTATTTCATCATATGGCTGCTGTTAAAAGATCTCACTGGCCAAATGAACCTCAGTACTGAGGCCTGCCTAAACGTCTGTGCATTAAACCAGTCACTAAAAACGTGTGCCTACCAACGGTATCTAGTGAAATTTTATTCTCTGTGGAAATAAAAAAGCTGCCCTGACTTAATGATGTCCCAGCAAATAACGATGATCAGGCAATGATTTTCAATTAAAAGCTAATCCCAGAAATCAAGGAAAACTGTGAAATAAAGTAATGAAACATTAATATTCAAATTAGCCTTAGTAAAGTTAAACGAGTAAGATAGGTAGTGGAAACCTTTCAAACTGAAATATGCGCTAATATTTCTTATGGAATATTTCCATGAGCAACAATGCTAAGCTGAGTGGTTCTAGTCAGTGCAAATTCCTATACTTCATACTAGAATCAGTCCTGCCAGTAGCTGCATATAACACACATGGATGAAGAAATATATATAAATATCTTCCATTCACTTTTCTGATCATCTTGTCAAATTTCCTCTTCGACATAAAGATTGACTAGCATGTTTGAGCACACCGTATTTATATGTTATCAGCATAAGAATGTATCTCGGCATCCTTAATATTAAGGCATGCCTTAGCACATCATACTTATAAACCATTGGCATAAAAATGAACCTGCAACCCACACATTTCGCACAGGTAAACGTGCTGACTATCTCAGCTTGGTTTATATACATATATATATATATATATATATATATATATATATATATATATATACAGTGGTGATGCTACCACAGGTTTATCTACTGAAACGTTGTTACCACTTTAACCTCCTCTAAATAGTCAAATTAGGCCGTCTTCTCAGCATAAGTCGAGCGGCAAGCCACTTCAGCGATACTAATCCAATGGCTTTACTAAACCATTTAATCAGTAGTAGGGACGGACGGTGTGTACAAAGGGCAGGAGGATAATCAGCACAAGCTTATGACTTGCATTTACCGAGAATTCTTTGTCCACGGGGATTAACTGCATGCCTTGATCCCAGTCCTGACGGTGATGAAACAATATGCCTAAACCTTTTGGGCCAGGTTTCCAGACTAGCTGGCACTGCCATTGTAATACACCTGTGGCCTTGGACACCTGATGGTATCAAAGATCTGTTGTTACTCAATTTCGTGCCACTTAGGTGTGCCGCTCATTCCTCTAAGCAGCAAGTATCCACCTGAAGAAGACCACTCCATGAAGAAGCAATAGATGCCTTACCCTGAACGGGCACAGAGAACCAGTTTACTGTTAGTAGGTTAAAGTCTCGTTCGTTATCAAAATAAATCAGATAAATCGATTCAACGACTAAAAACGGTCATGCGCCTACTATCCACCAATCTGTTAGGAAATAATTCACTTCTGAAACGAAGTCGTGCATCAGTTGAAACAAAGTGCCTGATTCATGCCTGCAGTTACTATCGTTTCTCTTTAGGGATGTCTTCATCACAAACCGTTCGAAAAAAATGAAGGTACTGTAGAACATAATACTCATCAACTTAACTTCAAAAACTGATCAGTCTTAAATCCTGAAACCGGTCTTGAATAACAAACTGAATTTGTTTTTTAGCTCTTGCTTACATAAATCATATTGCGAGTCAGTATGTATAACTACTCATATTTATAATTATGCAGATGTTAGAAAATACGAGCATAGACTAAGAATTTGAGAATGTAGGGCAATTAGTTGAATGATGCTTTTAGATAAATAAACCGTTTAATAAAACTTCTTTTGATAAAACTTCATTCACGAGGACTTTGTTACTTTTAATTGGAAGGCAGACTAATTAATGCCGAGGAAAATATGTATATTCCACGTGAAATATGAAGAAATAGAAATGTATGAGGATGAAAATTCATGCTACTAAGAGCTAACAACGAAATTAAATTTTTTTAAAACAATTAGTTCCCTTTATAAACTTCGACAAAACAATCAGAAGACGTAAATTGTCTGAACCGTGGAATGTATTTGCGCAACACATTTCAAACTATCTGATCACACCCGTACTTGTCATAGGTATTTATATAAAAACTCATAAAGATAAGGGGTGAGAAAATAAAAAGTGGTCAGGTGAAAAGGCTGACTTAAAGGCCAAATAACAATGAAAATCAAAAGAGCGAAAAATTATAGTACATCGGACTTGGCTTTCAATAGTTGAATTTACCAAAGAAAATTTAATGTGACAACAAATTGTTTATGAACACATAAAGGTGGTTTCAACTTCCTAATGGCTAAGGCTTCAACAAATTTTATTATCTCCCCCCCTCCAACGTGTTTTGTAAATAGGTTTAAAGGTAGTAGCCACATCAATCTTGTGACCTGTCTCAACGATATGTTTAGCGATCGAAGAACTTGGACGTCTGCTACCAACATTTGTGGGTTCAGGTGATTTAATTTGCTTCTGAAGCCACTTTGGAATATGTTCTGAGGCCCTTACTTGCATGGATCTACTAGTCCTCCCTATGTATGTGTCACCACATGTACATTTGAATTGGTAGATACAATGGGATGTGACATTATCGTTCACATGCTGTGGGGGGTTTGGGGGAATATACGGGCTTCGTGATTTCGATCACTCGAACTCTGGCTGCATAGTAAGTCCTTCTAACAGCAGCGTTAAGTCTTTGCTTAAGGATCGCACTCTGAGAGTCACCTTTGTACGGAAGGTTGATGAAGACATCCTTTTTTGGGATTGACTGCAGTTCTAGTTTTGGCGCTCTGATAACTTTGTTCTGCCTGATAAACGTTGATGGATAGTTATTTTCCAACAAAATATCGGTCAGTGTTCCTCTTTCATCTAAAGTATTCTTGGTGCATATTCGTTGAATTCTGCTGAATAAGCACCTTACTAACGTCCGCTTGAAAATAAATAAATTTTAAGCCCAATGTAAAGCTTTTCAATTTTCGGTAGTTTATTTGGCAGCAACTAAATGAGGAATGTGATTACATTTTTTCTGTCTTAACTGCAACTTACATTGGTTGATAAAATGTTAACTATACCTAAAAAACAGTGCACCGGATTGAGTGTTCATAGATTTTTAGGTGAAGACTAAATGGACAAGATTATTCCGTCAAATAATGGCTATCTTAGGATTGAGCATTATAAACCTTTTTAAATGCAGGAATGCAGCAAACTTATCAGTAAACTCGACAGCATGGAGTATTCAAAACATTCACATTTGTTCAAATATTGGTCTAAGGTAAATGATAAATTGTGTTTTAAATATCAGAAAAAGGAATTTGATCAAATAAGTTGGTGGAAAGCCAACAATTTAAAACCGGTAACCGTAAAGTTGCACCTTTATTCTCTGAAAGAACTTCACCAGCATTTTTACAAACATCTACAACAATAAGCACCGGAAAATTGGAATATTTAGCTGCACATTGTTTAAATTTTTGGATAGACTCCTTTAAAATGCCACTTTGAAGTCAGCAATAACATTAGTTACTATATGTATATGGCCGTGTAATATGTGATTGACAGTGTCTATACCCTATGTTTGTTTGCGAAAACAACTGTTATGCTGCCTACATCCGGTGCCTAATTTTTACAAGACACCTAATACCGAAATGTCATTCAACTTGTACTTGAAAATCCCTTTTTTAGGAAAAGACTTCAGTGCTATCTGCACAACAAGCATTTTGATGAGATGTGTGAAAATGCACTACAGGAAATAGGATGTAAGAAATAAGTTATAGTGAATATGAATGTAAAATAAACAGGCATTCATCTCTCTTCAAGGAAGAGCTCAACATTATACAATTTAGTCAAACTCCTTTTTGTTACACAGTGTTATCGGCTAGAATGTTCTTCTAGAATTATCTCTCTATGCGGCCCTGAAGTCAATATTTCCAACCAGTGAGTGAAGTCATGAGTGACTTATTAGTAGTATCTAAATTAGAAAAACATTTTTCCGCTTCCAACTTTTATTGATTGCTGAATAAATTACTCTTCGTCAATAGACTTCTTAAGGGCTTAAAAGAATTAGCTCAAACCACTTTGAATACTCTTCTGAAACTAGTTGACACTTGTAAACAGATACAATCACCTTGCTTCATCCTTTGATATTATACATTTTATTGGTTTGTACAGGGTTTGTAAACCAGTGGTTTAAGTCTGAAAGCTGTCACACATATGTCAGTGGTACAGAAGTAATAAGCATTTTTCAAGTATTCAAAACTTAGCTTTACCTACAGTGTAAATATTGATTTTATTATCACGATTATAAGTACGAGGAGAAATATATTACTACTTCTTCATCGATCAGTGGCTTTGACTTATTATCTGGAGAAAACACAGGAAAAACTTTTTGTTCTCGGTAGAAACTTCTTACAGTATCTCATTCTATTAAAAAACAAGAGTAAAGATAACCTACTATTGTATCTCTGATTTGTCCACTTGCTTACAAAATAATTAAAATATTTTGATGGAATTTTGTTCACAAGAGAGAAAAAGGATTTACAACTGTCTTGCGGAAAATTGATGAGCTTGAAACCAATAGAAATTAGCGACTTGAAAAATTTGCAAAGATATTGGTTGAAAGAAGATTAATTAGGTTTCTTTTCTTCTACTCTTTCTCCTTACTACAAGTTTTCTGCGTCAAACAAATCTATTGTACGCATTCCAAGTCCTATTAGCACTTCTAAAAGTTAAACTGCCTAATCAGTTTTCAATTTTCTCCACTGAGTATACTCTGTACGAAATGGTCATATCGTAGTATAATCATATGGAAGGAATCCTAACATAGGAAATATTTCATTATATAGATAATGGCTCTCTTTATCAACACTGTGAGAGTTATATCAAAAGTGACCTGATCAGCTTAAATTAAGGGCCAGCAAGCAATAACAGTCTCAACGTTACCTTTAAATTAAGTCCCTCATTGATTATTTTACTTCTTTTATTAGAAATACATCTCACCTGTTTTGTAAAAGAAAACCGAATATACAAATTGAATATTGTAAACCCCAAACGCGGTAGCCATAATCCCAAATTGTTATTTAAACTTTTTTTACTGTTAGGAATTCCTAACATGTCCGTTCATCAGTTTTCATCTTACGATTAGCTGATGAAGAGTTTTCATCTTCTTATACTTCTACCGTAGAATTTTCAACAACATTTAAATTACTTTACTCTTTTAGACTTCAGTGGTGTTTTTGTATTTTTGAAGTACATTTCAGATGATCACACTTTTATTTCAAAATCAAGGTCTAAAATTACACCTCAATTAGTTTTGCATCTTATGCTACTTAGTATGACGTGTAGATTGCACTTTTGGTCAAAAACAGTTTTGGTCAGAAATGTGAACATGGGTTGTAAATAATTGGAGAAATGATTATCCAGTAGTAACATGAATATAAATCTGTACCCAAAAGAAAAACTAACCTTTCATATAGTACCTAAGGTAAGAAAGTTACACATTTGAATTTTCTTGTGATTCTGATTTCTGTCTTTTACTTTTACTTGTTACGGGATATTTCTCTGAAGGATATCTAGACTGAAGACATTGTAATATATGGTCACTTGCTTTTAACCACCATGGAATAAAGTATATTTCCGAAGGTAAACAAATTAGTTCCACAGTTCAAGAAACAAGTTCATCTCACAAACTATCTAGTTCTGGTTTTATCGAAATGAATAATGAGGTATACATTCTAGACAAATATTTATTTTAAAATTCTGGAAAATCATTGTGACCTCTTCTTAAGTCTTTCTAACTGTCGAAAAGGGTTTACTGAAGTATTCTAATGGTTAAAAGCAACTGGTAGGGATACTCTGCGTAAATGTTTCCAGTATTCCTTTCAGCTGGCTTGGAAAATCACGTAGACAATCTTTTTCTCGTCTTCATATCTTTTTCTAATCTTTCACTCGATTCTTACTTCCCTTTTCTGCTCGGAATCCACACCATTTGCATGCTACACTAAATAGCAACGTATCTCTAATGTTTCGGATATATTACTTTAATTATTCGTAAGCCTACAGTTAGAATCTCTACCTTTTTGCCGTACAACACTTATTCTCCATGTTGCTGGATATTACTCCTATTGTTTAGTCATAATTGCCCAGTTCTCAAATTTTCTATGATGTTGATACTTCATAAACTTAGTTTCCTCCACTACTTTTAATATAGGAGGTAAAAGTAGGTTTGCAAAATGCTTTGAATCGCTTATGATCTGCAAACTTGTTTGTGACGGCTTTTTCCCAAAATCGATACTTACTTAATTAAGGTCTTTTGACATTTTTTGGTCGCATGAAGCTGATGGAAACAGAGTGGAATATGGTTGATAAGTTATGCTATTAAGACGAGCGATACGATATTCAAAGATTACACCACACAATTACAAATATATTCAGATGTGTGTATGGTAGTCAGATGTGATTCTAAGCATAGGCCAGCATCATGTGAAAACAGATGGTTCATGTTTGATGTAGTAAACATTCAGTGATTTTGAATTGTTAGGTAATGCAAAAGCGATATCCTACACATAAAAGAGACACCGCTGAAATAAAAGTCGCTTGTGGAATGTCATTCGATTGAGGCTGTTTTCTTGTTGGTACTGGACAATGACACAAATATCCAATCCTATCTTTTTATTTTCTTTACACTGTGGTGTATTTTGAAAGGACACATAATGAGCTCTGTTTTTATTCAGGTTCCACTGTTGGCAAAGCAGACATATAATAATTTATTTTGGTAGTAACCCAAAATTTCGCTGATTCGTCTTCAGTTGCAAGAGAAATATTTGATGCAAGGTCTAAGAAGTCTGATTAAATAGGACGAAACGCCCATCCTGGATTCTTTTTATAGCCACAACCAAGTAGATTATTGTAATAAATATCCAGGCAGTGTCGAAGCATCCACGTAGGAGCTCATATGCCAAAAGAGGTCGAACAACGGAGAATTACAAGCACATCAACAAAAGGTTATAACTAATGCCTTTGGACAAAAGGTGGGTATACTGCCTCAGTGGTCGAGTAGATAGTACTGTGGCGTTTAAAGCGATGTGTACGAGGCTTGAATCTCAGTGAGAACAACATCACTCACTTAGATGCACATGCATCTAACTGACAATTCCTAAACAGGACGAAGCATCCGTCCTGGATTCTTCTACTAGCCACTCCTAAGTAAATTACTTTGATGAAAACTGTTGCTCTTGGTGTACGCATAGCTTATCTCTTGCTCAGTAATTTAAAAGAGGTAGACACATGAATTATAATTCATAATAGTACAGTTATCAAGGAGTTAATAACCTCATTGAATTCAGTCTTCGATTGAGGAAAGAATTTCACTGAATGCGTACTTTGGATTTCATAATTCACATGCGTGTGACAAGTTTATTATTGTGAACCAAGAAGGTATAAATAAGTGTACAAACCTAGTTAAGTCATTTATACAATCATTTTCAGCTTTTCCATATTTTTAATTTTCACTACCATATTATTCAATAATTATACATTCAAATAATAAAATTGAGTGATATAAGTAAATTGTGAGTGATCAGATGTCGTGATGAACTCTGAATCATTTTTGTTCAAGTGTATTTCGTCAAAAAAGCAACAAACTGTCTTCGTAAAGATTGCAGATTATACACCGATTGAACCTCTGCGATTTAAAATCCAGTACGAAACAAAATTTTAATGATCATGATCAATGTGATAACAAAAATCAGAGTCCATCTCTGACCTTGAATCGTTAGTTTGCTCCCAATATAACTTAAATCTGTCATAAAGTTAATAAGTAGATCGTGCGAAAAAAGCGTATATACTCAGGTGTTTGTTTGCGGGTGTTCACTAACTGTGAAGTAAATCTCACTAGTTCGTGTCTACTTCAGAACCATTGAATATCTAGTAATTTGGGACAGATATTTCATCCCAGTTTTACAGTCCTTCACAGGTGCGCACTTATGAAACCAGTACGGATCTGATCCATGACCACCAGATCTCACAGCAAACGCGTTACTTGAGTCAGAACTTCTAAATGCAACACATCAATTATTTTTCTTCTGTGAATTCGTGTCATAGCACAATCGTCATCCAGTATTTTCTTGTAATCTGTCTCAGTTGGTTTACTTTGCAAGCCACGACTTCTCTTTGCGACTTTGCAAAATCTCGCTCAAAGAAAGTTAACGACAGTAGCTGGAATATATATATATATAAACCATAGTGTCCAAAAATTATGTATGATACACTGGTTACTAACAGTGTATAGTAATGTGACCAATGCTCTAACTGCTGTGAGTAGTTATTTAGTCATACTAAGGAAAGATACAGCATGGCTACGAAACGTTGAAAAGAAAAGGGAAAAAGGCTTCTTTGGTGAAAATGTGATTTGCCTGGATCATGAAGACCAAATAATGTGTTCCAGATTGTTCATTCGATTAGCTCACATCATATGGAAGGCTCTATCTAAGCAGAAATTTTGTTCTGTGCCTTCATCTTACCCCTAGTTAAGTCACTTGTCAATTTTTCTCTACTTCTGCTGTTTTTTATCTCACTTCAAAAAGCTGTTTTCATGGATTCAATTCTAAATTCACCACCTTTCATCTATTCTGTTTATTTTATCCTAATATTATCAGAGAGATCTTTGTTTTCTACTAACTTCAACAGTTATGCAATTATTTATGGGGATTCGACATCTCATGAAATAACTGAATTCTTTTCATCACTATTTGCGTTAACATTGAAATAAGATGGATTAGATGGCTTCAATCATGAAGAATACCGCAGTCATCATTTATCAGGTAAAATCCAGTACCATATGCATGATTCTTATTCAACTTTATCATAGACGTTTTTATGAAAATCTCCCCCTCATAACCTGAATTTACAGCAAGTGATCTCACCATAGGAGAATTTTTAGTTGATCTAGAGTACGCAAATGACATATTCTTTCATGTGACATGACATGATTTAGAGTCTTTTGGACACTTTGAATGACAGTTTGTTGCGCCCATACCAGTCTTCAGTAGTACATCGTCTGACAGCAGAGAGTGAAATGTTTGAGCTCGTTCAGCACTTCATTTAACTCGGAAGTCAGATTATATCTGGTGGGTCACTGATGGACGGATTCTCTGTGCGGATAAGAAAAGCTCACTAGGCTTTCGACGAAATACTCAGTTTACGGCGCGCCAAGATATCTAGCTGCCTGTTTGGGAGTAGGCTTACTACGCTCCTAATGGTTGCGTTCTGCTAAATAGCTATGAACAACGGTTGTTAAAGATAGAGGACATGATAAGTCTTCATGCACTGTGCTGCAGTTGCTATTGGAGCATAGGCCGTGTGTCGTGATGTCATCCCGTCAAGAGTTTAGATGTCAGGAGAACAGTCTTCAGCAGCCAATGAGGTTACCAATGCTCATTGACTCATAGAGCTGTAACACGTGTTACGCATGCCTAGACGTTGTAAACCTTGTCATATAATATTCGATAAAACAGATTTAATCTGAGAAGGGTTGGAGGTGGCCAGATAAAAGCGTGACATGATTGCACGAAATCCTTGACTGTCTATCTAGCCTGCGTGAGGTTGCTTATGAGAACGTAGATCAAAGACTGGACATTCTTGGTGACCTATCTCAGAATCATTCCCAGTGGAGAAAATACAACCGAATATTATTTTACTCTTAATCGTTTTGATAAATTTCACTGTTCATATGTTTTTCATTTTCTTCCTTTCTCGGATTTCTGTTACTCCGACCACTTTCTTCTTAATTTCTCTACCTTTTTTTCTTGACACGTTCTCGCTTAATGTGCTGATATGAGATGTGACCTGAACCGCTACTAAGTACTAACTGGCACTATGCTGATATTTTCTCTCTCTCTGTGAGTCTAATGAATTTCATTTCAAATGCAACAATGAGTATATTTATGCATCTGGGTGAAAATATTTAATCAAATATGCAGCTTAAGATGAATTCTTAAAAAGACCATTATTCTTACGCTCTGAATAGTGTATTTCGATTATTTTTTACTTCATTTTTTCACAAACTTTCTTCATATCACATAAGATTTTTAATCACATTTATAATCGAATTCTTTCCATAATGGATTGAATTTCAAGAATTTTCTTCTTTTCAAGGTTTTTCATATTATCGGAAATTTGAAACTGAAATTATTATGAATTTTCTACTTGCTTCAACTCTTTAGCTTACACAAAGTCAGGGTTTTGACTTTTTTCCTAAGGCAACATTTTTCCGCATATAACTTATAATATCTTTAAACTATAAAATATTCACCTAAACACATACTGATAAATCATGCACTATTCAATACAGTATTACGATTTATGGCCTGAATTCCCAGTTTTAAAAATACTGCAAGCCGGATATTCTGTGGTTGTCTTTCAAAACTAGGCACTTTGATGAAGTAAATGCGAATCGTAACAAAAGGGACAATCAGCATCAAAACATTTTAGAAATGAACGGCCATGTACCGTCAAAACCATACAATGAAAATTGGTTTTGGTGACTTCATGATAGTTCCAAAATTTATTTACGGAAATTTACTCAGCAGTTATCACTTCCATTTTACTACAGTAAGTTGTACTAACATTTTTAAACCAGTTTTTAATTTAGCGTCACTACAATAACCAAGTTTGAGTGTAAAAGAAATCAAAACATGTATACTACAGCCATATCTTGCAGAAAACCCTAGTGTAAATTTTGAATATACTGTATATGTAGTAAGGGAGCTCGGATTACTGGAATTTTAACAAAACAAAGTGGTTTTGGAGCATATTGGTTGCCTACTAAAGTTAAGCAGCTAGTTAATCAAACAATATAATACTGAACAACTCAAGTTGTTAGAACTTAGGCTGGTTTGAATATTTTGAGAGCCAGATAAGAGTGATCACATCGAACACCTCATTCTCTTGCTTGTAGCCGAGCTCATCAGTGGTGTATGCGGACAGATTAAGGTCATAGATCTGAATTATTCAGACTACCTAATTGTTGCTAGCTAATTTGTAATGACCGGCATACAAGTTTTGAATCAAACCTTGTGATCTTGGCTGGATTGTTTTTAAGGGAAATACTATGTACACCACCGGTGAGGAATTTGAAAAGTCCTCCGCTATAAAAAGCAATATCATGTATTATTTAACTGTCAAATTAGCTGCAAATTAATCATTTTATTTGAATTATGTTATTTTTATGATTAAAATTCAGTAAAAAAAGCCTGTAATTCTAGTTTAACTGTACTGTTACCAGAAACGTCTCAAGAGATTGTGTATCCTTCCACATATTGCGAGTATTATATGCCCATTCAGTTCTTTGAATTTGCTTGGGCGATTTAAACATCACCTACAATTATATATATGTATATGTATATATGAGAATCGGTATATTACCAGTTTATATCACAGGATTTTGAAGCTAATGACGTCAAAGCGTCCCAATCAAGATTCACTGATAGTGTTATTCATTCGACATGACAAAAGCTGCTACTTCTGATTTTAGTGTTTTAAATGAAGGAAAAATCCTTCATGACGCTGTAGTATACTAAATAGTTGGATAAATAATGCCGCACTGATTATCTAACACACTGAACAAGGTTTTCAGTGTTATATGCCATTAGCCACTTTAAATTTTGAAGAATTAGGGAAAGCAATAAATCTACAGAGAAAAGATTATAACAATGCAAAATCTATCAACAACTAAAGAAATACTTGGTTGTCAAAATGAAATGAGTCTTATGGCGTCAGTCTTATTAAAAAAGACAGTAGCTATTTAACCGCATGTAAAACACTATTGAGGTATACTGATTAGCATGTGTCTCAATGTGCGGATCCTTCTTAATTCAGAATAACATCTATCGTCCCGATATTATATATTAAAATATGATTAGGCAGTATTATAAAATACTTGGTTTATTCAGAACTTAATGATCTGAGATCCTGACCTGAAATTATGTAGCACAGTAAAGCCACTGGCGACTTTGAAGCTCGCAAAATTTCGTTCACAGTTGGTGCGATGTGAATGTTCAATTCAGTATCCACAATATCTGACAACTCGTCCATGCATTTACGAAGAACTAAAAGAGAAGTGAAATGTCTCACACCTCTGGGGGTTTTATTTAGCTGTGTAGGCGACGTTTTAACAATCAACGAAAGAACTTCTCCAACTTTAACTATCATCCATAAAGTATTGATTTCTGCAAAAGTATAGGATTTATTAGTAAGATTTCGCTTTCATAAACTGTATTTTGAAGTACAGAACAAGAAATAAATGGTACATATTTTTGAGAAATAAACATTCCAACAAAGATGCAGATTTGTAGTCTCCATTTTCTCTGGCAACAAAGTATCAATGTTAAGCATTATGATTAACACAGCCGATCGAATTGTTACATTACAAGATAAAATGAAAGAAACAAATATAGTTTATTAAACACTTTAATTAAATAACTGTACTAAAAGTTGAGAATATACCTAATTTTTCTCCGAAGAAGCAGGCTAGTAATTCAGTAACTTCAAATCTTAAGGAAATAGCGAAAGAATCTCTAAAGAAAGTGGTTATGATGAAACCAAGCTTCTAAAAGGATACTTATCCACATCAAAAATACCAGCTCCAAAATCGTGGCAAAATATGCGTAAATTAATATTCCTCAGCCTACCAAATGTTGGCCACTAGGAATGATTTTTTATCATGGTTGATATGCAGTATTTGATTTGTTTACAAAATATTTTCAAGATACCACTTTTCAACATAGTTTTTCGAAATAGAACAAAACATTATTGATTGTCTAGCGAAGCTGATCCTTCATCTACCAATCTTCACAGGGTGCATCGGTCAATCCCTGAAGTTCATTTAGGTATTAAAGTGATAACCTAATGTAGTTACATAGTTATCGGTTATAATTTCACAACAGCTGTGTATGACGTCACTTGGACTGAAGTATAAAGTTGATTTTTGGGAACACTTCAATATTTACAATCAGCTATTATTAAAGGGGCACTTTTTAAGGTTCGAACCTGGGGAATGAAACAAATCATAAAGTCTTCTAAAATATTAGTCGAAAGGTTAGTGAAGTAAGTACTAGGATTATTTCGCAAAATATGTAAAGTATGTAATAAATTGACCAAGTTTCGGCTGACTTCTTTATTCATATGTGTTCGGCATTCGGATGAAATATCAGTGAGAGGAAAATTTGTTTTTCTGTCTCTTAATACCACACCTACCCTTTTATAAATGACAGTTAGGAACGAATAACAGTTAATAATGCTCTAGAGTTTTGAGGTTATTTAGGAAATTAATTCTGTCTGTAATTTGTCTTGTTAAGGTGAATAGTTTTCCGAAAATAAAGTACTAATTAGAAAACAGATTCTCTATGATAAATTTTTTCTTAGCTTTCGAAACCTCAATGTCAAGAGGTTGTTGGTGATTTTATTGAACAAAATGTATCGAAAGAAGGAAGTCTAGTGTTCAGGTTATAATGTACTTAGTGATGCAGCATTATTTGGTGTGATCCGTAGGACAAAATTTATTGCTCATGATCACATCAAGGAAACCACATAACTTGACTTAATATGACTCAGTTTTACAGTGGCGGCTGAATTTGTCACATATTTGGGAGTGAAGGAATTTCTATTACGCTATAAGAGCGGCATCAAGTAGACAGTTTTCTCACGCTGTGTTATCCCAGAAAAACTAACTGGATATGGAACTAAAGTCAGCGACCTACCTGAATACCTGGGCCACTAAATTTTCCATCTGTCATATGATATCAAAGTTTTCTACAGATTACCATTCTTTTATATCCTCTGATAGCATTATAAATTCACTCACCTTCTTCAAATGCTTACGGCCTTCTACGATGCCATTATCAGATAAGATGAGAAAAAAGCATAACGGCGGATGGCGACGTCTTTGAACTGAATAACCTAATCTCAAGTGACTCTGCTCGAAATTATAAACACAAACTACAGTTCACTTCTGTGAAAAGTTGATTACTTACAATCTCTCATATCCTCCGATGTGCACTGTAATACCGGAGTAATTGCATTGCAAAAAACCTGGTTATATGAACTTTATGATGACAGTTTGATTTCTCTGATGGATTTCAAACGTTTCCATCAGGATCGATGTAGTTCTGCTACGAAAAGTGGAGGTGGAGTGGCTACTTTTCTCAATACCCACTGGCGCATTTCGAGTTACATACGCTTCAAATTCTCAAACGACCACATTTGAACAAATATCGCTTTATTTGTATAACAAATATTTATGTAACGCCTCGCTGCAGTTTCTCTGATGTATTTTCGGAATTCGCAGCCCCTATACTCTATAGTTTCCTGTTGGTAATATGTGGCGACTTCAATTCTTCTGACTAAAGCCTTCTCGAGATGTTTGGTCATCAAAACCTTGTTAACTTCACAACACGTCAGGACACAACACTGTACTTGGTATTCGTCAGTCATATTGATATATATAAAACTCGAAATAGATCCCCTCTGCTCAGCTCAGATTATTGCATTATATTTATTTTGCCAAATAAGTGTGGCAAACTACACAAAACAGCTTTCACATATAAGAAGATAGTACACAGAAACGATTCATTTAGTAACATACTTAATCTAAGAGAACTGCTACAGTATAGAGACTGGAATATATTTGACGGCAATGTTTTGAACGATGCTATTGATGGTGTGACATACTATCTCAAGTTTTGCCTGAATATATGTTGCCCCAGTGAAAAGCTTCTCCTATCGTTTTTCGATCATATATCCCCTGCTTAAGAAACTAAGAAGAGGGAACGAAGGACTATATAAAGTAAATGAATGCTGGTGCTTGTCGACTGAACGTTCTAATTAGGTCGGAAAGTAAACGCCTGAGTCCTTTATGCGACTAGACACTTTCGTCATGCAAAGGCCTTTTCAGCATATGGAAACTCTTTAAAGACCTCAGTGATAGTAAACGCCTTAGTAAAGAAGCACATATCGATGTTTGTGCCTTGAACAAATCGTTATTAAGTCAACCAACTTGTCCGACCTCACTATGCCTACCTATGTTCATTGAAGAACTTTGTCCAGAGTTCATCGCGAAAGATGTTTTTAAACGTCTCAAATACCGGAACCATTCTCACAGTTCAGGTTTGGACGGTATATCAAGCTTCGTATTGACAAAGTGTGGCACTTTATCCCATCCATTAGACAACATGTCCAACAGATCGTTTTTGGAAAACAACATACCAGCTGCTTGTAAAGAAATTAAGATAGTCTCTGCACCCGCGTCTATGACTCCTGGCTCATGTACAATATTCAGTCCAATTGCAGTTATCGCTCCGTTATTAAAAATGATGGAGAAGCTGATAATACCTGTGCTGAGCCCTCACTGAAGGCTTTTGGAAACCCTGATCAATTTGCATATAAAAGCAGAAGCCGCCACTCTCCTATATCACGATATTGTTTATAGTTTTGACAAGAATGTCAGGTTTGCCTTTTCAGACTGCTTCAGCACTTGATTCTGTCCCAAGACCTCTTTTGCTGAAGAAGCTTATCTAGACAGATACTGAGTCTCTGATAATCGGCTGGCGCCATTCTTATTTCTCCAATAAGAAACAACATACCACTCACAGGGGGAAGCGCTCCATCTTACTGCTTACTGTGGCTGGAGTTTCCCAAGGAGCGATCTTTTCCATATGTCTCTTCTCACTCTTTCTGCATGACTTATCATCTTTATCTGGTGTCAATTTCAATAAATATGCCAATGGCTTGACAGTTTCCGTATCTATCTCCTCTTCAGCAGATTGTTCTCAACTGAATGATTTCCTATCTGCTGTTGGTCGTCCGGGAATGATTTTTTGCTTAGTTCTTCAAAATGTCAAAACAAAAATCTTAGTTTTGAACGTAAACATAACTTATGTTAACCGCTTAGTTCTCATGATTCCTATTGTATTGATAGTCGCTCATTAGAGAATGTTACAAGTTTGATTTATCATAGTGTGTTTTTCTTAGGACCTTTAAGAGTCTTCCCATATCCCACTAAATTTTCCGCCTAACTTTCGTTATTAGGCAGTTGAGAGTATATGATATTACTCGGTTTCTTCTCTTGTGTTTTATACACTCCCTAATTGTTTTCCTTTAACCTTTCCGAGATTGTTGAAAAAAGATCATGCTGTATTGCGGGGAACTTTGCATATCACCAGCAGACCTAGTGGTGTGCCTCTAAACCTTCTAGTTAAAACAGTTGTAGACAAACATATACTCATATAAATATCTGGTAGGAATTATGATATCAGACGACCAACATCCTATTCACCCGAAGCTATCTGCTTGTCGGTTATCTGGAAAGACGAGGAGCAATTACATGAGACTCTATGCACGAAATACAAAATATGTGAACTCTACATCACCGTATTTAGCTCGTCTGCTGTGTGATGAAGAAAGTATTAGAAATGAACTAACTAACTTCTGTTTTTGAAAGCAGACTAATTGAGTATTAGCGTGTTACTTTTTACCTACCGTGAATATAATTGCTAATGTGATTGTCATCCTAAATTGACTGGGTATTTTGAAGAAAGTTGTAGATAGAGTGAATATTCCTATCTGTTCTTCATGTAACTTCTGCTTGTTTCATTTTACCATATATACACACAAACTCTCTCCATCCACTCAATGCTATATGACATGCTGAAAATTCTGCAGAGCATTCTTTAGATGACTTTCAGAGCAAAACCATGTTTATTATTCTCATGTTATTAAATCTACCAGAAAACTGAAGACCTGCAGTCACATGATTAAGACAAAATCATGCTTCGGAAAAAGCATGTATTTGATAAAACCTAAGTTGTAAAGAGGAACGTTAATTCTGACTTTCAAAATCGGATGATGGAGGTCAAAATAATATTGTTTGGTAGATTGAGGTTATTCCGAGACAGTAGCGGTTTCAAAATTATTTCATGTAATCTGACGTCAAAGATAGTTGCCAGTAAACACCAGTGCGAATGTGAATATACCAACTTGTTGATATTCTCACATCCTTTAACTCTTTAGTTGATAATTTCAGTCTATAGGTGCTAAATAAGAGTAAAGATATTGGTACTTCTCATTATTCCCGCTATCTAACTCTATTAGGCAAGCTCTTTCCTGCCTTGTTTCTGGGAATTATTTTATGATAAAGATACTAGTAAAATAAATGTGATTTGATTTTCGATTACCCAATGATTCTAACGAATGGTGACACGGCAAAATGTAGATCTGTTGAGACCTGAATGAACCAAAATCGTCAAAAAACTATGATACACTTGGATCGTTTGATAAGTTTTGGCAATATAAAAACTAGATTTGCAGGATAAAATAATAAGGTGCAATGGTTATTAGCATATGAAGTTATTTAATATTAGCAAGTCAACAATCATGGGTTGTTCGTCAAAATCATTGCCAATGCTTTGTAGATTATGTAATGAAAAGTGCAAGAACTATATTTAGAGGAGGGAAGAATTGTCAGACTGAGACTAACCTAGTGAGGTGAAATGTAAGTGAGTAGAATAAAATATAGAATTACTTAATTAGTAGACACCTCTTAGACACAGGATATCAGCCTGAAACTCATAGAGTTTCTGAAGTAAAAATGCGTAGACTACTACTCTTTTAGGAAACAGCTATGATGGAAAGCTTTCAATTTGACCCTCGCAACCAGAAAAGGATGGTATTCAGTCTCTTGTTTTCATGATGACTGTAATCTGATATTGTTTCACATAAATTACATGATTCCTTATTTATATCCGCTTACCTACTGATTTAAGTTCATTGAGTTAATTTCAGTCTTATAAATGATGATGTACAATTTTTGCACCGTTATCACATACTGCATAAATTAGCGATGATTTCAATGCAGAACCTGAGATCGTTTACATCCTGATTCTGAATAACTTTATGCGCCAATAACCAATGTAGTTTAATGTTTTATACAGCTGCGAAATACTCGTGAAATTAAATGATATCATTTTATTCTATACTTGACTTTAGAATCATCGCAAATGATTTCATAAACTAAACCAGTATGCCTAGTTGAATCAATAGGACGTTTTTATCTTCAAATTTTATCAAATTCTTTTTCAACGATCCCAAGATCAAAGTAGTCAGTCGGAGTCAATCAGACTATACAAGCGCAAAACCTTGCTAGGTCACAATTTGTAGATAAGGAATTTAGAAAACATCTCGACCATATCTATGCATGCTATTACATGAACACAATAAGATGTAACAAAGTGAAACCCATTGAAACTAAGAAGGTCAAGTGGAAGGAGAAATTGATAACTGAATCTTTGTTTGATGAATCAACACCTAACACATATAACAGGAATGACCTGACACCAGTTCTGTATATATGGAAAGTCCTACTACCCACGACACAAGGGAGTCGATAAAATTTGGACCATATAAGGGTAGTCTCGAAGTTGTGTAGCTATCTTGATATGACTAGTAACAGTGAGTTATGACCGAAAGGTAACCTAGTGAACAATACCCTTTCACTCTGATAAATCTAATAAATGGACTAAAGTAGGATATTTTAATCAGTTCCCACATGTTTATATAAGGCTGTCTCAGTAATGAGTAGCAGAGGTTATTGCACATTTTCAATGTCATTAAAGCTGATTCACTCTTACAAACGTTATTCAGAAATAAAAATATGTCACTGAAAACGAAAATAAAAATATATTCCAACCGTTTCAGCGTCAGCTGCACATGGATAAATAAACATATTTGGCAGTAAAAAGGCTAAATAAAATATCATAAACAATCTTGACTCAGCTCCAATTACCCTAAAGACTTAACTGAATTAATTTCTCCATGGCGAAACACCGCCAGTGCATATCATAGTAATAATGTTCCTGTTTGGCTCAAAACTTTATGCCCTTGAGTTACCTTTGTTAATATTCAACCTTTACCTTAACTAATCACATCTAAAGGAATATGTTCTGTTACATATTTGTAAAGGTATCTGGATAGCTTCCCTCCGCCTGTTTAGGTGTCGTGCTATATTTCATTTATTTCAAAAAAGGTTTTCCTTCCTACATAAAGCACATGAAAACTAACTTTTATAAAAAGATTTCAACATTGCATGAATAATAATGTTGACTTAAATATAATAAATTAGTCATCTAAATATTGCGACTCAATGAAAGAAGAAAATGACGTCTTAATATTTCTGTTACACTCCTTATATTGAAAGATCTCAAGTACGTAAATTTCGTCCTATATTGAAGGTCTGTTTATTTTCTGTTGACTTCCAGTCATTAAATTTAATAATTGGCTTCAAAAATTAAATTTCTTAGAAACATGCTTATCAGATATGAAATCAGATAAACCGTATTAGAAACATGACCTTTATCTCATCTATAATCGATTTCACTGTCGCGTTTTACTTTTCGCACGGTAACTCATTTGCATAATGAAATCTTTTCGTAATTCATTATAAGAACGATTTTATGTAATCATTTCGTGCACACTTTTTATGGTGAGACACCTTCCTTTGTGATCCTTTTGAAAGATTAGCGCAAACACTACGACAAGTTAGAAAAGTGAGATGATTAGATGTAAACAAGAGGGAAGGTTCGTGGCTTATCAAGGAGTGGGAGTCTAGCACCTACATTGGATCGCATTTACGAGTATGGCATTTTCTCAAAAGTATGGAATGTGGTTCTTAACAAACCCGGCATGTTAGAAATTTGCAGATGACACTGCAAGAATATCAATAAAGCCGTTTTCTTTAAAGTTCTCTACTGTGACTTCCAGATGCGCAATTGAAGTTAAATTTTGAAAGCGAGGTGGCCACATCTACTTTTTGTTCACTGTGTACTGGCAGTAATTGAAAATGTCTCATTACTGTGTCTATTTAATTATTGAGAACATTGGTGACGAAAATATTTCCATCTTAAAGTTTGGTTGGTTGGTTTTATTTTATGAGTATGAGTACTTTATGAATTCTGCAAAAGTTACGTGTTTCAGAAGAAACAGAAACAGGAATTTCATTGTCTTTCTGAATTTAAAAGCCTACTAACATATGACTCTGCTTATTTTTCCTACAGGTGTACTACAAAAACAATGAACAAGAGGAAAACTTTGTGATTGAAATCATGGAGATATAATTCTGCGGGTGTAAAGTTATGAGCAATGGTTCCATTATATTCTTATAAACGGTATTCAGGTGGAAATTTAGAACACATTTATTACGGTTTAAGATTAGTCTTAGTCAAGTTGGCTAACTCTTTCTTCAGGTGTTTGGAGAACCATATTATCTACTGTAGATGAAGCCACAGTCTGTTGAACAGTTACATTTCATTTGCAATACCTTAGGTTGCCTTTATGTTTTATCAGTTTTGGATAAACTCATTTCAGTGTGTCAGAATTATTTCTTCACGACAGTTTCAAGTAGTTTTTAACGGTCATTCTTCTCTCTGCTTGTTCAATGGAACAAGATGTGCTTCGAATTTCAGAGCCATGTTTTACATCAAGTAATGCAGTATTAGCTTGTAACTGCTCGAGAACACTGAATAGGCGTAAGCCCAAAAGTATTATTATTCTTCTTGATTGAAGCTGTAAGTACATGGACATGAACTGCTTTGATCACAGGTAAAGGGTGAACACAAATTATTCTAACATTTGAGTGGTTTTGCTAACAGAAGTAAGCTGATGTCTTTTAAATAAATGATAATGAGTAATGATGACTGCTACTTCTTAGTCGTTCTTCGCATAGTAAGCCAAAATTGAATTTAGCATAAGTTGACTAGTGTGAATTTTAAAATTCTTCTCTCTCTTCAAATAGCGTGTCTACAACTACATCTCGAATGATAAATAAATGCGGTAAATACTTCTAATCGGTTTCGAGCATCTTTTGTAAATTTGATGGAAATTAAATTGTTAATTTTAGTCCATATTCTACTCATGACCTTTGTTTGAATAACTTTTACTAGTTCATTAACATTTCATATATGAATCTAGTAAATCTTCCATGCCTTACATAACCGAGTAGATGAAATCGTTTTCTATAACGTTTTGCAAGTTATTCTTATTTCTCACATAGAATGCAAGCACCACAACTATGAGTACATTTAAACTTTTATTGAATGGGAAAGCTGTTGTTTAAGGGTGATTAACAGAGTAGGTATCCATTCTCATTTGTAAAAACTAACCTCGAAGTAAAAAAAACTATTTTGAAATGAGATTTATTTTGTCATTCCAGGCGTTATGTGGACTGGGCAAACAATTCTTCATTTAAACTGATATATTGGTTTACTGGTACTGTACTCGATTTTGGTGCTTGATCTCAATAATTATAGCTTCTTATTACAATTGATTATATGTATCATTGCTATTTCCTCGTCCACCTATGTACTGATGTGAAATGTGGGGAATCTGATAGTTAGAAATGTCTAGGACATTGGTAATATGAACCTATTGATCTGATAATTTCAGAATGAGGGGAAGATAACTAAAACTTATGCTATGAATACTGTTTGTTGTTGTTTTGTCTGTCAGTTTGCGGACATTAGTTATGACCTCTTGTTCAACATCAAAAGAATTAAAATATTTTATATACATGAACATTATTAGGACAAGACATATGAGCGAACAATATTGTTTTCAGTTAGATCATCTTCAAGGTTTACTCTAATTTAAATGTACATTATTATCAAAAACTCTATACAATCACTTCACCTACCTCCAATTACTGGCATCCCAAAGGATTAAGTGGTCTCGAAGTTCGGTAAAACTTAAGTTTAAATAAATCATAACAGTTATTCCAACTAAGCATGCCTTTTGCATTTAAGGTCGACTGATAAAATCAGCTACATTTAATTATTTCATACACTTCACATGACAATAACAGTGTCGATTTTGATCGACGAAATTATATTCAAATAAACGGAATAATGATAGCTAATTATTGGCACAATATATTTCATATAATTTATGGGCTGAAAAATTACCCAAATTAAATTTTGAGGATTGGGCAAAATAAAATTTAGTCGCCATTGGTCAAAACTGTATTCATTTTAGTTCACGTTAAAACTATCGGTCAACCAAATAAGAAGGGTATAAGACTACAATATTCATTGGTTGAGACGGGATGATTTGTTAAAATTTATCAGATCTCACAGAATTATTTTTCAACCCAGTTTGATATCAAGAAAACATTTTTTAGATATCGTGTCGTAAAGCACAGTTCAAGTACACTCACGTAATAGAGCTCTTATGAAAGCCCACACGTCATATACGTGGCAAATTTTCTAATTCATTCCTCTCTTTGCGTGATCAGTTTTGAAAACTGAAGAAACAATTTTACTTGAACAATGAGTAAATTTGCTGGTCGTGCATTTAACCTCAAGTTTTTCTATCAAGCAAAAGTAATCTTCAGAATACTTGCAGGATTCATTTTCAAAGATTGTGTGGCAAAGAATCATTTTACATTCGTAAAAATTTAACTATCACTTACAGATCATGTAAGGATTTCTTTGAAATAGCGTTTTAAATAGTCCTCGCTTATAAGTTATGGAAGAGAAACTGTTGAGGTAGTTGATACCTTCCAACTTCCATGCTACCCATTGATCTATTTCGTCATTCAGTATCGTCCTTTCTAAAACTGCAGAGAAGGAGATTTCTCTCTTCTGCGGTGCATTCTACTAGCCGCATACTCGTGAATACATGGTGAAATTTACGCTCAGAAGCCGAGATAAATATCATAACAAGACCGAGATATGCAGCATGCATGGGCATTTGAAATAGTGGAGTAACGAAATGATTACCAAACAAATTGTAATTACATCTTAAGGTAACTGTTTAAAGTGATCAATTCTTTTATGGTGATCACGATGAAGAGAGAGGTCGTGTATACTTACTTATTTTGAGCGTGTAGTGATGGTTTCAACTTTCAAATTCCTTATACGTCATCTTTGTTTACATGTCCTAACTCTATTCCTTTCGAGTTGTCTGATTGCAGTTTGTACAAACTTTTGAAGCTGTGGAGAAAAATATGTCTTTGTTTTGCCTAGTGTTCTTTTTCATAGTTGAGTTTCAGAATCATACTTTCACCTATTATATAGCTGAAGAATAAACTAATATTCCAAAAGCCTTGAATCAGGAAAATTCTCTTCAGTTCCTTCAGTGGAGACTGTTTGTTTTGCGCTTTACATACAAATATGGTTTCAGATTCAATAAAGATGGTGAATGAACAGTTATATGTAAATTATACTGAGTGAGCGGTCGACTAATTAAAAAGCTACTCGTACAACTGGCGAAAATGTGGTTTGGAAGAAAGCTGGAAGGATGATGATGAAAAATAGAACGTTTCGACTGTTTATTTTACTTGATATCAGCTGTATAGACAGAATGAGACATCACTGGTGGTGTTTTCTCTACATCCTGTTCGACAGTTACAATTTCCAGTGGTACACCACAACTGATGCAGATTCATATGCATCCTATTTTAACTGAACTGAAGCTACTCTTTTTCCAGAGCAGAGAAGTGAAAAAATAAAATGCTAACGAAATCTTTGTTTTATAGGATTGCAGCATATTTATCAATATGAACAATTCAGTACTTGTCCTACTTGTCCTTTTCATATTACAAACAAGAAGTGGATACCGAATAGACATAATCTTTGTCTATTATACCTGGAGTTTTTACAAAAATTAAATTTTTACCCATTGAAAAATCATGTTTTTATTGAGGCAAGTTGGTCTAACTCATACAAGACCACTTCAAAGTATAATTCTCGTACTCAGTGTTAGGAATTTTTTTTCTTCCTATAATAATGTTGTATACTGTTTTATGTTACACAATATTATGTTGCTACAATGAAATTCTTTCAAAATCACTTGTTTAATGTGATATCTCAAAATCATAACTACAAACCCGAGTTGCTGAAATAATTGAAACGCGTGTTCAATTGTCTTACCATCACCATTGTAACTTACTCATCTATTATTAAGTTCGATGATCTTTGGTACGGATGCCGTAGTTAATGAAACTGAATTTTAATTGCTGCGTACCTTTCAGAACTTAGAATTTCACCAACTTGACTACATGCTGTGTTTTATACTAGGTAGAGACGAATGTTGTAGTTAGCATGATACCAGTTTGCTTTTATGCCCAAGTTAAAATGTCACACGTAGAATTCATGTTTTTAGCGAAGTGATTTATGTGTTATTTTTCTGAATGAGGTTTGACTAACGACATTAAAGTCTGTTTAAACTATTTCCTTGAATAAATAGAGTTTACACTGGATCATACCATGAGTTTTAAAAAAATGAATGAATATCCGAACAAGGGGTAAGTTGAATTTCATATTTAAATAATAAACACAGAAGCTTTCTCTTGGTAAGAAGAACAAACCGCTAGCACATACTTTGTGAATACATAAGTGACTTTGCCACATACTATCCAGCTGGTATGTTTACGACCGTACAAACAGAGGAGTAATTAAACTATGCAATTTACGCTGACAGAGCACTTTTTCAGGTATGTAGTTGAGAAGCTTTTTTCCGTAAGATATTTAGCAATCATCTTCTTTCTGTTAAAGATTCATTCGAAAAAAAGATAGTATCTTCTTGTAAATATCACCTTATTTGTGTTATTTTAAATATCGGGATTAAACGTTATGGTTTATCGAAATTGAAGTTTTACACCAAATTAGGTGTTTCTGTTAATTCAAAGCAATTTTTGCTAACCATGAAAGTATGTTTTATCTTATCACCATGAAACATTTTCAACTGTGCCATCTCAAAGCGATATTTATCACTGATCAACTTCCTCTGTAGAACAACTGAAAACCTTGCACTGCAGACATGTTTCGTCCTAGTAGGCATACCCATGACAGTGCCTGGGATTGAACTCTGAACCGCTTAGGTTTCATGGTGAGTACATTATCATCAAGATACTTGGTTAAAATTATATGGTCCACAACTTTCTAACTCCGTCAACTAACGATATAGCGTGGCGATCGCCTGATACCGTAGCTAATTTCAGTATCGGTGGTTTGAATATATTAAAATTACACTGTATCTGCAAGCTCCGAAACTCTTCTGATGCTAGTGAGTTGTTTAAATTCAGATCCAGAATAAAGCTCCCAAAAAGTACCTTCTTTAAAATACGAAATCTGATGTTAGCGTAGCATTTCTGTCTGGGTGTTTTTAGTTATTAATACTGGAAATTTCACTGTGCACTTGATTTAGGTAAAAACTATCTGGAATGTGCATTTTTAAAAAGATAATTTAGCTCAATTTTAGCTACAACTATGACTCAAATAATGACGTAAAAGGCAGCCTGAAGATTGTATTATAATCTCAGCAGTCGTGGTCGGATCTCTTTGTATTTACTTAAGTTCCAGTTTAGCCTCCTTAATACAAAATGATTTCACTCTTGTAGTGTGATCTTTCCCGCAGATAGCAAGTGTCTCATACCTTAGAGCTATTTCTTATTCAGTTTTCAAGGACAGTATACCCGATACGAAAATAAGTGAAACAATCCTGAATCGGGAAATTACGATTTCTTATCAACTGTTGTCATACGAAAATTTATAATCTGACCTAATTTATTTAGTGTTCAACCGGAGGACTACTTTGGATTTATTCTTAGCTTCAAGATACTTAGGTTACGAAGAATATTGAGATGCGAGTTTCATCTGAATAAGTTTTTACTTTACTTGGAAGGCAGATGAATTTCTAACTGCATTAAAACATCGAGTAATATACAGAATTTCAGTGAGTCATCTTATGTGTAAAAGAAAATATCTCATCAAGATTCATTGCATGGAAAGCTTCATATCTGATAGTGACATTGTAGTAATCAGGCAAAGTATCAAACAGTCATAGTGATTAAAGTGGAAAAATAAGAGTTTGGTTTCCCACTAAAGGAAACAGATAAAATCATGTTTTTAAGGTTTTGTAACTAAGATAATTGCTTCCATGTTTCTTGGTTTATACTAGAGCAATTATATCATTGTAATTATTTCCAAGTATTTCTGTTTTTTCCCTTATATACCTATTTACCTCACATGTGATTTATAGTGCGCATCTACAACTAGTTAGTTTTGATTATATTCCAAATCTTATTTCAAAACATTAAATTTGTTCGACATTCTGGGGAAAATAACAACGTCTAACAAAGCTCAATTTACAAAAAAATGCAATGAGCTACGCATTTTACGCAAGAACTCAACTAAGAATATCACCATTTTGAAGTTTCCCTTGTTAGTGAAGTATTATCTGCAATAATACACAATTAAATTGATTTTATTATAATTTGTTCCTTGAGTTCCTAGTGAAACGTAGAGCCTCACTAGCATGTCTCCATCTCACTCTCTTCTCTACAGTCTTTCGAACCTCGCTCCATGACTGCCCACAAATTTTCACTTCTTCCTCACATGATCTCCTCCATGTAACCCTCAGCTAGGATGCCCAACTCGTCGTTCCCCATTTAGGGTCCCACTCGATGGCCAGACAGGGAGCGTGATGTCCCTAAATGATCTTCTCAGTGTATCTTCAACTGAATCCATCTACACTTTCCTCTACATATTTGTTGGGTGATGGAATCTTGATTGATTCGTTTCCAGGACAGAGCTCCACCTTGCCTATTCTTCACAGGCATCTCATCTGATCTTCAGTATCGAGCGTAGGCAGCTGCTGATGAATGTCTGTAGTTTGTTGGAAATGCTTTCCGCAATGTGGCAAGTCTGCCAAGCATCACATGGAAGCACTGACTTGACTGAATCAGTGTTGGAAATCCGGATGTTGTTCACGCTTTATGCTGAGTGCAGTAGACCTCCACACTGATTTCAGGTAAATGAGGGCCTGTCTTGCTTTTACGATCCTCACTGGCTTTGACGTTCTCATGTATGCCTGTGCCGCCTGTAGTTCAGACGATGTTACCTTGTCTGGGTAGGTGGAAGAGACTTTTTCCTATGGGTCTGACCCGTTGATGGTGATTGGTGCTTGTTGTTGTTGTCGTTGGTTGGGTATCTTCATCACCTCTGTCTTCTCTACGTTCACCTACAGGAAATCCCGTCTTCGCTGCCTGGCTCTCTTGTCAACTTGTCAGTTTTCACCTGTGGATCTTCGAGCTTGTGTGACATTAGACATAAATCATCATCGTTGGCGAAATCCAAACCTACTTGGGTATTTTCACTGGTTCAGCCAGCGTATGGCCCTCTTCTCTCGCATCATGGTTTGGTGCATGATCCAGTCGACCACAAAAAGAGTGATCATTGGTGATAGTAGGTTGCATCCTTGTCTTACCCCTGCTTTCTCTTCAGAGGCATCACTCAGCTTTCCATTGTGAATCACTTGGCATGTGGCATCATTTGGCATGTCGCTGTTGAGTGAGGTTGATGAAGGTTTGTGGCACTAAAACCGTAGTGTTGAAGCAGCTGTCTACTAAATTACTTCTTAGTTGAGGCTACCGACGGCCTTTTCAAAACCAATGTAGTTGACGTAGAGAGTTGACTTCCATTCTATACTCTGTTCTATGATGATGCGCAGTGTAGCGTTGCAATTTGTTGGAAATGCTTTCCGCAATGTGGCAAGTCTGCCAAGCATCACATGGAAGCACTGACTTGACTGAATCAGTGTTGGAAATCCGGATGTTGTTCACGCTTTATGCTGAGTGCAGTAGACCTCCACACTGATTTCAGGTAAATGAGGGCCTGTCTTGCTTTTACGATCTTCACTGGCTTTGACGTTCTCATGTATGCCTGTGCCGCCTGTAGTTCAGACGATGTTACCTTGTCTGGGTAGGTGGAAGAGACTTTTTCCTATGGGTCTGACCCGTTGATGGTGATTGGTGCTTGTTGTTGTTGTCGTTGGTTGGGTATCTTCATCACCTCTGTCTTCTCTACGTTCACCTACAGGAAATCCCGTCTTCGCTGCCTGGCTCTCTTGTCAACTTGTCAGTTTTCACCTGTGGATCTTCGAGCTTGTGTGACATTAGACATAAATCATCATCGTTGGCGAAATCCAAACCTACTTGGGTATTTTCACTGGTTCAGCCAGCGTATGGCCCTCTTCTCTCGCATCATGGTTTGGTGCATGATCCAGTCGACCACAAAAAGAGTGATCATTGGTGATAGTAGGTTGCATCCTTGTCTTACCCCTGCTTTCTCTTCAGAGGCATCACTCAGCTTTCCATTGTGAATCACTTGGCATGTGGCATCATTTGGCATGTCGCTGTTGAGTGAGGTTGATGAAGGTTTGTGGCACTAAAACCGTAGTGTTGAAGCAGCTGTCTACTAAATTACTTCTTAGTTGAGGCTACCGACGGCCTTTTCAAAACCAATGTAGTTGACGTAGAGAGTTGACTTCCATTCTATACTCTGTTCTATGATGATGCGCAGTGTAGCGTTGCAATTTGTTGGAAATGCTTTCCGCAATGTGGCAAGTCTGCCAAGCATCACATGGAAGCACTGACTTGACTGAATCAGTGTTGGAAATCCGGATGTTGTTCACGCTTTATGCTGAGTGCAGTAGACCTCCACACTGATTTCAGGTAAATGAGGGCCTGTCTTGCTTTTACGATCTTCACTGGCTTTGACGTTCTCATGTATGCCTGTGCCGCCTGTAGTTCAGACGATGTTACCTTGTCTGGGTAGGTGGAAGAGACTTTTTCCTATGGGTCTGACCCGTTGATGGTGATTGGTGCTTGTTGTTGTTGTCGTTGGTTGGGTATCTTCATCACCTCTGTCTTCTCTACGTTCACCTACAGGAAATCCCGTCTTCGCTGCCTGGCTCTCTTGTCAACTTGTCAGTTTTCACCTGTGGATCTTCGAGCTTGTGTGACATTAGACATAAATCATCATCGTTGGCGAAATCCAAACCTACTTGGGTATTTTCACTGGTTCAGCCAGCGTATGGCCCTCTTCTCTCGCATCATGGTTTGGTGCATGATCCAGTCGACCACAAAAAGAGTGATCATTGGTGATAGTAGGTTGCATCCTTGTCTTACCCCTGCTTTCTCTTCAGAGGCATCACTCAGCTTTCCATTGTGAATCACTTGGCATGTGGCATCATTTGGCATGTCGCTGTTGAGTGAGGTTGATGAAGGTTTGTGGCACTAAAACCGTAGTGTTGAAGCAGCTGTCTACTAAATTACTTCTTAGTTGAGGCTACCGACGGCCTTTTCAAAACCAATGTAGTTGACGTAGAGAGTTGACTTCCATTCTATACTCTGTTCTATGATGATGCGCAGTGTAGCGTTGCAATTTGATCCACACATGATTTCTTCTCCCTGAAACCAGCCCGTTTCGGTCGTAATTTTGAATCCAGCGCATCTTTCGTTCTATCTAGGATGATGCGGTATAATATTTTGCCTGGGGTGGACAGGGACATCAACATGATTCCGCACCAGCTCTTGCAAACGATTAGGAGTTTGACAATGAAGCTCTCCTTCCAATCTGCAGGTATCTTCCATTCCTTCCAAATCTTCTGCAGTAGTGGTGTGAGCATGCTTGACGTTGTCTCTGCATCTGTTTTCAGTGCTTCTAGTGGAATTCTACCTGGTCCTGCTGCTTGCCCGGATTTCAGCAACTTTATGGCGTTCAGGACTTCACTTCCGCTTTTGTCGGAGCGCTTGTGTTCAATGGTATTTCTGTGTCTGGGCTGCAGGTTGTATTTCTTCCGGACGATTTACTGGTGGTAGTCAACTCAAACATTTTTGAAGTGGTCAACTCATCGTTTCCTTTGTTTCTCCTCTTTGGTAGCTAGCTTTCCTTTACCATCTTTCATTGGCTTCATCTGCGTTCATCTCTTTCCTTCCAGATGGTAACCTGGTTATTTGATGTGATGTTGTCAGGTCTCTCCTACCTGCAGCCTGTCCTGCTTTACTTGCCAGTGTGTGTTGTAGAAGTGTCTTTCGTCTTTCCGTGCACTCTTCTTCACTTCTTTGTCCAGTGTAGTGTTTTATAGGTTATGTTCATTTCCTCTCTCCGTTGTTCATCCCTGCACCACACTGGTTCATCTTCTGCCTCACCATCTTCCTCTTCTTGCTCTGTTAGCTCCTATGTGTCTGTCAAGATCCATTCCTTGTCTTCTTTCCTCTTCCTTCCTCATACGGTTAAGCTGGTTTCTTTCCACATAGCTTTCAGAGAGTTCCAGTGTTCTTCCCCACAGGTTTCTTCAGGAATAAATTACAAAAGTGATCATCTTAGAGAGCTCAGTTCCACATCTAAAAAACAGCGAAACCAACAAGAATGATAGCTCATTTTACTGAGATAATTTATTATTTCTCAACACGAGGATATTTTTCATAATATTTTTTGAAGACGCAGATTTTGTCAATAATGATGCTTCGTTATTTTGCTTCTTATGGAAAATATTCAGATCTAGTTGGTAGTTTTATAGTTTCAAAAGCCCCTGTCGTTAGGAATATTTTCTATCTCAGTGATGTGACGGAGTGCTCGCAGTGACAATGAATGATGAACAAAGATGAATAATAAATTTGGGTCACGTCAGAGCACATGCAACAAAGCTTTTACTTTTGCTGTTCTTAACCTTGTGATCGACAAGAATCAATTGTTGATCATTTACTTGCCTCAGTCATCAAGCGCCTTCCTTTTACTGCTACTTATAAATGTATCGGAAGTGAATGTCTGTTTATCTTGGTCATACTACTTGCCTCGTCAGTCCTCGTCCCCATACAAATTGAGCTGAATTAGGAATAAGATGAGAGGTTCATTAATTATAAATGAAATAGCCTAGGGCAACCATGGTTAAGGTTTACTTTCTGAATACCCTTGTGTTTATAAACACTGTCTCCAATCACCAAATAGGTGAACCCGCAGAGGTCCACAAACAGTTTACCCTTCTCCTTTATTTAACTAAGTGTTTCTTGACCTATGATGAGTTCTCTTCCTGTGTTGTCTGCTCCCAGTTTGGCATTCATGTCACCCCACCCATAAGAATTTTGATATCGCCAACTGGGCTTGGGTCTTGTCCATCGTGAATTGCAGTTGTCTGTAGAATTCCTCTTTGTTCTCTTCATCTGCAATATTTGTAGGTGCGTAGTGCAGCATTGAATGATTGTGACTTTCCTTCCTTTTGAGTTGAAGCTCGCTGTTATGATCCTGCAGGAGGAGATTAGTTCCCACTGCATGAGAGTCTTAGATGATCTTGGAGAAATCATGATATCCACTCGGAAACTCAGTGTGCTCGTCTTTGTCGTCTGGGTTTTAATGTCGGAGTAGATTATTGACTCTCCATTTGACAGTTTGTAGAGTCCACTTCCATTCCATCTGCTGTTGCAGATTCCTAGCACATCTATGCCATACCTCCTCATCTCTTCTGCAATCTGAACAGCCTCGCTAGGTTCAAACATGTTGCGGACAATCGATGTTCTCATGTTTACTTTTGTTTTCATCGAGAGAAGAGGCATCAACCAATTGGTTTCCTGGAAGCTTTCATCACCTGACTTCATTTAGCCTTTCCAATTCCAGTGAGGAGTAAGTTCGGTTCTATTTTTTACATTTTCTTCATGCTGTGAAGTTTTTTCGTGGTTGAATTGGTTTTACGGGGAAGGGTTGCTAGCTCTATGCTTAACGTTCCTTCTTTATCTGGCTTAGGACAGATTAGTAACTAGTGGACTGGTTACCCTATAGTATGTCTTGTCATTTCATATTTCCATTATGTTTCCGGCAATCGTATAATCAGCAATACTTTTCTGAGAAAATAGTGAAACACGTAAGTAAAAGCACTTTTCTGATCACACTCTACAGCAACCCATTTTCTTATTATCTCACTATCGATGATGTATCATCTAAGTGAAATATTTCCGTTTCTACCCTTTTCCAGTTAATGATGTTATTATGTGAAGCTCAGAAGAGTTAATATGAGTTAAGATAAACTAGTACTGTACTTTTGTAGGAAACGATAGCAGAACAATGAGCTTGAAGACGAGTGCAGTACAGTAAACAGTTAAAATTAAAGACAGTTTGCTGAATGGTAGTGTTCTCATGTTTTACCTTGTATCTCTCCTGCAAAATTTAAGTCTAGATAAAAAATTATTGAATTTCCTTTCAATAAGCTTCAACTAACATTTAAAAGATTTTAAAAAATAAGTTTTTTTTTGGAACTTTTATTTTGCTTGAACAGCAACAAAATAATGCAACGGTTACAACTTGAAAAATTGATACGCAACAAGGAAACAAATAAAGCCCATTAGCCTCAGATGAATACTACAGTTGATTTTTCAGTTATTTTCTCTGTGATTGAATTTGATCATTGATTTATTTCTTATGGTCAACTTAATGGTTATAGTTAAATTTGTTAGAAAAGTTTGTGAATTGATGTGTTGTAAAGATAGTTCCTGCTTCATAATCAAGGCCAGTATTTCTAATCGAAAAGTGATTAATGAATGGAAGTATGTGCGCTTCTCATTTTTCCAGTAGCGACAGAATTTCTTTAGTTAAGTTTTGACAATGTAACCCTTAAACTGTTATTCTAATTGCTACATTGCACGATGTTGAATGGTAAACTTTAAGGATCTGTGGCCAAGAACAACTACTACTTACATCTGTATTGGTTACAATGAAGTGCTATAATCTCAAACCTCTGTCAGTCGTTAAGATAACTGTATGTGGTCAGAACATCTCAAAAATCAATACATTTAACCTAGAAACCCAAAAGGGTGGAATCAAGTCATCCAGGGAGAAGAACTTCCTTTGAGGCTGTTAATCAAACTTAGTGTGGATGTAAATGAAAGGTATATCTGAGTTCACTCCTGTTGATATTCAACATGTGCATCATTGAAACTATGTCGATCCTTTTTTGATATCAGTAGGCTGACCAACTAAATTACACCTCCATGAGTTAGATTTTGCTTTTCAAAATAATATTTAGAACTATATTTTCATGAAGAAGAGTTTCACACACATTTTTAGAAGTAGAATGCACATAGGTTCACCCTGTTATTCTAGTTTACTTATTTTTGAATAATTTGGTGGACATTTTTATGTTGTGAAAATTAGATGTACGTTTTCTACTAAAACATGTTTTCTTCTACGGATTTTATTTTCCAGATCACCAGGTTTGGTTGTGATATTTTTCACTTTAACCAGTCGGTTCAGTAAGATACTAGCTCTTATGATAGTTGGGTGATCCCATTGGAAGTTTAAATGATTGCCAGATAATATCTGCGTAAACTGTTTTGTTTGTTTACATTTAGTGTGTTACTCGCTAACAATGATGTTGCTAAATTTTGCGTCTCGAATCACCTTAGAGAAACTAAAGGTTTAAAAGAAATGCTTTTGCTACATTTCTGACACATCAACAGAACACGAATTAACTGGAGATTTGTAGATGAAAAACACTCTTAGTTTTGAAAACTACTATGATTTAGTAGTTAAACAGTTGTTACAGAAGGAATGTAAAAGTGAATGATATTGCACATAATTATTCCATGAATTGAATGAGTTTGGGAACCTTCAGAAAGCTGGTGATGTCTTATTTTAATTTCTTGCATACAACTTCCTTTAATTCAAGTATTTTGAGCATTTTGAGTGTAAGTCAGATCCTTGACCGCGCTTCTCAAATAGTCGAAAAACGACAACACTCTAGTCGATAAATTCTGCAAATAAGTCCAGATGGTCCCCAAATGATTAGTTTTCATAGCACAAACTTTCACCAGTCGATAACATTTTATTTGGAAACATATGCTGGTATTAGAGCGGATGATGACATAGTCATTTGTGATTATAATTAAAATTTATGTGCAAATGATAACAAATAGATTACTTTATATGCGGAATGGTTCATAGAAAGTATATAACTCAGAAGGGGGTGAAAAAATTGTTGAAAATAGTTAATCAATTAAGTATTATGCGATAGCACTAAACAAGTTGGACAGGATGAAATCAATGTTTTCTAAAAGGATTAAGACAATTAAGTGAAATAACGCCGGTAACTAATTAAAGTGAAGGCGATTATATTTACAATAATTGTGATAAAGGAAGGATACATAGGTTACAACGGTTAAATTAACATAGTGAGAGGGGGAGCTAATGGAGTGGGAAACTGTTATGGCCTTGATAAAAACAGTGACTGCACATACTTCTTTTGTACATACAGATCAGGTCTTAGTTCATGAATAGCTAAAGCCTCCGCTGTTTTAAGGAGTTGAAAACGAAGAGAACGTGAAGGATTTAATCGAATTTGATAAGTAATTTCAAAGTCATCGTCTGCATTTGTTGTGTGATGGAAGTCAATCAAATGTTCTAGAATCGAACTTCTAACAGACTTTCTTTCACCTTCGTAAAACCAAGCAGGAAAATGTTCTCATTTACGTGTAGAAAGTATTCTCTGACTGCGGTCGATGTACCTTGCTCCAAAAGAGCAGGTGAACTGGTAGATGCACATAGAGGCGGCCAAATGAGGAAGCTTGTCTTTAACGCAGGCGGAAAGTAGGTTGCGGCTGGTAAATTTCAAATGAAGTCTTGCTGCGAAGAAAGTCCTATTGATTGATCAAGGTAAGACGATTCTTCAGTACATTTGATGCTAGGTCATCTTTAAACTCTGGGCTCATAAACAATCTTTTCTTTGAGACCGAGTGGATGACCGGTTTAGTGTTTCTTTCCCACATAGTTTTATCAATAAAACGGCTAGGGTAACCATTTTCGACAAGTATGCTTTTTAAAAAAGATAGCTCTTCATCGATACAATCGTCACTACAGATATTTCCTATTCGATAGCAAAGAGAGTGAATAAGACTTCTTTTTCTGTTGATGGGCACCCAACTATAAAAATTAGTTAGTTGTCCGTTCCACGTTGCTTTTCTGTAGATGGATCTTTTGATGTATCTATTCTGACGTTCGGTGCGAAGCACATCAAGAAAAGGAATAGTTGATTCTGATTCCTGCTCTATGGTAAACTTGACGGCTTGATGACATTCATTAAATGAACGAAGAACATTGTCTAGGTCAAAATTTTTGTCACAAATAACAAACGTGTCGTCCATATATCTTCTATAAAAGTCAAAGCTATTAATAGTTTGACGGAGTTGTGAAATTTCTAGTTTTGACATGAAAAAATCTGCTAGCAGTGGTCCCAATGGTGACCCCATCGCAATCCCATCTTTCTGTTTATAGATTTCATTACTGGAACTGAATTGAACATTAAATGTGCACCTCAACAAAAACTGTTTCAAGCAGCTAGCTGGTAGTCCTACGTCTAAATTATATGCATCAATATAGTCACATACATAACAGACAGTCTCGGTGACTGGTACACTCGTGAACACTGAAGTGACATCTGATGAAAACATCATCTTGTTTAAAGCATTAAAATCCTTAATATCCTCAACAAACTAAAATGTATCATGGATAGAAAAACTCGATACTTGCCTTCTAACAGGTTCCAGAATTTCAGCTAACCGCTGTGCAGTTCGGTGATAACGAGAACCAGCCATACCCAGGATCGTACGAAGAGATAATCCCGCTTTATGTAATGCTATTACATAATACTTAGCTGATTAACCATTTTCAACAATTTTTTCATCCCCTTCTGAGTTATATACTTTCTATGAACCATTCCACATATAAAGTAATCTATTTGTTATTATTTGCACTTAAATTGTTATTATAATCACAAATGCCTATGTCATCATCCCAATTATTATTATTGTCATCATATGGTGTTTCGTTTTCCTCACGGGATATAATTTTTCAAACATCATATATATATGATTGTACAGCTTGAAAATAAATTTATTGAAAAGAGTCTGTTCGCTGAATATCTTGTTCCTGATTTTACAATGGGAATTATTGAATTATATGCTGATGTTCTCAAAATTAGCGCATTTATGTGAGAAGCCTGTTCCTATTACAACCAACTGACTGAAGGCTTTTCAGCTGTAACACCTTGAAGAATGTATTTTGTAAACACTTTTCAAATCTTATATTTACTCATGCTACTCATGCTGCATAACAAACTTGAATGATGAGGATCTAACAACGTAAGTCTGATGTCTTCAGCAGAGACATTCTGACATATAGACCATCTGAATTATATCATGTTCATACTTAAATAATCTACATAAATATTTAGCTTACACTTGCGGTAAAAAAATATATGCCACGATCAATGGGCTTTGTCTATGCTTTTCTAATGATCAGCTATTTAGACTTCCTGATTTTTGCTGAAAATACTAATGATGAAAGTATATCATTAATACACACCATCTTGAGTTACATTTTTATCTCACGAACTCATAATGAAACTGAAAAAAATAAATTATGAAGATTTCAAAAATTATTCATGAAATTGAATAGTCAGAGAAGAGACAAGTGAATTTCTTTCCCTAGATACTGAACACTTAAAATCCTTCATTGTAACCTGAAGTTCATCATTCAAGAAGTAAACGTGTACGTATACACATATGTTTGTTAGAGTATAAGCATTCATTCTGATTAAAGGCATGGTTTGGGTGTAATCTAATGAAGTAATTTGCCAAGGGCAAGGTAGTTACGGCCACTAGTTTAAACACAAGTTTGTTAAATTTAATTTTTTATCAATTTTAGTTGGTGAAACTTTGGTTTTCATTTCTATATTCCATTACTTTATTGGTAACCTGAGGCAAAAGTGATGAACTTTAGATGGTTTTCTGGATAGCGAAAAAGGGTATCAAAATGATTTAGATAATATCAACTTTCAAGTTAATTATATATATATATATATATATATATATATATATATATATATATATATACATAGATATATATTTAAGGTTACGAAGTAAAGTTTCAAAGCAATTACTAGTCGATAAATGCTAGTGTATCTACATACATGCGTTGCAAAGAAGTGTTATGTTCGGAGAAAGGGGTTTTTATCAAATGTCAAAAGAACGAAAATTTATTTATAAAACTTATAAATGGCCAAAAGATTTCTTTTCAGCAAATCTGCATCACTTTGCATTAGGGTAAAATGACCTACTGTGTATGAACGTTAGAATTCAGTTTAATTTTGGTCAGGTTTTCTTGATCAGTCGGTTTATAGTGTTGTCTCAGTTTTCTAAAACACACTTGGGTAGTACTACGGTTGTTATACAACCGCTTTTGCATGCACTATGAGACATATTAGAAGGTTTTGTATATCAAGCATGCAACTGCTCGAGGAATAATAGACAACTGCTACTGAATACTGTGAGTAGCTAGGAACTAATCATATCGACTCACTAAGTTACTAATTACCAAAGATGAATCAAGACAACATCGAGATTTGTAGCCTGACTAGGAGTTAGATTGGTTACTGCTGAGGAGTTTGATCCTGAAGGACCGAAATGGTGGTGTAGCTAATAAGTAATTCCGATTGGTTTGCAAATTCTGTAGATAAGCATATTAGTTTTTGAGTATCGATGTTGCTCAGCGGTATGCTTCACTACTTTATAACACCATGTGTCAGGGGTAGGGATTTATGAATCTGACTGGGAAGTATTCAATGGATTCACTGCCAATGTTATATTTTGGCATTAAGAAATCAATCAACTAAAGATACTCTACTTATATTCATTCACAGACTTAGTCACCCAGATGCAGTCTTCACATACGTGGATCATGTTTCTGCAAAATTTGTTTGATTGAAACCAGTATTAATATTCTGTATCAAATTAGTTTATTTGACATAACACACAATGATACAAGTTATCTACAAAATCACTTTCTCTATTCCAATTTATTGCTACTAGTCACAACAAAATGAAATATGATTGTCGTCAATAAATTGTGCTGGAAACGTTATCTGATAAGTAATAATCCATAGCCGTACCATATCAAATAGGCTAATCTAATGTTCAGTTGTACTATGTGTCCAAATTCTGCAAACTATCGCTATTCATTATCGTGATATTTTTTTGCTGTTTTCTTGTAATCTGTTGAGTTCATTACTGGTATGGTATATCCATTGTTTGACTTCATGATGACATTTATTTCATTTTGATGTGATTGCCCTAGAACAAACAGTTTACATACCTGCAAGTTGTACGGTTTTTGATAGAGGAGTGTAGTTTTGCCTAGCTACATTCATTGCTTCACTTGAAGCATTTTATAAAACTAGTACAGTTTCAGGTGGAACCTAAACTATTTTCTTCCTCATCACTGTTTTTGAAGTGATGGCTACATTAGCAACCGATTTTCAAATACTTGAAGTTTCATTTTACTTAGATAACCTTATATACTTTCATCTAGCTGACGAAAATATAACTGGAATACATTACATTTTTAACATTCTTGCTGCATTTATAAGGCATGGCTCTTCTGTCATCATCCGTATGCAAAATTTTTTTTCGTTGCACTCTCTGACAAAAAATTTTGTTTTCCGGGATAACTTGTGTATAACATGAAAATGAATTGCTACAGGTTTCCTCTTTTACTTTCTCAATATGCTGGGACACTGTGAAAACAGTATTTTATAGATAAATTGGGTGAAGTAACAAAGTTTACTAGTTGAAATGTAAGTTAAAAGATTTCACTGTATGTAACAGTTTTACCAAATGTTTCATTAATATAAGAGTTACAAACCTTATTTATTTAAATACCATGTCTAAATTATATCAACAAATTGGAATTTATTGGCGTTCTCATGATCACATTTGGAATCACTGAAGTCGATAACACCCTCATATTTTACAACCATAAACACAAATAATGATATATATGATGAAATGAACTGCTTAAACGAAAACTTCATTCTCAATATTGTGTTTACACTGCGTTAGGTAAATTTCTTGATTGGGGAGGTTGTGAATAACCTTATATCTATATAGTATCAAAACGTGTACAGTTCTGAGTTGTACTTATAATGAAATAAATTCCAATAATTCGTTTATGCAATTTACTCGGAACCACTTATGCAAAGGTGATTTAAATTACTACACTGGATTTCTGCTTTGCGATATGTGTTAGGTTCAGCAGTTGAAGGTAACCTGTGCACGTATATGTGAACTAATGGTAAATATTTGCTGGAAACAGTTTCCGAAAGACACGATTATTTCATCTGACAATCAGAAAGAACCCCCAGCAATATGTACCGAGTATGTTGAAATTGTCTTCCCTGTTCCGTAAAAAATTGTTAAGCATTCGGAAACTACTTTGCTGGTCTTGAAATAGTAGTTTTATTTTATGCATATCAGCGAAGTAAGGAGGTGTTAATTCATCAATGCAGTTGAGATAAAGCTTAGGAAAACAAAATTTAGACAGTCAGTCTATGAGAGTTAAAGAAGCTGATACAAAACTAGTTGTTCATATGTTAATGATTTACAGATTTATAGAATGATTATGCTTAGTGATAAATGTTGATTACTATCAACATTTATCACGCATTAATTACGCAAGAAGGAATGGAGACAAAGAGGAATGAAGACAGCTGAAATTGTATTAATAACGATCTTACTTATAGGACGAATAAGGAAAAGGGTAGTTTTAGCATGGAAGTTATGCAAATGAACAAGGAAATTAAAATCGCTATGGAAATTTTTTTGACATACAGGGTTCACTTGTTGGGATGCATATTGATGACTTCTTCTGTACATAAACAGTGAACTCCAAAAGTACTCGCGTGATTAGGACTTATAACAACTGAACTTAAAGGCAATCATAATAATGATTCGCTATCCAGCATGAACTAAATGTCAGAATGAGGGGTTGGGTATTGGTTTTGCGTATTGTTTACCTAATCAAGACGGGTATATCGTAGAATATGCAATAAAAGTTTACTTCATTAAACGGTATTCTCATAACATTCCCCAAGTAGTACGTTGTAACTTTGCTGAAAATATCATTACTAAACTCCAGTTTTTGGAAAAATGATCTTTTGTAAGCTGGTAATTATATTTTTGTGTTGAACATATTTGTGTATTCAACTGGGAACTATACTGCATATCTACTTCTCCCGAAATTATAAATATTCCATAAATACTACAAGAAACCGTAATGTTGCTGAGCAATGGTGATCCATCATGATTCGAACTCACCAACGATCGCTTCAAACTCTAGAGCGGTTATCCACTAGATCACCAATTCATGATAGCATCTTCTAGTGCAAAGAATATAGCTTAAATGTGGTCGCTTAAACATCCCGTCGTTGACAATACAAGCAACAAAATTAAAACTATACCCTTTGCACTAAAAGTGGCTATCAAGACCCGGCGTTGTAGTGCATAACGCTCTAGCGTTTGAAGCAATCATTGGTGAGTTCAGGTCACGGTGGGAGCAACGTTGCTTACTGGGATGCATGTACATCAAGCTGACGAGTCCAAAATGGCACGAAACGTGTGTCCTGGATTCTACTGCTAGCCACTTTCCATCACTATTATATAGTTCAAACATAGGCAATATCAAGACATCCCCATAGAAGACCATATTGCCAATAGAGACTGATCAATTCGCTCCAACCAACGACGCCGTAATACAAGCAACAGCATTCGTGCAGAGCTGCTGTATATATTTCGGTCAACTTCTGGTGTTCTGCCTACGTTACATATATATATCCAACAACAGTACAGAGTAAGCCTTGATCTATCTACTACTTAATTTGACGAAAAGTATAAGTCTTGTCTATGTGTCTGGAGATTTTCAAACCATGGTTGCAGGCATTTGCTATTGACTTCTACCGTTTTCTCATCCGACCTTTGAATGAAGCGGATTCGTTTCTTTTTCCTTTATCTTTTATTGCTGTCGAGATCTTTATGTCATGAACCTAGCATACAACAGAGCTAAATATCTTTGTAATATATTTGTATTGCATGACGATAAAAGGCTAATGCTTTCAAGGTAAGTAGTGGGGAATCCTAGTAGATATAAAAGGTAATTTTGTTAAATGCTAACCTACCTAAGTACAAAAGACTAGTGGACATTTGTCCTTCTCATGCAAACATTTAATTACTGTCACATTTTGGTTAATGCTTGGAGTGAATTAATTCCACTAGTGGTTTACCTGAAAAAAAGGACAAATCACTGGCGGACTTGAATGAAAGAATTTTACATAGCAGAATTAAAAAACCAATATATTTGTATATATTACACGTGTTAGGGAGAATATCATCCTTTTCATCTAGGTTCACTTGAACGGTAATATCGTTAGAAGATGAAATATACCGGTGTGATTAAAATTAGGATTCGCAATTTCTTTGTTTGAGGAGACAATTATTTTCAACAGTCTGTTTAAAAACAAAACCGAAGATAAATAGTTTTAAGTAGGGTTTCACATTATTTTTAGGAAACAGGTCAATGTTTAACCTTTATTACATCAAACATTGTGCACATGAACTGTCGTCTAATTCATTTAGTATGGTAGTACTTTCAAAAGCTGCCAGTCAATGCTTCTTTTCTAAAGGAGTATTCATTGGGTCAGATCACTCACCCAGACAGTTATTTTTAAGTGTATTGCAGCACTTTAAAAGTGAATTCAAAGGAGTCAGGCTTAAAAAGTGTGTTTATGATAAGAGCTTACATGAAAGTTAATTCTTTTTTCGGCAATAAATAAGCAAAAATTGGAAGAAGCACTTGTATGTTTACGTTTGAATCACTTTTAAGGGAAAACTAGTTGTATTATCCGAAGTTAGTCACAAATTTAGCAATTTCATTTTAAAAAAGTTTCACTAACCATGAAATTGAATTAAGGTGTGGATTTAGTCAACCTGATATTCATTATTTTGTCTTTCAGCTTATTGATGTGTGCTGTCGTCTGAATCTTGCAGTTTCTTCGTAATATAGTCCTTATTACATTGATTACATTGTAAACATCGATATGACTAGGGTACAGTCTCAGGTTTCAACAAATTTTTTTCAGTCGGGATGAATGAAATTTTTGAACTTAAATATTTTCACAACTAAGCCTTGGTTTATTATTATTATTATTAGTCCCTTGGGTTCCTAATGGAACATAGGGCTTCAGTAGCACGCCTCCAGTGACCTCTGTTCTCTGAAATCTTTTGAACCTGGTTCCACGACAGCCCACAAGCTCTCATTTCCTCCTCACACCATCTCCTCCATGTCACCCTCGGACGTCCAACTCGTCGCTCCCTATGGGGATTCCACTCGAGCAACTGGCCTGACGCGTGATGTCCCCAGTCGGCTTTCTCAGTGTATGCCCAATCCATCTCCACTTCCTCCTGCATATTTGTTGCGTGATAGGTTCTTGGTTGGTTCGTTCCCAGAGTTCCTTGTTGCTTATTTTTTCTGGCCATCTGATCTTCAGCAGCGAGCGTAAGCAGTTGTTGATGAATGTCTGTAGTTTATTGGAAATGCCTTTCGTGACGCGCCAAGTCTCTGAGCCATACAAGAGCACTGACTTGACGTTGGTGTTGAAAATCCGTATCTTGTTCCACATGCTGAGTGCAGATCTCCACACTGGTTTCAGGCTAATGAACGCCTGTCTTGCTTTTCCGATTCTGACTTTGACGTCCTCGTCCGTCCCGCCTGTAGTTGAAACAGTGCTTCCTAGACAAGTGAAGGAGGTTACTTCCTTCAAGTTTCTCCCGTTGACGGTGATTGGAGTTTGTTGTTGTTGTTGATGGTGGTGGTGCGGTATCTTCATCACTTCTGTCTTCTCTACATTCACTTGAAGTCCCTTCTTCGCTGTTCTGCTCTACCTCTTCTACCAACTTGTTAGTTTTCGCCTGTAGATCTTCAAGTTTATGTGACATAAGGCACAAGTCATCGGTGAAATCCATTGCCTTGGTTTGGTAGACTAGTATTGATAATCGGTAATAATAGAACGTGAAATGAGTACTTGGACGGCGATAGGATTCAGCACATTCACTGCCAGGTATCCGGCCTGGTGCTATACCAACTGAGCTGTGAGACCTCACTGCTGACTAAATTTTTATTTCACCTTAATTATCAGGGAATCTACTTGACTGGGATGCGAATTCGTGGCACATTACCACTGCTTGACTGTACTCACTATCTTCTCAGTCAAGTTCTCCCATCCCAATCCAAATGCTACTAAATTAGCGACAAGGGAGGTCATGTTAGTTATCACTTTGAGGATTTGAGATAGCTATTGGGGTTTCGGACTTGTTTTTATCATGTATTGATTGTGTTACTTACAGTCCATTTGTATTTCGACTTCACATAAGCAAGTATGGATAGTTGTGCATGAGATAGACACATGAAGCTACTTGAGAAGACAACAGGACGCCCATCTGTAAAATGTAATAAACTAGGCCCGTCAATTATTCTTTATGAACCAATATCCATTATACCTGGTGTACTTTTCAGAATTAATCACTCAGGTCCTTGACTTTGTAATTACTAAATAGTTTCCATAAATAAAAGTGCTAGTGGACGGAATTTTTCCTGAGTTTGCTTATGTGTTTCATGGAGTAATTTTGATGGATTATATAGCAGAGAAAAGGATATTATCGCTAAACATCTGTATTAAAGTACCGAAAAACAAATTACTCATCGAAGCATTTTATGAAATCATATCAAATGACTCTATAAATCTATGTAATAGTTGCCCTACCTCGTTTACAGCTAAATATTTCATTGAAACAAGCCACAAGCTTGATATCTACATATCTTCCAAACCTACCTTTTTAACCGTTTTGGGTTATATTTTGCAGGTTTTGAAGCTTGGCTGTCATGGACCAAAGGACTTTTCAACAAATCCAAAAGCAACGTTTTCCTGCACTACACATGTTTCGTAACCCAACTTTTATATGGAGGGTTGTTTTTTCATTCAATACTATCTATGACTTGGCCTGTAGACTAAGAATTTGGTCCTGTTTCCTTTAACTTTTTCAGATTTTTCTTTTATTTCTCTTTCATAATAATATGAATGAAAAGAATGTGTTTTATCCTTCAAAGAGTAGTTGTTGAAGGCACCACACGTCCAATATAGGGTTTGCTTCCCTATTTCCTGTAATTTACTATGGGCAGATATTTTGTCAGAGCTTCGTATATTGATTAGTTATATTTAGTTACTATTGTTTATTGTAGTGGCTAACACCATCATAATTTACCCCGGAGTGAAAGCATAAAATATCATTATTCCTAATTTCTTGTGACTGAACACACAATTACTTTTGACTGTTATTCTCTGGCCTTTCACACTTAAATTTCAACAGAAGAATGGTGAATCCTTAGCATTTATATGAGAAATAATATTCTGATCACGGATCAGAAGAATGAAACAATTCCTGTCTCTTGAAAGATGAAGAAATCGATTTCCTCCTTTCCTGTGTCGATTGATAGTAATGTTTTGTCTCAACATATTTTACAAAATGTAATAACTTTCATGTAGTAGTCTTGAAGAAAATAGAAAAATAATAACTGTCAACATTTAAACAAATGTCTGTTTATTAGATATTCTATTACGCAGGTATACAAATTTAAAGAGCATCTCATCCTCATATTCAGTCTGATGAATAAGGCTTCTGTTAGGATGGCCAAAATTTTACAAAAATCCTTTAGAAATAAGAATATACATATAAATTCTCTCATATACTTGTATTCATCTGTGTTTCTCAGTTTGGTAGTGGTGGTTTTGGCAGTACTAGGGTTACAATTTCGAAGTGATACTACACATGTAAAAGTAAGTCTTTTTCATGTCTTGAGACATTGCGTACTTTCACATATTTAGTCTTACTGATAATCTGATAAACGAAAACATTTGCAGAATAAAATTACCTCGTCACACTTAATATTTTGTTTTGTCTGCCACAAAGCCTGAAATAAAAATTAAAATTGGAAGGAGATGAGTCAAAATTTAGAATCGATAAATATAAAAGGGAGTCAGAGAAAGATAAAATAATAGTCGAAAATCTAAGCCATAATCAGTTATGACTTCTAAATGATATAACGGCGATTTCTTAAACTGTATAAATTAGGCCGAATTCAGCACTCTAAAACTTATTCATTCTACTAATGCAAACGCTGGACCATATATTGCGCATTTTTAATTACACCACTTTTTTCTCCCAATGTTAATAGTATTTAATTTATTCAAAGAATGGATATATTTTCTAAAAAATGGTCAGTCATAATGTTGCAAACAGAAAATCAATGACAACCTTAGATGGTTCAAAGTTAAGCAGAAATTTTAGTTCATACTGTACTACTAATTAAAATATTTTTATTTAAAATGAATATTTTGGTGGTATAAGACAACCTGAGGTAAAAGAAATACGAGGGATTTTTTATGCGTAATCTGTAAAAATTGACAGAATATTTTAGTTTTCATTTTATTTTAACCTATGAATTCAGACATTTTTGTTTTATTGGATTTGAAATTCATTTCTGAAAAAACAATCTAATTTGTATGGTTTAGTGGGATAAAAATGTACAAAACAGGTGCTACATTCGCTTTCAAATGGGCATATCAGTCATATAGACGACTGATTAGATATAGTCTTAACGATTTTATACTCGATTATTTCATGAACATCTAATACACTAGTTCTCAAAGCCAGGGGCTGTCAATATCTGTGTTAATCATGACTATGAGTGCTGATCAGACAAAACTGAGAAACTAAGTAAAACGAATGAAGTTCCTTTCGGTTGCCTATAGGTGGTTTACGAACATTTTTGCATGACAGGAATAGAAGACTACATTAAATGTTCAGGCAGTTGTCATTGTTTCAGTAAGGTAAGTCCTCCTGTATGGTATTGGTGGAATTCGCTGGCCAAATTCCAGATAAATCTGTGTTCATAAACGCTTTATATATGTAGGTATTCAAATAGTTTTTGTAAATGTTATCGTATATATTTAGGTTGGGTAAAAGTAAACCTTAACCGTGGTTATTCTAGGTGATTTCATTTATAATTAATGAACCTCTCATCTTATTCCTAATTCAGCTCAATTTGTATTGGGACGAAGACTGACTAGGCAAGTAGTATGACCAAGATAAACAGACATTCACTTCCGATACATTTATAAGTAGCAGTAAAGGAAGGCGCATGATGACTGAGGCAAGTAAATGATCAACAATTGATTCTTGTCGATCACAAGGTTAAGAACAGCGAAAGTAAAAGCTTTGTTGCATGTGCTCATCTTTGTTCATCATTCGTTGTCACTGCAAGCATTCTGTTACATCAATGAGATAAAAATATTCCCAACGACAGGGGCTTTTGAAACTATAAAACTACCAACTAGATCTGAATATTTTCCATAAGAAGCAAAATAACGAAGCATCATTATTGACAAAATCTGCGTCTTCAAAAAATATTATGAAAAATATCCTCGTGATGAGAAATAATAAATTATCTCAGTAAAATGAGCTATCAGTCTTGTTGGTTTCGCCGTTTTTTAGATGTGGAACTGAGCTCTCTAAGATGATCACTTTTGTAATTTATTCCTGAAGAAACCTGTGGGGAAGAACACTGGAACTCTCTGAAAGCTATGTGGAAAGAAACCAGCTTAACCGTATGAGGAAGGAAGAGGAAAGAAGACAAGGAATGGATCTTGACAGACACATAGGAGCTAACAGAGCAAGAAGAGGAAGATGGTGAGGCAGAAGATGAACCAGTGTGGTGCAGGGATGAACAACGGAGAGAGGAAATGAACATAACCTATAAAACACTACACTGGACAAAGAAGTGAAGAAGAGTGCACGGAAAGACGAAAGACACTTCTACAACACACACTGGCAAGTAAAGCAGGACAGGCTGCAGGTAGGAGAGACCTGACAACATCACATCAAATAACCAGGTTACCATCTGGAAGGAAAGAGATGAACGCAGATGAAGCCAATGAAAGATGGTAAAGGAAAGCTAGCTACCAAAGAGGAGAAACAAAGGAAACGATGAGTTGACCACTTCAAAAATGTTTGAGTTGACTACCACCAGTAAATCGTCCGGAAGAAATACAACCTGCAGCCCAGACACAGAAATACCATTGAACACAAGCGCTCCGACAAAAGCGGAAGTGAAGTCCTGAACGCCATAAAGTTGCTGAAATCCGGGCAAGCAGCAGGACCAGGTAGAATTCCACTAGAAGCACTGAAAACAGATGCAGAGACAACGTCAAGCATGCTCACACCACTACTGCAGAAGATTTGGAAGGAATGGAAGATACCTGCAGATTGGAAGGAGAGCTTCATTGTCAAACTCCTAATCGTTTGCAAGAGCTGGTGCGGAATCATGTTGATGTCCCTGTCCACCCCAGGCAAAATATTATACCGCATCATCCTAGATAGAACAAAAGATGCGCTGGATTCAAAATTACGACCGAAACGGGCTGGTTTCAGGGAGAAGAAATCATGTGTGGATCAAATTGCAACGCTACACTGCGCATCATCATAGAACAGAGTATAGAATGGAAGTCAACTCTCTACGTCAACTACATTGGTTTTGAAAAGGCCGTCGGTAGCCTCAACTAAGAAGTAATTTAGTAGACAGCTGCTTCAACACTACGGTTTTAGTGCCACAAACCTTCATCAACCTCACTCAACAGCGACATGCCAAATGATGCCACATGCCAAGTGATTCACAATGGAAAGCTGAGTGATGCCTCTGAAGAGAAAGCAGGGGTAAGACAAGGATGCAACCTACTATCACCAATGATCACTCTTTTTGTGGTCGACTGGATCATGCACCAAACCATGATGCGAGAGAAGAGGGCCATACGCTGGCTGAACCAGTGAAAATACCCAAGTAGGTTTGGATTTCGCCAACGATGATGATTTATGTCTAATGTCACACAAGCTCGAAGATCCACAGGTGAAAACTGACAAGTTGACAAGAGAGCCAGGCAGCGAAGACGGGATTTCCTGTAGGTGAACGTAGAGAAGACAGAGGTGATGAAGATACCCAACCAACGACAACAACAACAAGCACCAATCACCATCAACGGGTCAGACCCATAGGAAAAAGTCTCTTCCACCTACCCAGACAAGGTAACATCGTCTGAACTACAGGCGGCACAGGCATACATGAGAACGTCAAAGCCAGTGAGGATCGTAAAAGCAAGACAGGCCCTCATTTACCTGAAATCAGTGTGGAGGTCTACTGCACTCAGCATAAAGCGTGAACAACATCCGGATTTCCAACACTGATTCAGTCAAGTCAGTGCTTCCATGTGATGCTTGGCAGACTTGTCGCATTACGGAAAGCATTTCCAACAAACTACAGACATTCATCAACAGCTGCCCACGCTCGATGCTGGAGATCAGATGAGATGCCTGTGAAGAAAAAGCAAGGTGGAGCTCTGGCCTGGAAACGAATCAATCAAGATTCCATCACCCAACAAATATGTAGAGGAGAGTGGAGATGGATTCAGTTGAACATACACTGAGAAGACCATTTGGGGACATCACGCTCCCTGTCTGGCCATCGAGTGGGACCCTAAATGGGGAACGACGAGTTGGGCATCCTAGCTGAGGGTTACATGGAGGAGATCATGTGAGGAAGAAGTGAAAATTTGTGGGCAGTCATGGAGCGAGGTTCGAAAGACTGTGGAGAAGAGAGTGAGATGGAGACGTGCTAGTGAAGCTGTACGTTTCACTAAGAACTCACGGGAGAAATAATAATAACCACCGAACTATTTTGAGGTGTTTACATTGGCACTCTGAATTTCACGTAATAGCAGAAGTACTTAAAATGTATGAGCTACTTTGATATTAACAATAAGCGTGGCAAATTTCTCATCTGGCCTCCAATCTAATGCTTTCCTCTTCAGATTATTTGTTTTTGCGCTTGAAATGCGGTTCTTTTTAGCTGCAAAATAGTAAGCTGGTCATATGTTACGCCTGAAACAACAAAGTTAATTATCATTACTGGAAGTTACCGAGATCGAAAAATGTAAGAAGCTCACTGAAACCCTTCCACAGTTTTTGTATGTCCGTCTTACGCAAAAAAAAACAACCATTACTCGTTGTAATTGGTGCCGATAATTTATCTCATCAATAAGCACAAATTATGTACTTACATTTAATAATAAAGTATAATCCATATACGGTAGTGATTCATAGCGGAGAGAGGAGGTATCCTTGAAATCGAAAATATAAAATAGGTAAGTAAAGTTTTATATGCATTGCAAAGAATTAGTATTAAACATTTAGAAGCGAATTTCAAGTAGATAATCTCAGATTTCTGACACTGAAAGATTTAAAAGGATAATAAAACTGTGCGATGGTAATCGCTCTACCTTTTGGTTTTTGGATAGTGTCAGTTTTCAAATTATATTAGTTTTATTATTACCTGTGAACCAAAGTAGTAACGTACATACGACATTCCTTTAATCAAGATATTTTGTTATACAGATGTAACTCACATATGCATCACATTTTCGCGCCATATGCAGTATTTTTGGAAGGTGGGGTGCTAATTTCCTGTAGAAACGACTTTACATTTTATCAGTCGTATGCTAATAAGTATTATTGCATTGCATTGAGAATATTTTCAGTATGTTGATTAAAAGGTAAAATTATTACAGACTTAATGAAATGACGAATATTTATGACATAAAAATTTAGCTGCTTTCAATATTTTTACAATTTTAAGGAATCTTACTTTAAGATTTTATCTTCATTGCTTGTTTTCATAAAGAATTTGTACAGGAATAAAGAAAAGTTCAAGTTTTATTTATTTATAAATCGACCAGTATTCACAGTAATCTTATTCTCTGAACAAAACATCTTTACAAAAATCAAAGAAAAGTGAGCATCTTGATGGTAAACGCGTTGTTGACCACCTGAAACTCCTACAGTTAATCAGGTTTAATTTCTTAACAGTACTATTCATACTAACCAGTGCATCTAGTATTCAGAGAAATTTAATTTCAGCACAAAATCAAGTGGCTGGTAGAAAAAGCTTCACTTTTATCATGCCTAAGAGAAAAAATAAATAACATTTGAGTGAACGTTGTATATCGGCAGTACACATAAGAACAGTTCAAAACGTAAGAGGTGGTAACAAATGACTGAAGAAAGAAGTTTTGAGAGAGAAGATGAGATATTGAGCGCGAAAATGGTAGACAAGAACACCACATACTTGTTTACTGAAAAAGCGAATAGTAAGTGAGGTATTTTTGAGGGTGAAGTGCCTTACTGTAAGGTTTAATGTTCTTACTATTACCAGTTGAGATTTTTGGATAAATAATCTCTACTGTTACTTTGGACATTTCTATACAGTGAAACAAAAGTATTCCGATTTCAGTGCTGGTGTCATCGTGAGGAGTTATGAGCTAGAGAATTACTGAAAAATGACGACTAGCAAACCTTTCATACCGAGAAATGTTTTTTTCGTGAATGATATTAGCTGACTACTGTGAGATTTCGTAGTACGTAAGTTATGTTCACTACTTGGAGCCTAGTTCTCAATAAATCACACTTGATATAATCTACGGATGTGCTTCATTTTTTGAAAATACTCACATAACTAATGAATATCTTTTAAGCCTATATGCAAATTTGAAAGTATCTTTATACAATTGGTGACTTGTTTTATAGTATAAATAGTTCAAATGTGAAGTGGTTTCCATTGACAAACAGTGAAACTAGGGGGTTGACACGTAGTTAAGCTATTCCTTTTGTGAAAGTAGTAATGCTGTTGTCAAAGCCATTTTTTGTTAATTACTGAGGTTTACGCTTCTGTTTAAGTGTTATGACAAGTTTAAATGGAGAAATGAAATTATTTCTGATCAAGCATGAGTCTTTCATAAGGAAGAATCATTAACACAATTTTTTTTTGTAATTTTTTATTGATATATCTGTAAAAATCTTTCTGATAAGACTCATAAGGAGGTTATTCTTTTATAGGGTCACATTTCACGTCATTTATAACAGACTTCATCAAGCACAAATTTTTTATGTAATTTCGTGAGAATATTGATTTTAGAACAAAGAGGAAAACCTCTGCCTAAAAGTTACCTTACAAGATGCCAAAGATATAAATTTTAAAGAATAAATTAAGAAGCATCATTTTAACTGTATAATAGAGATTTCCATGCAAGTCTTGCTGCTGTTTTTTCTCATGCTAAAGAACCTTAAGCAATAGTAATAAAAAGAGAAATAAAATTCTTGTGAGAAAAGGATTATGTTTTATCAAATCAAAACACCAGGTAATAAATTCATCAACAGTAGGGCTAAACAAACTTCAACTAGGCTACTGTATGAGAAAAGCTGTATCAAGCATTTGAACTGTTCACGCGAAGGAAATGAGTTTTTTAAAAGAAAAATAATAATTTATGAGTTTCATTTTTAACTTGTCCATTCATAGTTTAATATTTAGAATAATTGAATACTCATAAGATGTCAGAACTTTTAAATAAGCCGAGAGATAAGCATATTTCCAAGAAATTTTCACTACCTATCCATGAAACTATGAATACATTATTTCACAATTTTCCCCACTTTTCATTTTATACCGAAGTTGACAATTCCATCCCCTACAATTATTCAGTAGGTCTATCACATACAGAAAAAATTTCCATTCATATCCCTTTTGCTATAAAATTATTCACGTCCTTTTTTGATACATTTTCATTTTCTATATCTCTTTTATCTAATGGATACCTGTTAATTTACATAGTGATATTTAGGAAATGATTTTCAAACAAACAAAATGTATCAACACAGAATGAGAATCCAAAGAAAACTGTTAGTATTTCGTCATAATACGATACCTGGCCAAGATTCAGATGGTATAAAACATTCATCTTACCAGGATGAACCCACGTATTTATTGAACAGGTTGGATTGTAACTAAATATGTTGACGAAACCTTCCGAATCTAAAACACTAACCTATGCTGACTGCAGTGCTTAGGTCACGTCATCTTTGTCATTCAAAAGCGCATACATTTTCGAATGCCAATAATTTTCATGATGAAGATGGCGGTTTTGTTAGGTTGATTCTGAACACAATATCCAGGTTCAGATACCTTTTTATTCTGCTTGATTTCTGTTAGGCAATTTAAAATTGTCAAGTAATGGCAGTTAACTTAGAGTTTCACTCTGGAACAATGAGACTATATTAAGAGAAGTATAAGTATTGTGTCAACAAAAATGTACACTGTCTGACAATCCGCTAACTTTCTAGACATAATTTAATGATGATGTAGTTAAGATCGTCACTTATTTTAAAAGCTCACTAATCTTCGTTGCGCATTAACCCGATAGGAAATCCACGGTTTACCGAAACGTTATTCCAAAGTAAAACATATGACTAATGGACAAATGATGTTCCTCTTTTCGTTCATTGTTCCTACACAGACGTCTGAATTTGTTATAAGTGGAGAAATTCAAAACCATACTGCTCCCAACTATTCTTTTGTTCCAATCAAACTATTCATCAGGCTTGAGGACAAATTACTCTGTTCTTGAATTCATATTTTGCTTCTTTTATGTATATCGTGACTCTCTTCAGCTAGTTTGTTGTAAGTCAATAAACAACATTACCTTGTTTCTTACATCAGAACATGCACACTTTTGTTAACAGCAAACAATGTTTCTCGAAAGAGACTGCTTTTTTCGACGTGACAGAAATATGAAAACTCACAAGTATCTTCCGCCAAAAACTACACGTTTAACATCATTGAAGAATGCATATATTTTAATGTTTCATCATTCACCGTAGAACCTAAAATGTATCTATTGGTTATTTGTCACGCTGTGTATCATTTGAAAAAAGTCAAATGATAGTATATTCCTCCATCACACACTTAAGAACTAAACGTATAAAAACTTGAGAATATGTTTTCTCCACACGTTTATTGCAAACAAGTACAACAAGAATAAGAAAATTATTTCGATGCCCGTTGTGAAATTACTTTGCTGACTTCAGTTTCGGGAGACTGAAAATAAAAGATGTAATCAGTTTCTTTGGTTCAGTAAGTGGAACTACTATCGCAGAATATTTCCTTCACGAGAAAGTTAAAGTACCCAGTTAGTTACTTTAAGTTATTTGTGCTGTAAAGTCCATTCTATTTGAAAAAATTACTTCCTCTAATGAATTTCGACAAAACGATAAAAAAGTATGATTTGTTTGAACTATGTTCTGTATTTGTGCAACACATTCTAAATGGTGGGACCACATATATTTTGTCTTGCGTAGTCATATGGAAAACTATTAATATTATGACTGAGAAAAACTAGAAAAGGTCTAATGAGAAGGCTTCATTGAAGAATAGAACAAGAATGAAACCCAATAGGCTAAATAGCAATAATACACTGACTTTAAATTCACATCGAGATTAGTCAGGGAAGATTAGGTGACACGACAAATTTCGATCAACGCACATAAGTATTTCGGTCTCTCTAATGTCTAAAGACCCAAAGAAGCTTAGGATACATCCATAACATGTTCTGTGAATTTATTTCAGAGGTATGCAGGTATTTACTGTTTATCAATGATTTGTTTTGCATTTCAGAATGTTATTCATCTATTATAAGTACTGATCGGATCAGATGATTCACTCTGTTTTTTCAACCCACTCGGATTGTGTTCTGATACTTCACTTGAAACAATCGACCATTTTTTGTTATTTGGGTGTGATCATATGTACATTTAAGCTGACAGATGCAGTAGGACACAAAATCATCATTCACATATTCTGATGCTTACAAAAAAATGTAGACAATGTTTTAAAGTATACTGATTATATACAGTAATGATGGATAGTTGCTTGCAGTAGAATGCAGGACGCGCACTTCATCCTATTTGAGGCTCGTCAGCTGGATGTACCTGTCCTCCAGTGAGTGTTGTTGCCATTGAGATTCGAACTCCTGACCGATGGCTTCAAACACGAAAGCGTTATTCACTAGACCACCGAGCCAATACAGCTGCTTCTTGAATCCCAAATAGGATGAAATGCGCACCTTGGATTTCGCTGTTAGCCACTAACCATCACTACCATATATAAGTAAAGCATAGGTAATATCAAGGCATCTATGTAGGGGCCCATATGCCAATAGAGACCGATGAATTCGGTTCAATCAGCGACGTTATAATACAAGCAATACCACTCACTGTATTGACTGTAGCTTCAAAGTATTTCTAAAGCCAGTACTCACTCTCTGTCAACGCAACTAGCCTTTGTACCACTTATCATAATATTCCAAGGTTAATTACTTCATCAAGTATTCGATTGTTAACAACATTTTTCTCATTTGGAAAAGTCCAATATAAATGCTTTCCTTTAATAGGGAAGGGACTGAAAAGAAAGTCATTTTTGCTTATTCAAACTTTCACCAAAATCATGATAAGCAGCGAGTTCTACTTATGAATTGAATCCTACGCGTGGTCATTTGAGGCGATAAGTTGTTCACACCTATTTTCTAGGTGAACAAATTGACTTTTTGACAGTTCATACTGTCAGATATAATTTTTAGAATAATGCCAAATAGTAGGTCATAAGTTATTAGGATAAAGTAAAAAAGTTAATAGACCTTTCGTACGAAGATGGGTGAAAATGATCGACCAGAGAGGGATTCATCAATGCAATATAATAAATGATGACAGAGATTTTAAGTACTGTAATCGAAATGATTACTTGTTTCCTAAAGAGTACCCATTCATTTAGCATACTGTCGATTCGCCCTTGCAAAAAAATGCTTCATACAATGATTTATACAGTTTCACTTGCCATGTAGTCATTTGCTTACAAGTTTGTATGCATATTGTAAATTGTGTGCTATTACAACAAAACATTTTCATTATGTTTACGAAATTGAAAACTGGTAGTATATAGAAGCTGTTAGAAAGTTGAAAAATATGGAGAGTGCTCAGCCCGCCTGCAAAGTCATGATTTAGCAATTACTTTTCAAAAAAATTTCTCTTGGATAGATAGTAAACATATGAGGAATAATAAACAAGACGAAGTCAAAATCGTTTTCTAAACCATTGTCACTACATACAAAAACTCAAAGTACAAATATAATATGTACAAAGAGTTTGACATGCTACTGGCACCTGAAAACCACTAGGATATACTTTAGACAATAGTTTTTCTTAGAATTTGACGTAAACGCTTTGAAGAAATCCCTTTAATATCTGCAATAAGTAAACAGTAGTTTCCGTTTTTTACTGTTGTGAACATTTCATTGAAAACATACATGTGGTTTGCTTAAATAGAGCGTGAACTCTTCAATTCACGGGAATCCAGAAGTTCACCATTATCCACTCAGGTCAATAATTTGCATTTAGGCTAAAGGCTTATGTCTTTACATAACAAATATATAGTGATAACTCAAATGAATTTGTGCTCCTTCGAAAGGACTGTCTACATTGTAATGTACTATGCTTCGGATAACAGAAGTGTCAGAGACAGTCACTTCTGGACAAATAACTGTTTGGGAGAATTAAAGAAAACTTTGAAAATTCCACTTTGTCATCGGACTAAATTATATTTCAGTTTACCTTTATGTATCTTTAAATATTTCCAGTGATGTTTAGTTAAGTATTTCTGAAACATATTCATCCAAATGACTTTACCACTAATTCATCATCATCTTTCTACACCTTTAAAGCCTTAGTTTCTAAACTCTCTTAGTCTATATTGTTTTTGAAACATTTTTCAGACATCGTTTTATCGCAACTTCAAATTACCTTAATGTAATAAGAATATATTGTATTTTCAGCGTTTTTCTTTGACTGACTTATTCAGTAACATTTACTATATATACTCAAGTATGTGACACTTCATTTTAGTCAGTTTCGTTTCCTTAGACTGTGTGAAAATACTAAGACCTGCAAATTGCTTTTTAAATAAAAATAAGGATAATAATTGTAATGATCAACGAAAGAAAAGAAGAATGTCTTCATCTCTCACTTTAATATAAAAAAAAATTAGTTTATTTCAGAACTGTTCACCATAAACATTTGTTATCAAACAAAAACTTTAGGACAGTTATCTAAATGACATACAAATTCAGATGTTTGATAATTTACCACCCAATGAATACTTTAAGATGAGTATGGAGACAAAATAAATATGTGCATGTCTAATTTTCGTCTGAATCTCTTTAAACATAATGATTAATTTGTGTGTAACACAAGGGAAATGTCATTTTTTCGTATTGCCACCAGACATTCTTTGAAGATTTTCAAGTGAAACTCAGATAAATCAACCAAAGGCATCAAGTATTGATTATCACTAAACAGTCATAAAAGAAAAGGATAATTTTTGTTAGTATCTATACCCCTATGAGAAACATTCCCCTGAAAAGATGCACTGTTCGAACATTCAGCAACACATCTTTGTTGTTAGCTAAATCAAATTTTATCATTTAGAATCCTTCAAAATTTCCCCTATTACTTGAGTAACTCGATGCAAACACTATTTTTTAGAATAAGACTATGTTGTCTAATTCCCTCGGATTTGGTTTAGCTGCATACAAACTGACTAAAGGAATAAATAGTTGAAACAAGTATTAACATAGTTTATATGGAGCGTCTGAAGAAAAAACATATATACTGATCACAATAATAATGAAACGATTTTCTTAGTTGCCTTCATCTTTGGTTCTACATAAATATATCTCACCTTCTACATTAAGGCACTTAAAAACATAAGATGTAAAGTTAGATTTTCTGACTATATTTGTTTTTTTTACGCTTATCTGTTTAACTACTCATGTGTAGCGAGCTGCACAGGATGTACAGGTTCATTGTAGAAAAAAAATATGGATATACATACATGGAAGAATACAAAGATGAAAATGAAAAGAATGTTGCTCAGTCACATTTCACGTAGTGATTTTTGTAATAGTTTTTTCATTGGGCTTTTACTTGCTTGCGAATGAAGCGTTTCACCACCTGCTGCGGCTTTTCAAAACATTTTGAGAGCTTTATTTTATTCTCATCTTCATCCTCTCTCACTTTGACTATTGTTTTATTATTACCGTGTTCGCCGTCATCAAGACAACTTATGTCGCCCAAAATTCCTTTCATTGATGGAAAGTGGGTAGCAGTAGAATAAATGACACACGATTCGTCCTATTTAGAACTTGTAAGCCGGATGTACCTGCTTCCCTTTAGGCGGTGTTATCCCCACTACGACTCGAACCCGAAACCGATCGTTTAAGCCGAAAGCAGGATAATGCAAGTAGGAAAATAAAAATTATGCTCGTCGCAGAAAAAGTGGCTAAGGTAACTCGGTGGCGTAGTGGATAGCGTTCTGGTCTTTGAAGAGATCGGTCTCAGATTCGAGCCCAGCAGGAATAGCAGCACTCACTCAGAGGCATCCTTCTGATGAGTCTCGAACCAAACGAAGCTCACGTCGTTGATTTTACTCCTAGCGAATATCCATGAATAATATACATAACTAAAACACAAACAATATCAAGTCGTCCTTGAAGGAGCCCGTATGCTAATGGAGACGGATCATTTCGGTCCAGTCAACGACGGGATAATAAAAGTTGCAAAAAATTATCATTTTGACCATATAATTTCTCAAGTGATTGCATAGTTAGTTCTACTTACTTCTAATCTTATCCGATTTACTCAGCAGCATTCCTGAGCTTAGCTTCTATGACATTTATCCAGTTTGTCTGAATTTATTGCAATGACCCCTTTTGTATTCTGATCTGTAATGTTTTTCTGGCTTTCAAAACAGCAATTGGTATCTGAAAACTTTTTATATAATTTTCGATAGCAATGAACTATATAACATGCATTCTACTTTTATTATCCCGCCATATTATACTAGAAATAACAAAATAAACAAATATTTTTTTATTTTATGCAAATATAAGACTATAATTATCAGTGGAGCAGGTAAAAATAACTACAATTTAGAAAATGAAAGCAAGTGACTGCGAGAAAATGATCAAAGAATATTTCAGTTCCGGTTCACACAAAAGAATTATTATTACAAAATCACAAGTCACCATGACCGAACTGAGAGCTGAAACTAGTAGGACGGTGCAATGTACTAAACAAAAATTAAATGCTTTTCTGTGGTTCTGTATTACACCGAAAGAAGGAGTTGCTGAAAATTATATCAGCTACTGAAAATCTGCAAGACGCGTATTCATCTCAAGCTGGTTGGGGATTTTATCAGCTCACTGATAGGGAACTTACCGTAATATATGTAGAAAATAATTAGTCTAAATTTAAAAGTAAGATTATTTCATTTTATTCTAAAGACAAACCAAATAATTGCAAGTTTTGCTTATAGCTCTTTATTTACTAATGTACCTTATAACATACTGTTACCATATAATGACTTAAGATAATGGTGCTTATTTGATGAGAATGAAAATTTGAAGTCTTTGGAAGTGTGCTTAGGATCAACAGTATTCCCATTCAGGGGAGGTGTGTACCGATGCATGTGAAGGTGGTATTACAATGAGATCCCTACTATCCTCAGTAGTAACTAACTTTTTCATGCACCAATTAAGAAGTGATGCAGTGGCAAATTGTTCTACTTTTCTAAGTATCTAGTTATGGAGATCTGTTTGCACAGAACGTATCAGTTTGGATGATCCTTCCTGATACATAAATAATGAGTTAAAAGTTAACACTTTAAATCCAGTTTATCAAAACTAGCTCTGATGGACTCTATGGAGTAGTGGCAGTGAATAGTCATTTTTTCGAAACCGAACACATTCTTATAGACGTCTAGCTTATCAGTCATCCCATCTTGTGGCCATAAAGCTACTGTCATATGAAGCCTGAACAACAGAAATAAACATATCTTTAAAATGGGGGTGTTAGAAATAAAAAATGGAATTCAGTTTATAGCACACCGGATGCAAGTTATTCATTGCAGACTGACATCAGTTGGAGGAACAAAGGAGACCTGGGAGCACTGGATAGCTGTTTCGTCCTGGTATGGGAATCCTCAGTAGTGCGCAACAACGGCCCCACCAGGGATCGAACCCGCAACCTTCAGGTTCTGCAGCTAGCTTGTTACCATTGAGCCACAGTGTCAGAATCCAATGCTCCATATCGTTGCGCTATATTGTGAGCTAACAGAAGTCGGAAATATGGGGCACTGGATTCTGATACAGTGGCCCAATGGCAACACGCTAGCCGCGGAACCTGAAGGTCGCGGGTTTGATCCCTGGCGGGGTCATGGATGCGCACTGCTGAGGAGCCCCATTCCAGGACGAAGAAGCTGTCCAGTGCTCCTAGGTTTCCTTTGTTCCTCCAGCTGATGTCAGTCTACGATGAATAACAACTTGAAATATTTCCAAATCTTCTCAACTTCCTCAAAATTCAGATTTCCTAAAGGTCATAGAAAAAGGAAGCCTAAAATACTGAAATTAAGAATTTACTCGAATTCTCTCTAAAAAGCTGGATCAAAACTGTGTCAGTTAAATATGGTAAGGAGACCTCAGAAGAAATAATGGAAATTACCAACAGGGTCTAACAAAAAGTTTTTAAATAATACCAAGTGAGATTGTCAACCAAGGCCCTACATATAGAAGCGAATTCAAAGATTTTGGACAAGTTGCTGCTTGATAGCTGCCAGGTAGCGTATAGAAAAAACAACTATTGTGTTTAATATCGCGACAAGTTGCATCTTCATTTACTTCGTATCAAAAACAACGCGCAATCTGAAATGATTCATTGTATGAAAATCATCATCATTGTTACGACTACTCATTATAACTTTATACTGACAATGTGACAAAAAATTTATCATTACCAGTTCATCCTTATATGCCAACATAAATGTTAACATTTTCACTTATATGTAGTTTACTGTACTTACATATGAAATTACCGAATAAACTTGATGTCACCTGCAACATTTTTGTCTCGTATTTGCTGTTATGGGGAGTGTGAATAAAGAAAACTTTACACAAAAAGAAATATACAACTTCACACTAAGAGGTTAGTAATCATATTTCAGAAAACAATGATTATAGAAGCCTGATCTATTGTTGACAATCAGTGGTCGTTTTTGAATTTATTTATACATTTTTGATATGTTAACTGATTATTTCAGTAAAAAAGGGCAACCTAGACTTGCTTGCAAAATGTTGTGATTGTTTCATTTCAAACAAGCTCAGACATCTAAAGTCAAATATTTTGTATCATTATTATTAACTATTCAAAAAACACGCAAGTGTGCACTTTGTACAAAGAAAATATAGTAATTTGCTTCCCAAGTCTTTTCAAGTATTCCAATCCTTTGCTGGACTGGATGTATTCAAATATGTGAGTGTTTGTTGCAGTTATCATTTTATTATTTTTTCATATAGTACATATACGGTTAAAATTCGAACAAGAAGAATAACAAAAATTCAAAAATTGATCAGTTAATCTTCGTTCGTTGACTGAACGCTTAATACGCTTATGAATAATGATACAAACCCATTCTATTACCATGGAAATGGAAGAAAAAAAGGGATAGAACAATGGAAATGTAAGTCATGAAGTTGTGTGGCTACCTTAATATGATTTTTAGTAATAAATTGTACTCGTAATGTCGTCTGTTAAATAATAGTATGTAACTACATACTATATCAGACAGACTAATTTGATACAAATGACGTTATCTTATTATTTAGTTGGTGTTTCCATTTCGTTGTTCAAGTTCATTCGAGAAAATAAATTTACGTGAAAACTGCATGTCATGTTTAGTTAGATTTCCAATCACTTAAGCATTTCGCTGACAGTAAGTGAGAAGCTGAAATCCAAATAAGTACACTGGGAAAGTTGTTTCACTTACCTTATTTCGAAAAATATGCTTTTGATGATAAATGAAGCTGCCTGGAATAACAACTCACATGGGAGAAACTAGTGGTACAAACGTGGTACTGACATTAATGGTCATGGTAATAATAACAAATCCTCTCCTCTACATTTCAGTAATATTCCTGTGCCACTAAAAAATAGAGAAATTGTTATGGAGTGAGACCGCATTCCCTAGATTCTCTAAGTGAGCCTAGGATCCCCTGAAAAGCCTACATAAACAATCGGGGCATACTGAACGTATGTGAAAAATCACGTGGTCATAGGTTTGTGTCTCAGATTGGTTAAAGAGGTCTTTAGAAAAATATAGAACATATTGTGGTCATCACAAACACATCTAAACTGTCACTTTTTGTACACGTTCTACTGGACAGTAAACTTTTTATTGTTTTACTCTTCTTTCTGTTTTCCATGAGCGAAGTGTGTTTTCAAGGGAGAAGCCTAAGGTTATTGTTCAGTAAGCATATATATATATATATATATATATATATATATATATATATATATATATATATATACCAGAGCTACTTTCAAGTGTACTGCAGTAGGCACATAGTCATTTAGCTATGAAGCCCTTATACTCGACGAATCTTTATGAACAAGATTTGCAATCTTATTTCAAGCTGTAGCAAAAAATAAGTACCTGATAAAAGGTCGTGGAACAAACAAAAACTTTTAACATATGAAAATGTTTTGAATTGTTCTAAAGTCAAACAGGATGAAGGAATAACCATTGCAATAAACCTGATTTCAGACACTGTGTATCAAACAATCTCTTTTGCAATGGAGAACTAAATTAATTTCATTTTGACAGACTGCTGCTAGTTTGTCATCTTAAGATAACCACCACAGAATCTGTTTATTCAGTAAGCATTTTAAGAAGAATGGATAGCATTTTTTGTAGAGCAAATCTGCTCATTGTTTTTTTACTAAAGTGATTTAGCTAGTAAAAGTATTATTTGCAAAAGTACTGTTGTTCTGTTTCATGGAAGACTCCTGTTTTTCAGATTGATACTATTGAATTTAAAAGACGAATGTGGTTAAGTAGTGTAGACACGAAAAAGTAAGCAATCAATTAGGAATAATGTCTTTCGATCTATGTCACATTATTGAAAAGTGAGTTGAAATATACGTAAGTTTAGCTTTCAAAGAGCTGGAGATTCGCTTTAGCTTTTATTCTCGGATGAAGAAAAATTATTCTTTGCTACTGATATCCAAAATAGTCTTCATAGTTTCAAATCCTAATCCTTATGGAGTTAATAACCAATAAAAACAAAGAACTAGTGGATAGCATGTTGACTTTGCACAACAATTAATTTCCTTTATGTTTCCAGCTTGCATCTGATAAATAGCATAATTTGCGCAAATCACTGAGTTGCTGGATTAGTGAAATAATTGATCACCTAAAACACCAAGCAGTTTCCACTAGTTAAAAGGTAATTGTACTATTCTGAAAACATGTTTTATGCATATTGAGGACTTCTAAAACAGGGTTGATCATGATCTCACGTCGGCTTAGGAAGAAAGTTTCCAAATATCTGAATTCATTGAAATTACCGTTTGAAATTCAACTTTCATGCTACATGATTTGATTTTAACCTACGGATTTGAAGAGGAACATCGTGTATACTGCTGTGAATAAACTCAGTAAACCTGAATAAACAATTGCTGCAGTGTCTGAGGAATTTTATCCTTAGACTCGATGATCTTTGTATTAATCACTCACCACAACTATAGCAAATATAATTTACAGTATAACGTTTTAGTTACAGTGACCAAACATATAAACATTGACTGGTAGAATTTGCCTACTTAATTATTTTTTAAGTAGTTCAAAATATAGTTTCAAATATACTTATGATACGACGTCATTTTTAGACATTAAATTCTCTATAGTAAAAACAGTTGTGCTGGACCCCCAGAAATGTCAAGCAAATCAAAATGTTAAGCTAGATACAATTGCCAAAAATAGATTCAATGCTCAACAAAATGAGAAGTCATGCGTTATAATACAACACACTAATATAAGTGTTATTGATAATAATAGGTTCCTTGAATATTATCTATTCAATACTGCCCACCACAACTTAGTATACTCCTAAGTTAGTTCAGAAGGCTATAATCGTCAGTGCTCCAGAATCGACTTCGCTCGTTTTGATCATCGTGATATTTGAAAGTAAGATGGGAGGTCCTGTAAAATCCAAGGACAATCATTAGGTATTCGCGTCAGACAGTAGTCAACGGGTGCAGATGTCAGAGTGGATAGAAGCTCACTATATTTCCACGTTTAAAAGCAAAAGCAAAGTGACACCACCACAATAAAAATTCCAACTTTTCAGTCATAAAGATAAACATTAATCCTTTTTACAAATACTGGCAAGAATGTAGAAAATATGCAAAAAGGGATAAAAAGGAAACAATATTTCTAAGCGGTTTATACGTAATTTCATGCAATCTCCACAAAGTATGTTTTTTCTTGTATATCATCGTTTCAATAAAAATCATGCATTTTTATAATTTTTAGAAGCTGTCCTTTAGGTTTATCTTTTAAGCAATCAGTATCTAATTTTGCTAAGATTCCTATGCATAAACATAAAATAATACATTTCTAAAATTGCCGATACTTCCGGACTTAAATACTGTCAAGTCTGAGTGTCTGTTAGAGTATTATTGTTTATAAAAGTTGGTTACTTTTAAGATTCATTTGTGTGCTCACAAAACCTAAAGATGCTGTAAAATATAAATTCATTGTGCGATGCAGAAATATAAAAGATCAACTTCGGAACTTCAGTGAGTTAAAACAGTTGATGAAATTCATATAAATAATTTTAAAAATTGTGAATGAAACAACAATGACAAACCAAAGAGGATAAAGCTTGCATGCAGTTCCCACCTATCTAATTCCTTTTACCTTCTATGCAATCCACTCAAAATATTATTTTAATTTGCACATTTCAACACTTTATTATAAAAATAAGGTGATTGGATAAAAGAGGTGCCCATCACGTAATCTTTTGTAACACTCAGTTAGGTGGCTGTTTATACTGAAATTCGGTTATCTTGATGAACGTCATCAACTAATACAATCTTCATGGTATAACGTTTATCTTACATATTTAGTCCGGGCATAGCCTGTAAGAACAACTGAAGTAGATAATTATTGGTATTTTGCCTCAACGTTTTGGTTTTGCCAGGAAATCTTTTCAAGAGCTTGAATTTGATATGAATCTTTCAGGTCAATAATCTCGATTCCAATAGGTGACCTTTTTGATCATTTAATTAAAATGTTACATATTTAGGACCAATAGAACTAGGTAAACGATTCAACGTATAAGTAAAACAGGCATTCAATTGTATACAAGCAATACATAGGGTAAAGACGTTCGTCAGATGGTAAAATGTACAATGGAATGATTAGTTATCAGATAAGAATAAGAATAAATTACTATTTCGAAGAGATCTACTAGAAATAACTCATGCAGAATTATATGATAGAATAATGCGTTATTATTGAACATGAAGTTTAATTGCTTGAGATCGCCTTTTTGTATTAGGATTAGAGTTTTGCCATTTAAGTAACCAATGTTTTCTCATGTTGGGTGGTTATCTTGTTCATCTTTTCTGGTGTGTATAAAGAGGTGATAAAGACACATGTCAATCTACTTCAGCTTTAATTTTTTCTGACTGAAATGGTCATTAAGGAAGTACGAGAGTATTTATACAGTATCTACTGTCCAGCTGTTGTACATTTTTATTTGATAAACCCTGTTCTCTTATTTTTGAAGAAACTCTCCAGATAGCTGTTTCCTATGAAAATTTAAAAACTCAGTCGCCGGGATTACGCAATCAGAATAATTTGTATACAACAAAATACCCTGACTTATTGCCTAGCTTTTTTTAACACCTGAAATAATCAGTGATTCGAATGCGTTTAAATGATTATCATCCTTATAAAAGAAATTTCGTGTCATTCATAGAGTGAATTCAGAGTAACTATATGGCATCTTCGTTTGACACCGTACATATTTACAATGTCACAGCTGAAGATGTTTCTTGAATAAGAGACCTCAAAAGTATTTAATGTTTTAGCAAGTAAATACTTTAGCATAGTGCAAAACATTAGTACAAAAATAGTGCAAAAAATGGTAGTATATTGTCCTTTTGGCACACGGTTGTTCATGTAACAAAGGTAATTAATTATTAGACTGTCACTTCTAATTAAGAAGATTATACATTAGATCCTAGCGCACTTCTGTTTTGGTAGACGTTTCGTCATTTTCTTTCTGCCTTGTATTGACTTTGTGGTTCACCCGGAGTTATTTAACGTGCAGCTGTCTTATGCTTCAAAGATGTTATTCACTTGGTATTATGTGTATCAGATAGATTTCTATGAATTTGAAATGGTTAATTATTTTCATTGGGCTATTAATTTTGAAATAACTTGTTATTCAGTGGACGTATTTCAAAACAAAAACAAAGTTTAGATTTCAGTATGAGTTTTGCTCTCCCCTTTCTCCAGTAACCGCTGTTCATCAGAGGTAACTGTTATTTATGCATCAATTTTCATTATTCATGAGGTGTTATCCCAGGAGGTCATTCAAGACGTTCATCAGTTTGTGTGGTAATTAACCAAGTAGCATTTGCCTTCAGGTTAAAAGTGACAATTTTCTCTGATTCCGGTCGAATTATTTTTCATCTTTCCATTGATGAATAGCATTTTTGAGGTGATAGAGAATATTTATAGCTCAGGAGGATGATTTAAATGGTGTTTTGGAATCTAAGCTAGATGGCTTTATCATGAAGCTTTCATTGTCATCATAAACATGAACTTCAGAAAACTGAGCATATTCATAATAAGACGGACGAAGTGATCGCGTGTTTCGATGTAACAGCTAAGGATACAATACCTTGTCGCCTCTCCAATGACGTACACCCCTCAGAAATTGCATTACTGCAACGTTTAAGTTTGATGTAATTAATTAATTTATGCCTTACACGTTTTCATTTTAATGACAAACTCTACAAACAGGCAAAGGTAACACCAAGATTATCGCTCACATCAAGATTAATTGAAGGAGCAATAATGCACAGATTGGAAACTATGGTCTTTCAGTTGGTCAGGCCAAAACATTAAGTCCGATATGTAGATGATCGCATTATCATCATTAAAAGAAATGAATGAGAAAATGCTTACAAATCAATAATGCTTTCGACAGTACCAAATTCACAAAAGAATAGGAACCAAATGACAAACTCTCATTTTTAGCTGCGCTGACCACTGGAAGGGATTCGGGAATATTGGAAACTACCGAAAACCAACTCATACCTATGACATCTTCAACTACAATACACCAGACCATTACCACACGAAATCAGTTATGTAAAATCAGTGTTCAAAATAGTGAGGACAGTGTAGTACATCAACACTGAGGAGGAAAGAAGAGGACTATCTATTGACTGTTTTCCGGAAAGACGACTATCCACGCAAATTCACCAAAAGATAACATAACTCATTATAGACCAAAAATTCTACTTTGAAGACCAACAAACGGATTGTTCCACTCTGAATGAAGAACATTTCTGAGATCATGACTAGATTAACGAAGCCTTTGGAATCGTATCTCACAAGCCCACAGAATCTTTTAACTCTCTGTTAGGTATGGCAAAAGACACAATAGTAAAGGAAGACAAACCAAAAATTATCTACAAAGTAAACTGAAAAAAGTGCAAAACACTACATTGGACAGACTAGTTGCCCTCTTCTTATCTGCCTGGACGAACATCAGCCAGCAGTGAAGAGTCATGATAAATCTTCGACTATATCGATGCACACGGACAACCATGGATATGAATTTGGCTGGGAGTGTGTGAAAATCTAGGATGGAGGAAATAGAATGAGTGCTAGAGTATTTGTAGAAGCTTGGTATTCAGGTCAGTCATCAATCAAACAGACGTACTGACAATGACCCAATTTATCAGTCAATAAGTAATGACAAGAGGGTCAAATTTCGGGTCATCAGGACAACCACCATAACCCTAAACATGGGGACAAATACCAAACCTTGGCAGAAACAACCAACCACATACACGACCATTAGAATAAACTGCTAAATGAGTAACGGTCAAAGTCAATAAACCAAAATATGAGTAACAGTGAGAGCTATAATAGATGATCTCTATGCAAAACAGATTTGTTAGCTTTTGCTTTTTGATGTTTGTTATCGAGGTGTATCTGGTGTTACAAGAAAACATCTAACAACCTCTAAAATAGTGTAGTATCCTGCACTTGTATCTAACTTGTCTCATTAGTCCAAACGTGAACTTCATCTTTAAGAGTTTCGTGCACTTTGCCCTAGTAAATTTAATTGGATTGAGAACAGTGGTAATAACATAATGGCACGCATAAATTTTCTTTCGAGGCTTCTTATCAACTGTTAATAACCTAAAACAATTGCAAATTTATTGTATAAATAAGTCTCAACATAATCCCAGCATGTTTGTAAAATCAAAACATGATTTTTCTGACTGTTTTACTGTGCACACTACGGCTTCTTCAGCAGAATATTCGGACTTCTATTAAACATAAAAATATTTACTAACTAATGATACACATTGAAGCTTCTGTGTTTAAGCCACTGCTTAGCTGATTTGTTGTGTAGACTTGTTATATCTAACTAGTCATCATAAAGTCATGCTGTCCTTGTCATTTATCATCAAAAACACTTCATTAGTTAGTGTGCTGTATATGTGTGTGTATATAATATGAAAAATGAATGCGCGTCATTGGTTGTTCATTCATGAATGATAACACATCGACCAAATTTTGAGGTTTGTAAGGATTTATTCATTCATTTTAAATCGGTGTTCAGCACGAAGTGATATCAGATGGACACCTGGAAGTAATGAACAGCTGTTTCGTCCTGGTATGGAACTCATCACCAGTGCACTCCATGATTCATCATTGAATCGACCCTGTCTTTTTTAAAAATGCCGTTGGAAATGTTGACTTTTTAATTTTTAACGAAACTGAACTCTGCCAAACAGATGATAAATCTACTCCTTCCTTTTTGTTTGGAAATCATCTGTTGACGTTAAAAGATGTAGGGCTTTCGAGGTCAGTCTCTCTCTATGCGGATGAAAACCCTTTTCCAATATGTCAATGAGAAGAGATAATTCAGAGAAAAAAATTTTCTAAATCGACGATATCATTTTCACTTATAATAGACCGTTATATGTTTATGATATATATAAATACGATTGTACAGCTTTAGAAAATGATATCGTCGAAAAAAATTTCCTTCGCTGAACTATCTCTTCTCTATGACTCAGTGGGCAGGTTCCGTAGTTTAATGTGTTAATATTGTCAAAATTCTTCTGATTTCAGCTTTCAGCCGTATGCATAGCTTTACTTTGGAGATTTCATTTGCCATGTTTTCTGGATTCATCACATCTTTCGTCGTGTTTAATAGATCGAATGCTACTACAGCTTTCATATTCATTGAATGGTTACACTGAAAATTTATATTTATCAGAACGAATATGTTTTCTGTAAACTCTGATTTTATATTTCCCTTCTGATGTTATCTGGATAAGACAGTCTAGAAAATTCAGAGTTCTTGCATTTGATTGGGTTTCATTCGTGAACTCTATATAACATAACACTGAATTTCTGTTATAAAAAGCTTTGTTGTTCGTTTTGTTACTGATGACCAAGGTATCGTGTATATATTTACTCCAAAGTTTGGGTTGGGAATGGGCAACAGAGAACGCTATTTCTTCTAATGCATTCATATATATACTGGTTACAGTTGGAGATGCTAGGTATTCCATTGTAATGTCATTCGGTTGACCGCATAACTTATTCCTAAGTGTAATACAAGTTGCTTCTAAACATTATCCTAGTGATTTAACAACGTCTTAATCATGGTTGAGAAAATTTAGATAAGACTTCTACAAAGGTTAGAGGATTTATGTTAACTAAAAAAGTAAGATGAGTAGAGTTTACATAAGTAGATGAACTAACTTATGTGATATTCTAGTGGGGCTTCATATCTCGGGTTTTCACGAACACTTTGTTACTTCCAAGATCCTATTGCAGGGACTAATTAGCAAATAATTTATAGACAGTCAAATATCTTTCAGCATGTCAAAGTGTACTTTCACACCTCTGTAGATTCACCATTTCACTCTGCTTGTACAAAGAATCCTCATATATTGGAAGGTAAAGACTAGCCAACTTTCTTATCCTTTGAAATTGTCACTTATTCGAAACCTGCGGTGAACATGCTTACACAAACACGCGTGGTGATTACTTACATTAGCTTAAAATATTAAATTATGAACTCGGTTCAACTATTTGGCTGTAACATTTTGATAATTTCACTTCAGCGGTTTATTGCTTTAAAGCATATTATTCCTATCTTCACCTGTTCTGCTCGTATAAGTTTTCTTTTATGATTTCATCACCTGTTGAGTACAAGTTTCTGTCGTTTTAAAAATCGTTTTTGTATGAGTTTCACTGTCATTTAGCATTGCTGAAGGACTTTCCTACATACGGGTATTACTCTGTTGCTTGAAGAGATAGATATTAAATAGGCTTTTATATTATCTTGTAAAATTTGTTTAATAAGGTATCTTTTCATTGACTTACGCTTTTATATTTTCTAGTCAGCTAAGATGTAGTCAACAGTCATCATTCTTAACTCTTTCAGAGATAAAATTCCTGTACCGTTTAGGTTGATGGTTTTTGAAACCTTTCAAGAATGAAACTTTATCTAGTATTAATTCAAATTATTTTTTAGTAGTTCTTTTGGAAATAACTAGATGATTTAAGTTCAAGTGGCACAAATAAGTTTACCGTAATTGAATAACGCTATGCTGAACAGATTTTAAGTTGGAAAAAAGTTTTACATCTGAACAAGGAACTAAATTTATGAGTATGTATATTTGTGTATGTATTTGTACCAGACCTTCTTTATTATTCGTTGATAATAAGACGATCTATTAGATAAATATATCGGCAATACTTATATACATTTTATCAACAGAAAACTGATGAACAAATTCACCTGTGCATATATGTATAAAACAGGGGTTAGGGAAAATCAAAATTATTCTAATGGAAGTAACATATCATGCATGCAGTTCCACTTTCAAACTGAAATATCGAATTGCGAAAATACTTATGTCAAAAGACGATGTTATTTTTTAGATGAAAGAATAAAGCTGTAACGATCTGTAAACTAATTGGTGTCATGATAATCCCAACTTTCCATAGGCTGCACTATTTCATTTACTGAGTACTGTCAAAGACTATATGTATAACCAAAAGTGAAATGTCTACTAAATCAGGTGAAATTTTTGGATTTTAGACATTTTATCACGGTTGCAGTCCTAAAATATCAAAGTAAAACTGTTTTTCTTATAAGGATGAAGTGTTGAGTATGAGAAAGTGACTTTTAATAACTAGTCAGAAACTAAATTTTAAAGAGTAAAGTTATGAAATCCATTTTTATCGTTCATACTATCTATTTTTACTGCTGTTTCAATCTATCTATCATAATTACCGCCAACAGATTAATCACATTTTAAATAAACAGAATGTTTGCCTGAATGAGGTTCATCTATCCAATTTTGATATTTTTGTGATTGTTCCATCAATTATTTCTATAACGCTGGTATTCTTCTTAGGTCGAATGCCAATCAAAGATCTAAGCGCCTAAGAATTTTGTGAAAGAACATGAAATTGAAAAGCACTCACAAGTGTGAAGTAGCTAAGTTGGTGTTTGTGGTTTGACTAGTTTGTTAACACTAAAATTATATTGTATCGTTAGATAGAGTAAATAACTTATATTTAGGATGCAATTATTAAGTTGTGTTGTGTGCGTTAATTCATGCGCCTGGTATGTGGGCCTTTCGTGATATGATTTGTGTGACCAAAAGTGTAGTTTGTCCGTGACATAACAAAATTAGAAATCATGAACATTGGGAGGTAGCGTGCTGATTTCTCCATTCAACCAATTCAATAAACTCCACTATGAATTGAGCGTTATAAGAGAGATTCACAAACCTACTTTTCGGATCTTTTACACTAACAAATGGAATATGCATTATTTCAAATTGTTATTCATCGTAGACCGACATCAGTTAGAGGAACAACTTGAAATATTTTCAAATTCCTGCAACTCCCTCAAAATTCAATATAAATTATTGATGGTGACCTAATTTTGATTAATGACATTCATTTCTAAATTGTATACCTGATTGACAAACATTATCTAAAAATGTAATTTCAATGGGATACCTATTGTTGCATGAAATCATAAAAACACAAATGATTGGTTTCAAGGTACCGATACATAAAATACTTTGAAAAGTAATCAGAATTTCATTGTGGGATTAGAATCTTACTGACTCATCATACACTCCGGTTTTTCTGGATTTTTTTCCTTTGAACAGTATCACATAAGGGGTGTATTTTGAATAACGTTGTTGTTTTTGATAGATTTTGAGACTTCTGAGTGAATAGCTTTTGATTTATCAAGATTTATTATATATCAGAGACCCATCATTAGGCTTCTGAAGTGAATCTACCTAAGGTTACTCAAACAGATGTCTGAGAGGTTGTAAATATAATTAATTTATTCAGAAATAAGTAAATGACTTATGTTTCATTTACAAGTGGAACAATGTTTGCGACTGCATAGTAAAACCAGTAAACTCGGCTCCACAGGAGCAAGTGGACTTACGACTGCTCATTCATGAGGCCCGAAGTATCAATCCTTTTTCCGTCACTGACGAATCGGATACTGACACAAAAGGACAGTAAGGAGGTTTGGAGAGTAGAATGTCAAACTGAGCGACCGACAGACGTTGATGAAGAATTTACGCGGCACTGTCATATTTAAATCTGTGATTTCATAAATGTATTTTCTGATGAGCTAATTCAGTCTGTTTAATAGCTTTCTTTTCTTTCATAGTTTGGCTTAAGAACCTGGGTAGGAAGCCATTATCTAACAGTATTTCTCGAACGGTTCCCAACTCTTGAATAAGTTTATCATGTTAAACTCTCTATGCCACAAACTGAAGTGTCTACTGAAAAACTGTTCGCAAAAACTAAATCTTCTGGTTTCTCTCTCAGCAAAAAGATTCATCAGAAAATTGTAGACAGATTAGCTTGTGGTTTATCAACGACATATCTGAATATTTGCTTCAGTATATTTAAGCGAGAATTTTTGACTAACAGTGATAAATTTGCTGACGCAATTTATTCGTGAAGTTTTCACTTATGACTTTTGTTACTCATACATATACAACACTGAACAAATTACAGGGTAAAAAACCAGTCCTATAGAAGACTATACACATTTAAGACAGTTTTACTGATCGTCACAACCTTTGTTAAAGCAAGTTAGAACAGATTGTTGTTCGAAACAATAATTCGTTTTGTATTTTTGATATAGAGCCCAAAGATGAGAAGTGTTCCCAAATCTTTACACTCGTATGAATTATCTATTTTATGCAATGCACACGGTTATGACTGTCTAAAAACTTTAAACTTATTATCCATCGGTATACATCAGTCATCAAAACCCATTGTTAATTTGGGTATTTTATTTGCAAGACTACATGGACCTTCGTTTTACTTTGAAATGATAAGCTGAATGAAAATTCAAAGATTCTTTCGTAGGGTTGGTTTCACATTATATGTCACTCTTGAAATGTCATTAATCATACTTTGGTTTTACAATCCAACATAGCATATGAATTTAACTAGGCTCAGTTTTAGTCTCCATGGAATATTTTATTACCACCGCTTATTTATATATTGAATTACTGTTGTTATCTTAATAAGTACAAGCGTGTGATGAACGCAGGTACATATTATTTTCACCGAATGCTTGAACTTTTTGTATAGTTTTCACCGAGGAATTCATGAAAACATTTGCCAGTATGGAGTATCTAACAAAAATGTTTTTGTTCTGTTGATAAAACCTGCCACTGAAAAAAGAAGATTGCTGCTAAACAGGGTTATACCGCTCTGAGTACACCTTTTTCAAATAAATGTGCCTCATATTTTATGGCTGTTATCGTAGATTAGTCTGATTTTTTAGTTCATTCATAGACACTGCTATTACACGTATCTGCGCTAACATGTTTACAGTAGTGGTTTCGATAAAGTTGGACAATAACGATAGCACTAAAGGATGAAGACAGCTATGGGAGAGTGACAACAAGCTGAGTAGACCTACATTCTAACATTATTATTCTTGTATCACGATATGCTGAATAATATTTTAACACCCAATTATATACATCTTATCCTCTTGAAAATAAGAAATGCATGAAACCTAAAGAGTATTTTAAGGGATTTGAAGTGTATCGTGCATTGAAATTAAACTTACCTGCTTGTCTTTAAAAAGTTGATTATTTCTGGTCTCCACTTCTTTTACAATGCTTGCTATGAATATTAAGTAAATTACTTTTGAGTTTTAAAAAATACCTATCAATGCATCTTCATGAAGGACTTTAAAGTGAGTTTTATTTTTACTGGTAACATGCTTGAGAGATAATTATACACGAGGAACAAAATCCGAATACTTTTGCATAACAGTGAGCCAATAATTACTTCTTTGAAAAATATTATCTGAACAGATCACCACAACACATTACCCAGTTGAGTAGTTTCGTGTACAGAATTTTGCAGACACATTAACAATGATCTGCGGAAACATTCACGACTGTGATTACTTGCATCTTGAAGTAGTTCCAAATAATGACCAAGGCTCTCTTTGGTATGTCGTTTTGGTAATAGAAAGTTGGCTTTTTTAACTACAAGTAATTTATTGAAGCTCTATGAGAATACTAGTCTGTAGTGTATGTAGTCTAATAGGGCTGCTAGGTCTTCACTTTGATAGCAGTTCAATGGGTTCATTTCACTCATTACAAAATGTTCACATTGTTTATTGTGCAGTAAGTATTTCGACAAATACTCTGAACACAGATTTCCAGATGACAGAATTCAATCAAAACAATGTTGTCTAAAACTTGGTTAGCCTTAAAAAATCACCTTATAATTGAGACAAGTTCTGCAATCTTTATAAACTACTGAAGTATTATCAATATGTATACAAATTTTATAATCCTTCATCCAATAATACCTGCTAAATATATACTAGTGAATTATCATTTTATGCATGAGCTCAGCGGTCAAACGAATGTTACCTATGTTCAACCATTAAATATTCCATTAAATGTATGAATGAGTTATTTATGATTCCATATTCAAAGTGTTTATACAGTGTTATTTTTTGGAACAGTAGTTTTTTCATCAACTGTGTCTCTAAATACGATAAATCATTTTATTTCTAAATTTTATACTTTGAAAGCGAAAAGCTGCTTTTCCAGTTTATCCCAAATGATATTTCCTTGATTAGTATTGGACCAGTTTGAAACTAAGCTGGACAAAATATTAAATTCGTTGGCATTTCGACTTATGACCCACATTCAGGAAAACTTGTGGTATTTGCAAGCCATTATTGCCGAATAACTTCAGGAGATATACCCACATCACATAATCCATAAAGGCAATATTTCAAGCACGTGTGTATGAATCTAGGAATGATTTCAAGAAATAGGTAATGACTGCGGTAATTAATATCTTCCAGGGAAAAAATGACCAGGACTTTACTTGAAAGCAATTCTTTTTAAGCAAACTTAGTGAAATCCTTTAAAGTCTACTGTTTAAATGACATCAAAAGCTCCGCTGCATGAAAATCTATCTTGAACAGAAACACTATCTACAACAAGTTCCGAACAAATACTAAGACTTTCCAGATGTTGGGAAAAAAAGAGTTTAATAGTGGCAGAACTTATAAGTATGTTGTAAGTAAATTGTCTCAGACACTCATAGTATATTTTATATTTATAAAACAAATATAGAAGAAAGGATCAACACGCGAAAGAATCAACAAAAAAGACCAGAAGGAAATAGTCGGAAAATGAAAGCGATCAAGAAGCGACACCTAATAAGTAAATCATTTCCATCAGCTGCAATTTTGTAAACTCCCACTCTATAGTCATATGTCATGCATTACAGATAAAGTGCAATTCCCTTGAGTTAGTTGTCAAGGGTCTAAACCAATAAAGCTGTAGTGGTAGTGATCGAAGTGAATGGTGTCAAAATGCATTCATTCAGAATCCCAGTTACTGTAGACAAATCATTCCACATAAAGGTTATTTGTGCAAAAATAACAGCCCAGTTAACTGAATCAGAAAACGGAGGTTTGTTCATCATTTTCAATCGTTGAGAAACAGTGAAGTTTTTGGAAAAGGATGAAAAACGAAAAATTCCAAACTATATGTGCTGACGTCTTTAATGAAAACGTTTGACAGAATCATCTTTTATGTTACCCACCTAACCAGTTAGTAGCAAATAAGGCAGCTTGACTAAATATTCAAATTACTTGGATACTGTCTCATCGTTTTCCAGTCTTCCTTACTTCAGTTTGCCTGATATTGCAAACCAAAATAGGTAAGCTGCTCAATGAGGCTTAAATCGAATAAAGTTCATAAAAATAGTCCTTCATGACCGCGGTGAGTTGATGGTTGGTCTGTCGAAAATACCATCAGTAAGCACTTTGTCGACATCATACATTCCATTTCACAGGGAATTCGCTCTACAAGTTAGTTAAGCAATAAATAGAAATCATCCGAAGACCGAACATCATATTTCTGGCACCACTCACGTCCAAGTCATCAAACTGAAAAGTCCTGATTTGTGTGCACAAAACAAACGTTTACCCTGGTTCTTTAACACTGTCTTATTATGGTTACCTTTTTGTTGCTTTGAAATCACTTATTTTTTGCATTCTGCCTTATTCTTACCCAATGTTTGCTCATTTTCGTTTCCATACTTCTTGTGAACATATCTGTCCTCTCGTCAAACTTCGCACAGCCTTATCCGAATCTGAAAGTCTCTGTGCAACTTGTGTCTTTTTATAACTAGTCTTCCCTTTTCGAGTCAGTTTTGATGGTTTTAAAATTTGAACGATATCGTGAGTACTGACTTTGATATCTTGTGTTTATCACCTCTCCCAACCAACCCATAAGTAGTGTTTTTCAATATGACAGAAGTTGCACAGAGACTTTCAGATTCGGATAAGGCTGTGCGAAGTTTGACGAGAGGACAGATATGGTCACAAGAAGTATGGAAACGAAAATGAGCAAACATTGGGTAAGAATAAGGCAGAATGCAAAAAATAAGTGATTTCAAAGCAACAAAAAGGTAACCATAATAAGACAGTGTTAAAGAACCAGGGTAAACGTTTGTTTTGTGCACACAAATCAGGACTTTTCAGTTTGATGACTTGGACGTGAGTGGTGCCAGAAATATGAGGTTCGGTCTTCAAATGATTTCTATTTATTGCTTAACTAACTTGTAGAGCGAATTCCCTGTGAAATGGAATGTATGATGTCGACAAAGTGCTTACTGATGGTGTTTCCGACAGATCAACCATCAACTCACCGCAGTCATGAAGGATGTTGTCTAGTTTCAGCTGTGCACCCTGCGCTTCTTCAGCTTCATCGATAGCGCTAAAGTGTTGAAAAGTGTAGCTGTTTACTTCTGGACTAATACTTACGTTCACTTAGGTGTTGTGTTGAGCTCTCGATTCTTGAATGGATTGGATTAGAAGTGGTAGATTCTACTGGTGATCAAGCGCAAAGAAATTCTATCATAATAACTTTTCATGGAGTATCGAGCGTGTGCATAAAAGTTCAGATGCCAATACGACAATTTTTGATGACATAAATAAATAATTTCGAGTTAAAATTAATGATAATGCTAATCATTCCATTCTAAACAATTCAGCCTTTAGTATATTGTTTTAAACGAGGTGATGTTAATAATACTGGGATAAGAAAAGTAATAATATGGGACAACTAGTTACTGTTAGATTAGAGTTTTTTCTAGGATGCGAAATGAATGACACTATGTATGGCGATGAAGAAAACAATGAAGTTCTGTCGGTAATTTAATATTCATTTAACTCTAAATGAAACTGTACATGTGACAAAATCTGCTAAGTAACTGCTTTTATGTTGCCTGCTCAGTGTTTGTCTTGATTTGGTGATTGATTGAGCTCAGACTGCAGTTTCATTAACTAGTTAGGTTCTACTTTCTTCTAATAAAAGTGAAACTAAAGGTTGTTAAAGAGCTTTCATCTACTTTTTGCTGCGTTTCGTGAAGGAAAAAGTGTAGTTTCGTTCATTATTTTTTGACATCACTTTTGACCTGTTAAACTAGATGAACAGTATCTGAGAGTGCAGTTTCTAGGCTATCACTTATTTTTGACTATTTTCTGAAAACGTTTACATGGTGCACAGAAGGCATCATAATATTTTACTAGTACAGAAAAGTAATACACGATATATTCTGAAATGGCAATTTTATTTCTTCATACTGATAAAAATAAGTATAGGAAGAAACTTTCATCACAAATTAACATGCATGGAAAAAATAGAGGATGACCATCAAATTTAATGTTTCAGGGAACATGTAGTTCAACACAACTACGATACTTAACATACATTTAGTGTGGGATGAGTGATTGCTGTTCACCTAACTAGCACTCTAGCAATTACTTAACAACATGAATAGTAGCTAGTGAATCCTTATTTTAATCGCATTATTTCATACAACAAGTTGTTCATTCTGAAATGTGTAATATATTGTTAAGGACAACTGCGAGGAACGTAATTACGCAGGAATTTTGAAAATGTGAGCTGATTTTCATCATGCAGTGTGCAACATTTTACTGAACAATTTACTTGATAGACTATTCTAGACATTGTTATTCTTAAAGTATTTTTCAGTCTGAGTAATATTTAAAGCAACTGGTCCCTTTCATAAATTTAAACAGCGTAATGAGAAGAAGAAGATTATCTGAAACAAGTAATGTGATAGTGTTTTACCTTTCAAACAGTCTGGTCACACCCTAACAGTATTGATTTCAGTTTTCATACCAAGAACAAGGTTTTCTTTTTTTCTTTTCTTCCTTCCTATTACTATGTTCCCTATTAACTTCATGGACCTTTTTCGTGAATTTTCACATAAATTGTTCGACAAGTCCATGTGTGATCAGATTGTTTAAAATGTATAGCGTTAATATATCACATGTTTTAGATAATCTTCGGCTTCTCAATAGGCTGAGTAATATTTACTTGAACCGTACTTAAGGAAGGTAGATGAATGTTTTTCTTGCATGGAAGGTAACCATATATGCTTAAACTTTTAAAAATGTGATAGTAGGTTTATGACAGAATATGGGTTAATCATGTGAAAAATAAGCCCCCAGCAAGAATCCGGTGAACCCTTTTGTGAAGGGATTTAAGGGATTTTTTCAGCGCCATAGGATTTCATAAATATTTGAATTTCAGACTAGTTAAAATCCTAGGGAAAGGAAAAACGTCTGACATTAAAAGATTCTTAGAATGTAATGGGAATGAACTTCCTATCCCGTGCGTACGACTTGCCTAGTGAAGAGGGATACGTTAATGTTCATACATAAGTAATTTCACTGTTTATACTAAACTTCAAGTGGTATTAGGAATGTCAACAACAATGACATTGGTCTCTTTACAGAAGAATATTTTCAGAGTCACTCTGAATATGGTCATCATTTCTTTGCTAGATGTGTATACTGACTGGCCAATAAAAAATATCCCAATATGTTTCGTCTGATCCTAAGTACTGACTGAATCCTAACGATTATTTGGTAATGTAGTCCTGAAGCTAGGTAACTCATTATCGCAAAGTTTTAATACTCATGTTAGTTGGCTGGAAAAATGCTTTGCTTCATGCTACCAGATATTTCCTTGTTTATCAAGTATGTTTACAACAATAAAGTATGCGATAAAGGATTTCAGTTTTTGAAAGTTTCCGTGGGAAAATGTTTAGACGCTTAGTGGTTTAGTAATTTTTTAATTGTGGAAACAATCCCATTTGAACATAGGAAAACACATAAGACTATTGCAGTATGAAATCATTCTCTTAGCTATTCATTTGTGAGCAGATAGTAAAAAGGATAGTACATTCCAGAGCAATTTCTGATCAAAGGCTTACATAATGGGGAAATAGACCAAAGAAATATATCACTAAAAAGGTTGCGTCATATGTGGGTTATCGAGAGTGATTGACAATCTACAAAAGCCATGGCAAAGAAAGAGATCGAGCATTCTTTTCTCGAACAAATGAAGATGGTTTGAACTTTTGGATCGATATTACTTCGTTTAATCCCAGATGTCCTAACCTCATTCCTTTAGTGTGGCTTAGTCGCACTAAATTTCAAAAGAGCCTAATGTCCTAAGTTTACTGATTGTTCTGTTATAGAGCTTAGGAAGTTTTCTCCATTCTACCCTTGTCAATCAAGCTGAACATTGTTCGCGAGTGAGTTGCAAAGACTAGAACATGGTACGGTCTATGTCTCCCGCTCCGCAGACATTCTGACAAAAATGTCAACTCATATGATGAAATAAACCCTCAGTCCTTTTGTTGGCAACACTCATGTTCAAAAGTAAAAGTGAAATTGACATTAAAAATCTAAATGACGAACAATTTACACCCTCGTTGCATGATATTTAACATCTAAAAATTTCTCGCATTTGTAAAGTAAGGCACGTTAATTTTCTGTCCAGAATATTTTCGATGAGAGCGTGATTTATTTTACTTCTGAAAAATGGCGTAGTCTCTTGTTGTTATTAACATGCCATAAGACAATTCTGTTGGCATTGCCTTGTTAACAGACTAGCTTCAGGAATTACAAACACTGACTGATGAAAAACAAATACAACAATTTCTACTAACCGCCTTGGTTCTCTATGTTAAAGGAAAATAATAGCACTAGTCACAGTAGAGGAATCATGAGATGCTAATTAGATAGCAGTTTGCTATCCCAAACGTTATTTCATAACATACGTGCACAAGCCAAGCGATCCTAAAAGAAAAAAAGTGGTATGTGTCTCCCGAAACTATCATAATTATAATAACATCACACTCGACAAAATTTGTTCAAAGGAATAAAGGAATCAGAATATATGACTATATTATTCGTACTATCTGAATGTCTAGATGTGCTAGTGGACTCAATATGGAAAATGTTAGTTGTATATACTACTTAATGTAATTTGCTTTCCAAAGTATGATAACAGGTTGCGTAGATGTTTAGTATATTCACATCTGTTTAAGGTCCTGTTTCAGCTACATTAAACTCAATAGAATTTACCTTTCAACTCAATAGTCATAAATCAGCAATAAATTCCATACTCCATATCCCCAAGTCGTTATCTAATTCCACCGATCATCTTACAATGTGAACATTAGGCTAACAGCCCTAATACGATGTAACGACTGGTGACAACATAGGTTTACGAATTCCTAACAATGAGGTACAACAATCTTAATTAAAACCGGATACAGAAAACCTTCATAACGCTAAGAATGCACTTTCATTTTTGTTTAATTTATTCACATTCTAAGCGGCACGACTGGCTTATGTATACTGTTAAGAAATAGGTTTTCATCAATAATACACAGCAAATCTGACAAGCATTAAAGTTTACAACTTGCATGAGATATTTTTTCGACTGTATCTACGGTTTGAGAGAATGAATGCTAACAGTTCATTTCTGATAATGAGTGATATCATTACTTCTGTTTTGAGGAATTTCTGTCTTTATGTATGATTTCTCCACTGAATGATAATAAGTTCATGTAAGCTAAATAAAAACATACTTTATTTACAGCAAATGCGACTGTTTCTTCATAAGGTGTATACTTACATTAAGTAACATAAAAGACCAATGTTGCAATTAACGAATTGCTGATCTAACAGGTGAAATGTGAATTAATACAGAAACATGTATACAAACAAATAGATAAAATAAAAATATGCACACTGTAATCAGTACAAAGCAATTACGCTAAGTAATCTACGTACAAAACAGGCTACAGTTATCACTGAAGTATTTATATCTTCTGAAAATTGCGTAAAGTTTCATCCCATAAAAATTACGTCTACTGTTAGGGATGCCTAATCCCTAAGAAAACTAACTTATTTTCACATTATTATTGTAAAAATTCAACCTTTTTTCGTGCCCCTTTTTGCACCATGCTATGTCAATTGCTTTTACTGCAGTTTAGGATAATAAACGCTGACTGGTCCATTTTATACTTTTGATGTAGTGTTTTTTCTCTAGCCAAGGCCATCTAAAGATATATAAACGACTGAGTTTTCAGTTATGATTATTCGTTTGCAGTAAATAAGTCTTCGATCCCATCCTCTTCTTCCGGTGTCAGCTGAATATCCAGTTGAGAGGTCATTGTTCTATTCTTAATCGTATCATCGCGAAGCATGGTATCGTTATATGTAGCGTGGATCATGACATAACCTATCGATTTTATTTCTTTAGTACCTAATATAATAGAACATGAATTTTTAAATGCAAAAAAGGATAATCATAATTTCATTCATAATCTAATGTTTATTTTGAAACGTATACTACCTTAAAAGTAACAAAGGAATATGATAAGGCCTAATACTCATACGAAATAGCTTTCTGGAATTGACATCACATTTTTACGATAAAATGCATTAGGACTTTTTATTTCGACTAAATGCTTGGTAGAGGCCGGAAGCAATATCTATAGTTGCTTTATCCTCAAAGTTAATATTCACAAAGTCAATGCGAAACAACCGTACGTTACTCTCGATGAAATGTAGGAAAAAGTATTTTTCATGGCAAATTCAGAAAAGTATTTTTATTCTTCAGTTAGGCTGTGAGACATTTGAGTAGCATGTTGTTTACCTGAATCAATTTTTATTCATTAATTTCATTTTATTTGTGAACACTTAATTTTTACAATTTAGTTTTTTCGGAAAAAAAGATTAGGAGTTTATCACTAAAATTAGCATTCTCTCTTCTTAATTCTAAAAGCAATTAGACTGGGCAAACTCAATAACTAAATTAATGACCTCAAATTCTAAACAACTGGCAATTAATATTCTTAGTGTGCACTTATGTTTTCGATGGAATGCGTTTGTGTGATGATGCCTTCTCATATCTGCATATAGTTGTCAAAATGTCTAAACCGAGGTCAGAAAGGATTTTCTTAAAACGGATATGCGTCAAATTTATGAGTACACTTTGTGGAGACAAAATTCAATTATGTTTTCCAAGTCAATTTTTTATTTATGTTATTGAATTTATTTTCGTTTTGTTTCATTTTGGTGAAACACTGTAGCTTATAAAAACGGAATATCTCGTAAACACCAACACAACCGAAGTAAATTTAAAAACTCCAGCTGAACACAGAAAATGGGACTAGTTAAGTGATGTCGTTGTTGAAACTCCATTCAAGGGTCCGTTTACCATGTTGCTGACGCTTCATAAACATTTGATCCCCTATGACGAAAATTAGAATGCAGGTTGCAAATGAAATTTTCCAGAGAAGGCAATGTGGTTGAAAAAGTTGAATAGCTTGTTGGGAAACCTGAATGTAATCTACAAAGATGACTTAAATAGAACTAGGTGACTTCTTACTAATGTATGTATACCCATGTATGTCTTGTTAACGTAAAGTTTCTCGGGCTATGCTAGGTAAATAAGAAAAAGGATAGTTTTAGTGAACGAAGCATGGATCAAAAATCTCTATCCCATCAGTTATGCATAAATGCCTAGCATTGGACACTGCAGTATATTCAAATGCTTGAAAGCCATATCTAACTCTATCTGAAATAGGTTACCCGAATCAAGCTACTGTTCAAAAACAGCACTTCATCGATCGGACAGCAAGACTATACACAAACCACTGTGAAAATACATAGAGTAGTCTCAGAAAGCTCTTGAGACTAATGATAGCAGCACATATGGAAAATTCCTCATTATCCCTTAAGTGATATTGTTTCATTTGGATTAGTAGCATTGCAAACAATATTATGTTTTCAAAGATAATAAACCTGTTTAAAATCTATGTATCCTGATTTTTTGGGTAAAATAGATGAATAAATTGTAAATAAAGTACTATTTTCCCTAATGACTACTTTTTCCTTCACATTCTTGATTCCGACTGATCACTGTATAGCTGAACTACAGTTTAGTGGAACCGGAAAGATGTTGACACTCAGTCAGTGTGATGATGAATTAAAATGATAAACAAAGTAGGTTCATGTTAGAGAAAATAGCGAAAGATTAAAATGAGTTGAGATAAGAAACAACCTGATTAACTGAAGGTGAAAATTTGTTTTTTAACAGAACATAAGTGAAATTTTGCTGACTTTAAGTATAACTGCAATATTACAATTTTACCTTCGAGTGATTTTGATTGAGTAAGCATTTTCTTTAAATTACACAGTAACATTCTACTTGGTGAGGATAAGTAAGAGGAAGGCACCTGATTTTTTCATCAAGATATATTAAACACATATATGTCGAATTGATTAACGTTTTAGCAGTTTTTAACACATAATCGAATACACCATCATCCGAAAAATTGATTTTCCGTTCTTCCTCATTTAATGGAGATTTTTCAAAATTTCACGCAAGACCCTGGTAAAATACAGACAAAGCCTCAGAGAAAATGAAAAAAAATACTCCTGTTAAGCAAGTATGGACCACAAAGCTTCCAGGATAATGCTTACACGTTCCACAGCTTTTTTCTTTGTTTAAATCCTTAAAGATTGTGAAAAGACATAAAAAATATGAAAGTAGGTGCAATTAAAAAACCTTTCCCTCACCAGACCTTCAGATTCCAAAAGAATTGGGGTGATGAACTGTTATTCTGCATTACTGTAAGAATTTGCAACCTTTTTTTGGAATAATTCACGTTTTATTAAGGTGGAGTGCAATTATCCTGAGATACAATTGAATAGTAACTAATCATATAACATTTTGGTTAAAAGAAACTGATAAATACTGAATAGCCATCATTGTGAAAATAATTGTCGGATCGGTATATTTTCATTATGGATTGCACTAGCTTTTTATTGAAGGATACGACCAGTACTAAAATAACTATTAAAGGAAAGTTTTATGGTGATTATTCATCTTCCATGACTTCCTGTTATAAAGGAAGCCTGTAATCTTTCATGCATTCAGTAGTGAAACAAGAATTAATTGTTTTAATCAGATAAGGAACTTCCGTTTCCTTGTTTCAATGAGATCCACATATGAACTTAGTCAAATGAAGCTAGAATGGTATTCTGTATAGCTGAAGCAATTCAATATAAGTTCATGCAAAATAATTTTGCACAGCAAATATATTTTGCTGTGCGCTATTAAAAATTGGTCTACTAGGAAAATTTAACAGCTTTTACAAAAGTTATTCTCAGGTTTTATTATGATTGCCCATACTTCGTTATCGTTTAATCCACATCCACTTAGTTTATCCGTGTGCAGAAGTCAATTGTATCAAAGTCCAAAGTTTCCTTCCATTTTCAAGATTTTGGGCTTCATAGTTTATAACAAGTTTCGAACCAGATCAGTTTAGCTTAAGGCAAGAAATATACTTTCGAGTACAGGGCGATGATTACTCACATGGGAGGAAGTTATAGTTGACAAATATAAATTTATTATAATTTTTTCCAATCAGTTTTGAAATAACGTTTGTAGAGCTAAAAGCAAAGGTGTCTGAAATGACTTTAAAATAAAACTGATAACTAACAATGTAAAGGATACAGACGTAATGAGGTTTAATAAACGTATTCTAATCACCTAACTTCAGTGTCCACTTAGTAATTACCAATTGTAAACAGTTTAATTTAATCTTAGATGAAAAGTTAATGTCAAAGCTTTGATGTTAGTTTCATAGTTCACATAGACTAAATGCCTAAACAGATACCTAAGTGAAAAAAAATTTCTCTCCGTCAATTACTATTCTGTAGCGTATAGTAGATCAAATCCACTTTTACCTACGTCAATGTAAATAAGGCTAAGTAACGAAAATTTAATAAGCATGAAGCACACTTGCACATTTAGATATAGTCACCTATATAACCCACTTCACTTGGACAAATAGCTTTTAAATGTACAAAAACCACTCTAAATACTAACTTTCAGTTTGTGTGTAACATTTTTGCTTTTCCAGTTGTCCTAAGATAGTCCAATTCTTAGCAAATCAAGAATTTCAAGGTTGACAAAGATAAGTGTAACCTAGTTGAAATGTAAGTAATCGGAATACTTTCAACAGGGCAGCATGCACTGGGTCATGTTGCGTGATATATAACTAAATGATTGAATTTATTTTCTTAAAAGTCAACCCACATTTTGATAGCATACAGAGCTATTTATGAAATGCTACATACTGGAGGATTTTCCTTCGCCCACCGTAAAACCTCACCGGGAAATATATTTCAATTTTTTTCGGTGTTGTTTACAATCTTCATAAGAACGTCAATATTTTCAGAAAATGACAAAAGCGTACAAATCTGAAAAAAAACTTTCCCTTGTTTATCCTGGTTTTCTAACAAGTGAGGTGTCTTGCTCAGCTGAAAATAATACTTTCTTTGTGAAAATGTTTAAAAATTCACTAATGATTATGAAAACATAAAAATGAGAACTGACTTATTCAGGTAAGATAAAAGAGTGAAAAAGCTAGAGAGATTCATTTGGTTTTAATGAATCACTAAACAAAATAGAGGCCTTTTTTGCTAGGCAAGTGATAAGCCTTTGTTTAGTATCAAAAGTCATTTTCTTCAATATTTAAAGTCTTTTGTTAAAGTTCATGATTTTAATTTTAATTGTGATATGAAAGTGTTCACTGATATTTAATATCTTCTAGATAAAACAAAAGTGAGTTGTAACACGGAATCACCAACCAGTTCATGAATTTCTTCAGTTATTAAAACAGGAACGTGCCGCTGAAAACGTAGCTCTTTGAAGTCTTAGCTTACAGAGTGAATACATGATAACACTGAGCAGACAGAAACGTTTTACGAAGTTGACATAAGAGTAAATAAAATACAAAGTGGTTGGCAGTGGGAAGTCAATAACGATATAAATATTTTATGCCTAATAATTCGATCCAAAGTAAAGTAAAACAGACAAGTGAAAAGTACTTAATCACTCATAAAAACGGTCTTGCTCCCCTAATTACGCTGAGCAGATGCAAAATATTATAAATATTTAGTGAAATGGGACAAAGTTTGCACTGATACACTTGAACAGTAGCACTTCATTTACTTAGGAGCTTGAAAAGCAGGAAAATAGTCAAATAAAGAAAATGATATTAATAGTTCTGTATCACATTATAGGTTTGGTTTTTTACCGCTGATAAAAACTGTACACACGCATGCGTCCCTCAGTGATCAGAATAAACAGGAAACCATCATTATTTGTGGCATTCTTCGTCAATTCATCCAGTCATTTATTCAAGGCGGGAATCTTCCACTACCTAAGTAAGTTCCAGTGGTCAAATAGTTTGACCACTTCTATGCTTCCATTGAATGTAACTGAATTATATATAATATAGCGTAAACAAGCAAACAGAAAATGTTATTATAAATATTGCATGAAATATATTTCAAGAAAAATCAACAAACGTTTTGTAGACATTCGCCTACTTCAGACAGTGGCATCGAAAAAACGGTTAGCGGAATATCTGCATTAAAATTCCAAATAACAAAAGTTATATAGTTACCAAACAAAAGTAAAAACAACAGTAACCGGAAGACAAGAAAAAATGATTAAGCATACATTAGTATAGTCAGACAAGAGTATATAACTCTGCAAAAACAAAATGTCGACAATTTCACAGTGTTGTTAAAAAAATTTGATACAAGCACATGAAAAGAAAAAAGCACTGAAAATTGATGAAAATTTCAAGAATTGGATAAAAGTGCAGGGTTGTAAAAAATTTTAGAATGGAGAAAAATCAACAGACGAGATGATATTCTTTGAAAACAACAAAAAGATATACCATATCAATACATAGATCCGTCGTCAAGGTGAATAGGAAACAAACATATAGCGATGAAAATATAATCCAATGGAAGGCGATAGAAAGAAATAAACGGGCGCAATCAAAATAATACGATTGTTAAAAAGTATCCCATTAGTAAAAAATTCATTCACCAAAGTAAAAATATGTGAATTAAAACCACTTGGCCAAGTGGATATTCACAATAAATGTCGCTTTGTTACTTTCAAAACAAGAAGGAAAAATTTCGCATCCTTAAAACTCGTAAAATGGTGAAATGCACAGCTGACAAAATCACTAATAAGATGATAATCCAATTAGCATCATAATTTTAAAAAATCCACTGAATACGAACAAGGTTCGCGTACACTTTCGAATATTTACTATGGGTATCACTACTATCCTATACGAAACTAAGTTAGTAGAAGAAGTGGAGTGGTGAGAACAGAGTATTCTTGTCCCATCCCAATATGTTAATGATTCAGAAGAACTGTACATGCTATACTATTTCACTTTTTGTGAAGTTAGTTCTTCAGTAACATCAGTTGATTACACCGAGAAGCGAATATAGCAAAATGGCCGCTGCGTATTTCATACGTTATCAGCTCAGAAATACTACATTTCCTTCTCCTACAGTTCCTTGCAGTGGGGAAGTCCTGTAGATACATCAACAGATTGGAACACCTTTAACCTAAATCAAAGCAGAACGCAAAAGAGCACTTAGACAAGGCTTCCAGAGGGCATATTTTATCACCAAATAATTGTCAGATGACTGTTAAAGGGAAGAATGATTAGCTAATTGAAGAATCATCTCATAATATTCCATGACAAAGCATCTCTGGCTACGTAGCACAGACAAAACTCTATCGAAACCGAATACAGAAATCGTCAAAAAAGACTGACTAGATAAACGACTGGGGAGATGTCGAAGTTTATATTGCCATCATCCACTGGCATTCATTAACTTCAGGTTTTCATCATGTCTAAACTCTCCAGCGTTTAAAGCTTCCCATTTCATTTGCATATCTTCATAAGACACCGTTATGTTTTGCAGTACAGTGTTAGTCGCGTAATTAACATATCAAGTTCGATCACCACGGTTCCACACTAACAAACCCAATTGTCGAAGAACATGTTACATAAAATGTAAATGAAGGACAATCCTTCAAACATATATGAAAAAAATAAGTAGATGTTTATACATATGTATACACATGTAAAAGCAGAAATATATGTGAATATACACACGCATATACATGAACGGACAAGCCTACACTTTGAAAGTGAAGAACAGTCGCATTTGCAACCGCTCGTAAAAGATTCGATTCTCACCTCCATTCTAAGAATAAGAGAGATGCTTATCCAAGCAGTCTCTGCTTCTATCTAGTCATGGGCGAAATATCACTGGAATTTCATTCACACCCTGAAAAGGAGAAACCAGGCTGCCATTTTCTTCCCTCATATACCACACAAAAACGCTGAAGCTGCACCGTTTCAACAGTCAAATACTACCGAGAATTTAAATATGTCACACATCGAGTCACTAGCGTTAGCATCATCAGGATGTCTATGGTAAACAAAACAATATGCACCAATAACAAATGCATATTGCAAGGTGAAATCACTAAGAAATTTGCTTATAAATATCCCATATTACGATTGTAAAACTACTATGCTTACAACTTTAGTTGTTCGTGTCCCTGTGTATAATGTAGATAGGCTTTATACAGTTGGCTGTATAAACGTTCTGCAGCAGGTTGATATGCGAATGCATATACATCGTTTGATTGTGAGAAACATCGCATATATATTTTTTTCAGTCCACTAGTGATAGTGAAAAATGAATGACGGTTTAATGATGGAATAAAATATTCCCGTACACTTAGTATGCACAAGTATCTCCCAATGGAAGAATAAAACGGCAATTGAAAATAAATAATTTACATTTACATAAGCGTTAATGGTGTAATAAGAGCAAAACAGCAATGAATTTATCAGGTGAACAGAGTAACTGTGATATTTAGCATAAAAGTTATTCACTGAGAACTCGGTATGATAGATTTTACTCTCATCCATATAGGCACAGCCACTCGTTCGACTGGTAATTGTCATTATTTTAGAACCAAATTGTTGGACACAAACACATGTCTTCGTTGCCCGTTTCACACAAATTTATGGTTGTGTCTGTAAATATGTTGTACTAGATACTGCAGCAGGCTGTCTAGGTACTGAAAGAAAATGACTGAAAGGTAAACCTAATTCACTTGATTTCTCTCCTTTCGAACTACTTCAGGAAAATATTTTTCATCTAATGCTTGACTTACGTTCTTACCACTTTCCCTTTTCTCAGTGACGTATGTGAGCTAAATTGCTCATTTTAAAATATAACTGAATCAAGCACTTCTGGTGCAACTTGCAGTATGCATTTTTTTAAGCAAAAGATATGCTTCAGAGTTGAAAGCATACTGCGTAAACTCATAAATCCATTAGTTTTTCTCACCAAAAAGTGCATACATTTGACTTTGAAACAATGTTATTCCGTCCTACTTTAAACTAATTTAACTAACATAATACACGGTGAAAAAGAGGTATACATAAATTTCAGCTTGTTAAGTTATGATGGAAGTATGAACTTGAAAAATTTTTCTCAAGCTTTACTTTGTTGCTCATTCATTTATCTTATTCAGTCTACAAGCAAAGTTAAACTTCAAAAGTCTTTATTTTGGTACTCAACTTCAAACCAAGAGTTAAAATTTGATTTAGAGATCTACATGCAAAGAATTTAATTATATTTGAGGGTTTATTATTCGGAGACCCATTTTCTGCTGGAGAAACAGGATGTGCATGGAAAATATTATCGGTGGTGAGCTGAAGAATTTGCAAACCATTCTGTTGGAAAATGGACAGCCATTGAAATTCATCTAAAAGGATTCGAGACGCGAGGTCATCATGGGACATAAGCACTCTTCTAAAAACAAGACTCCGCGGATGAATCTGTAAGTGAAAGATGTCAGTACTGCAAGTTTACTCAAAAAGCTATTACCAAGGTCAATTAAAAGAACATACTTTACCGGCGATCAGCGAAAAGTAATCTCATATATTCAGTCCTCTTGACAAATTTGAACAATGCAAGAACAAAGATATTTGCAGAATAAAATGAGCTCATTTTTCACTAATATATGCGTAAAACTTGGGCACTGTGGTAGAATTTAATTCCATATTAGATTTGATTATTTGATATATAACACAGTAACCATGAGCATAAATTATTGCTTATAATCATATTACACTGATATGATTATGTGCAATAATTTATTCTCGAAACGTCATCAAGTAAATAATACTAAATCACCGTGTGTTATAAATCAAATAAACAAATCTAATGTGAGGTCATTTTATTTCATGGCCTTTTATCAACTGTGAACAGCCTAAAATTGAATTGAGTCATTAGTAGTAATAATAACGTATACTTTAAACACGCGGGAATAAATGGAGATTTGAAATCTAGGACTAGCAATAAGGTAGTAAGTCACGGAAACACAAAATTAATAGTTACATATCTTAATCGGATTCTATGGCTATTTGTATCTGATGAGATGGAAAATTCTGGATCTGTGAAGTGGGGGGACAACAAACGAAAATCAGTGTAAAAGAAGGGACTGTTTAAAGGCTAATAGGTTAAGCGATTACACGAAAAACTTGAAAATCGTAAAGTGACCAATATATTCAGTTAGTAATTATTGATGACATGATGCAATCAAAGGAAAAGGGAAGACTGTATACACATATATGCATACGTTTACCGAGGTAAAGAAAGTTTAATTACAGTCCCCTTCTGAGTACATAGGTCAGGTTGGGAATGTTTGATAACGACAGCTAACTCAAACCATAATAAACATGGCGTTCTTTGTTTGTTGATTATCCTGAAGGATTGAGAAACATCTATTTGATGTCATGCTTTATCAGATGTCTGGCGATTGCAGTTTTAATGACCTTGCTACCATTCAGACACAGAATTCTTGGAATATGCTCATAAAATCGAGTAGACGCTCTTCTTTTAGTTCGTCCTATGTACCTGCTTCCATAAGGACAGGTGAATTGATAACCGCACCTGGAGGTGATGTGAGATGGGTATTCGTCTACTTTCGATTGCGCTATTTGGCATGATGTATTGTAAACTGAGATCAGTCTGGCAGCGGGAAAAATCCTTCTTAGTGCAGCTTTGATTATTTTGTCTATTCTTTTAGATGTCTCATCACCTTTGAATGCCAGTCGAAGGAAAACAGGCCTCTTCTCAACAGTTGGATACTTTGGTCTCTCAGTAAAATCTTTTCTACGTTTCCTGAAGAATTTCTTCGGGTATCCATTCTTCATAAAAGCCTTTTCAGTTATCTCGAATTCTTCTTCTTGTTTATTTTCAGAGCACAGCCTTTTTATTCTAGTGAATAGCGTCCTGATTAAGCCATGTTTACAGCTGACAGGAAAAAAGCCATTGTGGTGAAGGTAGTGACCGATCCACGTGTCTTTTCTTTGGATAGTTTTCTTAACTGTACTATCACATCTCCGTATTGTATTTAGGTCCGAAAAATTAAATCTGTCCTCGTTTTCATATCCCATTGTAAAATTAATATTTGGGTGAGCCTGATTAAAGGTGTCGCACAACCTTGGCGCATGATTCATATTATCACAAACGATGAAGGTATCATTGACATACCTGCAGTAATGCGTCACTTCATCGACAGCAGCATTCGGATTTGTTCCTTCAAGATGAATATATGAATATATCAGCTAGGATAGGTCCTAGAGGTGAACCCATGGCCACTCCATCAGTTTGCCAGTACAGTTGATTATTAAACTGGAACTGAACACCTTTTGTACAGAAGAGCGGTAATTGTTTAAGTTCTGTTTTCGGCTCATTTTATTCTGCAAATGTCTTCGTTCTTGCATTGCTCAAATTTGTCAAGGGAACTAAACTTATGACATTCATTCGTCATTACGCGAAGCAGAAGCAAGTGGATTTGGTCGCATCACTTTTTCAGATAAAAAATTGCTTCTTTTCCTGCTCTTTCAGTATTTATCATCTGTCTTATTTTTCAACTTAGAATCGGGTATATTTAAAGATAGAACCGACAAAGCCGATACACAGTTACGTTGACTATGATAGCATTTGAGGCTAACTGGTATTTTTACTTCAAAATATCAGTTTTCTCAAAGTTCTTATAGGTGGAATGACTAGTCGATTCTGCACATTCAAGACATTGTTTGAATTACTTCCCATCCAAGTTAATGTCAAGCGACAACGGCCGAAATCAGATGAGATCACCAAGAAACAAGTACACATGGACGAAATGACTAAACGGTATTGAGAGATAATAAAATAACATCCTTCTGAATTTTTTACCGATGTTGTCTAGAATGACAATGAAAAACTTTTGCTCAGAGAACACAACACCATGAAAATCTCAGTAAAGAACACAACTCAATATTTATATCTGTTGTTTATTATTGTCGTACTTCAACAGCAGTGTGGTATTGGTTTATGAATAGGTCTAAGTACACTTCTGTAACACTCATCACTTATCCAGCCGACATACAAATTCTCGTGAATATTATCTTCGCACTATTAGGAATCTTAACGAGGAAATTGTGTTTTACCATACAGCCTATATTAAACTCCCATATTATATAGACACCCTGTCCAAAATCTTAGCACAGACAATATTTTGTCGTATTTCGATTAAATGTATGATGTTTCATTTTTTTTCTCAGGTTGAAATATTCGAGAGCACGTTTTTTGCTTTGAATTAAAAGAAGGACCATATGACAAAATTAGGAGGTCAGTGGATATTATTGTGAATAAGGTCATGAAATTGACAAGGGATCTGATACGCCGGATGAAGCCATTTCTAGGTGAGTCAGAGTGGTTTAATTTAATGAAGAAAACTAATAATCCCAGTAGAATGTATGGTACTATTAAGATTCATAAGCCAGGCTATCTCTTCAGGCCTATAGTAGATTTTGGAAACACTCCGACTTACGAGTTGTCTAAATATTTAGCAATTGTGTTAGGCCCAATAAGAAATCAATCAAAGTCTCGACTTAACAACTCTTATGATTTAAAGCATAGATTAGACGATTGGTTAGTTTTGACATAACTAGCCTTTACACAAATATACCGATCGACATGGCTCTAGAGGCAGTTAGAAATAGGCTTAAAGATAACAAAGAATTTACGCATCGAACTAGGGTTTCGATCGAGGAAATCATACTAGGAGTACGGTTGTGCCTAACATCTACTATTTTGAAGTTTCAAAATAAAATATATAAAGAAACTGAAGGTGTTGTCATGAGATCACCAATATCCCTTGTCGTCGCGGACATATTTATGGATAGTTAGGGACAGATGACTATTCAAACATTCAGTCCTACTCCAAAGATATTGTTCCAGTATGTAGATGGAACGTTTACATTACTGAAATCGGAACACATCAATAGGTTCTTGACACAAATAAATTCAGTAGTGAGTGCAATCCAATTTTTCTGTGACTTAGAAAGTGAAGAAGGTGAGCTAGCAGTGTTGGATTGCAAGACCAAATCAAATCCTCTCACCCCATTTCAGTTAAAGTAGGCTTAGTTATTTGACTATGTAACAGGGCAAAAAAGCTTACTAGTCGACCAGAAAATCTACGACAAGAAATTAGACACATCAAGAATACCCTACGACTCAACAATTGCCCACCAAAATTTACAAATAAATTCATAGGAAATCGAAAGAAAAATATTAGCAGTGGCAGTAGTAGTAGTAATACAGGTGTTATTAATAATGATTCCACTGCTAATGTTCATAATCGTGACAGGGTTAGGAAAGGATTCAAAGCCTCTACTGTGTTATCATACAAGGAAGGCACCTCAGAAGCATTACGAAGAATTCCCGATAAGGCTGACTGGGATTAAAGTGGCATTCAAACCAACAAACTCACTTAGAAACAAGCCTTGTGGATTAAAAGATCCTATCGATGCAATTAAGCAAAATAATCTGGTTTATCAGATCCCTCGCAATGATTGCGATGTCAAATACATAGGCCAAAGTAGTCCACCAGGGTCGATTAGAATAACAGAGCACAAAAACTTAGCTAGATCAAGATTAGTAGATCCTAATAAGGTAAGCAATCTAGAGAAAAGCTTGGTTATAGCTCTGCACGCAATTATATACAATCACACAGTAGGGTGGGGTAGAGCGACAGTGTTGAAAACTAACTTAGTTGGGTGGATGGAGGGAGAGACTGATAACCGACTGAATCTTTGTTTATCAAATCAACACCAAACCTATGCAATCGAAATGATTCTGCACCTGTTCCAGATATATGGAAAATTCTACTACCCTTGTCATCACAGAGAAGGAGAGAAAATTAGGAATAAATAAAGTCTGTCTTGAAGTTGTGGAGTTACCTGATATGAATATGGACAATAAATTGTGTTCGAAACGTTATTCATTGAATGCTATTATTTCACTGTGTGATATTTCTAATAAACAGACTAAAAGGAAACTACGAGTAAATTTGATATTTTGAAAAGTTTTCAGCAAGGGATGTGTTTCGGTATTGGTATTTCCCAATGACAGGAAAACAAAGTAAGATTATTTATATAACTGATGACTACTTAGTGATAATAACTTTATCAAATTTATTGCAACTAGGAATTAACAATATCCAAATACATGCTGTTGTGGATTTCCAAATCAGACGGGAAGTGAGTTCTTGGTTGGCCACCACCAATAAATCAAAACATTACATTTTTAATCTCGTAAGGGATAACTTGCTTTGACTATTTCCACGTGTGTGGTTATGCATAGTCAAGTTGTTGAAGATGATCAACGTCTGTTTTGTGTTAGTTCTGACCGGTCTCTGAATTACAGATTAGGGGTTGACATGAACGTATTTGCCCATGGTTATTATCGCGTCTATGTTGCTGATATCAGTTCATCGGGGTGGGTCGAAACTAGGTTCTGATACGTTTAACTGCCTCATTACTCTAAGATTATTTTGGTAGCACTCTGTGTGAAAAGATTACTCTATAACACCTCTATTGTAATTTTTGACACCTGTCTGAATAGCTTATGCACTGTGAGGGTCAATCTAATGACATGAAATTACAAGTCTGGCTAACCAAAAGGCAATGGGCAGTTGTTTCGTCCCAGTGTAGGACTCCTCAGCAGTATGCCCCCACAACACCACCTGGAATAAAAACGATGGCACTCAGATTTCTTGGTGAGCATATTACTATTTACTCCCTCCGATGGAACCCAATGATCATGATTATTTCATTTCTGTCAGTTCACGATATAGCGCGATCTCATCCTAGTGCTGTCAGTTAGAATTTGTTCTCGCACTCAACTTGGCTAACTCCACAAGTCACGATTTCTCATTCTAACTTTGGATCCCATCCCAAAAAGTGTGACTAATGAGCACTGAACTGTATTTCAGTTTGCAGGTTTGATGTTATTGGGTCACTTAGTCACGGACTGACATCCGTTGAAGAAAACGCAAACCCACAAACAGAGTAACCGTCCAGTGCTCATAAGTGACACTCCCAAGATGGGTTTCCTGTACATTTTGTGGGAGCTCGTCACCTTTGGGCAAATTAAATCAGACATGAGAACGCATTCTTAGAAATGGCGTCGGATGATCGCCATACTATATTGAAAATTACCAGAAATAGGAAACTGAATGCCACCGAAATCTGCCGCAATGTTCGCTGAGAAAACTGAGTGTCCCAGTTCAGACCCCTGATGAGATCACAAGTGTGGGCTGATTACGAGTCCCATTCTAGGACAAACTATTTTCCTGGTGCGCTCAGATGTCCAATTATTCTACAACAGATATCCGTTCATAATCTATACTACTTTGAAGTAAATCATTCTTCACAAACCTTCAAACCAAGATAGAAGTTCATTTGTCGCCAACTTAAAAACTCCGAGCTTTTAGTATAATAAAATAATTTAAGTGATATGAAGATCTAAAGTGTACTTTAAATATATGGTGACTAACCAGGGGTCGAATTTTACAGTTATTTTCTGCAGTCACACTTGTAATTCGTCGGAAATAAAAATCAAATCATTCAGAGATTGTTCAGCAGACGTATAGTGTAGTTTACAGAAATGTTGATAATTGGAAACCTAAATGACTACTTTCTGCCTCTGTTTATTACACATCCATGTTTCATATCCGTTCGGGTGTTATTACTTTTCGCTTGCACTGTTCTGTATTTGTATGAGCCGTTTAGTCAATGACATATCAAGTTTTTGACCTGTGTAGAGTCTAAGTAGCTGTAGATGGGTATCTTTTTACGAAATTCCCAGGTTTTTCAACAATTTAGAAAGACTTAGGGATACGATCCTCAGGTAATTGATTTTTCTTCACTTTTTTACATAAATGCGTTTTAGAGGCTGATGAGAAGCTTTATTCATACAAGTTAGGCCAAAGTAAGGCCTGTACAGAAGAAGTAAGGTAGAACGATGTTCACTGCACATTATGAGAGACAAATAAACAACATAATTTTTCAATTACCTAAAAGCTACAAAATACAGACTGGATTGTGGCCTTGGTTTCCAAAATTCCAAGATTGTCTGTCCACATCCAACAGTCATTCAGACTACGGTGAATGAAGTTGACGGTAATTTCTTTCACTGAGAAACACTTTTATCATCCTTTGAAAGGTTTTGAGTGGTGACAGAAGGAAGTTGGTAAAACTAAACTACAATGCTCTTCTGACTGAAAATACTGATTGTTCAAAATATTGCAGCAACAGTTAAAGAATATATTGGGTGAATTGCTGCAATTAACAAGAACTTCGCACTACTTGGCCAGTAAAGGCGAAACAGTTGCCGCGGATTCATTAATTTTTGTACTGACTTAAGTAATGAGCTTATTAAATTAAAAATCAGACTTTGTGAATTTTAAGAGGTCTTTATATTGGTAAGGTGTAAAACAGTGTGATTTCATCACTCTGGTATAGTATAATTTTTATGACCAATTATTTTCTATGTCGATCACATAGTAAGGAGACTCAACTATTGAGAATTGTTTGATGTATTCACACGATTCATTTGAAACTTCCTGACTATATACTTCCTTGTCTTTGATATTCATGGCAGAAATAGTAGCGAACCTCAGGAGGGGAAGATTAATTAATTTCTAATGAGCTGGGTGAATTGGAAGTTAGAATAACGAGAAAAATCAGTAGAACAAAAGCAGTAGCATAAAAGCAATGGAATGATCTATTTATAAGAAATCCCTATGAACTGAATAATCTTCGACGTATCCCGAATTTTTCCGGCATACTATAAACATGACCTATTTGGTTGCCAATCCAACGGGATTCAACCAACTGCAAGGAAGATATATGGATGGAAGCCATAAGTGTGTTGAGAGGAACGATACCAAGTATTAACTAACCACGAAAACATGTCAACCATTAAAAACTCTTAAAGAAATTAAACGTACGATGCAACCAGTTAAAAGAAATAATGTAGCCCAGTTTTATTGAAGGATGACTATCATGGCTGAATACATGGTCAGACACACATCGCTACTACTAAAAAGCGTACAATGCAGGATAATGGACAGAAATGAACCAAAATTTATTTCAAATTCCTTGGGACTGGAGAATAGTGTAACATCCCGCTTTATCTCGAAATTTAGATGCACTTTTCATTACATAAATGAGATGTCTGAGGTCTTTACAGGTTAAGATGTTGATACACATCTTCAAGTGATTTATAAAAATAAACTCAATTACCTGAAACCCCATGTTATTGCATCAAGAACCCAAGCTTCTCCACTGTAACGCAGTGAATTGAGGTGAGCTGTGTAGAGAATGTTAGTAAATCATTTAAAGTTCTTTGCAGAACGCTTTGGGAACGTATTGTTGAACGTTTTCGGGTCTCTACATGTAGGACGTTAAAACGAATTTTTGTACGTTCACAAATCATTGTATTCTCGCGTTTACTTTCCTGCGTTTGAACGTGATAGTTTCAATCTTACATTAAAATTCTCACAAAACTACGATTATTGATTATAATTAGTATTACTACCTCACCCTTGTTTTTCCTGTTTTTTTAATTATCACCTCGGTTGACTGCACATTTTCCTAGTGCTCACTACGATTAGTCAAGCTATCTCTAAATCTAGATTCAACTCAACATTTTCAATGACCTGATATTGACCAATCAGCCAATAATAAACTAATTTGTTTGGTTGTTCTTACTATAAGTAAGACTGTACAGCTATCGAAAATGATTCATTGGTTTGAAACTTCTCTTCAATGGAAAAATTTTCCTTTTTGAATACCTCTATGAAAATTTTCCTCTTTAGAATTTGTTTTCATATAATTTTTCAAAGCCATTATTTCGAAACCAGCATTACGCAAGTATTTTTTCACATTGATTTGTTAAACACCATCTAATAGGTCATTTGGATTTCTTCAAAAACTTCTGGTCATTTTGCAACATGTAAAGTTTTTTTGAGATGTTGTTTTCGAAAGTTCATCCTTACATAGGTTTGCATACCATAGTTTGCACTGTCTATCTTCAGGCTGTATCAACCACGAATGTTCGACTCTCCCGTTTTTTCAAAATAGCAGTAAGTGCTAACCATTGTTGTTTGAATACCGACAGAAAATATGTTTAATAGGGTTTGTTAACTAAAACTTTTAAAAACTGTATACATTTATCATTAAAGACTAACTACTAAAGTATTAGAGAACCGAAGCAAAATTAAAATTATGTGCAGAAGAAAAATTAAAGTTTGTTTTTTAGGCATCCTCATCTGTCAGTTATATATAACTGTTTGATTTTTAGCGTAATGCTTATACTACATCAACTGTGCTGATAGCAATTTGTCATTTCAAATAGTTCCCCATAGATTATGCAAGTGGAAATACATCACCGATAGGAGGTAGCATGAACAAACGACTATTTTCCGCAAATTTCGATTTTGATGACAACCAGATGTCTAGAATAGGCTTTTCACGAACGTCAAATCTCGCCTGTGGTAGTAAAAAAACAGTTATGGAGACTATAACTTGACTCAGAAATACATTTCTAGCATTTCACTCTCTAGAATTCAGTTTTTCTACTCTTGATAACCTAAACTTTTGTTAAGTGTAAGAAAGAAATCGAATACTGAAAAGCTGAAGAGTTATGGGCAGAAATATGACTAGAAAACTTTTTTCATCTATGCTCCTTTTTATTCAGTTATTAAAATAGAAAGTTTCCTCAGAAACGCTGCAAGAACTCCGTGACGGTAAAGGAGCTGAATGGATTCCTTCTTTTTTCCGCCAAGCTTGCCATAGCACAACTAAGATCCAGTTTTCAAGAGACTGCTTAGATCGACAAGAATATTCCAAACTATATTGAAAACCACTTAAACCCCACCACATTCAGCCAAAGTCAAAGACTCTGAAGCGTCATACATTTACCCATTTAGATCAAATTAAACCACGCCTTACTGAACTGGAACGAAATATTCACCTCAGAATATATGCTGTCCATGATTTGCAACCAAGTTTATGCCAACCTTTCAATCAGTATGTCATGGAAGTTTCAGAGAAACAATGTAATATGACTAAGTTGGAATTATTAAACAGTTTGAAAGCAACCACATCTACTGCTCCAAGTAAACCAGAGAAATATGTTTTCAATTCATCGCATATTAAATTGTCGACAATTCAACTAGAAGCATTATCCCTCGGTCCTAAATTTTGTATCGAGTTTCCAAGCATCAGCAAACTACGTACTCCAAGTGCAATTTGAAAACCTCAATAATCAGACTTATGGCTTGATACCTGCATCCGATGAGCAACTGGAACACTTCAAGTCAACAGTCGTCGACAGTTGACACAAGTTTATCAGCACAAAGCCAAACAGTCCATCTATACTAACTAAAAAACACTGGGGGGGAAGTCGGAGAATTGAAAGACAACAAGGAGATTATAATGCTGCGTCCTGATAAAGGAACCGGTGTTGTCTTGATGAATTGCCAGGAATACATTTACAAAATGTTATCCATCCTCTCTAATGAAACAAAGTTTATCAAACTTATTGGCGAGAAGAATAACATGGAACAAACTGAAAAATAACCAACCGACACTCTCTAAAAATTTATGACCGGTTCTTTCACAAATTTTGAACTATTTTAATCCCTACGACCATCTAGGTCAAGTATCCCCCAACTGTACAGACTGCCAAAAGTGCAGAAAGAGGGCACACCTTTACGACCTATTCTCGACATGACAGGATCATCGTATTATCGTATTGCCCAGCGGTTAGTAGCAATCCTTAAGCCTATAAGAAGGCAAGTCTCCCTTCATAAAATACGTGACTTCTTTCAATTTGTCAATTTTATAAACAGTGTAAACTGTTCCGATAAAATCATATTCCCTTTAGATATCGTGTCATTATTTACAAGTGTCCCTCTGACTGAGACAATATGTTGCATATGTGACGATATTGATTCTAGTGGATTGAATATTGGGATACCCACACATTATCTAAAGGAGCTGCTGTTGACATGCACTGTGAATGTTCAATTTTCCTTCAATAATGAAACATACAGACAAAAAGATGGCTTAGCTATGGGTTCACCAGTGGGAGTCTTGCTTGCAAATTTCTTCATTTCAAAGGTAAAGAAAACACACCTAAGCGGAATAAACAACCAGTTCGACTTTTATAAGCGATAGGCAAATGATACCTTGATCATCTCCAATAGTATGGATAATCTAGAAGACATCCTATCTCAATTTAATAACTGCCACCCTTCAGTCAGATTCACATTGAAGAAGGAACTTAATTCTAGGATATCCTTCTTAGATGTGCAGTCAAATGACAAGACAATGGATTACTCAAAGGATCTACCACTAGAAAATCCACATGGAATGGACAACTCACGATTTTTCATGGTTGGGTGGCTGTATGCACCAAAAGAAGTCTAATTCGCTCCTTATGTCATAGGATCCGCACTATCTGCAGTCCGGACGTTTTGGAAGATGAACTATTTTTTTCAAAAATATTCTGATTGAAAATCAGTATCTTGAACGTTTCATCGCTAAAGCAATGCAATTGAAAGTAAATGATGATTACGCCATCATGGCTCTTAAGAGGCTTCTTTTCACAAGCTTATAGTTCAACGGAGACACATCAGTAAACATATCAAGAAGTCGTCTGACATTCCCATTCAGAATGACGTTCTATGCTGCCAAACTCAGACTAACTCTCTCAAAGTACCCAATGCTTCGATTATGTGCAAAGGATAAGCTAGCTCATTTGGCCAACTCGATGTGTGTTTATCAATTCACCGGCTCCTGTGGAGTAAGATACATCGGCCGTACTTAGCGTTCGCTTTCCAAGAGCATTTCTGAACACACGACAGCCCGGTTCTACAGTGGGGAAAAGAGAACGGTTCACAGCTCTATTCTAGAACATCTGACCCATTATGACCACCTAGTAAGTGCAAAAAACAGCTTTAGGGTCATTTATAGAGTTCACACAAATCTCACGAAAGGTGTACGCCAAAAACTCGTTCAAACTGCGGACGCCATAGTAATTATTATTTTGAAGCCTGAACTCTGCATTCATAAGAAATTCGTCCAGTCACTCGAGTTGCAATGAATATAACATATAAGAACATTTCTACCTCCAAAAATGTCTTTATTCAGGTCCTCTCACACATTACATTCTTCCACTCCTATAATTCTAATTTCTGTTTGCATTCATCATGTTACGTCATTTAACTTAGTAACCAAATATTAGTCCGACCTTGGTAAGTCTTCTTCTCATTACTACTCCAAAGATTACGTAATTTCTCTTGTAACCTGATTTTTAATCATATCTGAACTCCGTTCCAAAATATTTCACGAAAACGTCTCTCTGTAACTATTTCAAACATTACGTAATTTCTTTTTGTAGCCTGAGTTTTATTCACGCGTGAACTCCGTTGAAAAATGTTTCATGAAACATTTTTTCTGTTACAATGTGAATGATATATATATATATATATATATATATATATATGCGATTGCACAGTTTGAGAATGATGTCGCTGAAAAGGGTAACTCTTTGCTCAACGTCCTTTGTTCTATAACTTGATGGGGATTTTTAAATTATTCTTCAGAGTTGTCGGACCAGCTAAAAGGAGAAGAAAACAACTGTTATTTTCGATGGACATTATCTGGATGATATAAAACTTCAGTGTTTCATTCTTTAAAATGAACAAGCATAAAAATCTATTTGAACATAAATAATGCATGATGTGATTTGAAATTGGAAGTTAATGAAACATATAAATCTTATGACTTCGCGTATCATGAATCGAGGTATTTTGAGTAAAGTATGTATTCTGAGGTGAAACACATTAGCGTGTTTTCCTCGTACATTTCTTTTATTTATTGGGAACCATCCTGCTTGAAGCCTTCGGGATCAAATATTTTCAGATTGCTTCTTTTCAATTTATTGAAATTATTAAATTACATCTTCACATCATATTATACATTCTTGCTTATTTTGGAAAGGATTTTTAAACCAACCGTTTGCGAAATTAACAGTAAAATGAAGTATAAACGTCGCAACAGATGTCATCTGGTTTGTAAACGGATAACAGAACATTATCTCGCTGTCCCTGAAGTAATTATCTCAGATTGCAGACTCTTACGCCCAAACTTACTCCTTACGTTTATTCATTCTTGCTTTAAGACTACATGATAATTTAGCAGTATTTGATTGTTTCGTATGACTTGATGTAATACTGTTGCCATTAACATTACTGAGATGCTAAGATTATTTATTTTGAATACGCGAAGTAGATTTTCTGATACGTTCCATACTGATATGTTCATACTGTTATTTTATACTTGTAATTCCCCCTTGTTAGGGTTAGGGTAGAATTGCCTAACCTTTGTTGGCAGATGAGCTTCTATGCGGACGCCTCGATACTGTGGGATATTCATGATCTTGAGTTCTTGTTGTTCACTAGAAGTAAAATCTATAATGCGTGTTTCTTCCCACTTAAGACTCGTCAGCTGGTTGTACCTGGGTTCCAATTAGTGGTGGCTTGCTTACCCCAATGGCCTAGTTGGTGACGCTTTGGCTTTTGAAGCTATAAGTACTGTTTTCTAATCTTAGTAGGAACAACATTAATAACCGGAGTGAAGGCACATCTAGCTTACCAGTCCAAAATAGAGAAAAATGTGCCTCCTGTATTCTGCTGCCAGTTACTCACATGAATGCGATTCCGTACTGCGTTAAACATTTTATCTACAATGAGGCGATTATCGTTTTGTTACAATGGTGTAGCTTTAAAACTTCATAAACTCTGACAAAACCTCTCTCCTTGAGTTGCATGACTTATTTTCACCATATTTGTTAATAACGATGCCCAGCTGTGTCAGTAATTAGTTGACTACCCTTCATAATTACCCTACAAAAACTGTATTCGGCTGAATGCTTAGAAACTCGTACTGTTATTCAAAAGCCACTGACTTGAAAAAACAATGAATATTCTTTTTGAAATGATCAAGAAATGGCAAGAAAAGATGTTTCAGATGCTCTCTGAATACTGCCGTTAGTTCGGATTCAATTAAGGGGTGACGAAACGAGCGAGGTATTATTTCACAGACTACGCAGAGAATGTTTAACGCCATCAAATCACAAATCATGTTTTCCTTAAACTCAGTGGTGATACCAAGACTGAAAGACTGAATTGTCTAGACTAGCCACTTCCTGCTATTTTAATCAGTTTGACTGTTCGTATATAGCCGAGCACATCGGTCGGTGCTCTGGGAATTTTATTTTCCATGCTTGCAAATACCTCTTAGTGTGGTCACAGAAAGGTTTGATGATGACCATTACAAGTTCCAAATTAGTGCACTTGGTTCAAACGAACACAACGGTGGATATGAACAAGTCATTTTCCACTTTGTACCGGGTTAATATCGAACTTCCTAAAAGAAGCCGGCTGAGACTCCTCCGGACTGTGGAACCAGTAGCAAACAGGACCAAACAACCAGAATTATATGTTCAAAAAAGCAAGTACTACGGCTAAAACAACGGAGACTTGATTCGCAAATCGAAAATTCCATAGCACCTTAACCCAATTAATCTAATTTTTTAATTCCATACTGGAGACTTCCCTTCATCCCTATAAAATGAAATAATTGTATCATATCTTCTTGACCTATTTCGTTCCCTTAAATAAGTATCTTTCTTTCAAGCTATTATTCCTCAAGTTATCTTGATTTGTTCATTGCAATCAACATTCACACTCACCTTTCTACTGTTTTATTAAACTGCCACTTTGGAATACCACGAAAGCCGTAAATAATCAATTGCTAAACTTGAATTCCAGTTATAAGTGATACAAGATTTGTCTCACGTAGTTTCCTAAACTGTATAATATTATCAACAAACTGCAATCAGGAATGAGAATAATCTTTACGTTAAATTCTGGAGTATGCGTATATAACTGTAGGATCCGAAAATGTGAACGAAAAACCTATTCTTTAGTCACTCAAATGGCCTCTGAACATCCAGTTAGGTTGTTGAATTCTTATTTTCGTACCACCACATCAGCCGCTATAATCTGAAGTTATGATGCTTAATATCTGTTTGACCTGAGTACATTCAGTTTGAAAATGCAGTAAATAAACTGCTCTGCTTGTTTTCGAGATATGGCATTTATAAACGCATTACCAGTCGCCTAAGAACTGACAGTCACAATTATTGATGATAAATCCTCTCTCCATCAATAATCTTTGTTTCTGTTGCTGAGAATACAAGAGCACAGAACATGAAATTTATAACTGTGATTGGCTAAGTTTGATAAATATGAACGACATATTTTCTTTTCGTTTTCAGAAAGGATCGCTAATTTACACATTCAACGGATTACATTCTATGTGCAATGTCCAATAGCTTTGTTCCGAGAGGATCAAGTGTTTACCCACCACATCTTTTGATCCAGTCTTCATAATTCTAGATCATCAGCCACACGTCCAGGAGAGAATTATAGGAAGAGATTCTCTTTCTGTCTAGAAATTTTGCTGATGAGTTGGTTTTTTTGGATTGTGTAAGCGGTTTGTCAAGTGAACAGTCTTTACAAATGATCATATAAATATATAAAAACGAATACATTAACAATGAATTTTAATCGACCAATACGATCTAAATGGGTAAGCGATGAAAATTTTAAAAAGTTAACATGTTTGGTTTTGGATTCCTTATTTGAATGACCCATTCATATTAATTCTTACTTTTCGCTTTGATATAACAGTGATTTAAATACAATTAAACTTAGGTGAGACAGAAGTAGCATATCTCTAAGGACATTTACAATAAGGGAAAATTACTACTGCTCAGCGAAGTATCGAAAAAGTGGAATCGATTTCACCTTGGCTTCGGAAATTTTTAACGCATTTCAATACCCCTTAAATTTGTTACTGGTCATATACACTTCAGACCTTGGATTGAAGTTCATGTTTCTCACACTTCGTCATCTTTTAGTCTTTCATGGTTATCATTCATTAGAACTAGAGGAAATCTATAATGGCAATATATTTTATACATTACAGTAGTCTGTACAAAGTCAATGAGTTTATGTCTTACTACCTTTTTGATTAATCAAACAAACCGGAAGACAGCTTGCAATGCAAATCGGATCTCCATATAACTTATTCAAGTCACCAATTCCTATCTGTTTAGGAAGGTTCACCAATGAATTTAATCTGCACCAGGTAAAACCAAGGATCATATATGAATGCAAGTTAGGCACCTCTCAGCATTCCGACTTTGTTACGATAAACCTATGAAGAAACCATCAAACAGAACTCACTATATTCTCAGTAACAACCAGAAATTTAGTTACAGCTTTTGGCAGTACTTAAAGGTGCATAACTGACTAAGGAGATGTGATGTATTTGTCTCACAGAGTGAAAAAGAGACCACTCTTGGCACTATTCTCCGGCAATTTCCAGCAGATCCTTTCCGTTTTTTTCAATATTTACTAACAACTGCAATGAAACAATTAACAACTTAGTTCAAAATAATTTTCATGCAAAATCGAAAGTGGTGAGATGGCGTTTCAAATGTCTTACAATCTCGTAGAACGGGATATACAAGAATAATGGACATGAAATTTAACTGACAGTTCATTTTCATTTCCTTCTATTGAAATTTTTTTCGAAATGCCTGACATATTGTCAAAATATTAAACATTTCATTTGACTCTCGTGGTGTCTTGTTCTGTCTTTTGGAGCTCGACGAAAAATTTATTAGGAATTTTTTTAAATTTACTTTTGCCTGCATGAAACGAGTAGGAGTTGATTTTTTAAAAATAATAGCTTTGTAAATTTTATCAGACAGAAGTTTACGTTTTCCTAAGTGCTTAAATATAGTAAACCAATACTCTTCATTTTCATTTTAGCTTCAAAGCTGTCTACCATATAGGTATCCCCAAAAATAATCTTGGGGAACACTATGACCTCTAATTTGAATGAAAAATGAAGACTACCCTGATAATTTGATCTCTCTACTTATAATTTTAAACTTAGTCCCCGAGTTTTGCCATGGAAGTAACAACTTCACAATTACTTTCACTCAGGACAATACCTCGTTTTCACAGCTAATAAGAGACATTTTTGATAATACCTGTATATTTTTGAGTATTTAATTCGTAAAAGGTGTTTGCAATTCCTCCAGTCATTGATAATTTGTTCATTTAAATTTACCACCCGAAAAAGTAGTACGGATCATTACATATGAAAGTGCAAAACTGGAAGCTTGTACAGCAATGAAAGTAAAATAACGTGAAGTTTACAGGTTTTAACTTTACCAATATAAAAACACTATGGAATGGATAGTATTTCACAACTGTTTTTGGTGATCATTTATAGTAGAATGAGCAAAACATAGTTTTCATTTGTCTACAAACGTGTAAACACAACATTGGAATTGAAATGTGACAAAAATCCGTAAAATTATTGATAACAAAAAGAAAAATATCATGCTGGTGATAGTTTTATTTCATTTTATTTAGAACTAAAATAAGAATCACAAAATACTCACGTTTTATAGTTGCTGATTTCAATTGTGTCCGAAAGAGGTGAGTGTGTTTGACATAAAAGCTGTACAAAAAACTAGTACTAGGATTCATTGATTCAACATTGTTAACATAGAACACAGACGATCCCATAGTGATTTTTATGTAAATATTACGCATAATTTACATAAAATTTCAAGGACGTTGAATCCTTCAATGAAATGTCATGAGTTTTGATTCATTATGAAAGGTAACTTTCCTGAACTTTCAGGAACTAGAATACCATCGTTTAATAGAAAAATTACTTTTGAGGGAGTTGTGGAGATTTGGAATTATTTCAAGTTGTTATTCATCGTAGACTGACATCTATTGGAGGAACAAAGAAAACCTGGGAGCACTGGACAGCTGTTTCGTTCTAGTATAGGACTCCTCAGCAGTGGTAAAGCGCTGGCCGCGGAACCTGAAGGTCGCGGGTTCGATCCCTGCCGGTGGGGTCGTGGGTGAGCACTGAGAAGGAGTCCAATACTAGGACGAAACAGCTGTCCAGTGCTCCCGGGTTTCCTTTGTTCCTCCAACTGATGTCAGTCTACGATGAATAACAACGAGAAAAATTACTGTCAAAAGTTCTGAAACTGAGCGGTATCATGAAAAGATAACTGTTTGAACTCCACAGTTCTCCATAATTATTTCTTTAACTGAATCCCATAGATAGTAACTTCAGTTTGTCTTTATTTAAAACCTGACTGGTTATGAAACTCACAACCAAGAGTAATGTTGATAAACAAATAGCAAGAGAAATCATGACGCAGTCTTTCAGGCTTGATGTTAAAATTAATTTTTTTTTAGCGGTAACAGCATCAACATTTTAATACATACACGACATATCACCAATGTAAACGCTGATATATTTGAAGACGTTTCAGTTGTGATATTTGCATACAAAATAAAAGAAAAGCTGATTGTTCTAATCTTTTGGTGTCAAATTTAGCCAAATGTGCAGATAAATAAACTTATACATTAATAATGTGGTTTAAAACTAGATTTATATACTTGTAGGAGAACAGACTTGCAAAAACTTACTGTTTTGTTAGTAGTAATAAGTAAGAAATACGAGAACGATTTCCTGACTTAAACATTCTCTGGCTAGAACTTCATTCTTTCTAAAGTTCATGCTTGTATTGATTGGTAATAGGCAAAAACAGATTGCAGCACCAATCACCATTAGGGAGAAATCTTAAGGAAGTTGTCACTTTCACCTACCTAGGGCAGCATCGCTTCAACTACAGCCGGAACAGACAGAGATGTAAGAACCAGGATCGGAAAAGCGAGATAGACCTTCAGTAACCTGAAATCGGTGTGGAGATCTACTGCACTCAGCACAAAGAACAAGATCCGTATTTTAACACCAGTGTCAAGTCAGTGCTGGTATACGGTTCAGAAACCAGTAGCATTAGAAAAGCATTTCTAACAAACTACAGATATACATCAACAGCTGCCTACGCCGGACCCTGAAAATCAGATGGTCAGAAGCAGTAAGCAACGAGGAACCCTAGCCTGCAACGAACCAACCAAGAACATATCGTCCAACAGATATACAGAAAAAAGTGGAGGTGGACTGAGCATACACTGAGAAAACCATTCAGAAACATCTCGCGCAAGGCTGTCGAGTGTAACCTAAAGTAGAAACAGTGAGTTGGGTGTCCGAAGTGAGGGTCACATGAAGGAGTTAATATAGGGAAGAAATGAAAGCTTGTGGGAAGTTGTGGGGCCAGGTTGAAGAGACTGCAGAGAATAGATTGGAGTAGAGACGTGCTACTGAAGCCCTATGTTCCACTAGCAATCCAAGGGAAAAATAATAATAAATAATAAAAAGTAGATTACAGAATACCGGAATAACCTTACTCACTAAGAAATATGAACTACACCAAATTTTAGAAGTGACTAAATCTGAACCTTCGCAGCCAAGTTATCGGCTTCTAAAGAACTGCGCCCTCTTCCTCGGTTAACTGGATGGATATTTTACGTTCGAGAAATTCACGTGTATGTAAAATTTTTATCTTCCAGATATATATATTTGAAGTGTTCTAGCCATAGCCATTATAATGCCTAAAAATGTAGCGTTGTTTTGTTTTTTGCATGGTGATGAAATTTACAGCTGTCGTCCAAATAACTGATGCTTACTCATGAAAATCACAACATAAGACATAATGCATGAAGGGAGTTTACTTCTAGTATTCAGTTTCATGCCTAAAGTCCAGCAATTTTCTGTAGTTGTAGGTTATTCTGACTGTATGCTTTCTATAAATTTAACTACCACTCCTAAAATCAAAACATTAAAACAAAGCATTCACTCTACTGCATCAGTCAGACAACTATTGACTACTGACATTTCTCCCATATTTTTAGTTCCTAGCCTAGATTGTCTGATTTGACATTCAGCGTCGGTCATACAACAACCAGAGTTTCGATAATATTTAATGGCAAACATCTGTAGTCAGAAACATTCTGAATTAGTATGATTTACTTTGTTGACGTAAAAGATAATCATATGCAAACTTATGTGAAAACAGTCTTCAGATTATTCTTATGAATGATGCAGTATTCCTAAGGTTTATTTTATTAAACCGTGTATGCATGTTTATTTGGTATGCCTTTCATTTCATATGGCAAATGTGTCAGTTAGTTCAATAGAAACTCATGTTTTACAGTAGTATCACTCTTACATAAAAGTACAGTTATGGAATGCCAGTAGAAGGCCTATTCACAGAAATGCCAAAATGCTTCTGATTTGACAGGCGCATTGTATAAATAAATAAATAAATATTTTCAGTACATTTATGCAGAGATTGCACATAGGAAGAGGAAAGTTGCGGGTATGAGAACTTTGGGTTCTAACTCAGTCGTTTTTCACTTACTTGTCATTTAGGAATAAACAATTTAACATTATCTAGTCGTGACGGCTGGCCGAATTCCATGTAACATTTTGCAGTGTGGTCACCTTGCGGTGTATCTTGATAGATAATAGTTAGTTTGAGGCATTCGGTAAAAGAACTGAAGTTTCAAATCAGATAAACATGGGAATGCCACAGTAACAACAAAATTACTCTAAGATAACTGGTAGACGGTATTATGGGAATTAATTTGTGGAGGGTTCAAATACACTTAACACCAGTATTATTGACAATGCGATAAATGAATAAATGAACAACACAACCACTGCAGGAAAGAAAGTTTACTTTTTCGATTAGCTGTTATTGTATTATTTCTTAAATTTTATTTGATAACCTAAAACTGTGTCACTGCACGCCTCTAAATGAGTCAAGTTATTGAATCAGTTTGGCACTCAACCTTTTCAAAGTATCTCTTTCTGAGCTAAGTAAATTTTAGAACAGCTAGGAATTAATTTTCTCTAAGCCCTGGTCAATTAAAACTCCCTATATCGCTGATCAAATGGGGGTATGAAAGACTGTAAGTAATTGATTGAACAAAATACAATAATAACTGTCGGGTCAACTTAATACCTAAGGGTGGATTGCAAATGAGAAAAAGCTGCTAAAATTCAAATGTTTCATTGTCATACATACTCTGAACCAATTTTTAGTGAATAATGGGAACAAATTATTCAAAATTGTTGTACATTTTTCCCTCAGACTACATGCAAGTTGTTTCACCTCAAACTTAAAAGATTCACTTGAATGCACTTGTCCAATAGTAAATTTTGATAAACTTTTCTTCCTTTGAATGTGAAAACCTATTTAAGCCAACATTTAATCAGGCTAATGACTATATTTATTTGTATTTCTTAAAAAATTCTTACGGACACACAAAAACGAAAAAATAACAGTCACAAGAGTGCGACCAATAACGACAACAAGAGAAAAAAGGAGTTCATAGCCTCCATTGTATTACCCTATAAGGAGGGTACCTCAGAAACTTTACATAGAATCCTCAACAGGGTTGCATTTAAACCTACAAACTCACTTAGAGATAAAATTTATCGGCTTAAGGATTCGATAGAACCAATTAGGCAAAATAGTATAATCTATCAAATTCCATGTAATGACTGGGAGACCAAGTACATAGGTCAAACTAGTCGGTCAGGGTCAGTTAGAATAGCTGAACATAGGAATTTTTCGAAATATAGAATAACAGACCCAAATACGATCAATAATCTAGTAAAAAACTCAGCTATTGCTTTGTATGCATTAACACACAACCACACAATAGGGTAGGATAAAGCCACCGTACTTAAGTCCAATATAATTAGATGGAGAGAGAGATTGATTACTGAATCTTTGTTCATCGAATCAACAGAAATAAGGCAACACCTGTACCAGAGATATGGAAATTTTTGCTACCAATAAAAACAACTCATAAAATGACATAACTATAAAAATCAAATGTCGAAAGTAGTGTGATTACATTGATATGATTATGAGCAATAATTTATGCTCAAAAAGCCATCAAGTAAGTAGTACTAGATCACTGTGTGTTATAAATCAAATAAACAAATTTAATATGAAAAGAATAAGTACTCCATGTTGGTCTTCCTCAAATCACCCTACATCAAGTATAGTTTTCCTCAAACGTAACTGTTTCAGAAGTACTGATAATGACGTGAATGAACTTTTCAAACTTCAAGAATTCCAAATACTGTTCACTCAACAACTTAAGAGAATGCAAGGAATTCGTCAAGATTTTTATCGAAACTCAATAAACAATAGGTTTATTTATGTAATCGGATGTCAGGTGGATGCTAACTGAAGGCCTTGGGTGACAGTCGCGCTATGTCGTGAATTGACAGAAGTTGGACGTTGTGAACCACTGGAAACCGACCCAGTGGCTGAATGGTTAACGCTTTCCCCGTGAAACCTGAAGGTCCTGAGTTCCATCCCTAGCCGGGTCGTGGGTGCTTACTGCTGAGGAGTCCCATACTAGGACGAAACAGCTGTTCAGTGCTCCCATATTTCCAATGGTTCCCTAACTGATGTCAGTCCATGATGATACTAATTCTTATTTATATGGTGTTTAGAACTTGTATAGAAGACTCTGTCGTGATTAATTAGTTAATGACTAATAAATACTTGAAGGTTCACACCGATAATTGACTATGATGGTGTAATTTCTGTTTTTTAGAAGGTCATAAGATTATTTGGAACAGCTGTCCACCCTCCTTAAGTTTGGCAAAAGCACACGAAGACTTGATTTATCTGGGACGTGTTATATATTCATGCAATACGTCTTGAAAAATCTGGTCATAAACTGGCTTGTTATACATATTTATATTTATTATGGCAAAATATAAGTGGATTTTAAGATTAATCCAAACAATACAGAGTCGGACTGTTAGTTTATATGTAAAGATAACGATAGTATATTAATCACCCATGTATTAAAGCCAAGCTATAACTGTTTTCAAGAAAAAAGGTATTACTGACGGATTTATAACTGACTTTTAATTAAAAGTTGGAAATACATCTAAGGTGAAAATGTCTGGAATGTCTCAACTGAACTTTCCTGAATAATATTGTGTGTCAGCTGAAATGCAATAGATTTTGATACTAATACAACGTTGTTACTTTTTATTACGTCTTAAACTCGCACTCGGGCTTCTTATTACTGTCCTTCACACCAAACTTCTTGTGACCGATCGTGCATGCTGTAGTGAATGCCTGACAAGAACTTAGTCTCCGCCAGTTTCCTAAATATCTTCCAAAAAGAGGATCTCAATAAAAGCCTAGCTTGGGAATGACTACATCCAGCTTCCTAGACATACATTTGATAAATGAGGACGGTTTCATTTCATCTTTTGAGAGATATGCATCAACTGAACTACAAATACAGTTTTTCTGATCAAATGGTATAAACTAACCTCAGTAGTAAACTTAATGAATTTCATTGATTTCTCGATAATTGATTCTGTATATTTTATTAGTAAATTAGTAAAAACTAAACCATGAATGATCATTGTACATGTTAAACGAATAACTGGACTTCAGTGCAAAGTTAACATTAATTGTAGCTGACATATTGCATCTGTCATAAATTGTGAAAAAAGGTGAAGTGTGTATAGTCATTCGTTTGTGTATAAGTGTCCGAAATCACATTACTGGAATACGCGATATTACTCTTCACGTCGAAAAAGTAAAATGGTGTTTTGTAAAGTGATTGAAAGCATGACCGTAGAGAAATAAATATAGCGAACAAGGAAAGGTTTCTCAATGTATTGGTTGGTGTGCTGTTTACGTTCAGTTATATGTAGAGTTCGCCTACATGATTATCATTCCGCTCTATTAAGGGGAATTTTTCCAGATACACCGTTGATGAACTCGGGCCCTAATGAGTGAAATCAGCCTCCGGTATTTAAATTATTCTGATCAGACTCAGTGGTTTCTGGCTTCGCAAACTGTTTAATAGTATGTGGTTGCTACTACTTTTCTTCGAAAATATCAAGTACATGAATATTTTATTGTAAATTATGTTTTGATGCCCAGTATGCAATAGGAACTTTGAAAAGTTGCATGATGAAATATAGCCGCATGGAAGAATCAGGTCAAAATATTTCAACAAAAACAAAATCATTTTACACAGGTTAGTATATTTCATTCTAGAGCAACCTACTCCAACACTATATTATTCAGTTATGAATTAATGCAAGCAAAAATAGGTGCCTTTTTAATAAGAGGGACAACAGTTTTTGAATGGCAAGGTCTCTTGGTTTCCTATATGTCTCTCAACAAGGGACAATTGTTGGCTACTCACAAAACTTTATTCAAATGTCTCTATGAATATATCGTGTAGCAATACCATAAAAATGATTTATTTGTATTGCATACTTACTGATATAATTATCAGCTCCCTTTATAAATTTTTACACAGCATGTTGGAAAGATTTAGAGCATATGGAATGAAATCGATTCATCCCATGGTGTTTTTTATTTATTATTCACACTAATTACCAGCGGCGTCTCAGATTTTATTTATTTAGTCTCCCGCTTCTCCGGTTATTGCGGTACATTTTGTTGAGTCCATGCTTTAGGATAGTTTGAAACAGAAAGTAAATACCATTAACCCCTAGATAACTTGATCTCGACCTGTATATAAAAATTAACGTGAGTATTCACCTTGGAGCTCTGCAGCAGGGTCTAGGATGCATGTATCATCCTATTTAGATTTCCTCCTCTGAATGTACCTACACTTCAGCGAGTGATGTTGTTTAGACTGTGACTTGAACCCATTACTCACTGCGCCAGGCAGTGAAGTGTTATCCACTAGGCCAATGGGGTACCAGAGAAACCTATTGTGCAGCGCCCATCAGTTGTTGTTTGATACCTGTAATATCCCGTTACTATACAGGGCTGAATCGCTTTACATTAAAAGGTAGATGGGCTTTTATGAGGATGCCTTGATACTGCTGAACATTCATTAATTGTTCATCTTGGTGATTTACATCGAAATCTCGGACCCGCAACATAGATTGAGCAATTTCACCATGTTTAGCAACATGAAATTACAAATATTAATAATCGCTTTATTTTAGGCATGTGTGATATATTGTGGAGTTCTCAGCATTCAATATTTCTATAAACTCATTCCCTGTACAATATTTCCAAACGAGACAATTATTCCACAATAGCTTGCGCTCTAGAACAAACTTTTGAAAGTATTTTGTTCAACTGTACAAAAGTCTGCAATTCAGTATAGGTATCCTAGGAATAGCAATGAACTGCATTTTTATGAATTTATAAATCCACTGCTTACTTATGCAACGTTTTTTCTTAGTTTTCTTGTTAGCTTGAAAAACTGCAGTTTGAAAACATTTTAAAAATATGCGAGAGAACACGACACGTTTCATAGACACAACGAAACGATTAAAAAAAAATTAAAAAGGAAGAAGTTAGCAAATTTACCCAGTGAAAAATTATTTTTCCTGGCCTAATGTTTAAACAGGCAGTCAATATTGACGTTAGGAGTTATCTAAAGTTACTATCACTACGAACTAGGATCATGAGACAGAAATCATTTTCACCACCAGTAACTCAACAGACTACTGGCTACAATACAGTTGGATACATTTGATGATATTTGAGGCATAGAAAATAGAAAATTCCTCCAAAGTTTATGATTTCCATGAATTTTTACCACTAGTTATGGAAGTGAGTTCAAATCCCCAATATTGGTCAATTTTAGACTTTCTGTCCATACTTGCTTCAGTGGAGTTTAGATACAGTTTTAGTAATTTCAGGCTCTGCAACAAATAATTTATTTGTTTTTACACGAATTTGAAAGCAACTAAGAATATAAATCCTAAAATAGATTTCTTCAGGTTTAGGAGGACGTTTTCGGTTTTAGAGGCAGAAAAATCCTTCACGTTAAGCGTCTTCACCTCTCAGATTTAAGTGTGATGAGTAAAACGTAAAAGAAATACCAGCAACACGGTTTTCAGAAGTTGTGCAGTCACATTTCATATTATTATTACTACCATTATTTAACTCGGGTTGCTAGCGGAACACAGGGCTTCAGTAGCACGTCTCTACTCCAATCTATTCTCTGCAGTCTTTTCAACCTGGCCCCACAACTGCCTGCAATCTTTCATTTCTTCTCTATATTAACTCCTCCATGTGACCCTCACTTTGAACACCCAACTCATTGTTTCTTCATTGGGTTTCACTCGACAGCGTTGCGCGAGATGTTTCTGAATGGTTTTCTCAATGTATGCTCAATCCATCTCCACTTTCTTTTGCATAAGTAATCGACCAATTACTTAATGTTTGGTTTATTTTTATTCTCGTAATTTGCTGTTCCCTTTTATAGTGAATGAGAATGGTCGATCACTGTTGATACTTAGGTTCGTTTACCTATTCCGCACTAATGTCAATGGAAATAGACAAGGTCCACTCCATATAGTAATCAGCTGTACATTACAGGTATAAATAAATAACGACTGTTCTTCGTTATACAAGATATATTTCTTGTTCCTCAATAGCTCAGCGGATACAGATCTGACATTTAGGTAGAAGAATGATGGGTGTGAACCATGATGATGACGTCACAACGTACTTGAATGCAGAGACATTCAGCTGATGGATATCAAACTGGACAAAGCATACTTTTTTTCATTATCTCACTATCAACCGTTTTGCAAAAAGCTTCATAGCTGTTGGTTAATTTTCTGAAATTGCAGTAATCATAAACTGTGTATAAGAAGCCGATGTGTTGGAATCACCGGCACATCCTAATCTACACTTTAATACGCTGTTTTCCTCCTTTGAAGTTTATTCATATTTATTCATGGAGTTTTAAGTTCATCAATCTTTCCTTTCATAACTCTAATTCCCTATGTGTTCTCAATACAAAGTGAATTTCTACTGCATCATCCGTTAATACTGGAACATTATCTAACTCGAAGTGTATTACCCCACGTAGGACCAATGAAATGTCTTGCACAATATTTCGCACCCTTATTTTGTTTTTTTGGAATTTTTTCGCCTTTGTCTCCAATCAAACACTGTAACACTGAGAAACGACAGATAGCAATTTTAAAAAATTTTGTTTCTTAATTTTAAAAAAAAATTCAAAGTGATGCATTAAAGGTAACCATAATGACTAAATTTATGTAATCTTGAAAGTTATTTGAATATGTTGAATTAACTTAAAACGGTGAACAGTTGCACTCTTATTCTGAAATTCACATGATGCAGTAAAAACATGAGCTTGAGAAATCTTTTTCTAGTTCGCTTATATCCCACATTTTTTTCTTAATAATTATCAGTGAATAAGTTGAAATGCGAATTAGGAGATAAGAGGTTTTAGTTTATAAAAGAAAGGGATATGTCCTCATTCTTAGTGCTCAACAGAGTTTTTCAAGGGAAAAATAGATAGCGAGAATTTGACCATAACATGATTTTCAGTTTCTGTTAAATTGCATAGAAACGACTCCATGAAAGCGGGAAAGTTCATTATACAGCAAATGATTACTGAAAAAGCAATGATCTAGACGTATTTTATACGCGGTTTTTTAATACCATCCATCAACATCTTTCCTCCCACAATGATTTATGATAAATAGGGTGTTCACTCCCCTTATCAGTAGTTCGGGGCCTGGAATATTAGATAAACTATATGTTTATACTTTTGAAAATCTACAAATATCTTATCAAAAGTGACTAATCTATAACTTTTCCTTAGTCACTCTCTTTGAGGATATTAAACTCAGACATGCATTTTTTTATTGAATAGTTCTTAACTGTCAAATGACTCCTGATGGCAAAATACCAGGTTAGATTATATGGACTGACCAATAGAATTGGCACATGATAATGGAGTGTGCGAATTCAAACTGTGATCTTGAAGGCAGCAAAACATTCTACCAGTGACTATCCAAAAAGCTAAATATTATCTAAACGTTACACATAATCATAGGACTGGAGAAATTCAATTTCTCCTTACCTGATTTTCAAGGAAAACGAGCAGTTGCCTAGTGGTCACGTCTGCACACACGTTTCATAAGACAAATAAATATTAGGGTACAGTAATATGGATTCGTTTTATCATTACCCTATTCCTCTTTGGCTGCTTTTAAACTAGAATATTAACAATAAGAAACTACGGTAAAATATCAACAGCCTCACTATACCCAAACACTCTAAATCAAATTTGTTTATTCATAAAGAATGTACTGTCAACCTTCAACAGTTCTGGTAGCCTAAATTCTTAACCTTACACGTGCTCGAATACATCACTTTCCTGTCACTGTATATGCGGTTCTTACTAAGTGTCGACCTAAATCCACTGAACTTTACTCACTATACTTTTCTAAAATTATTTTTCGATCATTACTAACTCATCCAATTATTCAGTTACGCCATTTCATGTTCTAAATTTCACAGTATTCGTTTTCCTCCCCTCATCTACCTCTTCGAAGAATTTTCGTTCTGACAAAATATTTATATAATACATCATTGCATTTCATTATAACTATGTTTCGTCCGAATAGTTTTCTTGTTTTACTATTTCTTTTTTCCATTATGACTGACTTCACTGAACTGCGACAAGTTATTACTGTATTGTAACTCGTTATCGTAAAAAATCTGTCATAAGCAGCTGATGAGAACTCGCGAAATAAATGCAATGAACCCACATTATTTTGCCCCAGTATTCCTTCTTGCTTCATAGTTTCGAGTATTCTGCCTTTAGATCACAAAAATTGTTAAACGAATGTTTATTCCGCGATTTCACCACCTATAATATCGAATTTAAAAGACATAATTAGTAATGTCTCCATGTCATGTTCAAAAACATTGAGCAGTGCTTTTAGATTCTTTATTAGTAACATGAGTATAGTTTATCCTTCAGTTGACACCTGTGCAGCACATGTCACAGCAAGACCATCTGTAGCGTAACCTTCGTAACTCTTATATCTTGCGAGAAACAAAAACTCTTTTTGCACCTAACGCCATCAGTTTATTTCTTGGCCAGCTCATTTTTAAACAGGCCAGTTATCGGCAATATAAACCTGGCAGGATCTGTTAGGCTAGGTGACGTCTGAGAAAAGAAACTTGAATGTGTTTATGAACAGATGATTATAACCATAATTTCTGTCTAAATGAAGGCATGCATAAAGATCAAACTTCATTTTTATGTGTACGTAAGTAAGAGTCATATTCCCAAGTTATTTTGATTATTCAATATTTATCATGCTCTTTTCATCAAGCCATCTTGTCCATATTCAGTATGTCATCGCTGCAAAATATAACTGCTTTCATGACTCCGGCATGCTGATGAACACGTTTCACACTATCTTAGGAATGATGAAGAGTGCATCATCTTGAGTAGATCTTTTGACTATATAAACTTTTGCCATTTCTACTGCAGATGAAACTGTAAATCATTATTTTTTAAAAAGCTTTCTTCCCTTCTGGACTTCAAATATCATTTCCATCGTTTATTTGCATAAGCATGAAAGTTGCAGTTTATGAGTAAAATTTGTACATATTACTGAATTCATAAAGGAAGAGTTTTCCAATTATCAATACAATTTCCTTGTTTTAATGATTAAACCTCAACTGCACAAAACAACTAATTTCTCAAGTGTTTTGATTTTTTTCCGTTCGGAAAGGTAATAAAAAAACAAATTATATCATCAAACTATGTAAAAGAATGAAAGGCCTCAAATTCATCATCAAAATATTTCACGTATTACTACAATCAACTTCCGCTTATTCCGTATTAGGCTTTATATGTTAAATTTAACACACAGAGATAAAGTCGAGTGTTAGAGAGTTAATTAATCATTATACATGTATGCATCTATGATACTTTTCGATTAGGAAACTACCAAAATTCTATGAAAAGGATCTGGCAATATATAATTTCTGAATTCACAGTTGTAAAAGTACATTTTATTTAAAAGTATGAACAACTTGTTAGGCCAGCTAGTGCGAAGTGCTGAATTTTTGTGCTGTATTACAGCAGTATTACAGTTAACTGCTTTCAGATTATTTGTAGCCAAATAAGCTCATATTTATTTTATGTTGCGATAGATATAGATAGAATGGGGCAGTCTCTGACATTTTTAGTTAGCTGGCAAGTTGAGTTGATAATGGTGATACATGGAACACCTCAAAAAATCCGTGTTTAGGCATAACTATTCACTTCTGACTTTAACCAGTTTACTATTAATGTGACGTCAAAGAAATAGAGCTTCCGGCGCAATTTTTTCATACAGCTGAAAAAACTTACTTCAAGATATTTTCATCGAAGAGATAATGATAAACGGGTCGTTTGTAGAATTTAAAAATTGATCAAATCCAATATAATCTACTAATTACTCCAATGTAAGTAACATCGATTCGCCTATAAGTCATGAATTTTTGAGAAAATTTATTCTGGTTACCACACTTACAATGAATAATAAGGTCGAAGTAAAAGTGTGAGGTTCGTGTTTTAGATGATGCTTGTCTTTAAAGCATAAGTATCGTTTTCTTGAGTCTGTTATTCCGGGTGAGAAACTAACCGGTATTTTCTACCTGATATGCTTTTAATTAGGCTAATTGCATCTGTGATTATGACGGTTTATTTCTAGGTCAGATTTTGTCACAATCTTTCGAGTGAGTCTGTTCTTTTTCAAATAAGTCTTTAGAAGGTAAATTTATCCAGATTTTTTTTTAACTGAACTCAGATTGTATAAATGTCATTTCATGAAGACTGATACCAATTGCTTATGATACCGAAAACGAGATCCTAACAAGATTAGTTAATCAGGAAGGAGAGGCTTTAGTCGTTAGTGAGCAGATTTTTGAAAACATGACACATCATGGCCGGCTACACAAACCGCTACTTAATTTGATTAGAGTGTACTAAAAGGTGTGCAAACAACAAGTTTTACCTTCCAAGAATCATTTGACTATATTTCAGGTTATTTAGAAACGACCTGGCCCTCTTTATTCAATAAGTGTTTATTGTACAGCAATCTTTATTTGAAGGCCTTCTGAAGACACGTTAGTCTAAAACCTGAGGTATTTTCGTCCTCCGTAGGCGGGGCTATCCGTAGTTACTCCTGATACATCCCATAAAATACACTAGAATCATTAAATTAGCAAGTGAACTGAAATACCGGCTGCTAAAGTGGATGATTTTATTTTTGCAAGCATATTTAAAATTTGACCACTACAATCTAGTTTTAAGCATATAACAAGGGTGCCCAATGAATTACGAAGCACTATGTTTCAGGTATACTAACAACAAGTAGTAACGCAATCATCTTTTACCTTGACTCTAACGGAGGCTCAGATAACATAATGTTTCATTCCTTCTGTGACAAGCCAGGCTATGTCAAACTCCACACGTTAAATTAGTTTGGATGTTGTGCTTATTGGCAGACAATCTTCTATCTACAACTTTCTGCTGGAACTTTCTCTCTATTTTCTTGTAACAAAATGATTTGAATAAAGTTAATAAATTAAAGTATACCGATTAGATCACATGACCAAACATCAGTTATCCACAAAAGGGTATATATTTGTTAACTTTCTTTAAGCAATAAAGGTTTCCGTATACTAGCTGTGTAAAAATTTGTGTTGTCCTTATATTCCAGCGCTTTTTCATGCACTTCAACAACAGCTTCGAGAAAGTATATGACGTTATAATAATGGGTGCAGTACACCCATTTAAAAAATTTATTAAATTTTACTGGTCCGTATCAAATACATAAAAGACGAACTAATGTTCCAGTAATTAGCCCCCTCATGAATTTGCATAGTGTATTAGGAGGACAGATTTTATATGAATGAATTTCAAAACAATATGAAAACTGCTTTTCATCCTTAACCTTAGTCCCCATGAGGACCAAAATTATCTTATAATTTTGCATATTATCACGCCGATCCTGGCTAAGTTGACTAACTCAGGAGTGAATCATCAAAACAAAAACTTAGATGAATACCCAGGTTAATAGAAATTGTAAGGTGAGTGGGAATGTTGTTTTGTTGAGGGTTAGTACCATTCGTTACGTGAACATTACGAAAATAAAAAGTAAGCCAGATGAGCCAAGATGAGTAGAAGTATGGAGCCAGAAGTAAGAGTTAGCAACACAAATGAGAGAAAACCAGTCGCAGATGAACCGTTAGTACTCCATAACCAAAAATGAGAGAGGTTTAACTTACTGACAGAAAAAAGAGAACCGCCTTTTTGTCATAGGTGTTTTTTAATCACTGATTAGTTATCACCTGAATAAAGTGCGTAGAATTGTGTTTCGCCTCCAAGCTTTTTGATTTTAACGATTGCAAAATATTGATGCTCACAGAACTTACATGTATATGATAGCCAACTGCAATGATCACGAGTGATTCTATTTCTATCTTCAAATTCTTCACATGATGCTCTGACTAATGACTGATGACCTTTCTTTCACGTCTTCCAATGCAAACGTCATTCCACATATACGTCCCAAAATGAGATGAAATGGTAATTTTATGGATTTCTTTGCCTTTACAAATCATTTTTGGGAACAGGAGAAACGCCTGGAAATTTTCGATCATCTTTATTGCATTTTAAGTCCTTAAAGGTATGCAGAAAATGAAATCAGAAGTCTTGCTTGACTTCTCTATCATCAGTTTTGAACTACTTAGAAAGCAAACGATGTGAGTGAATAAATATTTCTTCTCACTTAGTTCCCTGTCAATACATCTACACCAATACATGGTTTTCTCATTGTATGAAAATACAACCAAAGCCATCCACCTGAGTTATAAATATTCTCCACATAGCAGTCTAGTCGTGGTAATTATTTTATAATCCATAATTAATCCCAAGGTATCAAGTATGTGGTAATTAATCAAGGTAATTTGAACTAGCTAAAGTATAAAATAATTACATGGTGTAATTTGCAAAATTTCAAACAAGTTTCTACATAGTTGATAGCTTTTGTGATAGCAACATAACCGAAGAGAAGAGAATGGATCCTTTGGTAAAATAGTCAATTACCGACATTAATCAGAGACAAGGGGGGAGAGCAAATTAGCTGAAACTGTAATATTACTAATAACAATATTTGCAAACTTTTGCAGGATAAATCGATAGGAGAATGATATTTTTCATAGATGAGCTAAACAGATGGCCAAAGAAAGGAAGGATGCTGTACGAATTACTTCTGAAAAAACAGAATCAGCCTGTTCAGGTGGATTCCGATGGCTTCTCCTGCACGTTAAAGACAAACTAGCAGAGCGTGGGTGAGATTAGGACGAATTCGACCAATAACTTTAAGGGTGCTAATAATATTAATTCGATGACCAATGTTTACCAGATGAAAGAGTATTGAGCTCTGTACCAATCCCGTTTGCCCTGTACTTAACCATGACGGACGGTGTCAGGTGATTCGATGATGGGCTTGCCTAGCAGTGCACTGTATGTAACTACCTGCACAGGTGCGGTTGAACCGGTAAATGCACATCAAGAAGGGGAAGTCAGATAGTCTGCCTTCGATTGGCGAGTTCATAATCGGTCGACTGTAGAATACATAGAATGACTCTGCTGCACTACGTGATCCTCTTATGGCATTCCTTAGGCGCTTTGTCATAATTTGATATGATATCGTTCCGAAACTGTAGTCTCAGAAGCAGTGGTTTCTTGGAAGCTGTAAATACTCTGGTTTTCATATTATACATGGTCCATATTGCTGACTAGAAACTTTTCTGGACATTTATTACTACTAAGTCACAGATAATCTGAAGTTCTTCATGGAAAGCGTCATCTTAGCCGTTAAGTCTATTCCGATGGACCAAACAAGTGACCTAACTTCGTCTATATTGTAAGGGAATGAATTTTTAAAATGAACGTATTGGCTAGCTGACATTAGTTTCCAATTTACATTCCTTTTTTCGTAGGCCCACCCGTATTTCTTGTCATTGGGACATAACATAAGGTGATGGTATTATCACTCTCTCTCTCTCTTTATCCGGATGGTGAATGGTATCGCTGAGTGGATGTTTTTAAATGTATCCATTATAATAATCGCATTATCCTCCTTCAGAATTAGGAACGTACCATCCACATAACTGTAGTAAAACTATTACTCTGTTATTATGCCTTCCAAAAGGTTGTTTTCTAATTTTCCTAGGCAAAATATTTACTGGGATTGAGCCTGATTATGACCCAATAGCAACACAGTCTGACTATCTATAGAACTGCCTGCTTAAGGGAAGGTTTACATTCATTGCATGTCCTGAAAGAAGCAGTAACTACAATCCAAATTTTTATGTTTCTCTTCGTCAGTTCGTCACGTACGAAATCCACTGTCCCCATCAAAAAGACATCGGTGAATAGGGATGGTACATCTAAGGATATCATAAACTTGTCGTTCACATTCAAATTTCTTATCCTTTCTTTAAACTTAAATGTATCTTTGACTGTGTGCTGTCATCTTCCTTGTGCAATGGTTACAAGAGTTGTACTAAGCTCTAATTCTCTTCTTTGCTGATATTCTTAGTATACATCCAATCAAGAAACAGATAATAAGACACCATAAATGTGGTTGTGTTGACCACTCTACCTAAATAATCAAGTTAAATTTTCCTTTATTTTGCAATGTCTTAAGTGGACTGATGCTTGTTGACTGGAAGAAATATCACTAACTTAAATATTCCCATCAGGATAATTTAAAGCGGACGCATATTTTCAGTAAATTAGCGTCAGACTTTACATTTACATTTACAAATTACTCGACACAGTTATTTGATGCCAACATGGTCAATTGAATTCTGGCATATGAATTAGAGGATAACAGCAAAGGCGAAAATAACAACTACAAAATCTCGGAAAGTGTATATGTTCTCAGTAGTCACTCCTTGTAGGTGTGTGAGTGGATTTTGTGTGTGCAGGAATAGAGGGAAATAAAATTATAGTCACATAGCGACTAGGTAACACGATGTTTAAATTCGTAATCAATTATGAAACCAAGGTCAAAATATAAGATGATAGTGATGAGAGTACAAACAGGGACGATATTTACATTTGTTTTGGTAACCAACAGGGAAATTATTGTAGTGGTATCTAGGTTGAAGGTAGGGGCCATAAGAGAGAAAAATAACTTCCGAATACATAAATTAGGTTTGAAAGTTTTAACTGCTATAACTTCTGGTGTTATTGTTTTTATTACGCCGTCGTCAATTTGACCGAATTGATCAGTCTCTGTTGGCATATGGGCTCCTGTGCGGATGCCAAATAGGACGAAATACTTATCCTGAATTCTACTGCTAGCCGCTATCCATCATAACTATAAAGTTAAGAACACAGGCAATGTCGAGGCATCTGCACAGGAGCCCATATGCCAACGGAGACCGATCAATTCGGTCTAATCAACGACGGTGTAATACAAACAATAACAGTGAAACTATACCCGTCGCACAAGAAGTGGCTATCGTGGCTCACTGGTGTAGTGGATAACGCTCTCACGTTTGAAGCAATCGCTCCCAAGTCCGAATACCGATGGGAATAACATAAATCACCGGGAGGCAGATATATTCAGCTGACGAGTCCCAAATAGGGCATAATACGCATCCTGGATTCCACTGCTAGCCACTATCCGTTATTACCATATTGCTATGACTTCTGCCAAGCTAAGTGATCATAGGCGCACACATTTCAAGTATTGTGATGGAACTTTGTAAATAGTAGTAAATGGTGAGGTTTTCTTTCTCACTCTCAAGCTCAGTATCTATCAGATGAGCGAGTCTTGAAATTTTGATGGATTTCACTGTTCTTTTGCATTACTACTACTACTTTTTAAAGTTAGCCTTAGGGTAAGGAGGTATGCAAAAGTAGCCCCTGTTTTCACTTATCAGTTTTAATGTGATAATAATCCTTTTAATTTAATGATAAAAATATTGTTAGAGGCAAAATACAAAGTTCCAATAGATGTTCAGATAATTTTTAGGAATCACCAAAGTGTAGTTAACATACAATCCTAATTTGACTATTTTATTCTTCTCTTTTTTAAATGGGTGTACTCTCTGTTAATTCATTGCAGTTTGAATAGACTGAATCTCGTAGATTATTATCAAACCGTTGCATAAGCCCCTCATTTTTTCTATTGCAATACTACAATTTTTCATGTTAAGCGAACTTTTTTAAAAATTATTTTCACTACCGAAAAAATAAATTTCATTGTCATGGGTGAGAAATAAAAGTCAGTTATCCAAATTTCCTATTTTATTTTGAAATAGTTCTGTTGTATAAATATAGCATAACAAATTACTCTTGATGGCCATTTTCTAACATTGGTTCACGTATCGCATATTGTTAATAGCTTATTTAACCTCAATGTGTAATTTACGAAGTTTCATATCTTGATACAGCCACTGAGTATCGAAGTAATTAGCAGGCACAGAAGTGTTCATTGTCTGACCTCATCAGATCTTTTACCTTAATTGCGAAACGAGAATAAAACCAGTGCCAACATATTGTACAATTTTCTAAGATCTATAACACTTAAGATGTTTGAACCACGTAGTTTTCCAGAAACACAGCATTAAGGGATGTGGATATTGTCAAAAATACTTCAGTAATGACCAGCGAAAATTTTTATTTACGAATTTTGTTACTTTCAAAGAAGTATTTTCACTCCTTATGGATACAATTGAAGGAGTTCACATTTTGTAATCCAAGACAGCTGCCTATAATGAAGCGTTCCTTGACTTTTCCGACTGCTACCAATGCAATCCAAACCAGCATGTTTCCAAAAATAAGAAATTCAGTAATCGATTATTTAAAAGGATTGTTCTGCTAACGACATCATAATATTCCTTTGATTCTCATTTGGCAAATATCAGTAAATGTTCGAGAAATGTTTTGCGATATCAGTTACTTCTTTTATTTCATAGTCTTCCAGATGTATTCAAGCTACTAGTGCTTATGATTACCATAATACAACCATAAAAAATCTGTTATTCCATAGGGAATAAAACGACCACTTAAATTTACTAAATGAATGAAAAACAGAGTGAAAATATTAGAAAGCTATACACAACTGAAGTGGGATTTCTAAAATTAGGCACAGAAATAAATTGTGTAGGGTAATACAAAGATAATAAAGGAACAGATGGACAAGATGTCAACAAAATAAAATCGAGTTAACAGCATCTTGTTGTGATCAATGTTTGAAAGGAATTAAATGATACAGCATCGAAAAATTACAAAAGAGCTGTATTGACATTTCACGTGTTCAAACGCTGCAGCTATTCTGAAATAAGATAGGAATTTTATAGTCATGTAGTAAAATTCATAATTGTTAAAGTAATTAACTAATATAGCTAGCATCTGGCGCCGTCCGTGGGAATTCTCACTCTAATTTTTAATATAATTCAATAAATAAAGGATATAATCTTTGGTTATTTCTTCATCTGGTTACGCAGCTAAATATTTTTATCTCTAACTAAATAGATGGGTTTTTGTGGAAAAATATAGCAGGATATTTTCAAAAGTTAACTATTATTTTTTCTGGTTGGTGTTCATTAAAGACTGACATCAGTTGGAGGAACATTGGAAACTTTCAAACACTGGACATCTGTTTCGTCCTAGCACGGGACTCCTCAGTAGCGTACAACCTTGGCCACGCCAAGAACCAAACCCAGGACCTTCAACTTCCGTGGTCACCATTGAGCCACTGGGGCGGAATCCAATAGTTTACATTTCCAACTTCTTTCAGTTCATGACAGTGCACGGTAGTCCACTGCTCCTAGGTTTCCTATATTCCACCAACTGATGCCATTCTACGATGAATACCAACTTAAAAAACCACTAAATCCCCAGCAACCCTAAAATTAACTGTTATTATCGATCATTTCTAAATCTCATTTCAGGTAATAATGTATATATGAATGACACCGTCATGGTCAAATGTTATACGTATTCACTTCAAAGCATAACACAATTTAACACCAGATGGTTAAAGTCAAATATCTTATAAAATTTTATTAAAACTTTACTGTTATAAATGACAGTAAATTTGATTAAGACTGAATGACCGTAAGTGAACTTTAGAAAGAATACTATTTAGTTCGATTCTAAAGTTCATGTAAACAAACTATAATCGCCAGAACAAAAGAGTAAGTGTACCAGAATATTCTGTATATACTTGTCCAAAGCCATATAGGTGCAAAATTTGATGAACAGAGATAATCTGAGAAAAGCAACGGCTTAGGTATACTGACAGGGCTTATGGGGGCTGAAATGAAAGAATGTGATGAATTTTTGGATTATGATGGATAGTGTCAAGTGGGAAATGTTGTCAAGTCTTACAATTGATAAGGTGGGTAAGGCTAAAGCTAATGGTTGCAATTTACTCTTTGTGTACAAAGTAAGACCTTTTTGATCTTAGTTCCCATACCACTATAATTACAAAAAAGGTGTCTCTGACTGTTTGGTGTTAATGACCCATTTAAATGTGTAGTAATTTATTAGGAATTTTATTCACATGCAAAAAGAATTATTTTGATGCATATATCCTGTGACAACATAAGCAAAGGTAAATAAATATTCAAGAGCTGAGACCAGTTAATCTGACTCCGTTTCCCTTTTCATTAGTTCCAGTATCTGTAGTTATCAAAGTGAAGTTACTAGTGATTCGAAGCCATCTGTTTAATATGTGATACATCCCTTTAACTACTCACTAATCCTGTAGTACACAGTTAAGAATATCTGATGAATTGTCTTGAAATGTGTATTCAAATGACTGAAATTTATTTGCCGTTTAGTTTTATGCAATCTATACCTCATGACTACATATTTGAATTACTTTCATTTTCAAACCGTGATAATCTGCTACAGATACATGGAGTTAATTAGAATCATATGAAGGCAAAATGATCTCATCTTTTCTGTATGCTATTTCTATGGTGCAAGATGTAGGAAAAACACAACTAGATTGATAGAATTTTATTATTTGCAACAACTAACAATAAATAAATAACACTCGATTAGATCATTTTAAGAAATCACTTTGAAAAAAATATGCCTGAATGACCTCAGCCAGACAGCTTTCTTAAAGTATCAATGGTCATCATGTTGTTATTGGCATTCAAGTTTCCTCAGATAACCATTATTCTTTAGCATCTTTGCCTTATTATCTCTACGTATGTCTCTCGGTTAATGTTTCCATACCACTTTCAATTCTTTCAGCTATTCCACATCCCACGTTCACGGTAAAGCATCTCTGACCCTTGTTATTTCTAGTCTTCAAATCCTTCACTTCTAGTTTAGCCAGGTTAGTGTGAAGTTATTTATTGTAACTTCTATAATACCTCTTGTTTGACTTCTTTTAATCACATGTATCCAGGCAGATTAGTTTTTTCAATAGAAAATAATGAGCTTACGTTTGCAAAAGCATACCTAATTTGGTCTGCCACTGGGATAGTACACCAATAATATACAACATAAACCAGCATTCATTTGTGCACAGGTCATAGTAGACATGTTATTGATTTCAAGAATCATGTGATGTTTGCATCAGATACAAATCTAGACAGCCACTTTAGGCTGTATTTATGTATCGTGTTATTAGTTGCTAGAAACTTAGTTATCATCCCTATATCCTTTTACATTATGCATTACTTCAGCAAAACAAAATAGTTTCAACCACTATGAAAGATGAAAAACATTATTAATTGAATCGATCGTCTGTCTTTCAATAGAAGAGTAAAAAACCAGTGACTGTCAATAATAAAAGATGATTGATTTATTTCCTAAGTTGTGTAAGGCTGCTTTTTCATGATATTCCCTCGAACTGAATAAGTACTAAATACAACAAGGAAAATAAAAATTTAGACAATATCACCACTTGCAAATTTGTTATCATCAAAAATGTTATCGTCATTTAAGCTAATGCAGGCAGATTTGCTTAGTCCTAGAATGAGATGAATTTTGGTTGCGTTATTTTTAATTTAGGACTACTTTTAAACAATATTGTATGTAGGCTAGGCCATGCTAATTTAGTTCAAGTTGCCATTAACACTTAGTGGCGTGGTTCACATATTATCACCATTTTTATAACATTTGCTTATCTCTTCTACCTCTCATGTAATTTCTAGACCTTGAAAACATTCACATATGTTCACTTCCTCCAGTTGTAAAGTAAGAACATTTGAGCCAGTACACTCTTGTGCAGTGTTTAGTATTAATCTTCCTGTCTTCCAGTGAAGCACCTAAATACTGCAAATTTGTGAGTGGAATGAGTAGCATAGAAAAATTTATCTGGAAACATCATAAGTCGATGCCTGCGATATCCATAGAAAATTCATTTTTTTGTTGTTTATACCCTAAAACCCAAATCTTTACTATCGATTGGTTAATCAGCTTTATCAATTATGATTCTTCACATAGTTCTGGTTTGAACTTTTGAATGGCTGGCACTTCAGCCGTAGCCAAATATCTTGATCATACTTCCTTCGAGTGGTTCGATCAAACCCTATAGACGGTCTTGAATGATCCCTAAAAAAGATCTAAGCGGCTTGATTTCTCAGTATTCTACATAACTGTTTCCCCATTGTTAGGCAGGTTGGTTATTGTTGACGAGCACGTCTTACAAGCGGACGTATAGTATAGCTGATGTACTCAGCTCCACAGCAGCAAGTGAATTGGTACGCGCACACTGGTGCATTACAATGCCCCAGCTTATCTTTCTCATGTTGATCAAAATGTTTGTTGCAGGAGACAATTATTCGAAGGTTGAAGTCAAACTATGTCCTATTGAAGGAGCTTAACAGTCGTTATTTTAAGGATATCTGCAGCAATATTATTTCTGAACTCAAAGTTCATCGAAACAATCTTTTTGGCGCTAAATATGTTCGTTTGGTTGTGTTCTTTGACTTCAATTTCTCACCTAAGTATGTATGAGGGGAAGCTTTTAGTTCTAGGGTTCGTCAAAGAGTTTGCAGTTTTCCGCGAAGGTTATTTTCAATGCTTATTCTCCTGATTTCTAAAGAAAGTAAGTAGATAACATTTCTCTTCCTACTCAGAGGGACTAAACTTTGAAAACCCATAAACTTTCTTTTCCGTGTATGCTTTTTGTAGATGCATCTACGGAGTGAGTTGTCATCTTTGTTTCGGTTTTGAATGTCGAGAAAAGGAAACGTTGAGTAAGGTTCTGATTCGAGTGTGAATTTGACTGAAGGTCGGCAGTGTCTACAATGTTAAGCAGGTGAACAACATTCATGTTTTCATTACAAACTACAAAGGTATCATCAAATTATCTTATGTAGATATTAAGCTCATTGATATTTGGTGCTTTCTAGGTCTACCATGAAGCAATTAGCTAAGAGAAGTCCTGGTGTAGAACCCAGTGCAACACCGTCTGTCTGCCTGCAGACTTCATCATTGGATCAGATATATACATTGAGGGTACTTTGAAGAAACTCCTTTAAGTAGAGATTTGGAGAGCCAATTTACATATTACGGGACTGAATAAAATAACAAGGAGTAAGTGATATCTGTCAGTGAGATGTTTGTGATGAGGGGCACAATATCCAACTAAATTGTTTATTTAACTGCTGAACTGGCATTTCTTATTGAAGCAACAAAATCCAGTGTGTAATGGTAATCATGGTTCAATAACCTATTCTCTACAAGTTCATTCATTTCCACAAGCCTTTTTGAGATGGGATAATATGGAGAGTTTATCATATATAGTATTTAATGGAGTGAAATACCTCATTTGTGGTTTTTGGAAGGACTATATAAACATAGGGTTATGAAATCTGATCAGTTAAGTTGTTTACATAGTTCTCTGCTAACGAATGGTCCATCTCTTATTTTCATCAGTGTCTACAACAACTGAAGCTCTACTTGCTCAGTAAGGTTCGTCTTCGTTGTCTGTTTTAAGAATTTATTTTCATCGGATAGAATGATTGGAAGCTACTTTATGTAGTCTGATTTGATTAGAAATACCATTCCAGAGAATTTCTCTGCGAGTATCATGACCTAAATTTCGTTTTTCTTCAGTTCATTCAATTGATTCGGATGTTCTTTTGAAAAAAGATATCGATGGTTGCATTTTCTACCTATATAGTCATAGCATCAATTTAAAAAAATATTGATGATACTGAAACTAGATCTTTCGATAGATAATTTAGATTTTTGAGCTGGACTTTTGTATGAAACTCATAGCCTTTTGAAGTCACATCAAAAAATTTAGGTCAGAGGGATAAGATTTTCATTTGAATTGAGGATAGTGATACACTTAAATAATCTAACATATTTTTCAGGACACGAAGGAAAGCTGTTTCCTTTGTTATAGACTTTGAAGTTTTACTTAGCCCCACAGCGACATGGTTTCGCTTCTCAGCGATAGTAACAACTCAGGTTTCAAACTCTGTCATTCCATCGGTCGATAATTCAAAAATAATGTGAAATTTCTGTAATTAGTTTATTCAGGCACCAGTAATCGGAAATGGTAAACATCAATATGATTGATGGCATTTCCCCTCAAGGTACAGGAGTTAGGAGAAATATGGTTCAGTCTGAGGTTCTTTCGAAGCATTTTGGGATATTCCTTTTTCTGCAGACATTTCCTCCGAAAGTAGATTTTCATATACGCATCGGCGTCTCACAAAAGAATGCAGAGACCTGTTCAACTTTTTACCATCACACAGCCCTCTCTACTCTTTAACTAGCGTAATGCACCCATTTTATCACAGTCAAGAAAAAAAGGTGGTTATGGCAAAGAAATTCTATTATTTTCGAAAAGGTTATTTATTAGGTTATTACTCATGAAAATATGTTACAGTAGTTAAAAAGTTCCTGAGTTATTTCCAGTCAGGTGCTAAATTATATTGAATAACATGTTACATAATATATATGGGGGTTAAGAGTGGTAAAATAGACAAGGAATTATGAATATAAAAAGCAAAATAATGTAACAAATGACTAATCTGCGACAGTTTAGACCTCATGATGGCTATGGCGAAGACACAGAATGAACGTACCTTCCTTGAACACTCATCATTCAGTGAACACAAGTTAGATTTGTTTTAAACGTAGTTCCCACTTGATATTTCAAAATTTCAAACTGAAACTTTCCTGCTTATTTTTAATGAAGCAATTTTGTTTCACAGGGTCCCTGTTTATTGCATTATTGTATTTAAGTTTCTTTTTATATGCTTTGATCGTCAAGCCCAATGACATGTATGGCAACTGACTGTGAAATTAAAATCTTCTTTACTGAAAATTTGAAAATTTATGCAGTCAGTACTTTTCACATTTTTTCAATACCCAGTTATGTGAAAAGTGTTAAGTCACAGGCAACAATTTGTTCGATGAACACAAATACAAAATTTAATAGAAATGTGTTCGTTTTACGCTCACTGCATCCACAATTCAACAATTTTTTGAGTCCATAAAAGGATTCTGAAATCAATAGAATCCCACTCGAAAGTCATCCATGATATTCTTTTCTGAAGTTTTATTCGTGTATTGTAGTATTCTTTTATTTTGATAGTGTATTACATGAAATAGCTCATATTATGCATTTCATGCATAATGTGACATTTGAACACAGCATCTTCACATAACTAGTTCCATCCTATCTACATACAGAAAAAGAATCGCCTAATAATTGTTTTCAATTTTTTCTGTAAAAGATTAATGTCCTTATTTTAATGCCAATTAAAATCAATGGTAACTGTATATGCATAACATGCTTTGAAGGCGTGAATATAACGATAATATTTCTTCGTCAAAAAGCGTTAATAAAATCTATTGCACTCCAAGTTTGTTTTTTACATAAAATTAAAATCTAAACGTACACAAATTCTAGATAAAAGAGGTAGGAAGCAGACTTTATGTTTTCATAAACCCAGATATAAACTTGCTTCACGTTTACTTCAGCTTATATGTTCAAGGGAATAAATGTACAACACATAGAAAGCATGAAACATATTTTAGAAATCACGACCAACTTAAATTCAAAAAAAGACTGATTGAACAAAGAAATATATTCTTTTCTGATTTAATCTCCATCTTTAGAAAACGTTCACCAACATCCATGACCTGCTTAGTCGGAATGGCTATTTACAGAACTTTGTAGTTAGACATATGAATGTTACTATGGTTAAGATAGGAATGACAACAGTTCCTAAGAAGCAAATCCTCTTGAAGCTGGGATACGTGGGTGATATTATCAGTGATATCACCACACAAAGCATGAAATCAGCCTTACAAAAAACATTCCCAGCGGCTAAATTACGTCCTATATCCTACAACCCCGCGATTCTAGGTGCCAGAGATGAAGGTAAACTGCATAATTCTCACACTTCCATGTGTAATTACCGGCTCAACCGCTCCTGTGGAGCTGTGTACATCACGTCTACAATGAGGTAGGTCCATCGTCGAATTTGGGAGGGCCATCCACGATGGCTGAGCAAGAGACAAGTTTGAACAATGGAAAGTTTTACAGTTGCATTCTTAGCACTGGACATCAGGTGGATACTAGATAGTCATTCGAAATTATTAATCACACACCGATTAATTTACCGCATGGTTTGCCTATTCGTTTACTTTAGCAGAGGCGATTGCAATCCACCTTCACAAAGGTATAGTTTATATTCTGAAGAATTTTGTTCAACCACATGGCTTCTGCTATTACTTTGTACACCTATTCCCCCTCTTGTTCCTACCAATATTGATTTGCTTTTTTATTATTACATAATTATGAACTGTTTGTGACTGACCACTTGTCAAAAATCACCTCATTTACTTCACCAGTCGCCATGCCATTTATTTAGGAATCACCTGTTTCATATTATTATAACTACCTTTTTAATTACCCTGTTGATTATTTGCATCTTTATTTCTGAAACTTCATGAATTAAATAGAATCTATAATTATAGTTTTTTAACTACCCACCACTTGATTGGTATTTCGAGTACAGTCTTTAAATATTATATATATATATATATATATATATATATACAAATGTACAGCTTGAGGATAAATTCGTTAAAAATAGTACTCACCGCTGAAAATCTTATTTTTGAAGTCACAATGCGCATTAGGAATGTATTTTGATTGAGTTGCAAACCTATATATAAATGTAGAGCTAAAGACGAGAACCTAATTGAAAAAAAATATATTTCGTCGTTCAACCAGTCCTTTTTCTAAATGTCTAAATAGGAATATTCAATGTATCTTTTTGTGTATCAGTACAGCTTTATTTTTACTGTAGTACAATCAAAATACATCATAGCTAGTGCATTAAGGACTACAAAATAGAGCAGTAATTATCTTAATAATTGGGAAAGGAAGGCTTTAGAGGATATACAAAATATGATCCCAAGAAAACTGTGAGAGTGAAATTAGATCTTTGTCCAATATATAAAACATCTATATACAGTAAAATCTACATCAAGTAATCATTGAGATTTATGTTCATTGATTTAAAAACTAATTCGTGAAGATATGTAACCGATTGATGATTGAACTTATAATCTTTGCAGCGAAGTCGAAAAGAAGCTTACATAGAGCTGGATTCCATAACCACGTATACTATCTAACAAATGTTTTCGTAAAACCTTTTCATATTCATTGTAGTTGACCTTTAATTTTTTTTCATTTTCATAAAGAAAATAAGAATTTTAAAAATTCCAATTGTAAAAATTAAAAGAAGACATATAAGGGAGCAATAATGTTTTCAACTAGCTGTCATCAGGCTTTATGCTAATATATATATATATATGTATATGTATGTATACATATATATATATGTAGTTAAAATTTACAAATAATTAATGACATAATCATGATATTCACAAATCTAATGGATTACTCAGCATATGTTCCAGAACACTCGAATTTTTTGTCTTCTTATCAGTAAAAATTTACACGCCATTTGAACTGTCTGCATCTGTTTGAGGGACAAGATGTACAAAAATTAAAAAAATACCATTATCATCAACTTGACCTTCTGTAAAAGTGAGTGTTATGTTTGGTGTTTAGAATGTGTAAACCATAGAACTTAAACTTTTAATTAGAAATATATATATCACAGGTCAACTTTCATCACAGAAAGTTAAAGAAAACAATAAGAATAACCATTTGATGTGTTCCAAAAGCATCAACTTGATAAAAAAAGGACGTGACTTGTCTGCATTTTCAGACCATTCTATTGGAATAATTAATACGACGTCGTCTGAAAAACAGGTATAAACAAAGCTGGCTGATACTGATTGAATTCCAAACAACACTTACACCAATCGGAGGGCAACAAGATGAACTTTATACCTTTTCGCTCAAGAAAACCTAGTACTTTTCCCTTCATTAAAGATCAAAAAAAAGTTATAACCACTTAGTTTTAATAAGATGCCCATTAAAATTCTCTGAAAAGTCCGACTGAAATAGCAGCCTTTTGAATCTAAAAAAATTCTAATTACTTTTACATAAAGAAAATTTTAGTATTTCTCCGTAAAGTTTTTAAAAAACTTGGATATTTCTTGTTTCATCAGCCAACGAATTCACTACATTTATAATTTTTCTACACCATTATAATTTATTAATGAGAAGATTTATAAAGTGTAATACCTACGTTGTTTTTGTCATAATGCTGAACGATAAAGTAGCTGCAAAAACCTATTCCTTAGTATACTCGCAAATTTTCATAAGTTCAGTATTTGATTAAAGCTATGAATAGTGAGCACATTGATACAGATCTACAAGACGGCCATTCAGATTAAAATATGAAGCTAGTAAGGAAAAAGAAGATTGATATAACTGTGATACTCCGCAAACTGTGTTCTTGGTACTGAATACCTTATTCGCTATGCTTATATTTCCATTCCGCAAGGTCAAATTAACAAACTAGAGGTTTTTTCACGAAAAAGAGAACGGAAGTGGGCTTTCAGAGCTACACATGGACTGGTGGACACAAAGAGTAAGTACCTTTTGGGGTGCAGAGAAACTCTGACTCCCAACCAGTGGTGCATATTAGTTTCTCCATCTAGGAACATAGGAGTGGCGCATGAACCTACCTTTGTCACCATCGAAAACGGAAACTTCCATGCCTTGTCGGTAAAAGACGAAGCCAAAGTCTCAAAAAGTGAACCCTTAAGACAACCAACAGACTTTGGTCTAGGAGTCCATACAGTATACAACCCACGCAAAATTTGTGAAGTGACACATGCAATTAAGATTTCTATGTGCTCAAAGAATCTAGATACAAGAAACAAAATTCACTGATTACCAGATTGTCTGCTCAACGATTCCACTCGTTCTTACATCGTCTTTATATTTATTTACGAAACAAACTGTCTGTCGAATATTGTATTCCAGTTCATCTTTTATTTTTTTCTTTGTCACTTTTGGTCGCTAATAGCCGCATAAAATGCTGACTCTTTTGGAAAATCTCAAGTCCTTAACCAGTTAGTTGCAGGTTAGGTAAAACAGAATCGCGCAGATCAAAAGATGTTTCCTTCTAGCACTACCTTCCTGCAAAGCTATCACCTTTGCTATTTCCCTCCCTGCATCTAAAAAGTATACACTGTAATCATATTTCGATGTTGTGGGAGTATTGTGGACTGCTACTAATTCTCTAACACCCTTCCAGGATTAGAAAACGCTTCAGTAAGTTCTAAGTTGCTCTTACGTTTTTCTCTTTATCAAAATCTCCGTCCAAAATTGCTTAGTGTGAACGAATTGGCTGCATCTTGTTTTGCAAATAAATGTCTACGTAAGATAGAGTCAAAACTTTCTGCCAACCCTCCAGAGAGTATCAGTGGGCATTTACATGATGCCATGAAAATGGGGCTTAATACTGCTTGTGGCTCTAAATGTCACACTAATAACCACCAGGTATTTAAAATCTTGCTTCGACTTCTTAATGCTCACTAGTGTATTCTGGTGGGCAGTGAGCGTAATTCGTCTGCACGAAAGATCGAACTACACTTTTGTAAGTAACACAAGACTCAGTTGTAAGAGCATCTAAGTTAAAGAGAAGCAGCAGATGAATCTGGTATAATTTTGAAAGTATTTTAGCTTATTTAAGCGATCGTTAGCAGAAAGCTCAGTGTGGGTGAAACAGTCCATGGAGAAAATTGTACACTGATTAACAATATTAACTGACGTCTGAACCGCTGAGCAAAGTGCTACAAAGTTGTCTCACTACTGTTTATTCCATGAATGGTTAACATGGACACATCAACCAAAGTGCAGGTTCACAGATAACTTTAATTATAAAGGCGGCTCTAGTTACACGATCTACGTAACCTACTCTAGGGTTTTTTTAAGTCAGTAAGCAAAGAAGTGACAACAGTGTTTGGGGAGGTTTGATGGATAAAGACTGTCCCGCCACTCTGTACTGAAGCTATCATTGTAATCATCGATACGATGGGTATATGTGGTATACACGTTATCATTACGGTATTGGTCCAGTACCCATAGCGTCTACATTTTTGGTCGTTGTAGTACGTCACAGACTGCAAATTTATGAAAAGGGAGTTCGTGAGGGAAAGCCTAAGTTCCTTTCAAATTGCGTATACATCGATTGGGTGTTCACCATCAGTCAGATACTTGAACACCGTCATTCGTACTACAGGCTAACGATTGATGTACTCCTATGATTAAGGCTGCATTAACTTCATTTGACAGAAATGCAGTCTGAAATGTTTTCTTAGGTAGGGGTGTCCGTGGCAAGTTTTTAGTATCTTGAAATCTCAGACCTTTAACATTTCATATGGAGTGAATCCCCAGACACCTGTATTCATTACTCCAAACCATTAGTAAGGCTTAGCTGGGGTTCAAGATTTTACCGCTCTACTTGAATCTTGCTACCTCTTGAAATCTATGGACGAAGCGCACCGTAGTGATGTAAAAATTTTACCGCATCGAAGACTTTTTTGCCTTGAGTATGCAGACAATATCGTTTTAGTGCGCGACAACACAGATTTCTCAATTTGCAACCAGTCACTTATCCATCAGTGTATGTCACTATGATATAGGCTTACGTGATCAAAGTATTTCTACAAGATAGGCGAACTCCGCATCCGCACTTACTGTTGGTGGTAAGTTGCTCAAAGTTGCTAAAAAGTTAGATTGATAGGGCACTTCTGTGATTTGCTGGTTGAAATAAGCTTAATGAGATTTTCGATAATACATCTGAAGCCAAACTGGCACGTACCAAGCCCAAGTATACAACGCATCGGTGCCTGAAGTTCTTCTCTACTCTTGTAAAACCTTGTTTTTATCATCTAAGGATGTCTGATGGCTCTGCGTTATTCGTCACCGTTATCCACGCAGGACCGTTGGATTTCGGTTTAAAAACCACATTGATAGGTATGACGGTGTGTGCTTAAAGATGGTGAACGTCATTTATTGAACTCAGTCATCTTGAAATACCGACTTCAGTGGCTTTGAAATTTGCTACGCTTGTCGTCCCAGCAGCTGTCATGACGTTCGTTGTTTGCTTAACTTACGACTGGCTGGAAGACACTGTTGTGACCAGTGTATGATATAACGCCGTCAGATGAAGTATAGTTGCCTTAAGTTCGCATCTTTAGGTGCCTAACGACTCCCTAGATAGGATTCATGAGATCACGTAAGCCAACGACTTGTGACGACAGTAGGTGTAGCTCAGATTCGAAACCAGCAGCGATGATGCTGCTTCTTCTTTTTTACCTTCTATTTCTGAAAAGTAAAATGAATTTGTTACTCTATTAACATGCTGTCGCCCTTGTTTCCATACTCTCTTCAGTATTCGGCATCTTCCTTATGTTGCTTTTTTTATTTTATATGGCTCATCTCTTATTGTTCATATTAAACCAACTTTGCGTTCTAATCATTGTTCACTTTCAGACTAGGTATAAATTGTTCACCTAAATTCTTTCTTTAGAATGACATCATTTATTCATTTGTCACAAAATGTGTGCAGTCATGTAAGGGATTAAAAGTACATAGTACTGCTATCTCTTTGCATATGAGTTGTATGAGACCACAATCACTTTTCTCAGTAGTCAAACTGCCATTTCTTTCCGGATGTTTGCTTCAAGCTTTTTTGTATACTTCAATTAGAAATTATGCCTTCAGGCATCTCATTAAGTGCATTTAGTAAATCAAGCACAAAACATGATCTACTCACTGAATGAATAGCAATAAATGAAAAGCATGAACATAACCAGTGAATATACCTTGAAGCAAGCATAAAAAGTATACTAAATAGACTGATTATGTTTACAGTCTATTCAAATAAAGAAAGCACAACCAGGAAAAATGGTCATTTATAGCATCAAAAAGGCCCATAATGTCTATCAAGGTCGTAACGGATTTTGCTGCAGTCAAAAAAACTTGCTAGGATGTTACATGGGTCAACGAAGAACTACGATAAAGGGTATGCAGCTATAGATACTTATACTGTCGTGTGATTTTTAGTTATACCAAAAAGTAAGAGAGTTTTTATTTGCATATGTAGCGTCATATTCAGGGTTAATCAGTAAGAAGTGATAGAGTAAATCCAATATCTTCTGAAAAAACAGTCTGAGAAACCCTTGGACTGAAAACTTCCTAAAGATGGCACACTGGTAATTGTGAGATTCGTTAAATGCGTTTACTTCTAGCATTCTAAAGAGGTTAAACAATTATTGAATATTATCCCGCAATATACTTCTGTAAATTTGAGAAGCCCTTCCAAGTGACCACAACTTAAAAAAAGTATAAATAGATGATGCTTTTCAGTTTGATTTGTAATGAAATGAAATCTATTTGATCAATAAGTTATATTCATATCATTGCTAAAGCAACCATTTGGATCTTCTTGATCAACTAACGTAGCTTCCTTACCATAAATGGTAACTTTCATTTACCATACTCTGGTGTTCCTTTTCCTCCTAAAATGTCCTGATACACAGTAGATCAACTTTGTCCAAGGTGAAAAAACACTTCATAGCTAATTATTCGTCGTCGAAATAGTACAATAAATTAATAATGCAAACTTAGAGTGCTAAATGATCACATAGAACGTCCTTTGTTGAGGTCATGACGACTGCATATATTTAGTAGAACCAAAATTCCAAATACCTTTATCACAAGTTAAAATGGGTTCACTATACGATAACAGCTGTTCTGTAGTTTTATTGAATTCTCCCAAAACAATGCAAACTGACTGAAAACATATGTAAAATAAGTCAAATTTAATAAACGAATAAGAATTTCGGGGCAAATTCAACCGCAGGGATATCATCGTCATATCATCCAAGTTCGAACTATTGATCGATGCTTTCTGACAACATGTTGTCAGGTAATGGAAGTTACTGGTTCCATGAAACTTTACTAAAAGCTGTTCATCAATTATACGGATTAGAAAATTTAAGGTACATCAGCTATTTTCTTACCGATGATTTCTGTCTCACGGTTTTTTGTTTTTTTTCCCCACACTACTTACGTTTCACATAAATCTATTCATTTAGCACGGTGTAATATTTTGTCTGCCTATTTACTTTTGATTGAAATACAATCAAAATGCTTGTTGCATTTCTGTCAACTACTATATTTACTGGCTGTAGTGCATAAACATAGCTGTGAACAGTTGATTGTTGAGATGCTTTCTCTTTGTAAAAATACATAGATGTGCAATACTTTCATTCTCATTAGAATTTTGAAGAACATAAAAACTGACATCGCTTTCCCGTTTATTCCCTGGCTAATCAAAGATTTGAGTAATAAAAAGAGGAACTCTTGTATGCACTTTCAAGTGCATTAACATTTCGTCACCATGGTAGGAAAACAAATAGGTAATAATAATACTAGGTAATTATTAGTAAACTACCCTAGATGTACTCAGAGTTACATTTTGATGCAAGAGTAACAGTTATTTTGAATATTTCAGAAAAATTTACCTGAGATGGAAATCTACAAGTTTTTCCCTCCTAATGAAGTGTTTCTCGTTGAGCTTGCGAAATCGTAGTGCTTCCGTTGTTCTCTGAAGTTGAATTTTGTTGTGAAAATCCTTTAAAGTTAATCGAGACATCTATCTTTGTGCTTCAAAAGAAAGGGAATGCGAGATATTTTTATGGTTGTTTGTGAAAAACTGATCTTGGACTGAATGGATTGTGGAGGTTTGACCTATCTTTCAACCCGTTTATTATTGTAAGCTTGACTTCTTTGCTACATGCTTTTTGTGCACCATTTCATCTGAATCCACCATACAAGTTCAACTGAGATGTTACTGTTTGGTTCATTAGTATCGTATGCACCATTTTCAACACGAACAACCTGCATTCAAAAATTCAGCCAATTAATTTAGACTTAACCTCAACTCCTGCTTATCAAAAGTTTCTCTAGTTTCGAATCTCTACACACATCTGACTTCGACAGTTTTCATTCCAGTTGATTACTTTCTCAGCATGTAGGTGAACATATAGACCGTCACTTGGTTCTTGTCGACCTATTGTTTTAAATATTAATAAATTCGGCTTGCTATTTATGCAAAGCTACCATACTAAAGACCTTTCTTATGTTGGTTATTATTTGGCCTAACCTTTCAGTCCTGAGCATCCATATCGTTTGTAAAGCGGAATTCTCTAACTACATCAGCTGATTGGTTCATGAGAAGTATATCAACTCATGTGACCATACTTGGGGTTCCATTTTATTTACCTTTTTATACTGATCGTGTAATTATATCCACTTAACCCAATTTTTATCATCTCCTGCTTTCAAATTCTTGTTAGGAAACAAATTACTTTAAAAACTGTAGTGCAATATTACTAAATCAACTTGTAAAAATCCTAATAGTCTAAATAAGAATTCAAAGCAGTAATTACATTTCAGCCTATTTATTAAAAATGTCACACGGTGAAACAGTATCATTTACTAAATAACGTTTCGGACATAATTTATTGTCTGAACACAAGATGGAAATCTAGAGACTAGTGTCTATAGGAAAACTTCCCATCTGAATCGCCACTAAAACACCAAATCCTCTCACCCCATTTCAGTTAAAGTAGGCTTAGTTATTTGACTATGTAACAGGGCAAAAAAGCTTACTAGTCGACCAGAAAATTTACGACAAGAAATTATACACATCAAGAATGTCCTACGACCCAACAATTGCCCACCAAAATTTACAAATAAATTCATAAGAAATCCAAAGAAAAATATCAGCAGTGGCAGTAGTAGTAGTAGTAATACAGGTGTTATTAATAATGATTCCACTGCTAATGTTCATAATCGTGACAGGCTTAAGAGAGAATTCAAAGCCTCTACTGTGTTATCATACAAGGAAGGCACCTCAGAAGCATTACGAAGAATTCCCGATAAGGCTGACTGGGATTAAAGTGGCATTCAAACCAACAAACTCACTTAGAAACAAGCCTTGTAGGTTGAAAGATCCTATCGATGCAATTAAGCACAATAATCTGGTTTATCAGATCCCTCGCAATGATTGCGATGTCAAATACATAGGCCAAAGCAGTCGACCAGGGTCGATTAGAATAACAGAGCACAAAAACTTAGCTAGATCAAGATTAGTAGATCCTAATAAGGTAAGAAATCTAGAGAAAAGCTTGGTTATAGCTCTGCACGCAATTATATACAATCACACAGTAGGGTGGGGTAGGGCGACAGTGTTGAAAACTGACTTAGTTGGGTGGATGGAGGGAGAGACTGATAACCGACTGAATCTTTGTTTATCAAATCAACACCAAACCTATGCAATCGAAATGATTCTGCACCTGTTCCAGATATATGGAAAATTCTACTACCCTTGTCATCACAGAGAAGGGGAGAAAATTAGGAATAAATAAAGTCTGTCTTGAAGTTGTGGAGTTACCTGATATGAATATGGACAATAAATTGTGTTCGAAACGTTATTCATTAAATGCTATTGTTTCACTGTGTGATATTTCTAATAAACAGACTACAGTGTCCAAGTTTTATGCCTATATTAATTCAAAACAGTGCTGACAAAACTCGACTGCATATATTTCATACAGAATCGACTAGACAGTAAGACAGTTACCATAAGCGCATATTCACTGCTTCTAATATTAGATTACTATTTTTTAGATCAGTATGAATATAACAAGTGAGATAGTCATACTTTCTGACCTATCAAACAGCCAGTTTTCTGCAAATATTTATCTCATTCATAGCCTCTTTAAAAATGTGAGTTGTTTTGCAATCCCAAAACAATACTTCATAGAAAGCAAAGCTCCTTACTCTGTACAGAAGATGAAATCAACATACAGCAAAATGTTGAATTCACTCGATGGCTTTTACAACTCTAGGGGTGTGTAATAGCGTGTGATACGACTTAAACTCTTGTTTTCCAAAGACGGCATTAAATAAAACCAGCCAACATAAAACCCACATTACAGAAAAATAAAATACAGTCATGTAAGTTTTGAAAGTGAATAACCTGTTTAGGTAAGAATTTCAACTTCAAATCAATGTTAGTCCATTAATTATTTAACAAAGTATGTGTTTTCTTATTTTAGCGATTTATTTTACTTTTCTCATTTTCAAAATGGGCTTCATTTTTTCACCTCACTCTTTTTCTCTTCATTACTGACATTCTTTGGTATTTTCACGCACTGATTATCGCCTTTTAAATAACTTACTCAAATATTTAGTGCGTATAACTCAAAGATATATCTTCTTAGTTCGTTACTCAATTCATCTATCATTAGTTGTTGGATTTCTAACTTTGGAGGTACAAAAAAGTAAATGCAATTACAACCTGTCTCATTCTGTTCACTGTTCCTAAAATATTTTTCAACAATTGAAAAAAAGCACAAATTAATCTTAAAATTGCTTTACGAGTATGTGGCATTTAAAATGTCTAGATATAAACAAATTTGATGCCGTTCAGTGATTTTGTTCAGGATTCATTTTACTCGACAGATTTTTACGGATAACTAAATATTTGAAATTTCGTTTTTCAGAAATAAACGTGTTAACACGATATATCACAGAAAAGGTGTTATTTACCTTAATCTGATGTCCGGGGTCTACTAAATGTGAGAGCATTGCACTGTTGATGCTCCCTGTCATTCCTTTCTCTAACCAAGATGGTACATGTTCACTCCACAAGAGCAGTTGAACTCATAAATGCACTTTGAAGTGGCCATCATAGATAACCTATCCTCGGTTCGCTGTGTCAGTAATGGTTTGGTTGAGAAGCTGAAAGAAATGTTTGTCTGCATTGAATGTTTTTTTGACTGATCTACATTCAGTGCAGCGAAAGCTTTTGTCAGCTTCTCAACCAAACCATTACTGACACAGTGAACCGAGGATAGGTTATCTATGATGGCCACTTCAAAGTGCATTTATGAGTTCAACTGCTCCTGTGGAGCTAGTTACATAGGCCTTACTCAAAAGGTTCTATCAACACGTGCATCTGAACATGTACCATCTTGGTTAGGGAAAGAAGTGATAAAGAGCATCAACAGTGCAATCATTTCACATCAAGTAGATACCAGACATCAGATTAAGGTAGATCACGCCTTTCCGATGATATATAGTGCCTCATGCAACCTCCCTAAAGGTGCACGACTAAGCATCCTTAACATAGTCGAAGCAATAAAGCTCAACTGGATCTATGTGTTCAAAAGAAATATGTACATCCACTTTGTATAGTTTGGCCTACAACAGGGTCAACACGTTCGTTATGAACTTTCCTACAACAAACTACACATTTTAACCTTCCATCCCTTTCTTGTATACTGTCATTACTTTAATGAACATTCACTTTATTATTCATATTACTAGTTTTACACCCTTCTTTATTCATACCACAACCTGTAGTCATCTCCAGGCGTGACGTAATACGTCGTATTTGTTATTTCGTTATAGTATTCACATGATTTTCACCCCACTACATAATTATTATTTGACCCTTAGTGAAAAAAACACATTCATGGCTCAACAAATGTATATCAATGAATCGTTATCTGTAGATTTTGTCCCCTCATTTCCTGTTATGTCAATATTGATTTCACTATACACTAGACTGATAACAATTCCACCATTCCATTCGATTTGATCTCTATAACACTAACTGTTTCAATATAGTAAAAATTGCACATCGTACCTTATTTTGCCGAGTGTATTTCACTTATTCTCATGAATTTATAATTGTAGAGCCTGAAGAAGTTATTGAAAACATTTGTTCGTTCAAACTACTCTTGTTCTAAATTTTGTTTACTCCAAGTGAAGTGATCATTACCATTCTATGTTTGTTTGTATATCAGTAAACAGAATTTGAGAAAGCAGCCGTTTTGTCATTTTAATACATTAAAGGTCAGTATGAAGGAAGAATATTCTTTTCAATAACTTCTGCCTAGGTTCTTCAGTTATAAAATCAATTTCGTTAGTATATAAGTAGCCAGAAGTTACGGCGAGTGCATTTAGGAATGGGTATGGAATTATAATTAAAATTTGATGAACCGCGCGTCCTGGATACCTCAGCTAACCACAACCAACAAAATTACCATAAATGACATTCAGGCAATATGCATGCATCCGCATAGGAGCCTATAAACCAATAGAGGTCGAACAACGCGATCCAATAAAACAACAGAGAATACCATGCATACCAATAAATAGTGATAAAATTTGTCTCTTTAAGATTATGGATGGTAGTGTAATGTAATTATGTATGTATGATTGGTGATCAGAGGTATGGGGAAGGAAAATTATTAATAAAGTTCAAGGTCTCACTGTGGTTAATGTGAAACGAGTAAGATAATGAGAGTAGTAGTAGTGGGAAAAAACTTTAACGAGAGTTTTCAAGGGCCATTATAATCAGACGGAAGGAATGCCTGGTTAAAAATAATGGCATTAATAGTAATAATCATTTCGTTTTTCACTTTAAAAAGAAAGCAAAGAAGAGAGTGGAGACGGACAAGAAAAACTGAGAAAGACACAAGATTGTTGAAAGAATACTGTTTAGTCAATGGAAGGCCCAGGGAGGAGTAGGGCTTGGATGTGTCCTTTTTGAATACAAAGTCCGGACTTCGTTGATCTTATAGCCTTCACTATCTGGAGAAAGTGTAAACGAGTGGCACATGGTACAGTCTTCAAAAGACGGTGTATCAGGGTGAAAGCTGTGCTAGCATCTGTCTAGTGTCCTGTGTGAATTAGATGTGCTAGTATAGAACTTCCAATGGATTTGATCTCACCCTTTGCAAACCATGCCGGTAGATGTTCTTGTATCCTGAGATGGATGTGTCCAGTAGCGTGTCGTGTTATTATTTTCATATTAATTTATAAAACGAATTGCTAGATGAGCGTTACTGGAGTGGTTCAGGATCAGATCAATAAAATTTTGTTTATGATAGACTAGAAATGTATCATCCAGATACTGACAGAATAAATCTGTGTTGACAATATCATTCTTCAATGGTCCATTTTCTAATTCAGATAAAAATATATCAACAAATATAGGGTTTGTTGGGAACCCCATAGCCACACCATCTATTTTTTGTACACTTCGTTGTTGAACAAGAATTGAACTTTCTTTGTGCACGTGACCAGGAAGTCCCTTAACTTCTGATTAGAGATGCCTGTATTTGTCTTCCTTTCTACCAGCTGTTCGCAGATATAGTTCACAGTTTCGATGAGAAGAACATTATCGAGTAAAGATGTCGTATCGAGAGATGACATACATTTATTGATAACATTCACGTTGCTTACTGTTTATACGAACTGGGAGGTGTCCTTGACAATATATCTGACTAGCTCTTCCTACAAAGGCTGTAGCATTTTAACTAGCCACTTTGGTAAGGTGAGTGTGACATGTCTAGGATAGGACGGAGTGGTACTTCACTTTTATGTATCTTTTGTAAGCCATACATACGAGGAATCGTACTGCCCACGGGCTTCAAATTGTTAGACGTAGCTGATGTTATAAGGCAGTATGGTGTTCATTTCCCCAACATAAACTTCTTCATCCATAATCACGACACCAGCATTCCTATGAGATCTAGTCATAACAATGTTCTTGTTCATTCTTAGACGCACTGCAGCTTCATGACGTTCTTTAGTCAACAAGCCTCTAGCCGTCTTTCTGTTGTTCCCATAATAATACCAACAATCTTCTAAGATAGATTTAAATTTTTCTAGCTCAGTGTCAGATGAAGCAACTAAATGAATTGTTTGTGTGAAGAGATGCTGAAACTGTACATCTGTATCTGTTTGATTAACTTGTTTGCGAATATCACAAAATTTAGGTCCAAGGGACAGAACCTCAAGTTGTAATTTATCAAGAGTTATATCAGAATAATTATGAGCGCACCTCTTTGGAATTGCAGGAGATTTGGATTGTGGAATTCGATTTTATAAGCTTTTAATCAACTGTAGCCTTTTATGTCTGGAGTCGGATTGTGAAATTCAATGGACACATTCAACGAATTATGACCTCAAGTCTTCGGGAATATAATGAAGTGCATAATTCCCCTGTGATATTTTTATTCTCAATTCTGTTATATGTGACTGTATTGAATCAAGCCGATTAAGGGCATGTTTTCTTAGGGTTTTTACATTAATCGGAATTCTGGTTCTTCGAAGAGACGTCCAGTAGAGTTTAGGATAATGGTTCTTATTAATCTTCTTAAACTATCCTTCCCGTCTCCGCTTTCTTCTTTGCTTTCTTTTTAAAATAAAAAACGAAATGATTATTACTATTAATGCCATTATTTTTAACCAGGCATTCCTTCCATCTGATCATAATAGTCCTTGAAAACTCTCGTTAAAGTTTTTTCCCACTACTACTACTCTCATTATCTTACTCGTTTCACATATTAACCATCTCATACTCCATTTCTGCCCTTAAGTAAATTTATGTCATTGTTTGTACTAATCTCTCACTCGACACAATGCGACCTTGAACTTTATTAATAATTTTCCTTCCCCATACCTCTGATCATCAATCAATTGACAAAGTTTACACTCACCACAATTGACATACTGAAGTTAGTGCTGGTAATGTCGTCTAGAAAGACGACGAAAGCTTCACAATTAAACAACTCAGCTGAGAGAACACAATACAACCATGGCATATATGCATATATAAATTACACTAACATCCACAATTCTAAAGAGTCGAACTGTAATTATGATCATAATTGTAATTATAATTCTGACTGTAATCCATCTCGTCTGCTCAAACTAACTGGATTCACACATGTACGTAGCACTTCAGCTGTCAAACTTTCTTGATACGATTCAATACCTTTTTTAGAAACTTAGTTCCATCAAAGCCAATTTTGTGTCCCATTCTATGGAGTGTAGCGCGATCTCGGATTTGTTTTCTAAGTTCTTAACATCTGCTGAGGTTTTTGGGATCCGCTTTAAGCATGATTTATGCTCATTAACTCACACATTTACCTGCCTGGCTGTTTCCCCAACATATTACTATTATTATTATTATTATAATTATTTAACCTTTGGGTTCCTAGTGGAACACACGGCTTCACTAGCACGTCTACATTCCACTCTGTTCTCTCCTGTCTTCTCAAACTGGCTCCACAATAGCCCACAAGCTCTCATTTCCTACTCATACCATCTCCTCCATCTCACCCTCAGATACCATCGCCCAACTCGTCATTTCCCACCCGGCTTACACTCGAGGGCATCACCTGGAGCATGATGTCTCCAATCGGTCTTCTCAGTGCATAACCAATCCATCTCCACTTCCTTCCAGTGCATATCTGTTGACAGACAGCTTCGTTGCCAGACTTCCTTGTTACTTATTCACTTTATTCTGGCCATCTGAGCTTCAGTAACGAGCCAGAGTAGGCAGTTGTTGATGAATGTCTGCAGTTTGTTGCTTTTCGGAACCCGTCAGGTCTCTCAACCACATAGAAACACTGATTTCACATTGGTGTTGAAAATCCGAATCTTGTTCACGCTTTATGCTGAGTGCAGTGCAGTGCAGTGCAGTACAGTAGATCTCCACACTGGTTTCAGGTTAATGAACACCTGTCTTTCTTTTCCAATCCTGGCTGGCATTGACGTCCTCATCTGTGCCTGTGTCACCGCCTGTAGTTGAAACGATGTTGCCCAGGATAGGTAAGTGATGAAAGAGGCTACTTCCTTTAAGTGTCTCCCGTTGATGGTGATTGGAGCTTGTTGTTGCTGGTGGTGGTGGTGGTGGTGGCGGTGGTGGCGGTGTTGGTCTGGTATCTTCATCACCTCTGTCTTCTCTACATTCGCCTGAAGGAAGTCTCGTCTTCGCTGTCCTGCCTCTTCTATCAACTTGTTAGTTTTCGCCTGCAGACCTTCGAGCTTGTGTGACATTAGACATAAATCATCATGGTTAGCGAAATCCAAATCTTCTTCTGTGGTCTTTCCATCGATCCAGCCAGTGTATCCCCCTCTTCTCACTTCTCGCTGTTTGGTGCATGATCCAGTCCAGTCGACCACAATCAGGAATATCATGAGTGATAATAGATAGCCTTGTTTCACTCCTTCCTGTCTTCATTTCAGAGATGTCACTGAGCTTCCCATTGTGAATTACCTAGTATGTCACGTCTTCATATAGTTGTTGAATGAGGTTTATGAAGGTTTGTGGTATTCAATAGCGTTGGAGCAGCTCCCCACTAAATTGCTTCTCGGTCAACGCTGTCGAAGGCCCTCTCGAAGTCGGTGAAGTTGAGGAAGAGAGTTGACTGCTATTCCATGCTGTGTTCTATCATGATGTGTAGCGTAGTGTTGCCATTCGGTCCGCACATGATTTGTCCTTCCAGAATCAAGTCAGCTAGCCAACCTGTACCGGTCGTTGTTTTGAATCCAGTGCATCCTCCAGTCGCTGCAGGATTATGCAGCTGAATATTTTGCTTGCTCCGGGTGGACAGGAGCATGATTCCTCACCCCTTCTTGCAAAGACTTAGGTCGCCCTTAGGGAGCTTGACAAGGTAGTCCTTCTTCCAACCGATCGGCAGGTACCTCCCCTTCCTCCCACACCTTCTGCAATAGCGGTGTGGTGTGAGCACATCCGCTGTTGTCCCTGCGTCTGTTCTCAGAGCTTCTGGCGGGATTCCATCTGGTCCTGCTGCTTTCCTGCATTTCAGTAGCCTAATAGCGTTCAGGACTTTGACTTTCGTCAGAGGGCTTGTGTCCACCGGTATTTCTGTGGCTGAAGGTGGTATTTCCGGACGAAGTGTACGTGGTGGTGGTGGTGGTCGATTCAGGAGCTATTTGAAGTGGTCGGCCCATCGTTTCCTTTGTTTCTCTTTTTTGGTGATTAGATCACCTTTATCATCTTTTATTAATTTCATCTATGCTGTGTTGATCTCTCGCCTAGCATATAGCAGTAATCTGGTTATTTGATATAATGTTGTCAGGTCTCTGTTTCTCCTACCTGCAGTCCGTTCCGCTTCACTTGCCAGTGTGTCGTAAAAGTGTCTTTGGTCCTTGCGAGCACTCTTCTTCACTTCTTTGTCCAGTGTGGTGTTTCATAGGTTGTGCTCAGTTCCTCTTGTCGTTGAGCATCCTTGCACTGGTTCTGCTTCCGCTTCACCATCCTCCTCCCCCTTCTCATCCACCTTCCATGTGTCCATCAAGATACATTCCTTATCTTCTTTCTTCTCCCTTCCTAATACGGTTGTGTAGGTTTCTTTCCACATTGGATTGGTTTTACAGGGTAGGGTTGCTATGCGTATTTCCAACCTTCCTTCTTTACCTGGGCTTATGACGGGCTAGTAACTAGTGAATTAGTTCACCTGGCGAGGTTTTACCCTACATATACTGCAGGACAATCTCTGCATTTGGTTTCATAAACTTAGTTGTTTTGATTCGCCTTAGATACTACAACTTTAACTTTCATGAAGTTAGAAGGTAGGGTATCCGCTGCACGAAAGTAAATTCGTATATCATGTTTGTTGAGAATCCCTCTTATTTCTTCTGAAGACTCCTAATGGTATGGGATTATGACAGTGATTATCCACTTTTTAGGTGGAGGTTTCGGCACATCGTTAATTTCATTTTTCAAATATGTTTAATCTCACTGGCTGACCATTATAATGATTAATTTGATTAAGGCTGATTCATAATGAGAACCTTGTTGACCTAGGTACGGATTGCATAACACTGAGGGTGAACTCCAATTCCACTAAAATAGTCACTCACACGGAATTTACTGAATTAAACAGTACTACACACGTCTTTTTTTAACTGACTCAAAAAATGCATGTGGGCAAAGAAGTCGAACTTATCATTGTATTTTGAATTCCTTTAAAAGAAACCAATTATTCGGTAAAATTCAGATATTGGTCGGATGTAGGACAAATTTACTACTATACTTTTTTATTACTTCAAAGCTACACAAAAGCAAGCATCATCTGAAGCAGGCAACAGTCGGCAGGTGAGAGTGATGTAAACGCTGATGCATATTGTTTATAGGCCTCCGTCTCAGAAAGGTGACTAAACAGTTATGGAAAGATAGTCTCAGCTGAAAATTTATTTGGATTACTCCTTATGTTCTTGTAACTGGCTGTGGTAAATCCAAGACACTCGTTTTCACTCACGAATCGATGATCAGTGGATAACTGATAAGGCTATCTAATCCATAATGTCCAGTGCCCAACGAAATCCTTCCATAAAGTTTGCGATTGAAGCAATACTGTTTTACACGGTATTTCGGTATTGAGAATGTTAGAAGGAAGCCTAAGATCTAGGTTTCATGCTAGAAAACGATCATCAGCATGGTATATCTGCAATCATGTAGAGATTGGTGTTTCCTCAGTCATTTAGTCAGAGGCACATTAACAAGGTTATTTAGACCACAACGGACCCCATGTAGGACCGCATCAGCTGCACGGAATGGCTATCAGTGAATAGCTGACGTAAATGTTTAGTCATTATTTGTGATTATGCTACCATCGACAAATATTAAGAGACTCACGTTGACGTAATTAACCAAGCGTGCGAAAATGCAGTTTAGTGCCTACATGACTATGGGAGAATGTGTTGCAAGCTAAGCATTCGCCTAATGACAGAATGATGATTTCCTCATGCAGGTAACACCCATACGCGAATATACAAGGGATGAAACATACGGTTTATTGGAAATTAAAAATAAACTTGGGCTGAGTAGATGAGTCAATGTACTGTATGTTTTAAAGGAGAACTTTTACTGCATTGTGAACTTCAGTATTAAATCTAACAAATTAAGCTCTTTAAAAAGGTGTGTCATTTGATATAAAACAATTTCATAAATAAGAAAAAATGTTTTCTGTTCAGAGGTCATTTAAGAAGCTTAACATTCGTGAACAAATGTCACAATGGGTAGAACATTCCAGAATTATTTCCTGTCATGGGTCAAAATATTCTGGATAACGAAAGGAAAATAAATAATAAAAATGAAGGTCTAAAGTCAGATACTAAACAAGGGGTTATGATAGCAAAAAGTATAAATACGCATCACGGGATTAATCTATGACAACCAAGGCCTTGGCAAAAACAAATTATAAGTGAATATATGGTTGTGTGAGTAATAATTTGACGCTCCTTGGTCAGAAACCAGTGCAGCAAAGGAGTATACGACTCAGTTTACGCCAGTGTAGATTAAGGTTTTCTGCGTCCCGCCCTATTTCAACCAGCGTTCCAAAGGGTGAAATTATACTTTCACATCGCCTCAATAGTTTACCTAGATGATTTTAAAAACTTTTTATAATAGACAAATTGCTAGTTGCTTGTGGAAAACCAAACAATTAGAGAAAATCATTTGATTGTATCTGATATTTTAAAATGCTTAAAACGATCTTTCAACACTTAAGAGATTCAATCACATCATCTGCTTTATCCATAAACCTTGGTTGAGCAAATTTCAACTGGCGTTATTCTAATGGCTAGGAGTGATCATCTCGATATTTCTTTTCTAAGGACTAAAATACACTTATAATTCAGTCCTTTTTATTTGCAGGTAAACATTTCATTAAATTTCAATGAATGTACTAAGTGAAATCTTAAAACAGGTTATTTATGGCCCTTATGAACCCAAAGAAGTCTCTCAATCTAGGAGTAAGTGTCATAATGTAATCAGTGTTAAGTAATCAAAAAGCTAACAGAGGACTCCTCATTTGATTTTTGAACTTTAATGCCATGTTTTACTGAATGCCTAAATGGGAATTTTCGCAATACTGAAATCTTCTGAGCTTCAGATTACCTTAAAGATCCTCAATGAGTATCTGGAGTACAGCGCAAGGCTCGGTGAAGTGAAGACTTCAATGGACTTTATCTATGAGTGTATTCAAGCCAACCGCTATCCTAAAACCTACTGGAAATCTCTACGTCGTAGCAGAGTTCGACCAAACGGAAGAACACTTAAACGACATGCTCTTAACCAGATTGATTCTCTGAAATCATGCGTAACTGAGTTGATGAAAAACGTTGCAAAAAGATTCCATGCTGTTGAAGATCTCCCACACCACCTGAAACAGCCATTCTTGGAATATGTGAATCAAATTGTCAGCAAAAGGAAGGAGAAGAAAAGAATTCACCTTATTCAAAGCTTGGAGAACCGGACTCCAGAAATGAGATTTCCTCCAAATCCTGGTCGGTATGTTCATAATTTTTCCAATGTTGATCTTGACATGGTAACACTACAAGCATTATCTCTGGGTCCTAAGTTTTGTGACAGTCATATTACACCTAACAGAATAAACACTCAAGTCCAGTTTGAAAATTTATACTCACAGACAGAAGGCTTATCACCTTCTTCAAGTGAGGAGGTAGAAAGATTCAAGTCTACTCTGGTTGACTGTTGCTACAAATTTATGAATAGTAAGCAGAATGCTAGAAGCATCTTGACTAGAAAACATAGAGAAGCCTTACGTAAACTCCGAATGAATGAGGATCTGCTGATCACCAGGCCGGATAAAGGCTCAGGGGTGGTTATTATGAACAAAGCCGAATACCTAGATAAAATGAACAGACTTCTCAGTGATGACAGTAAATTTCAGAAACTACCAACCAATACTGACATGACAGAGAAGACGGAGAGGCAATTATCCGAATCCTTAAAAAAGCTGAAGCAGCAAGGCTTCATTTCACAAAATGAGTATGAAACACTCAGACCTACTGGCACAGTAACACCGAGGTTGTATGGTTTACCAAAGGTGCATAAGAATGGATTACCACTCCGACCGATTCTCGACATGTCAAACTCTCCATACCATGCGACGGCGAAATGGCTAGTACAACTCTTGAAACCATTGCATAAGGAGGTTGTAAAGCATAGCGTCAAAGATACTTTTCACTTTATCGATAAAATAAGAGATTTGAATGTGAATAATAAGTCGATGATATCCTTAGACGTATCATCCCTATTCACAAATGTCCCTCTGATGGAAACAGTGGACTTCATATGTAGCGAACTGGAAAAGAGAAACATAGAAATTGGAATTACGGCATCCACCTTGAAAGAGCTTCTCTTACGATGTACAATGAATGTACACTTTCTCTTCAATAAGGAATTCTATAGACAGTCAGACGGTGTCGCTATGGGGTCACCACTAGGCCCAATCTTAGCGGACTTCTTCTTAGCAAAATTAGAAAATGGCCCTCTGGAAAGCATCATAAGCGGGTTAGAATTTTATTGCCGTTATGTAGATGATACATTCTTGATTGTGAATAATGAGGACGATGCAAGGATCATACTGGATGAATTCAATGGCGTCCATCCAGCAATAACCTTCACTATTGAAACAGAAAGTGACGACAGCATCACCTTCTTAGATGTCCGATTGACAAGGAAGGTGGATGGAACTATAAAAAGAAGTGTGTATCGGAAACCAACGTCAACAGGTCAATACACCCACTTCTTGAGTTTCGTCCCCTTGCAATATAAACGAAATCTCGTTAAATGTTTGGTCCATCGGGCGAGACTCATCTGTTCAGATGATACTTTTGACGAAGAGCTTCAAATTATCCACGATCTACTCAGTAGTAATGGATATCCAGAAACGTTCCTGGCTAAAAATATGAACACATCCAATATGAAAACCAGAATGCCTACAGTCTCCAAGAAACCATTGTTCCTAAGACTACAATTTCGAGGTGACATCATCAGCGAAATTGTGACACAACGCTTAAGAAATGCCATAAGAAGATCATTTAATGCCGCCAAGTTGTGTTTTCTACAGCCGGCCGATGATGACCACACGAACTAAAGACAGACTTCTCCTCTTCTATGTGCATTTACCAGTTCAACTGCTCCTGTGGAGCTAGTTACATTGGACGTACAGTTAGGCAAGTCCGTCGTCGAATCGCCGAGCATCATCCTTCATGGCTAAGTAAGGGGGAAACCAGACTGACACGAAGCTCAATACTCTCTCATCTGATTGACACCGGCCACCGAGTTAACATTCATAATGCCTTTAAAGTTATTTATCACATTCCTTCTCACCTCACCCATCCTCTACGAGTCCGTCTTTTACATACAGCAGAAGCCATAGGAATCCACCTACACAAGCCAAGTCTGTGTGTTCAGAAGAGATTCGTACAGCCTCTTTCTTTGCCTTGGCCATCTGTATAGCTCATTTATTACAACAAGACTCTTCATTTCATCCACCACACAATTCACTATAACTAATATTTTAATAGCTCCTTTATTATTATTATTATTACTACAGACTTAACCATCTTTCTCTCCCCTACTGTCTCTAATTACCGTCAACAATTTACCATTTTACGTAACAGTTCATTTTCGCTCTTTAGTTATCATTATAAAAATAATAGTTTTCCTAAATAAAGAGTAGAACTCTTTGAATTGCATAAACTGAGTATCAGAAATTAATGTTAGCAACGGTTTATGCGCAGAATTTGACATTCTAGAAAGCCAATACATATGGTTCATTTTAGGCTTGCTCTGATGGGAAATGACAAGCAGCTTTCAAATTTCAACCCAAAGCCTACATACGCATGTCAAAGTGGTTGATATAGGCTACCCAAGGCAACACGTGACATGTACACCAAAGTTTCTTGTTAGATTTTATCAAATTTTCATTGAAAATTAAAAGGTAAATTTCCTCATAAATCAATTTGTACAACTTGGCTACGTATACAATGTTTCTTAAATGTATTGCGAACGAAATTTTACTTTTACTTCTGTTCATTTTATCGTTGGAATATAAATTAAATCTGAACTCTACATTTTCTCAGGTTAAAGATATACACACAAGTGATATTCCAATGTAATGCTTATATGATCATTATGAATAGCTTACCATATGAAAGCCTAAAACTGAACTTGCTAACTGACTGTTTATCTTTTGAAAAATAGTTATTTACATGATAGTATTTAGTTGCAACAGAAGATGTAACATGAAAATTATATTATTATATGAATACTTTTTCGAGTTTTAAGAAAATTACTTATCAAGTTATAATGATATAACAATTCAGTAGACTCATGTGAGTCATCACAGTTGATTAAGCATGAATCTGATATTTTTTATTCACCTTTACCAAACATGAATATATTAATCTAGATAATTACAAGAAACTGTCGACAGTAACACTTTCCCCCTAAAGACATAATTTTTTCTCTCATTGATCCTTAAAACGTATATTCTGTGGTCAAGTGTTAAGATAAAGGAAACTATCACATTTCACTCCGAGTGAAAAACTTTTGAACAAAACTTGAGAGAAATGGTTGGTTTGATATTATCGATTGCAACTAACGTTGTCCTGAGTGATCAAAACTCAGCAGCATATATCGTAACCGTCAGCCAAGACGGCTACTATGTAACTCATAGTTAAAACTATAGCAACAAACTATTTACGGACTAACAGAACTTGGAGAATAAACTGCCTGAATTCCTAATGTCACTGATCATGGAACCTAAAGAGGAAAGTATAGTGAACACATTTGAGATAAGTTGAGCTACAGCAGAAGTTAACTGACTCCAGGAAATACTTGGAACCGTCCAACAAATCTTTCACCTGATATGACAATAAAAATAACTCAGAATAAATGGATATGTACATCTGGGTAAATTATCGAGACAAGTCAGATGGCAGTGGAATCAACAAAATATAGATGAAAATCATGTGCTCGACTTTTCAAAGTAAGAGGAATAAATCAAACGAAACTAGTACAAAATCCCGGAATGGCAGTAGTATGACATGGAAATGAAAACACATCTGCAAATGTATAGAACTTCAATCAAAGAAACAGAAGAAAGGACTGAAAACCTTTGAAAACATTCTAGAGAAGGGTTCGCAAATTCAGGACAAAAGAACAATTTTACATAAAGACAAGATGTTCAGGTTCATCAATATCACACAATTTTTTTCCACACAAAATTAAAGTGAGAAAAACAGGTTTAATAGAATGGCATGAATCCATTTTATTTCGCAATTTCTTACCAGCTGCTTACAACCTAAAGCAATTTTCAACAGCAGAATACAAATGTAATTATATACTTGAATCATTTTGATAACAAATTGTTGGCTTGAATCAAAGATAATATCAAATGGAGTGGTTGAAAACATACGAATTGAGTAAATAACTATGCAGAATTGGCATACAGAATTATGTCTCAGATTGGTTCTCATCATGAACTGACATCAGCTGGAGAAACATTAGTAACCTGAGAGCACTGGACGATGTCTCACTAACCATATCTTGTCAGTGAAAGCAAATATACATACTTTAAACAGCGTTTTACAGACTAAATAACGCAGGAATAAACGATACGTCAACTGTCAGTAGTGGAAGTAAAGTAGTTAGTAGCTCATACACAAAGCTCCGTTGTTAGAGAGCCAGACTGATAATCCACAGGATAGAGTTTGTCAATATATTTAAGTATTTGACGAATATTATAGACCAGAAGTTGGATAAGAAGGGGGCGACGAATGTATTCAATCTATGGAGAAGGGTTACAAAAATTGTTTGAAAGAGTTATAGGTAATATGCATTACTGACTGACATTAATTGCAGAACTATTGAAAATCTGAAAGCACTGGACAGCTGTTTTGCCGTAATATGGGACTCCTCAGCAGTACGCATTCAGGGCCCGCCTGGGGATCGAACTCAGAGCCTTCGGGTTTCATGGCAAACTAGTTAGTTATTCGGCCACTGGGTCCGTTTTTAATGGTTCATAATTTCTTACTTCTGTTAATTCACAATACGGTACGACTATCACTCAAGGTCTTCAATTGGCATTCGCTTCCTTTCATGGGTACGTACTGCTGAGTAGTCCCATACTAGGAGAAAACAGCTGCCCAGTGATCCAAGATTTTCGATAGTTCCTCAACTGGTGTTAGTCCATGATGAATAGTTCCACTTAATTAGAATCCTCATTCATTTCAAAAGCACAGTGAAAGATTTACGTTAACTAGGAGCTTATGTGAGTAGAATTCAGATAGTTATGTCAACAGTGTGAAATTTAAAATAACAAACCAAACCAACTTGTATGAGTTGATAATGTGTAGAAAAGCATGATGATTATCGACAAAACAAATCCTTTTCCATGACAGGTGTAGACTGGCAGCTGTTTCTTCCTGAATTTATAAGTTTAGTTATGATCGTTTGTGTCAGCATCCTAATCTTACACGTTCCACCAACCTACTAGCCACTAGACAACTAGAAACGAACTTATGAGTTTGAGAAAGAAAGACCTGTCAGTCTATGCCTATAGTAGAAAAGACTTTTGTAATCACTTTCGCAATCATAAGACTTGGATTACATGAACATAAACAAATATAGTTGAAAATGATCATACTGTTATTCACAGGAATAAACAGTCAGTTTTTGAAAAAGATGTGAAATTTAGTCGAGCATTTCAAAAACAGTTGTGAAGGTTAGAAGACCACAGGAAATTTTGATGACAATGAATACCCTACTTTTACATTCTACAACTAAATCTCGAAAAATTGATACGGTCGATAGGAACCACCCTGGTAGTTTGGATACAAGATTACATTACATGCAAAGAAGTATAACTAAATATTCTAGTAGACAAATGTGTAAACTCAGTCAAGTACAATTTTGTTTGGTGTGCAGAAACACTTGGAAGCATTGTACTTCTAGGAAATGGCAAACAGTACATTCGTGGACACAGAACCAAATACGGAAAACTTACTGTGAAAATTCTGATCATTTACTTTGGCTTACAGTTTCGTAAAAACAAAGACAATATTTTTGAATTTCACCTCGAAACTTAAGTCTACGTGCTGGGGAAAATCCGTCACTCATTTATCCCTAGGATAGTGATATAGAATTTTTTCGTGTGCCTTTGCATAGGCATACTTCAGATGTAAAGTTTGATTATTTGAAAGAACTAGTGTTTTGATGTTGATATCCAAAGCCTCTCAGACTAAATACAGTAAACTTCCTTTGGAAGTACTATTTAAATGACTCAATTCAATCTATCCAAAGGTATGAATTATTTTTTATAAAAATATATGCTAACAACTATCCCCGAAAACATAAAGAACAGCTTGTCAGCTAGGCTTTATATTCCATCCCTTTAATTTTGATGTCTGCTCAACTAAACAGGTTACAATTTAATCATCGAAACTTTAATTCTAACTTCACCAGACTACTCATAATGATTTTTGCTGACGCTTACTTCTGTAACCTTTTCACTTGATTAAGACTGTTTATTGTAACGGAGATGGTACAGTGTTCTTCGTTTTCGATTTCAGTTGCATGAAAATTTGTTTTTACTTCATTATCGTCATATCAGCTGGTTATCACGCAATTATACTTTTAAAAAATTTAAGTTTCTGGATACATTGAACAAAGAAGTAAATTATTGTTATGAAGTTAATATTTTCCTTAATCTTAGTATTTATATTAACTAAAGTGTTAACTAACTTCGAAAAGAAAATGCATTTTGGAAGAAAATAAGAGTGAACGTTCCATGGTTCACACCTTCATAGATTCAACCGAATTTCCTGTAGAATGATAGTAGACAGTCATGACACCCTTAGTAGATATGCAAACATAAGGGTAACCCACAAATATGCAAGAGCGGATCCTGAAGAGGAGTAAATGGATATGCAAATACGTTATTGAAAGTAAGTTATCGGCATAAAAATCAACTCTAAAAGGAATTTGATAAGTGTATTACTCCTGATATTGTCCCTTAAGAAATATCTGTTTGATGGCGAGTGACTTTAACATGCCTAGTAAATTATAATTATGCCTAATGGAAGCTGTTTTGGATTTAGTTTTAACTGTTAGTCGGTCAACTGTATGTGGTTGGAATGACATGCATAACAGTGGGAATAAAGTTATATAGAAAACGACTATATGGACAATACTTTATACCAACAAGATAATTAGGTATAGATTTTTAATTAAAACTGACATTTTGACATGAAACATTTCTTTAAATATCTGCCTTTAAGTATGTATAATTTCCTACTTTACAAATAAATGATCGCTGTAGTTGCACACTTAGCAAGCAGAAGTATTTATCAAATCTGATATGAAAACAAACAAAAATATTTTGATGAAATATACTTCTTTTTAGAGACTTCAAATAACAGAAGTGTTTCAAATACGGAGAAGTGTTATGAATAAAGCATTTTTCTCAGTATCTGAGATCACGATAATATACCAACGTGTTTTGAAACTTAAAGTGTGATTTTGCATATTTTCTACCAGAAATGGTTTTAAAAATCCTGAGATTTTGTTGGAAAACTAAGATGATCTGTTTGGTTTAGGAGTTGAACGCTTTTGTTAGGATTTTGAGGGTCAAATTCGTCATTTAATAACACAAAAACCTATTATCTTGCGTAACAAAAGCTTCACTTTGATGATTTCCGAGGGAGTGGGTTGACTAAAACAAGTTTCTGATACACATGGAAAGTTGAAAAATACTTTTCATAGTTTGTATTAATCACTTTATTACTGCAAACCGCATACATTTTAGTCTAATGACCAACTGATAAGCTCAGGTACATTGAATGCAAAATTCTCATTGTATTTCTTTGAAAGTGTTTCCTGGATAATCAGTCCATAACAGTGTTGCAGTTCACGATTTTCTGAGTCCTCATTGTTAAAGGTTATTTAAAACTGCTTGTAACTCAGAATATTTTAAAGTATGATGAGGTCACAATAAACGAAAGCCCTAAAATTATTCTTTTATTGACTGCAAAAAGCGATCGTTTCGCTCGATTCCAAGTAATATGTTTTAGTTTTTATTGGACCTTGCAATACTTCAATAAAGTATTGGTAATTGGGTCACAGACTAAGGAAATATATTCTGTTCTTCAGTATTTTGCATAAAATCTTGAATGGATTACATTATGATTTCGTTGTACTTAACTATGTTCACAGTTATTTTGAGTTTGGTCGGTCATTATTTTGACTAACTTAAGCCATCCTGAAAATAGAATTTTTTTGGGCATTGTATCAGAAAATCAGAACTGAACCGTTTTGCGTTGGACTCCATTCTTCCAGTTTGTTAAATAATTCCGGTGAATATGCAGTGAGAACTGGCTAGGTAAAACAGAGCTTTGCCTGTAGAAGTATCTGAAAAATCTTGGTTGTTTTAAAAGAACACAGCTGGTAATATTTGTTCACCAAGCATAAAATTGATTACGATCCATGATGAACCTTGTTCACAATATTTTCACTTAGTACTGCCACATACTGCAATGTTTTATCAAATGGTAGAAATATATCTTAAAAGTCGAAATGCGTTTATTGTAACCAATTTTTTCCACAAACCACATGATATCCTTTCATAAGTGTTCAGATTCACTTCATCTACCACTGATCCTTAGCACACTGAAAGCGAATTGCTAAATAGGAGGTTGTTGAGTTTCAGCAACTGGAGGAATGACTAGTGACAGTTAAAAGTTCACTATGAATAAAAAGTAAGTTTCGACGGACAATACTAACAATATTGAAGTTACTTAGGCAAATGCATTACAAAAGTGGAAACTTACAAGAAATTATTAGGAAATATGTTTGAATAAATTTTTGTGATTTAAACATCAGACAGTATTTCATCACGATTAGCCACAAAAGAATCCAAACTAATTGCTGAAATGCAATTGCAATTCCTACCATCTTTACGAATGTTTCTCTTACAGCTTGTCTGCATTTATTAAGCGCTGACCTAATGTTATAAAATTGCTAGCGAATCCTTTGAACAAAACATTGGGTTAAAGGTGATTAAATGTAGTTTGGATGATTCCAGGCACTTGAAACACCATTCAAACAACTCTCTTTTAACCTTTCTGTTACAACGCTTAAGCGTATAAATATAGATTTTGTACTTAAGAAGCAATAAATAGGGCCAATCTTATATAAATCTGCTGGTTTTGGTGGCTTCAAAACTATTACAAATCATCTATCATTTCAGGGCGATTTTCAAAGGTGTCTGAAACAATTTAAGGGAACATAATATGTATTGAATCAAGAGATAGCTTTGTAACGCCTGTTTTATGTTCTTCAAAAATGCACGATCATTACGCATCGAGGAATCGACAGGATGACCGTCAGGTCTCAAGCAGCATACGTCACAATCCATTGGTCAATTTGGAAAACAAAGGTTCACAGTCTTAAATTTCTGTTAACTCCTCCGTCTTAGTTTTGGTGAGGTCGCGCTAATTTCCAATTCCAAACTAGAATGAAATGACTATTATGGACTCTTAAGTCTTCAGTGATTCTCAAAATTATGCTAGTTCCTGATGAAAACTACTTTGAAATCAGTCAATTTCCACAAACCAGCAGTTGGATAACTATGATTTACCTAAAATAATGGGTTATCATCAGAATTCAGTTAGATATCATCTGGTGCAGTAATTGTGTTTTGTGAATACAAATGTCTATGACTTTTAAAGCAGTGTCATAATTTTGACAGAGAACTCCTTAGAAATAACAACCTTCTTAAGATCTTTGTTCATTCAGGATAATCATAATGAGTGATCATTTTCGATGTGAAACAATTTTTTCGCCTGATTCTTGTCAACTTGTCTTTTCTTCACCTTAAATTTAATCATGAATACATTTTTGAATGGTTATTTCCCAACAAATTAATTAAATGGCAAAGATGGTAGGCTGCAAGATGCATGAAATGTTTATCCCATTAAAGTATGGTGCATAACTTAAAACATCAAAAAAATGTATCAACAAGAATCTATTGTATAACCAACATGATTCAAAAATTTTGAAGTTTACATTCTAAAACTCATACCCAGCTTCAAAAGTGGGCATAGTTGAAATATTTTCTTCAATTTGGAGGTACTGAAAATTGTCGCTAACAATAGGTTACTACCCTGATAAATTTTACATATTATTGCACAAAACTGATGAACAAGCAAGTGAAACACTAGATGATGAAAGCTGTTAGCTACATAGCTATATTGTCCGTACATTATAGTTATTGTTTTTTATAGTTGTTTAACCAGATCAAACATATTTTAGTTTAAAAAAAGAAGACAAATGATGGGAATAACAGCACTTCATGAAGTTTCGAACTCTTGGTTAAGCTACTTAGAGGTGTGAAGCCCTTATATGCAGAATCTTTAAGATGTTAGAAGTTGGTGGTCGGTGGATGCTTTTCAAATCATTCAGCATCTGAAGTAGTAGTAGTAGCAGGGGTTTATATTATTTTCAGTCAAAATGTCGTGCATTTTCGGTAGCTTTCACTTACATACACATTCATTTCTTCCTCTCTCAGACTTGTAGATAGGTATGAGCAATCAAATTGATTCGTTTTAATGCAAAGCTTCACCTGATGTATCCATTATTGTAAACAGCCCTTGGTGTATTTTACAAGTGGATTTAATTTTAATTCTTACATTAACAATAACACCGAGTTCGATTTTAACACTTATTTCAATCAGTTAGCAACCAGCATTCAGTTAAAACAGCTCATCTACCGGTCTTCTTGATTCAACCTTATAAACAAAAACAAACGTAGCGTCACCATGAACATGGAATAATATAACCAGGATTAGATTAATAAATAAGTGAGAAAGTGAAACAAGTCAAAGAAGTTCAATAACTCGGTAGTGAGAATGTTTTTCAGAGAAAACACTTCAGGATAAACCTTTTAGAAACAGTGATCCAAACCAAAAGGAATGTTGTTCACTTTTTCAATTAAATTTTTATTTTGTTAAAAACTTGTGCATTACAACATTCACTTAAATGTCAGTAGAACTTGGCAGTTTTAGGACTGCATCTTTAGATTAAATCCAACTAGGAAATCTCAAATTAATATACTGCATACGGTCATAAACTAATCATTAGCAGAACCGTATAGAATGTTAATATATGATATTTTAGAAGCGTTATAATTCAATGGATTTTTTTCCATGCAATTTGAGCCTTTCAAGTAATTATTTCGTGCGTAAAATGTGTATCATACAAACTACTTTCGTGAATTTTTGAAATAAGAAAATTACTTCGAGAGAAGTGAAATACATGACATTTTAATTGCTTTAAATCGTGTCTGGGGAACTTTTTTCAATACAGTTCACATGCTTAGTGTCTTTCTCAGTGGTTTCAGATACAGGAATTGCTCAGAAGAAATGAATGATCTGAAGTGGTGCTGATTGACCTAGGTTTCTACGCGATAAGGACTTTACTGGAGAATATACGTTCATACATTTAGATACCTCTAAAACCGTTTTCTTATACAACCGTTCGTGGTGCATATTTTATCGGTAGGAATTATTTATCACACGATGCTGGTATTTTCATAAATTATGTAAGATACCACTGAACCGTAAAATAGGGGAAATTATAACAGGTCATCTGGTGAAAAGCAACGTAGCTTTTGGAGGATCGCTTCTCCCGCAAAACCAGAATGAATGTGAGAGGTGATTTATTTTCTTGATATTTCGTACTTACATGAGTAACACACACTTCATAACACTGGCTTACAAGGAAACCGATGGAGTCCTTCTACCATATTTGACTGATAAATAACTTTATTTTTTCGGTAAAATCGTGGAACAACTAGATGCCTGAAATATAAGGTGACTTGGTGCATTCTTAGTTTCTTAAAGTTTCAGACTTCAAAGTTCTAGTGGAATTCACACTAGTGATGTATGGCACACTAGGTATCTGTTCAGCTGCGACTCTTTATCTGTGAATGACTATACTTCAACTGTATTTTTAGGTAAAATAAGGAGATATTTCTGGACAGTGTGTCATCTAAAATCTTAAATTTTTGTTCAATCTCAGCAGAAAAGACAGGTCGTCCTTTGACATAGGTAAAAAACATATTTTCGCTATCAGTTAAGACAGAAAAGTAAGTCACAGACATGGTTCAGGATGACCGAAATAGATATGGAGTTACTATTTCCGGAGGTTTTCAGAGAACATGTATCACCATGCAGCAGACGTTTTCTAGTGAATTTTGCTGCCAATACACAAAACTTTGGGAAAAGCAAATTATTAGAACAAAAATAATCATGAAATAACTACGATATTGAGACATCCAAAGTAATCCAGCTATGAAAATTTTCTTTCCTACTCAGAATTTTCAGTTTTTGTATAATAGTATAAATAGTAATGGCAAACAAGTTAGTCTATAATTCAGGAAGAGGTTACCGCAAGTCAAATCTAAAAGGTTGAAACGATTGCGGTTTCGTCGCTTTTGCGCACCAGTGTCAAGTGCGATTCAGTAAGTGAAGCTCAAACTCTGCCTTAATAAATACAACCTCCAATTCCTCATTTTGCAAAGGTTAAACTTCTTGAATACTCCTCATCCCTTCGATATTCATCTCGGTCTTATTGAGTGGTTATTTTTGCAGGTTTCTGTGCTTTACTCTCCCATGTCTATAAACATTAGTCACAATTTCTTACTAAATTTCTCATTACTTTTTATTTTGATTATTATTTAAAAGTAAAATTCTTCTTTCCAAGTTACAAAGTGTCACGGTAACTCACTGTTTATTTTTTAGACACCTAATGATTACAAATCACTTCCTAACTGTAGAACAACTTTACTATCCTTTCTAAGCATATTTCTTTTACCCGACCTATTGCTAGGACGAAACAGATGTCCATCGCTCCCAGGTTTTCAGTTATTCTCCAGCTGACGTCAGTTCGAGGTGAATACTGCCCTAAAGCTGAAATACCCATGGGACTAACGACAAATTCGCTTCTTACTTCAATAAGTCCGATCATGTGGATACTGAAAATGGTTCACCGGAAAGAAAATTTTCCTCACCAAAGTGATTTAAGCTAATTATTTACTGACAACAAAACATAGCAAACAGAAGCAGACGTATTTAGGTAATATGACTGAGTTTTGAATGTTAATAAGTAATACATTTTTGTCACAGAGACAATAAATTGTAGTCCAAGTAAGTGTGAGGTAGTTGTTAACTGACGAGTACATTCACTGATTATGATGACATGTGACTGATATTAGCCTTAACCACCCACAAGACACCTTTAAAATTGAATGCAACATAGAAGAAATGACTAATTTTGTATTAGCAAAGCTAGTTGCTAATCTAGACCCACTCGGGAATTAACAAAAAGTGAATTATTCTTACCTCCTGAAGTTATTGTACCTTAGATTCATATAATACTGGTTTAGTGGTATCTATACCTATAACTTACTTGCAAAAAACCTACTTTTCATTACTAAAAGTGGTTAATTGATACGAAACTTTGCAAGAAGTCGTTTCATGCATGTATACTTTACAGTAGCAACGAACACTAATTAGGATACTTATGAAAATAAAATATAAAAACACGAAGCAGCTCTGAAGAATGAAACAGATGAATTGACTGGGTGAACATCCTTTGAATAGTTTACAAGTAGGCTAGGTAAGTTCAATGATAATACTCAAGATGAAGCTATGACCGAGTGATGTTATTAAAGCCAGAAACTATAATTTAATGAAGGAAACCCTATAAGTGCGAAACTTCTCACCTCTGAGTAAAACAGTGCTCAGATGAGTTTCTTAGGATATCTACTTGTATTAGCCACTTAGTTAATGATTTGCTGGACATACTGTCCCTTTTTGCTGGTAAAAACTTTCGTCAATACTACCAGAGAGTTTCCCGGTCATTCTGTAACAAATTTTTGATCCACAGCTTTCCATCTTTGTCTTAAAAACCATTTTCTTTTCATAATAAGCCTAACTTATGATTGTAACATCGTATAAAATTTCTATGATTCCACTCTTTTAGGGACTTACATAAAGTCGAATACATTGGTGGCTGATGACTTCTCAATACTGCTGACCAAAAACTAACTTCATATAGTTCAACCTGGGTCATTCACATTTTCTATATTATTGATTGTAAAGTATATTCAACAAAGCTAGACAATATTCAAAGACGACAGTCATTCTTATTTAAGGCATCAGTGGTCTACCTGTTGCAAATTTCCTATGTGATCAACATATATGGGGATATAAGCGAATTAGGTATCAGTGACATGTTATATATGGAATTAAGTACTTCCTTACTCTGTGATCTTCACTAGTCTGAGTAAAGTGACTACCCAACCGCTAAAAGTATTCAGTACTGAAGTCTCTATATTTCTAATAGCCTCAGAATAAAAGTTGCAAATTAAAATTGATGACGAAGATGCATCCCCACTTTTTCCTAACAGACAATGATTATTGTTACCTCTAACTTATAGTTTTCATTGATAACTCATTCCACAAGCATATTTCCAGCATTTTGTTCATCACTACTGGCATGATTTTACCGTCAGTGAAACTTTTCTTGTAAGTTGCTTATCATACTCATGACTTGCAGTTTAACAACTTGAACTCACTATGCTCATAAGGATCAACTAAGTCAGTCTCTGTTCGAGGCGGCTTCTACCGACTTCGAAAAAAGTTATTCATATAAAGTATCTCATGAATTTTTAAATAACTCTATGTATAAAACCAAATGTAACACAGTTTCTTTGGATCTTGGAAACATAGGAATCATACATATATGCTACATGTTCTCAAAGAGCAAGATAGAATAGTGAATGAAACCCACTTAAAGTTTGAGACAACGTTTATATTTTAGCCTTTCTATGACTAATCTACTTGTTGCTAACAATTTCATCAGTAGTGAGAATTCATTTTTGCTTGTTATTTGCGCTTACTTAAAACGACGTTCAAAATATTGACGGATCTCAATCCATGCTCACTTAATGAATGCGTTGTGGGAAAAATGCTACAGGATGTTTTTTTAGACAAGGGAAGACAGTGGGAATTTCGATTCATCCTAGAAACTTGTAAGTAATAGTCTAGAAAACGTCTGTCAAAACGAAACTAAAAAGTATGTTGTATATTTGCGTGTACAAATAATGTAAAACTCATGATTTATGCACTTGTTATAAAGATTCTTGAGCCACCTTAGTGATATTTTTTCTTATTTGCGTGAGAAAGAATCTACTTTCATTTTCTTCGACTTCCATTAACTTTTCTAAATGAAGTAAAATTTCTCATTATCAATCATACTATATAAAATATACAAACTGTTCTATACAGAAGACTATTTTAACTGAATCCACGGTTTTAGATTTGTCATTTAGAAAAAAGATTATTGTCTCATTAAATGAAACTACTTTTTCAATGAAAACATACTTGGTATATTTTTTAAACGTCCAAATAAGTGCAGTTTAAATTCAACTGGAAAAAGTATCATTTTCACTTGTCTAACACTTACTTAAACGAAATTTATATTCGTAATAAGTGATCTAGTGAGAGAAAAAAATTTAGTAATAGAGAATTCTGACCTTTATTCAAGCAAGATACATATAAATTCAAGAAGATCCTGTTAACTAGTCACCAGAATGTAAATATATTTCTGTAACTTACGATTTCAAAATGTCAAACACTTACGAATCTATCTACAGAGAAGCGGTTTATATGAAAGAGTCCCAAGTAAATTAAAACTTAATTTTGACTCCACCTTTACATATTTGGTCGAAATCTCAGTAACTCTGTTTCTTTTTGAACTGAATCTATAGCAGTCGCACTAACTAATGATAGCTAACCTTGTAAACCACAGATATCAGATATCACAAATCTACTGAAAATAAAGAGACATTTATGTTGTTGTTTCCCCAGCTAAATAAATCTATAATAAATTTCAACCTAAACAATGACATATTTTCGAAATGATAAGCAGCAATCATCAAAATTTATATGACGAGATAAAAATTTCAATATGAAAGGGATGTTTATTAAAACTTTGACTTGTAAGTGTCCTTGATATTTTCCTTGGAGAATTTTCTCTAATGTCAAGATTACGGAACTCGTCAGTTCTCAAAAGTAATGAACTATGTCTGAATAGAAGTTTGATTTCATTTTTAGTGGTATCTTACAATCCAGTAGGCTTGAATGTAAGATTTCAAGTTTTACATACAGTTCTGGTGCTTAGAAAACTTGATCATAGCAAGAAGAGGAACAGCAGCAGATATATATATATATATATATATATATATATTATGTTGACTCTTCTCAGATGCTTTACAGCCTATAAAATTCCATGGTAACGACAAAAACGATGTGTGAAACGTGTGCCTAATGAAATGAAGGAAAACAAAGACGTGGGTAGAATAAAAAAGATGAGAAACAATTAGGTTTTTTAAATTTCTAAAAGGCTGCCTAGTATAAAAATTTTGAAGACAAAAAAGAAAACTAGAAGGGACCAGGAAGCAATTTTATTCTCGAAATGATATCATCATTCAGTAAGGACAATAAAACTTATGACTAACTTCCATAATAATAATTATGATTATTTGTCCCTTGGGTTCCTAGTGGAACACACGGCTTCACTAGCACGTCTCCATTCCACTCTGTTCTCTCCTGTCTTATCAAACTGGCTCCACAATAGCCCACAAGCTCTCATTTCCTACTCACACCATCTCCTCCATCTCACCCTCAGACACCATCGCCCAACTCGTCATTTCCCACCCGGGTTCCACTCGAGGGCATCACCTGGAGCATGATGTCTCCAATCGGTCTTCTCAGTGCATAACCAATCCATCTCCACTTCCTTCCAGTGCATTTCTGTTGACAGATAGGTTGGTTGCCAGACTTCCTTGTTGCTTATTCTCTTTATTCTGGCCATCTGAGCTTCAGTAACGAGCCAGAGTAGGCAGTTGTTGATGAATGTCTGCAGCTTGTTAGAAATGCTTTTCGTAACGCGCCAGGTCTCTCAACCACATAGAAACACTGATTTCACATTGGTGTTGAAAATCCGAATCTTGTTCACGCTTTATGCTGAGTGCAGTGCAGTGCAGTGCAGTAGATCTCCACACTGATTTCAGGTTGATGAACACCTGTCTTACTATTCCGATCCTGGCTGGCATTGAAGTCTTCATCTGTGCCTGTGTCGCCGCCTGTAGTTGAAACGATGTTGCCGAGGCTAGGTAGGTGAAAGAGGCTACTTCCTTTAAGTGTCTCCCGTTGATGGTGATTGGAGCTTGTTGTTGCTGGTGGTGGTGGTGGTGGTGGCGGTGGTGTTGGTTGGGTATCTTCATCACCTCTGTCTTCTCTACGTTCGCCTGAAGGAAGTCTCGTCTTCGCTGTCCTGCCTCTTCTATCAACTTGTTAATTTTCGCCTATGGAGCTTCGAGCTTGTGTGACATCAGACATAAATCATCATCGTTGGTGAAATCCAAATCGTCTTCTGTGGTCTTTCCATCGATCCAGCCAGTGTATCCCCCTCTTCTCACTTCTCGCTGTTTGGTGCATGATACAGTTCAGTCGACCACAATCAGGAATATCATTAGTGATAATAGATAGCCTTGTTTCACTCCTTCCTGTCTTCATTTCAGAGATGTCACTGAGCTTCCCATAGTGAATTACCTAGTATGTCACGTCTTCATATAGTTGTTGAATGAGGTTTATGAAGGTTTGTGGTATTCCATAGTGTTGGAGCAGCTCCCCACTAAATTGCTTCTCGGTCGACGCTGTCGAAGGCCCTCTCGAAGTCGGTGAAGTTGAGGTAGAGAGTTGACTGCTATTCCATGCTGTGTTCTATCATGATGTGTAGCGTAGTGTTGCCGTTTGGTCCGCACATGATTTGTTCTTCCAGAATCAAGCCAGCTAGCCAACCTGTACCGGTCGTTGTTTTGAATCCAGTGCATCCTCCAGTCGCTGCAGGATTATGCAGCTGAATATTTTGCTTGCTCCGGGTGGACAGGAGCATGATTCCTCACCCCTTCTTGCAAAGACTTGGGTCGCCCTTCGGGAGTTTGACAAGGTAGTCCTTCTTCCAACCGATCGGCAGGTACCTCCCCTTCCTCCCACACCTTCTGCAATGGCGGTGTGATGTGAGCACATCCGCTGTTGTCCCCGCGTCTGTTCTCAGTGCTTCTGGCGGGATTCCATCTGGTCCTGCTGCTTTCTTGCATTTCAGTAGCCTAATAGCGTTCAGGACTTTGACTTTCGTCAGAGGGCTTGTGTTCACCGGTATTTCTGTGGCTGAAGGTGGTATTTCCGGACGAAGTGTACGTGGTGGTGGTGGTGGTGGTGGTGGTCGATTCAGGAGCTATTTGAAGTGGTCGGCCCATCGTTTCCTTTGTTTCTCTTTTTTGGTGATTAGATCTCCTTTATCATCTTTTATTAATTTCATCTATGCTGTGTTGATCTCTTGCCTAGCAGATAGCAGTAATCTGGTTATTTGATATAATGTTGTCAGGTCTCTGTTTCTCCTACCTGCAGTCCGTTCCGCTTCACTTGCCAGTGTGTCGTAAAAGTGTCTTTGGTCCTTGCGAGCACTCTTCTTCACTTCTTTGTCCAGTGTGGTGTTTCATAGGTTGTGCTCAGTTCCTCTTGTCGTTGAGCATCCTTGCACTGGTTCTGCTTCCGCTTCACCATCCTCCTCCCCCTTCTCATCCACATTCCATGTGTCCATCAAGATACATTCCTTATCTTCTTTCTTCTCCCTTCCTAATACGGTTGTGCAGGTCTCCTTCCATACAGCTTTCAAAGAGTTTCAGCGATCATCCATACTGGTTTCTCCAAGGAATGTGGCTCGATATCTCCCATTTTGTTCTGATGGCTGACGTGAAGATTTACTTTGTAGTTCCGTCCTTCAGTTTCTCTTCTGAGTTTTGAACTTGAAAAGTTTTCCATAACCAACTTCCTTAACGGCTTTCAACTTGATTGGAAGGATTCTTACACTAGATAGTGAGTGGTGTGAAACTAAATCTGCTCCACTTCTTCATCTTATGTCCAGTAGACTGCCTCTCCACTTGCTTCACATTCAGATGAAGTCGATCTGACTTTGGGTGTGACCTGGTGTCTGGTGAAATACATGTCGATTTGTGAATATCCTTGTGCTTGAACACAGTCCCTCCAATCACCAAATCGTTGGATGTGCAGAAGTCTGCAAAGAGTTCTCCATTCTCGTTCATTTCACCCAGTGCTTTCGAACCATGATGAATTCTCTTCCTGTGTTGTTTGCTGTCACTTTCGCATTCATGTCACCCCACCCACTAGAATTTCGATGTTGCCAACTGAGATATTGTCCGGTGTTGGTTGCAGTTGTCTGTGGAATTCCTCCTTCTTCTCTTCATCTGCATCATTTGTGGGTGCGTGGTGTAGAATCGTATGATTGTGACGCTCCTTCATTTTGAGTTGAACCTTACTGTCATGATCGTGATTCTGGAGGAGATTGGTTCCCACTGTATGAGAGCCTTCGATGCTGTTGTGGACATCACGATAGCCACTGGAAAACTCCGTGTGCTCATGGATGTCGTCTGGGTGATAATATCGCAGTAGGTTGGATTATTGACTCTGCAGTTGACAGTTTGGAGAGTCCACTTCCATTCCACATACTTTCGCAGATTCCTAGCACTTCAGTGCTATATCTTTTCATCTCGTTTGCAATCTGGGCAGCCTTGCTGGGTTCAAACATGGTGCGGACATTCCATGTCTCCATCCTTACTTTCGCTTTCATGGAGAGAAGAGGAGACACATCGACCAATTTACTTCCCAAAGGCTTTCACCAACCGAAGTAATTTCGTTTATCTGATTCTAGTGAGGAAAAAGTTCGTTTTTGTTTTTTATATTTTCTTTCTGTAGCGGTTGGATTGGTTTTCTGGTGTAGGGTTGCTATGAGTATGTCCAACCTTCCTTCTTTACCTGGGCTTATGACCGGCTAGTAACTAGTGAGTTAGTTAACCCAGCAAGGTCCCGTAATACTGAGTAATGATTGCAATAGACGCAGAAAGGAATTAGCAGTTTTTTTAAACACATCGACGCTAAATGTGAAAAGCAGAGGATCGCGAATTCACGGAATTCCGTAAATACAAATTCAAGTGGTTAAAATAAGGAAGTTGAAGCTACCTTGATGACTGTATCTTCTTCAGTAAAAATATCAGGTCTGGAACTTTCAGATACAAATGTTAGAAGAAGCAGTAAATGATTGCATTTCGGTTGTTTATTAATCTTTCTGAACGATTTCAATACATCGGTGTTATTTCCAGTATCACCTAAATCCTGAGTGACTGCACTATATAAAATTTGTAAACTTTTAATTTGTAGCTTATTTTCCATATATTCAGAAATATACACAGATACCTCCTTCTAAGCCCTTGTACATGCACAGGTATAGTCCTAGATGCAGGTGATAATAACAAAGGTGATTATTTTTTGATTTTTGTTTTCCTAAAGAAGAATTAGTCTGCTACACAGTCTATCTTGGCAAAAACATGAGTCTCCTTTAGAGCGGTATAAAGATTACGAATAATCTTTGTGACAATTTTATCCCCTCCGAAAGCATGTAGAAAGATGAGCTTCGACCAGTTTGTAATCCACTTGATTCTTTTTCTTTTCTGTCTTAACATGCTCGTCGACGAACAACTGTGGGCAGCCATCCTCGTCCAGGTGGTATTAGACAGTAACTAGTTCACATTTATTCTTTTTCAGAGGTCACCGTCTACCAGATATCTTTCGCATTTAATTGTGTAATTGATGGAACTGATACAAATCCTACATCGTGTATCTCTTCAAATAAGTTTATCCTTGAATCATTTCAAAAGTATGAAGTTCTATTTCAAGATCTGTGAGGTAAAATTTATTATCATTTCGGCTTTCCATTGTAAATGCTACATCGGGATGCATCTTATTTGGAAGTCTATGCGAAGGAAACGTATGCTACTATTACTGAAAATAATAAATGTAGTGTCAGGGTACCTTGACAGAAATGTTTCCTGAGTGGTTTCACACTTCGACTTTTAATATTTTCTTTTTCTGTCTTCCATTATATTCCCTTTGATGATAGCGAGGATCAGATCCAATGGGCTACCCATACTGACTCTATTGATTTAACAGTATGACGTGAGTGAATTGAAATGGGACATCTTTTGTACACACCAATAGAAGCCATTTGAATCCATACTTTGTCAGCAGAATTTACTCTAAATAATACCGCATAAAATGTGTGGTTTTTTCAGTGATCTCTTTGGAAACATAGATGACATTCCAGAAGAAACCACAAACGTCTTAGAGATAGTAATGTCTTTCACTGAATCTATGAATCAGTAGGTATCTTTCAGACTTCGAATATTTGATTTCATGCTGTTAGTTTTCAAGTAACTTGATAGCCAACTGGAAATATTTTAGGTTGATAATTTGACCGTGACGTCAACATTTACAGGACTTTTAAGCAGTGCTTAAGAAATTTGATAACCATCTAATTTTTTGAATTAAATGACTGATTGCGTCTCCGACAGAAATGGTACCGAGATCATTTTATGTAAACATTGGCTAGTAGTTTGATTCTTATTGTTTCATGTTACAGCAGTTAATATCTTATCATGAGAAAACATAAAATAACAAAGATATGAAAGCGCTAATTCATCTTCCTTCAAAATGTACACATTTTTTCTGTATTCTTATATAAACTCATAGACATAATTCTGCTTGAGTTGGAAGGAAACCAGAAAACATAAGAATTAAATCTAATTAGGCATAATCTACAGTATAGCGTGTATTGTGATGAATCTGATGTCTTCTGTACACAAAATGCAACTAAATTTATTTGGTAACATTTGTAAGCGTTTAAACTACGTGACGGAGACAACTTTAGTGTTTGTCTGCATTAGCCAGATATAATGAAAGTAAAAGTCAATTTGTCAATCTGTGTACTAATACAAGATTGTTTTCATTGACCTTTATTAATTCCATTCTGGGTTCTCTGATATTACCTAGAGACTCAAATGGATGTTAATTTCTTGTTTCTGGCCAGAAGATACACTATGTCTCATATGGTTCAGTAAATAACAGCTTATACCATCTTCACAATGGATCACTTTCATAAACCAGCAGTCCAACTGGTAATAGCATGGCATATAAAAAGAAATATGCTGAATTTGAGCTTCAGTTAGAAATGCGCCACTCACTAGGATGCAAGTACATACAGCTGCTGAGTCATAAATAGAACATCTGTGCTATGTTCTGCACTTCTAACTGACAGTGGGCAAAAGTTGCCGATTCAATTAGCGAAAATGCAGAGTTTAATTCTTGATGATGTGACTTATGGTGTAGATCTTAATTTATGCAGAATTTCATTATCCATGGTCCATTTATTCATAAGAATGATCATACAATGGTGTTTTTCAGGTGATAATTTAGGTGAGTGAAACTTCAAAATCTTTGACAGTTACTGGTCATATAATGCTTGTGAGTCACCTGTGCTTTACACTTTATTCTTCGCATCTTACAAATAACGAATAACAATTTCAGAAGTTTGATTGTCCTGGTTGATAAAAAATGCAGTAATCGTCTAATCAGTCCCAGTGACCGGCTAGAAATATTACAGTTATTCATTACTTACAGTACATGACGGAAGTATCTTAAAATGTACACCCAGTGAATAAATGTTCCTTACTCGAGCTTTATTATAACCGACATTATTGATACTCACTATCCAATCTGATGCAGGCTGTAAAGCAAAGTGCGAAGAATTGTGGATTTCCAAAAGTTCTTTACCATTTGGAAATATTTATGCATGAAGTTAAGCAAACATTAAACATTTTCTGTCAGCAATTCTTTTACCTATCTTAATCATTTGTTTATCCATTAACTCCCGATGTTTTCAGCTCTTCGTAACCCATTTAAACCTTATGAAAGATGCAAAGATTGTAAGTAAATTCTCTCTAGTCAACTGACAATATAACCATAGTTATAGCTATGATTATTGCTTTTCAATTTTCAACTGTTCAAATTTATGTTTCCTCACGGACTGCAGCTTTTGAATATCATCTATACACTCGTGAACTAGCTAATTTCGTATTTACGCAGGAATTTTGTATTTGACTGTTCAAACTAATAGCACTTACCTCTGGCAGATTCATAAGTTTACTAATTCACTTCAACAAAAATTTTATTGAGGCCAAAAGATAGCTATCAAGTTTAGATAAAATCAAGAGATTCAGACTTTTGTTTGGATTTTAACAATTTATGTCACTGAAAAAACCGAACACCACAAAAGTGTTGTAGATATGAGTGAAAGGACGATTTCAACTATGGTTGCTATCATATTAAGTACTGTAATCGCAACTATAAGATCATTTATCTTTTCTAGGTGAGGTTTTGAAGGGCACTTTCAGTGATTCCAATTTTAAACAATCAAGTCATTTATTTAAAAAACAAGCAGCAAACGAAACTTTTTCTAGGAGAAAAAAAATGACATTGCGTTACCCGCGATTTGTCTTAGTGAGGTAACTAAAAATAGCCTGAAATCATCAGTGTATAGCACAGACAATCTCATGTTCGCTAAGGTATCAAAATACCTCATTATTGCAGTGATGAGATAGTTTCTCCCTAGAAAAATCTCACTGCCTATATGATTGATCATCGGAAATATTTCCAACAGGAAGTGATAGTCTTAAGTATGAAATATTACTACCTTTTCTAGCTTTAGGATGAACAAAACTTTTAGAAAGTTTGTTTGTGGTACGTTTAGAAGTTAAACAATCATTATAGTCAGCGTTTATTCTTTCGTCTTGCACTCTACTCGTACGGCTAGAATACTTCTAATACACCAGACAGCTTGAGGACAAAATGGATTCAGTAATGAAGCAGCTTTGCAATTACATGCACAGGACCACCGGATTTCGTCGTACATAAAACAGTCATCCAGACAATAGTATGTGTCGCAGGTGTTCATCCATAGTAAATAGCCATAGCCTCGATAATACAAGAGAGGTGAGAACATACAACTCATCAGGTCCTTTGTCATCTTCCAGAAAACTCTGAAACTCAGAAGGTGTGGGGATTGTATGGTCACTGTCACATGCGAAATCAAGAGTTTGAGGAAGGAAGGAAACTTGTTTAACCTCTTCTACGTTTCACCGATTTGAACATGAACGATTCATAGTGGTTTTCTTAGTATGTTTAATAATTTAGGTGCTACACAGTAGTATGAAATTTTAAAAGTTTTCTGCTGAAAGATAACTAACCACTGGTTTTGTTAAAACATTAGGCATCTAAGCAAATGATATGCAACACTAACCATCTGAACAAAGAATTTATTATAAACCATAAGAAGACATTTTAAGAAGCACTTCTTCCTTGCAAGGATGGTGACAACTAAGGAAATGCTTAGTGAACTAAGAAAAATGCAAGTTTATCCGTGGTTATAAAGGAGCTTCAGTGCAAAAAGGTTTTTTTCAGCAATATCATTCTCATATTTTAAAATAGTACTGAAATTTTGCATTCGCTTAACAATACAAAAGAGAATTTTATAAAATTATTTTTGCAAAACTCCGTGTTGTAAAACCTTGATGGGATGTGTGAAATATCCATGAGTTCAAAAATTTTTCAAAAACCGAAATTATATCATGTTAACAAACTGAACGATAATAAAAGGGCCTAACTGTATTGACCGAGTTTAACTAGATGGAAATTAATAAGTTGGTATTGGAAGTGAATTCATAATGTTACTATTTTGTCTGAACAGTTAATGGCTGTGGCAGATAATATGCATTGAAAAAGCTTATTTCAACCTAAGAGTTCTAAGTTACAAATTTCAACCACTACAAAAGTGAAGTTTTTGACCTACGTATTTCATGAATATTGTATAGACTTCATTGTTGACATTAAAGTTAATTTTTGAAGTCAAAATATATAAGATCTACATGCAAGAGGAAATCCTTTCTTCCTTCTAAACTAGTGTACTTATTTCAACAAGAGACGTGGATTATGGTCAGTGTATTCAAATGTCCACAAATGATTATGCATTTGAACACATAACAAAGAAGTCAAAATTGTTAACGTATCTTTTATGCCTAATCATACCATCATGTCGGAAATGAAAATTTTTCTGAGTTTTTTTAGCATGATAAGTCTCTATTCGAATGAGTGACAGATCGTTTCTTCATATTTCGAGAGGAAAATAGATATAAAATGTTTAATTAAAAGTCTTTTATCGAAAAATAGATCGTTTTTCACAGTGTTAAGATCTGTGATGCAACGTATATGCCAGATTACCTTTCTAGCCGCCAGTAAAACAATCATTACCTTTTGTAGACAAGCCTTCTATATGGCAGAATAACTTACAAAGTAACACGTATTGAAGTGACAAGCAGTGTCCAACCTACCCATGCCGAAGAAAACAATGCATATGTTGTCTGTATATTGGCTTGAAAATCCGTATAGTTGGATAACAATATATCTGAATAATTCATCTAGCACAAGTTATATTGCTTCATTTACATTTTAGCCATTAAATTATAATGAATGCTTTGAAGCTTTGAAGTAGATATACGCTTTAAAGCTCAAAAGCTACTCATGAATACCTTTAAACAGTAAAAATATATTAACATCACCATTGTCAATAAATTCTGCCTGAATAACAGCAACAGAAACTGTTTCCGTGGATTCACTCATCGACCTTCCTGAAATAGACTGAAAACTGAGTACTGAATTATTATCTACCAGTAAAATAAAAAGGAAATCACATATATCATAGTTATTATTCTCAGCCAAACCTTTTTATCCCCGTAGGGCAAACAATGTAGTTTTAAACAATTGCTGCGTTTTAAAGATTGTGCTGATATCATTTTATGTTACTTATATATAGTATTAGGCATGAGTTATAATCCTTATTACGTGAAACAGAAGAATTCGTGCGATAGTTACCATGCCTGGTTTAACTTTTTGCAAAAAGTGTTCAATCAAAATCAGCTTAAAGCTATTTCTGAGGATGTTTATTGAGGCACGGTAAAAAGCCACATTATTTTATCTTGACTAATGATCTTCAAGAACATAATGTTGCCTGTATTGTTCTGCCGTTGACTGGACCGAAAGGATTCGCTTTTATTGACATTTAAGTTCCTGCGTGGTCCTCTCAATGATGAATAGTTGCTAGCAATGTAATCCAAAAGACACGTTTCTTCCTATTTGAGGTTCATCAGCTGGATGTATCTGCACTTGCTCCATAAGTCTAGTGGATAACGCTTCGGCATTTGAAGCGACAGATACTGGATACTTGTCTCCGTGTGAACGACAACACACTGGTGTGTAGGTATGACCAGCTGATGATTCCGAAATTTGACGAAACACACGTCCTGGATTTAACTGTTAGCCACCATTCAATAATAATATCAAGATCTTGTAGAATGTTTCTCTTTTAGCTTGTTCAAGTAACTATCCTGAAAAGTTCTATTTGAAAAAACGACACAGTGTGTCTTGACAGTCTGTGTACACTTTTCAGGAAGAAGGAAGAACTTTTGTATCAAGCACCATCTGTCACGTCTCAGCAAAATGCAAAATATCAAGTTTAAATTTTTTTATCTTAAATGTGCATAATATTAAGTTAAATGTCTGAATGTAGCGAAACTCATACATTTTAAATTGAACATAATTTATTGGTTACCATACCAACCAGGCATGCTGATTGCAACATAAGAATTGTTTTCAGTATCAGTTATGAAGGCTGACTGAATAAGCTGGAAGCTCTAAGCTATGATGTTGGTTTTAAAGACAGTAAAAATTATGGGCATTTCGATGTTTTACCGAAGATAACGTTACATTTTGATAGTTTCAAAAACTTGCTTCTTATTTTCTCTAAATGAACAGTAGTTTATGCGCGTTTCTATGGTACTGCATCAACCACATAGTAACTTATATAAAATATGCCTGACTGTTTTCTTGAACTAAAAGGCATGGAGAAATTTTATATCACTGTTAGTTATCGAGTAAAACTAATGGCGCCTGTTTGAAGTTGTGATTCAAGGTTTCACTACATTCAACTTTTGCTTGTCAGGACAGCTGGACTTAACCTTAAAAAGCGACACAGCGCATTTGCGTCAAAAATAATTAAAGACATGTGGAATTTTATACAGAAGTTTTAGATATATCTGATGTCTTCAAATTTAGCTATACTCCAGATATAGAATAATATTCTGCATCTCATGAAATCATTTAAAAGAACAGTATTTCACTGCCTGTGACACTTTTAGAGAAAAATTCCTACTTTTATCCATTCCCCCAAAAGTACTGTGAACAGCATTTTAGTTGAAATTCAGTTACAATAAATTTAGGATACCTCCAAACAAGAAAAGATTTTTAGTTCAGCCTTCTGGTTTTCGTGTTATTGCTTGTATTACACCGTCGTTGATTTGACCGAATTTATCAGTCTCTGTTAGCATATGGGCTCCTGTGCGGATTCCTCGATATTGCCTGTGTTCTTATCTATGTGGTAATGATGAATAGTGGCAAGCAGTGGAATCCAGGATGTGCATTTTGCTCTGTCTGAAACTAGTCAGCTGGATGTACCTACCTCCTAGTGAGTGATGTTGCTCCCACCGGTATTCGCACTCAGGAGCGATCGCTTCAAACGCGACAGCGTTATCCGCTACACCACCGAGCCACTTTCGGTTTTCATCAGCTTTGTGAACTTACATAATGTTGAGCACAAATTGCTGCTGATATCTGAAATAATGAAAATTATGATTCATTTGATAAATTAGAGGAATATATCAGTTTTTTGATGCTGAAATGTCAGTAAAATATTTCAAAACAAGTAAGTAACTAAATTACTGACATTTGTGATAACAAAGCGATATGTTTCCGTGGGTAAAAACATCGAGCTGTGACAAGGTAAAGAACGACATGAGCATCGAAATTTGACTCCATGTACTCATATGTTCATACTGGCGGTAGCTAACCTGGGTCTTCGACTGTCTCGAGAAGTTGGGTATCGGCTTTATGACATGGTTCCTTAAAAATGTGATGGAAATGACAGTTTCTGGGAGAAATTATTCATTTTGTAAAATCCAATGTACTCTGTTCAATATTATACAGTCAGTACTTTCCATGGAACTTATTATCTGAGTGAAACTTATGATAAATCACTTTTGAAAATTTTTGGCACATTCTTATCATATAATTCTTTGTATGGCCATTGTCTTGTATTAAACACTCAAAAAAACACTCTGTGCTTTGTTTCCTTTCACATGATTATACTTTTGGTCAAAATTGAACACATTTTTTATTGACTAATACTGTTATGTAAGAGAAATGGATATAACCCGTTCACAAGTTGATAGTCAATAATTTAAAATGTTACTCTCCATTGGGAAACAGGAAAATAGGCTCATATGTACAGCCAAGAAAACAAGGAAAATACGGAAAGAGGGAACAAATGAAAAGCTTAATTAGATTAAGTTGCATTTATAAGGTATGTGACAATAAATTTCAACAAAACTCAACATGTACTTGGAGTACTTGGAGTGAAACCACTACAAATACCGCTTTGAGAGACTGTAAGTACAGAGTTCTTTTGACACCGTGTCATAGTAATAAAAAAGTACAAGTATTTGTTTATTTTAAGAAAAATGGTTTCCACCGTCTTCTGCAAACAACTGTTACTCCCTACATAGGGAAAGCACACTTGTCATACACGTACATGTATATAATTCACATAAGATTTCGCTTCTAAAAATCATACGGAGAAGTCATTTACTCATTCTTTGCTATCTACTCAATATATATTCTCTGGGTTTTCTCAACATGAATTTGATCTTCAGCAAACGAGTTATCCTCCGAAGTATTCATAGAGAGATAAACAAGTAAAGAGAAAACACTTTGAATTTTTAATCAGTTGAGCACTTCCGATCTTGATATTCAATGACTAACCGAGAAATCGAAATGGCAAATGAAGTCATTCAGCTTTCTCAGCTTTAAAATCAAAATCTAATTTCACCGACTACAAGACTTTTGTGTCTGAAGTAGATGATGTTCAATAATACACCTTTAATTTGTAATGTTATCTTAAATGCACATAGTAATATTTTTGTTTTGAAATGGAAACATATGTCAGACAACTTTGCACTAATCATTGTGAGCTTTATTACTTAATAAAAACTGTTTATCAACCATTAGTAAGAAATTATAATTTTACTTACATTAACATCTGTGAATGAAAATAGTTTTAGAACACAACACTTCAAGTTGTTTGATACATTTTCAGGGTTAAAAGAGAAAACGAAATAAATCGAAATTACAACTTTAACACAGACATACCTAAGTGACCAATTATGCTCTGAAACATCCCTTTTGAGAAAATAAATCTTTTTTAACAGTGTTCTTCACTTCGCTTCGTTCATGAGAACCATAACGTAAGAACTATCTACTGAACAAAAGTATCCCAGAATAATCTAACAATATAAATCTTTCTTAGTGGAATCCATCTGGTTTGGTTAGTTAGTGTTGTAAGTATAAACGACGCATTCACATGATAATAATGAACAGTGAAAGATTGCAGCAACAAAATTGACATTTGATAAGAAATTCGGTCTTGTAGCTGAGTCGTATGTGCCTGCAGCCAATCTAGAAAACAGGACACTTCGAATGATGATACGAATTACGTTCTAATCTCAACTTTAATCCCATCATGTGAAAGTTAAATTCAAATTGTTTATAATATCATTATTACTATTATTTGTCCCTTAGGTTCCTAATGGAACACACGGCTTCAGTAGACGTCTCCAAGGCGCTCTGTTCCCCGCAATCTTTTCATACTGGCTCCATGACAGCCCACAAGCTATCATTTCCTCCTTGCACGATCTCCTCCATGGCACCCACAACCCGGACACTCAACTCGTCGTTTCCCATCAGGGTTCCACTCGAGGGCCTGCCCTGGTGCATGGTGTCCCCAGTCGGCCTTCTCAGTGTATACCCAATCCAATCCATCTACACTTCCTTCCAGTGCAAATTTGTTCAACGATAGCTTCTTCGTTGGTTCGTTGCCAGGCAGAGTCAGTTCCTTGTTGCGTACTCTTTCTGGTGATCTGATCTTCAGTAACGAGCTAGCGTAGGCAGTTGTCGACGAATATCTGTAGTTCGTTGCAAGTACCTTTCGTAACACACCAAGTCTCTGAACCACCACATAGAAGCACTGACTTGACTCAATTAGGGTTGAAAATCCGTATCTTGTTCACGCCTTTTGCTGAGTGCAGAAGATCTCCACACTGGTCTCAGACTAATCAACGCCTGTCTCGCTTTTCCGATTCTAAATTTGACTTCCTCATCTTCGCCTGTGCTGCCTGTAGTTGAAACAGTGCTTCCTAGATAGGTGAAGGAGGTTACTTCCTTCAAGTTTCTCCCATTGATGGTGATTGGGGTTTGTTGTTGTTGTTATTATTGTTAATTGGGTATCTCCATCACCTCTGTCGTCTCCATATTCACTTGAAGTCCCGTCTTCGCTGCTCTGTCTCTTCTGACAACTTGTTAGTTTTCGCCTGTAGATCTTCAAGTTTGTGTGACATCAGACACAAGTCATCGGTGAAATTCAAGTCTTCTAGGTTCTTCTCCGTGGTGCAGCTAGCGCATCCCCCTCCTCTCGCTCACCACTGTTTGTTGCATGATACAGTCCAGTCGACCACAATCAGGAATATCATGGGTGACAGTAGACAGCCTTGTTTCACTCCTCCCTGCCTTCACTTCAAAAGCATCACTGAGCTTCCCTTTGTGAGTTACTTGGCTGGCATGTGGCATCTTCATATAGTTGTTGAATGAGGCTGATAGAGGTTTGTGGTATTCCGTAGTATTCAAGCAGTTTCCAAACTACCTCTTGGTTGACGCTGTCGAAGGCCTTCTCAAAGTCGATGGAGTTGGGGTAAAGATTCGACTGCCATTCTGTACTCTGTACCATGATGATGCGAAGTGTAGCGTAGCAATTTGGTCCACACATGATTTGTACTTCCTGAATCCAGTCAGCCAGCCTGTTCCCGTCCTAGGTTTGAATCCATCGCACCCTTTAGTCTCTCCAGGATGATGCGGCTCAATATTTTGCTTGTTCTGGGTGGACAGAAGTGTGATTCCGTGCCAGTTATTGCAAACACTGAGGTCTCCCTTCTTCGGCAGTTTGACAAGATAACCCTCCTTCCAATCGCCAGATACCTTCCCTTCCTTCCTTCCTTCCTTCCTTCCACAACTTCTGCAATAGTGGTGTGGTGTGAGCAGGTCTGCTGCCGTTGTCTCTGCGTCTGTTTTCAATGCTTCTGGTAGGATCCCATCTAGTCCTGCTGCTTTCCCACATTTCAGTAGCTGTATGGCGTTCAGGACTTCCACCTTCGTCGGGGGATTTATGTTCACTTGTAGTTCAGTAGCTGCAGGTGGTATTTCCCGACGAAGTGCAGGTGGTGGTGGTGGTCGATTCAAGAGCTTCTCGAAGTGGTCGGCCCATCGTTTCCTTTGCTTCTCTTCTTTCGTAATTATATTTCCTTCATCATCTGTTATTGGTTTCGTCTGTGTTGATCTCTTCCCAGATCGATAGTAACCTGGTTATTTGATACAATGTTGTCGAGTGTCTCTTACCTGCAGCCTGTTCTGCTTCATTTGCCAGTGTTTCGTAGAAGTGTCTTTTGTCTTTCCGTGCACTCCCCTTCACTTCTTTGCCCAGTGTAGTATTTTATACATTGTGCTCAGTTCCTCTTGCCATTGTGCATCCTTGCACTCGTTTATCTTCCGCTTAGCCATCCTCCTCTCCCCGCTCTATCAGCTTTCATGTATCCATCGAGATCCATTCCTTATCTTCTTTCTTCTCCCTTCCTAATACGATTGTGCAGGTTTCTTTCCACATCTCTTTCAAAGACTTCCGTTGTTCATCCACACAGGTTTCTTCAGGAATGTTGATCGATATCTCCCATTTCGCCTTGATGGCTGATCTGAAGATGTCGTTTGTAGTTTTGCCCTTCACTTTCTCTTCTGAGTGTTGAACTTGAACCGCAGTCTATCAACAGCTTCCTTGAAGGCTTTCAACTTGACTTCGAAGTTATGTTCCTTGCACTAGATAGTGAGTGGTGTGAAACCAAATCTGCTCCACTTCTTCATCTTATGTCCAGTAGACTGCCTCTCCACTTGCTTCACATTCAGATGAAGTCGATCTGACTTTGGGTGTGACCTGGTGTCTGGTGAAGTACATGTCAATTTGTGAATATCCTTGTGCTTGAACACAGTCCCTCCAATCACCGAATCGTTGGATGTGCAGAAGTCTGCAAACAATTCTCCATTCTCATTCATTTCACCCAGTGCTTCTCGACCCATGATGAATTCTCTTCCTGTGTTGTTTGCTGTCACTTTCGCATTCATGTCACCCCACCTACTAGAATTTCGATGTTGCCAACTAAGGTGTTGTCCGGTGTTGATGGCAGTTGTCTGTGGAATTCCTCCTTCTTCTCTTCATCTGCATCATCTGTAGGTGCGTGGTGTAGAATCGTGTGATTGTGACGCTCCTTCATTTTGAGTTGAACCTTACTGTCATGATTGTGATTCTGGAGGAGATTGGTTCCCACTGTATGAGAGCCTTCGATGCTGTTGTGGACATCACGATAGCCACTGGAAAACTCAGTGTGCTCGTGGTTGTCGTCTGGGTGACCGGAGTAGATAATTGATTATTTGGTTAAAAGTTTGGAGAGTCCACTCCCATTTCGCCTGCTTTCGCAAATTTCAAGCACTTCAATGTGATACCTTCTCATCTCGTTTTCAATATGGGCAGCCTTGCTGGGTTCAAACATGGTGCGGACATTCCATATCTCCATCCTTACTTTCGCTTTCATGGAGAGAATAGGAGACACATCGGCCAATTTACTTCCCGAAGGCTTTCACCAAACGCCGTCATTTCGTCTTTTCGATTGCAGCGAGGAATAAGTTTCTTTTTATTTTTTATGTTTTGTTTGTGCTTTGAAGTTTCTTTATCGATTGGATTGGTTTTACAGGGTAGGGTTGCTAGCCTTAAGCCTAACCTTTCCTCTTTACCTGGGCTTATGACCGGTTAGTAACTAGTGAACTAGTTAACCAGGCGAGATTTGGTTATAATATAACTTATACTAATTAATATTCGGACACTGTCATTCCGTAAGCAATAAAGTCAACTTTTTCCTTCAAAAATGAAATTATAGGTAAAAATGTCAATGGAAACTTACTTTATTATTTGATTTATAGTCATTTCAATCTATCAGTGTCCAGTGGATACTGTTGATAACTCCACTGTGTTGAATAATTCATGATGCCTACTGCAGACCCAAAATTGTTCTTCGCGTTCTAATGAGAATTTTGCTGGTTCCTTCGTGTGTAAAATTGATGATAATTAAACATTTGACGGATGAAAACAATATGAATGCATTTCACTTAAGCGTGTCATTCAATTACATTCGAAAACCCTCCTTTTGTACCCAGGTGGATAAGTTCACGAAACGCTAACCTGATCTGAAATTATGACTAATCGACAGTGTTTCTTTGAGCTGTATATTGTTAAGCATATGACAATCCTACTTAATAAATGTCTTTAGATGCGTCCACGAATGATAAAAAATAATGTGTAGTATTTTTGCTTACCATAATCGTATAATTTCCACTATTTCATTTTTCGGCAGCATTCGCTACAACGTCTTAAAGTGTTCGTCTATCCATAATTTTTTCCACTTACCACATAAATGATAATTAGGTAAAATGATCTCTTGTCTTCAATGCAATGTGTCTAATTTCACTCTTACACAAAGCAGGAATTTTTAGCCACATGAATCTTATTGCTGATGGAAACATGCATAGAAAGTAGTGAACGTTCGCCAACAGCATTCGTTTGATCACTGCACAAAATAAACATTATTCGTAAATGTGCTTGAGATTTAAACCGGGGTTCAAAATAATATTACGCATATTTTTCGGGGAAGATCGTCTGCAGTTTAATGATAAAACAAGCCAAAATATCAAATCACCTATCATGCAACCTTTTATATCATACATATAAGCTTTTAGATAAGTTTCATGGTATGATTAACAAATTTATGTACTTTTGGGGGATAGTAGCAAGTCCGAAGAATCTTATTTCACAGTATAATACGAATCACCAGCCTAGGAAATAGATTAACTGTAATTCGAAAGAACTCAAGCCTGAATTTTCGCTTTACTTCTTAGAGAGTAACTACGAATCAAAACTGTATTCAGAAAATGTCTGTAAAGAGTGGAGTGCAAAATTACACGAGTAGTCCTGTAGGAATTTGCATTATTGCGTCTTTCCTTCAAAATGTTACGGTAAATATTCCTACCAATGAATTTTCTCTCAGCCACTCATTGTTATTTTATTGGTCCTTATGTAACCAATGCAAATCAACCAGCTTCTGAATATGTAAAGCATTCAAAATAATTCTTAAGGAAAAATCAGTCGGAAATTATGACTATGAATGAGATCATTCTTCAGTAACAAACATAACAAACGATCCCAAAAGCTCATCGGTGAATTAAAAAACCAGAATTAAATGCATCTAAGTATTAAATGCATAAGTCATGTCTGATGAAAATAACTGTTGTCATTTTAATAAAATTTGCTAATGCTGAACTTCAGGACCACATCATCTTATGGGACGCTAGTAACTGGAGGTAAGTTGAAACTTACTACCGTATTCTTCAAAACACACATACCTCTGATATTGGAACTTTTGGCTATGAAACAAATAAGTTAAAGTATTACATTCACACGATAAAAATCTTCTTGTTCATCTGCTGGAAAGCCGAAGACGGAGCCGTGAGTGTTTGCAAAACTGCATTTACCCTCCATATGATCTAAGTATCAGTCTCTTTAATATGGATCACTAAATTAGGATAAAAGTAATAAGTAGTCTGTATATTATTTGTAGTGGGAAAATAAATTGTTTTCACCCTAGCTTCAATTATTCCGCACAGCTTACTGATTTAAAGGCCTTAAATTAAATGAGCTGAAGGGCATTCTTTGCATCTGAGGTAGAAAGGATTACGAAGAGTTTTTAGAACTACTTGTTCTACCATATTGTCTAATTGTTTGCAATTGGATGCATAGTTGTAGTCAAATTCACTTTCAGGTCCGCTCTATTAGTAAAGTCTACTAATTTTGATTGAGTGATATTGTTGACTTAACCAGCCTAATTGATGCCATTTGATTTATTTGGCCGTTGTCCTTGACCTCACAATCAAGTCAAATGATTTGATCTTATAAATAGTTTTAGCTGAAGAATCGAGTAGGATCTGTTAGCCTAAAAGCTTGTTTGTAAATTAGTTGAGAACCCTATGCAGTCTTTATGAACTGTTTTACTTTTAGCATCTTCACAGTATTTTTAAATTCTCACTTCTTGTTTTCTGTTAAACTAGTTCGTTTCTTCCCCTTGACACTCTGTAGCGAAAATGTTCCATCTCGTTGCCCGATTATTCGTAAAAAGCAAAGCTAGGAGAATGAACTCATTAGAAACAGCTTTCCCTATTTTCGTTTGATATAATGCTTATATTTCGATGTATTAAAATGTCTGTTTCTTTGCGAAATATAAAAAGTTGGAAATATGTTCGCTTAATTCTTGTGATGAAATGTTTCGATTTACTCGCCTTGACATCCACTGACTGCATTTCAAATATCCATGCTTACATATAGAAGGAAAATACTTTACACTTACATTATTATTTGGGTTTCAGCTCCTACTTGAGGAGAACTTACATCCCTAGGGGCAGGGGATGACTTTTAGTCTTAGCTGCGCACTGAGTCACGGGATTTTATATTGAGCAGTAAGGTGTTGTAACAAGGTTCTTTGTTCAAACTAAAATTATAAGCTAAATAAAAGCAGCTTAACCAACAGAGTTACACTTTACTTTTGCCTACTCGTTTCTAGTCAGACATTCTTAGTCCTAAACAGTGTTAACGGCTACTGGCACTAACATAACTCGGTTTGCGAAGTAGATAAGAATAGAATTTGAAACTTGAAAGAAATTTTACCGCGACTTAATCCACTGCAAGTATATTGACATTTTACGCATTAATAAAACAAGTAGAAGTGTAGTCGCGAAATTTATCATAGCAATATGACTATTCTCTTTAACTTCACTTGATGACCTCTGTACAACTTAACAGAGGTTATTTATAAAAAGTAGCCGGAAAAGACGCTGAACCAGATAAAACTAGTTTTTATGTAGATGTTTACTTAAGGCCTTTAATGTAGTGTAACTTTCGGATTATTTGTGATTCATCACACTCCATTTAAAATTGCTACTTTCCTCGGGGTTTATCCGTAGACCATCGCTCACGACAATAAGCTTCTCTAGCTAAAAAGTTTTTGTGGGTGTCATTTCTTCAGTTCCTTTTGCAGTTTTCATCATAACAGAAAATTTTGAAAACAATTTTAGTTGGATAACTTAGTGAGGCATTACTGCAACTTGTTTTTAATCAAAAATTTCTTCTCCAAAACTAATCATCCCTAGGACTTCATTATGCTTAGATAGCATATTTTGACCGTACAGATTTTAAAAGTGTGCATCAAAGACCTTAAGATCGAGTTCGGCAACATCGCCTGTTGAAGTGATAGACAGGTTATAAAGAGTTAGCTTTATTATAGTCCGACGAGTAGATAGTTGAATGACATTGAGGTGATAAGTATCAAAGTTTAAGATAATACACTCAAAGTATGCGAGGACAGATGCCTTATGTTCCACTCAATGGTTTGTGGGAGTTCGTTGACCATGCAGTTGTATTCATCATGGACTTACATGTTTTAGAGAATCATCGAAGATCTTATCGCACAAAAGCTCTTTTTCACTCTAATCTGAGGTTTCTCACCGTTTACCTAGCTCTACTGTAGGGCAACCGCAGGACTGAAATGTCTTGCGTTGAACACGTTGCTATTTATCCAGTGGATCGGAATCCAGTGGTCTAAATCTTTCTACCTCTGTCAATTCCAAACATAGTTTGACCATAAGCCACCACCATAGGCGAATATTCTTTTGTACACTTGACCTGGTTAATCCAGCATTCTCACTAGGATTTTGAGAAGTCTACCTTGTAGCAACTTACTAATTAGGTGCAGATTATAATTTAATTGATGGCTTGTGGGCAGTGCTTGATTTCAGGGTAATATTATTCACTTGCTGTACAATTCCTACAGGTTTCCAATGGTTTCCTGACAGATATCAGCCTGTGATGAACACTGTCATTTCATTTGCTAGATGTGTATGATGACAGAAATGACAAGAGTTACCTAGCTCTTGAGTGCAGAAAGCACAATAAGTTAAAGAATGTAGAGTATTAAAAAATCTATTTCATAAATTAGCCATCTCCACACTCACGAATGTAATCATTAAAAGGCAATGATGACGAGTTAAAATTATAATGAAAATTGGAAACTCAGTTTCCGTTAACCTTCAAGTTCAGTGAGACGAGTAAGCGGAATGATGAACGAAACCCTAGAAACAGTATTACTGATCATATATCCCGTATCAAAGTTGAGGCTGCTTTGTTCAGTGTTACACATTTCGATCATTTTTGTGTTCAGATAATCTACGGCTTATTGCTTTGTTGATTTCCTATGTAATCTAACCTGGATAACAAAATGTTTTCTCTGGAAGTAAACAGTTTTTCCGATATCCAATTCAATAAAACAACCAACTTCAACCTTACAGTATATCTTGACTTTATTTGAATATTTGTGTGCATAATGTTAGCTTGACTCCTCTTAAGTGACATATTATTATAAAGTATGATTGATTACAGTTGTGATTCAATGTTTCAGGCTATCATTAGCTAACATAAAAACGATAGCAATCAATCACTTTATTTGTTTCATTCGAGTGGGTACTTTTGTCGCGCCTCAGTTCATCCGGGAATCAAAAGCAATTTAATACAAATTTGTGTTCAAATACGATGCTATCGAATAATCATCACATGCGGAATCTTTATAGAAAAGCCAAACAATTAATACTCTGTCTATATAATTTCCATAGCCTTCCAAACAGGCTGAAAATTGTTTGTTAACACAGTGACTTTTGGTTTAATATCTTACTCAGTCTTACCTATTTCTTTCTCCACTGTTAGTGGTTACCTATGTTGACACATTAATGTGTCAAATTATTTCGCTATTTCAGATTCAAAGATAACCAAAATAACGTTTATGTTAATGAGGGCGATAATCTTATATTCATATGCCCAAAAAACAGGACATTTTCCCAAAATCTTTACTGGGTGAGTTCATTACATATTTATATATATTTGTAAAATTATGTATTTATACACAACAAACCGTCTGAATATTCGACAGCTGAAATGATTGAGTTAAACGTATTAATTAGCAACGGACATAGAACGTACAGCAACAAAAAAAGCCTATAGTAAAATTCATTATGAATATGAAAGAGTATTATAACTCATTTGAAATATGTCTTTCAATACACAACTGCTTAAGGATGTCCTAAGACTTTGATTGATGTTATTCATGCTTCATACCATAAGAAATAACCAAGATGAGTAATGAAAGCTACTTAAACAGTGATTGTATATAATCCCTTAAGATTTAAAATTCATTTAGACGCTTCTTGTACGTAAAAAATTATTTTCTTTTTCAAATCCATTAACGTTTAAGCTTCCTCCACAGCTTATTAAGTGAGATCCCTTTTTGAATGGATAATTCTAACATTAAAGTAAACGAGTTACAAAATTACAGAAATCATCCTGTGAAATATAAGTTAATTTGTTATGTGCTATGCATCGATTTCTTACCGTTCAGCTTACCTAGTACAAGTGAATGCATATTGTTTCTTGGTGCATATTAGACTGTACACGTAGAATAATAACTTCAGATCTTCAAGGATGTTTTAGAAAGAAGTGTTACAGCGATCACCAGAACAATCAGAACAGAAAACTCCTAGGAGGAGTTTAAAGTAGTAGAAGTCTTCCTCTTCCAGGAAAGGTCTCAGAACCAAAACCAGCCTACGAATGCTAATCATATTTGCAGAAATGTGATTAACAGATAAAAATTCAAAGATAATAATTGAAAACACGGATTTACAAGAACGTAAAGTAATACAAAAAAAATATCCTGGAAAAGCTAGTAATTTCCGTTCATTCCGAGTGTATTAGCAACAGCATGGGTGGACTTATGAGTTTTAGCATTTTTGGATTGTTATTCGATGCAACTGACAGTCTAACTTCACACAAATCTGGGCCTCAGTGCTTGGAGCTTACAATAAGGAAGTAAACTGGAGTCGTTTGTGGAAAACTTTTACCAAATACGATAAGCGGTCGTCAACACAACATGCTTTTATTGTTATGTGACTTAACTCTATGTGGAATCTGTTAAATAAACAAAGAACCTTGTGGACTTACAGCTACGATGGTGATATGAAAGGATTATAAGAATGCTTCATATACTTCTGCAAGGTTACCGCTATCAGTTTAACGAACATCAGTGATGAGGGATATGGGGAAAATTCGACAGTAGTTTCAGTTACATGTTGCAATAAGTCAATCTCAAGATCTACATAGTAAAATATGTGAGTCACCACTCAAAAACAGATAAACGCATTGGATAACTCATCCCAAATATCTTCTCTACTCTTATGGCATATCTTAAGCTTTTCTTTTGCACATATAAACATTTATGAATAGCTGATGAAATGCAGTACATTTGGAGTTTTCCTGCCAACTTAATGTACAACTATCACTACATTCATTACAAACATTTTCCTAAACCTAAGTTATCAAAATTAAATTAAATCCAGGATTAACGAGATAGTGAGTCAGAGAAATACAAGATTAGTAATTACAAATCTAAGTCAGAATCAACGACAATTTATATCTCGTGGGAAAAAAAGTTGTGAAGCTGTGGAGTGGGGAGAGAAAAAACAAAAATCATAGTAAAAGAAGAGACTGTCTAAGAACAGGTAGGTTGCGTAATTACATAGAAAACTGTGACCTTTTTAGGTGATTGACAGTCAGTAAGTAATGAAGAGATGGTTTAATCAATAAAAGGGAAGACTATACACGTGCACATGCAAAAAATTAGGTACAGTTACCAAGGCAAAAAAGGTTAACTATAGTATTTTTCTGAGTACAAAGGTCAGATTAAAAATGTTTGATAGCAAGAGCTTCCGTATACCATAATAAACATGGTGTTCTTTGCTGAATATCCTGAAGGATTGAGAAATATCTGATACATCTGAAACATCAGATGCCCTTCTTTCAGTCCACCTTATGTACCTGTTTTTACAAGCACGGGTGAATTGATATACACAGTTAGAGGTGACATGAGGTGAGTATTTGTCTACTTTCGACTTTGTTATTGAGCATACTGTATTATAAATTAGGATAAGTCAGGTAGAAGAAAAGATCCTTCTCAGTCAAACTTTTATTCTTGTGTCTATTCTTTCATATGCTTTGTTCTTGTATCGTTTCAATTTGTCAAGAGAACTAAGTATGTGACACCAACGCCATTAGTTTGTTTGCAACAATAAAGTGGCCGGATAAATGTAGTAAAGATATCACTAATAAATTTTTATTGCGCCTGAAATGTATCCAAATATTCACACTGATTTGTCTGTGAAGACAGTCATAAAATTCCCGCTTGCAAAGAATCAGCTGAGATCGTGAATATGATTTATATTTCATGCGTATCATTACAAAAGACAAATAAAATGTTTTTCTGGAGACAATCGTGTTGACTATACCTCGGAAAATAATAAACGATTTCCGAAACCGTAGAAAAAGCAAATATCACACTTATTTATTTGTTAACTTTGAAATCAACTTTTTCATTCTTTGAAGACTGTCCTTTTCAAAAATTCAACTTCAAAGCAATAAACGACTGCTGTCGAATCATGTATTATTATTTTTGTTAAGCAGTATTTTCCTGCTTATTTTTATCGCTGTGAAAGATATGGAATAGGCTATCAAGACACTGCATCCGCCATCTAAACAGCTATGACTCTGACATAAGAATCGTTTTAGACTTCAATTTTCTAAATCTAATATCACTTAATCACAAGTGTTTCTCTCCAATATCACTTTATCAGGATTATCATTTTACTTTCTAAGTTCCTCATTTGCAATAAATGACTATGTCCCTGCTAAATAACTGAAAATAATAGGGCAGATTCATGACGTCAGCAGCAATCACTGTTTTCAGGATAGTAATATTTCGATAAGTCGATAATCCATTGTTGACAAATATGTCTGAACAACGTCCATCCCTGAAAAAACCTGTGTGGATGAACACTGGAAGTCTTTGAAAGAGATGTGAGAAAAAACCTGCACAATCGTATTAGGAAGGGAGAAGAAAGAAGATAAGGAATGGATCTCGATGGATACATGAAAGCTGATAGAGTGGGGAGAGGAAGATGGTGAAGCGGAAGATAAACGAGTGCAAGGATGCACAATGGCAAGAGGAACTGAGCACAATGTATAAAATACTACACTGGGCAAAGAAGTGAAGGGGAGTGCACGGAAAGACAAAAGACACTTCTACGAAACACTGGCAAATGAAGCAGAACAGGTTGCAGGTAAGAGACACTCGACAACATTGTATCAAATAACCAGGTTACTATCGATCTGGGAAGAGGTCAACACAGACGAAACCAATAACAGATGATGAAGAAAATATAATTACGAAAGAAGAGAAGCAAAGGAAACGATGGGCCGACCACTTCAAGAAGCTCTTGAATCGACCACCACCACCACCTGCACTTCGTCGGGAAATACCACCTGCAGCTACTGAACTACAAGTGAACATAAATCCCCCGACGAAGGTGGAAGTCCTGAACGCCATACAGCTACTGAAATGGGTGAAAGCAGCAGGACTAGATGGGATCCCACCAGAAGCACTGAAAACAGACGCAGAGACAACGGCAGCAGACCTGCTCACATAACACCACTATTGCAGAAGTTGTGGAAGGAAGGAAGGAACGGAAGGTATCTGGCGATTGGAAGGAGGGTTATCTTGTCAAACTGCCGAAGAAGGGAGACCTCAGTGTTTGCAATAACTGGCACGGAATCACACTTCTGTCCACCCAGAACAAGCAAAATATTGAGCCGCATCATCCTGGAGAGACTAAAGGGTGCGATGGATTCAAACCTAGGACGGGAACAGGCTGGCCGACTGGATTCAGGAAGTACAAATCATGTGTGGACCAAATTGCTACGCTACACTTCGCATCATCATGGTACAGAGTACAGAATGGCAGTCGAATCTTCACCCCAACTCCATCGACTTTGAGAAGGCCTTCGACAGCGTCAACGAAGAGGTAGTTTGGAAGCTGCTTCAATACTACGGAATACCACAAACCTTAATCAGTCTCATTCAACAACTATATGAAGATGCCACATGCCAGCCAAGTAACTCACAAAGGGAAGCTCAGTGATGCTTTTGAAGTGAAGACAGGTAGGAGTGAAACAAGGCTGTCTACTGTCACCCATGATATTCCTGATTGTGGTCGACTGGACTGTATCATGCAACAAACAGTGGTGAGCGAGAGGAGGGGGATGCGCTAGCTGTACCACGGAGAAGAACCTAGAAGACTTGAATTTCACCGATGACTTGTGTCTGATGTCACACAAACTTGAAGATCTACAGGCGAAAACTAACAAGTTGATAGAAGAGGTAGGGTAGCGAAGACGGGACTTCAAGTGAATATGGAGACGACAGAGGTGATGGAGATACCCAACTAACAATAGCAACAACAAACCCCAATCACCATCAATGGGAGAAACTTGAAGGAAGTAACCTCCTTCACCTATCTAGGAAGCACTGTTTCAACTACAGGCAGCACAGGCGAAGATGAGGAAGTCAAATTTAGAATCGGAAAAGCGAGACAGGCGTTGATTAGTCTGAGACCAGTGTGGAGATCTTCTGCGCTCAGCACAAGGCGTGAACAAGATGTGGATTTTCAACCCTAATTGAGTCAAGTCAGTGCTTCTATGTGGTGGTTCAGAGACTTGGTGTGTTACGAAAGGTACTTGCAACGAACTACAGATATTCGTCGACAACTGCCTACGCTAGCTCGTTACTGAAGATCAGATCACCAGAAAGAGTACGCAACAAGGAACTGACTCTGCCTGGCAACGAACCAACGAAGAAGCTATCGCTGAACAAATATGCACTGGAAGGAAGTGGAGATGGATTGGACATTCATCAACAACTGCTTACGCTCGCTACTGAAGATCAGATGGCCAGAAAGAATAAGCAACAAGGTGCTCTGGGAACGAACCAACCAAGAACCTATCACGCAACAAATATGCAGGAGAAAATGGAGATGGATTGGGCATGCACTGAGAAGGCCGACTGGGGACATCACGCGTCAGGCCCTCAAGTGCGATCCCCATGGGAAGTGACGAGTTGGACGTCCAAGGGTGACCTGGAGGAGGTCGTGCGAGGAGGAAATGATAGCTTGGAGACGTGCTACTGAAGCCGTGTGTTCCATTAGGAACCTAAAGGACAAATAATAATAATAACGTCCATCGATTTTGTTGTTCGTGAGGGTGATTGAACTTGTTTGTTTCGGAGTTTTCAAACACTAGTGTACTAACAGAACAGTATGAAATCAAATTTTTTATGAAACTAGATCGGATAAATATACCGGATTGGACTGATTTTTAACTTTCTAGCTTCTACAGTTACGGAAATATAGCTCAGGCAGTTATAAAAAGCCTGTTGTAATTAACATAAAAATTATTGTAGTGTAGCTATCTTGAGAAACAGTAGAAAATTTGTTTTCAAATGCAGAAGTAATCCATGGTTGGTCGAACATGCTTGTCAGTGAAAATGCCTGTCAATCAAACGTCATTTCTTTAAGTCATAAATTATGAAAATCCATCAGCAATAGTGGTAACAATTCCTTCTATTTAATACGCTGTACAATTCTATTCAAACTAAAAGAATCAAAAATTGACCCTGAAAACAGGAAATAGCGCCTCAGAATTGGTGTGATTATAAGTCAAACAACTACCAAAAGAGATATGTAATAAGCATTTGAATGGTAGTGTTGTTAATTGCCCTATCCTACTGTTAATTGAACCGAAATTGATTGTCTGTATTGGGATATGGGCAGCTGTGCGGATGCCAATAGAAACCGATCTGTTTGGTTCGTTCAGTGACGGGGTAATGGATGTAACAACATTAAAACCACACCTGTCGCACAAGAAGTGGCCATCGTAACTCCATTGCACAGCATATAACGCTCGGACTTTTACAGCGATTGGTCTCGAGCCCGAGTCCTGGTTAGAAGACGTCGCTCATTAGGAGTCGAGTCCATCAAGTTGACTACTTGCAAACAAGATTGAACACGCTTCTTTGACCACGCCGTTAGCTGCTATCCATCAATAATACAAAAGTTAGATGTTAGTTTAAAGAAGAATAAGTTTATTAACTCAAAATTGATTCAAATAAAGTTTTCTCAGCAACTTATTCTATAATTTTGAATGATTTATTGGTTCTCAGCAATGACTTAACATGTAATTGAGGTACACAAATAAAATTTTCCCAGCATAGTTATTTTTTTTTCATACTCTTCGCGGGATTCCAATTTATTGGCTAAAAACATTTACCGTTCTTTATTTCATTCAGTTTCAGTGTAAAATATGATTGTTTATGACCGTATGTATAAAACTGAACTTATATAATTTTTTCAGTGAGCAAATCCCGCTAAAACTACTTTTATTACTTTTATGAAGCTGTCAACTCAATGATATTTCTTCTTCTCTAAACGTTGCACAACCCAATAATCACTAATATTGGGTGATGACTGAAAGTTAAGTTTAGGTCCCAGCGCAATTCGAATCAGCCCCCACCGAGTCACGGCTCCCGTACGTTGCCATTTAAGGTATGAAACGTAATCACTAGCCATCACACAGGTCAAATGGTCGAACTGACAGCCAATGATATTTACCAGCACCCCACAAAAAGTGAGGTATTTCCAAATTACTAGTTTAAAATCTGTTTATTCCTAAGTAGGTTAAAAATGATAGATTTGTGATTTTGAAAATCAAAGTCTCACAATTCATCTTCACCTTCGAACTAACATATTTACGTAGGTTGTCCTTCCTTCAGTTACGTGTTCTGTTTATTAATAATAACTTGGAATATAAGAATTTGTACAAAAGACCTACCTTACAAATACAAGCAGTGATAAGCTGTTTGTAAAACAAAGAAATGAATGACATTTGACTATTATCTTTGCATATGCCTTCTTTAACAGACTGATGATCCTCGTGTACAAATGAAATGCAAAGAAACATTGCCTATCAAAGTTATTAAACTTTTGGATTGTTTCGGCAATAATTCAGTCAGAGAATTTGTCCTCAAGGTTAGTCGATTTCCTGAAATCGCATCACTACCAAGTTTTCATTACAACTTTCCCGTGCATTTTGTAGGTGAGTTCAGTCATTACAAAGGAAAAAGCCTTTGCTTTTTTCCTCAATTAAAATATTTAATTATTGAGTAAACCTATTTCAATTGAAAAGTGGAAAATGCATAGTGTTTTATGCACAACGTGTTTGAAATAAACAAATCATTTTGCTTTAACCGGATAAGAGTGGTTACCCTAGATATCTCATAAAAACTGCCAATGAATAATTGTTTCGCAGCCTTAAAATATTTTTAGTGCTGCTTTTTCCCTTTAAACTTGCTGCACAGTGCTGTTACATATCTCTAAATTATAGATGTTGTCTTCAAATTATCTATTTTGTGCAAATACAAGTGAAGCTCCCTTTATGTTATCACACAAATTCACATCCTTGGATATCCTATTGTAATTCATTAAATGTCAAACTGTTATAGTGCATCCTGTATGAAGAGGCATTTCCTTTATTTTCATGGCTTTTATAAACTCAAAAAATTTTCTGCTAACTTTCCTGGATGTTGGTCTCCATTCGTCTTCTACTATGAAAGTTTAGACGATACGCAAATGTTTGTATTTAAAGATCTTCAACTGATGAAACTTGGTAATGTAATTACTCTTTTTTAACTAACCGGACAAAAAACCTATTGGAGAATCACGAAAAGCCTTTATCTGACAACTTTCAAAAAAATATAAGTCTCATTTGACGATGGTCTTTAAAAGTCCGCGTATGCTGTGATCATACCCTTGAAATAGGATATTCAGTGCACTTCACGTGCTAAAATTGTTACGTTGATGCAACTTTGTGAGATTTTGAATACTTTAGTGATAAAGTATGGCACATATTCAAATTGAATTGGTCGACCTGTCATATTTTGGTTGGATGATTAAGTTGCCTCGAAATTAGTGGCCAAATTCTAAGAGTTAGAAGAAATAATTTTCCTAGAAACACCTGGAAACATAAGGAAGTTGAATATGTTCGTCCATAACATTGTGTAAACAAGCTGACAAAGAACACCATCACCAGTAAATACCCCAAAGCTAGACATTTCGTTGGGAGTTACATTAAAAAAATTGTTCTCTCATTTGTTATACGGGTGTTTCTAGTTCATCATCAAATTGCACACCCTAATAAAAAGAAACCAGGGGATAACGTGCATTCAAAATGTCTTTCGAAATAGTAATAAGAAAACCAGTGGCTCTCCTATTACTAGTGACTAACGGAAAACTTAACCCCTCTCTTTTTCTCAAAAAATAAGCAAAAATGAAGTGTTTACAGACTATTCCGATAAAGTTTTATTTGGCATCGAATTCGTTAGTACTGTAAGGTAAATAATGAACTGATGTTTAAGGATGCGTTAATAAGTGGGGTGGATTTAGTGTAATGCGGAACTCAAACACTTAAGAAACCAGCATAAGTTGATCAAATACTTAACTATTAAGGCAGTTACCGGGAATAATTTGTGCAGAAAATTTTTGCAAACAACAACGAAATAAAGCCAATCACGGTGACCATTGACAAAGTCATGAAATCAGACAGTAGCTATCTTTCGTAAATATAGCCATCTATAAACCTTCACCATGACGGACCATAATTGGTTAAAAGCTTAGTTCTGGAAGGTAGAAGAAATGTCATCCCGTATTTAGATGTAAGGCTTCAGAGATCGCGTTTATTCTAGCAAAGGCAGTTAATTAACAGACAGTACTCTTTTACTTAAGTTCTATTGTTTAGAGGAAACATACCTCAAATACTCTGCAAAAGAAGATCTAGGAAATAGCACGAAACATCAGACTGTGATTAATCGATATCCCATTTATTTGCACTTGAAGAAGCATAAGGGAGAAGCCTGATCCCAAGACGCGTCTTCACCCATGTTACTACACACAGGCAATTGCGGATATAAATTTGTCAGATAAGGTGCTCACGTCCGGGTAAAATAAAAAATGCATGTAGTTTTTGAAAGCTTGACATACACATGAGCCGTAACATAAGAGCTTATTTGCACCAACTCAATGTATCCTTGAGTCAGAAAACATCAGAAACAACAATCAAACCGTGTAAAGTTGTAGTATGAGCTGCGGAATTCAAACATATGTCTGGGGAAAGGTAATGTCAAGGGACTTCAAGATGATGAAGAATTCCTTTAGCTCAGGAGGACAACTTTGATTATATTGTGCTCTCTGAGCTGGATGTTTAAATCGTAAAGCTGCCATTATCATTCTAGACAGCATCAGTACAAACTTCAGAATGAATTCTTGTTTTATCGACTAGTAAGCTAACCAAATTCATGTTTCCTAATTCTGGGTGGAGACCGAATTCCATCGACCATTTTCGCAGTATGGCCACCAGGCTAGGTGGTTCACCACTGCGATGCACTTTGATGGATGTAAGTTGGTTGGAGGCAACTAGCAGGAAGCCCTAGAACTAGTTCCCATGCCTTTTGGAACTTATCAGCAAACTGTATTTGGAAACACTACGGAACTGGATTTTGTGTTGATGTCTAGAATGACGACGGAGGCTAGATGAATAAGTAACTCATCTGAGGGAACACGACACCAACTTTCATCAATCTCAACTACGAGTGACAAAAAACTTCCCGATCAATGGTTCACTTGTGGCATAAGTTTCTTATCTGTGCATTCAGAGTCACTAGGTACTTTAGTGAGTCACTGATAACTGGAATTATAAGGAAAACGTTCATGAGATCTCTTTACTTTTTATAATCATAACCTATTTTGAAAAACCAGACCACGAAGTATTTGTTTTCACTACTCAATTTGTTCCCATGTTTTTCGAAGAGGGAACTGCCAAAGGACACCTCGATAGAAACAAACTGCTTGCTTAATTTCTAATAGCAGCGGCAAATTATGCTGATAGATTATCAGTAGAAAAATATCGAACTATCCCAAAAATATTAAGTGCACAAAACTCAGGTGCACCAAACCACCTTACTCTGAAACAAATTTAAAACCGTCTATCTAATCTTAACATTGAAAATCCTGTAATTTATTGATACTGCAGAACATAATATACGAAATAAGCTAAAAAGATGTCTACCTTAGGTGACTGACGTAGAATTTTGATCGATATTATGCGAAAAGTGTGAGTCAGTACTCAAAATTTTGAAACTCAAACCTATTTCCAGTACTTTTTTTTCGATTGGAATTAACCTAAATGTTAATTTTGCAAGTATATTTTCATCAGAATTCTATTAATCTGTTAAAAACTTATTTTTTATGTTTAATTAAGCTCAATCTGTTATATGCCAAAATAACAACTTTCGTTTAAGTGTCAAACTAGCCGTAACAAGCATGACAGCCAATTCTGAAAACCTCAATAAGCAGTTACAATTTGGTATTGACGAACAAGCAAGGAATCATTCCAGAAAATGTGAGTCCGTTGCATTGGCTTTGTTAAAAAAATCCTCGCTGTTATCGTTTACTGTCGGAGTGTAAGTGTAGTGACGTGTCTCCTGTATGCAGGTATACATGCCAAACTTGAGACTCGATTCCAATGTCCATAGAAAGTTTAGAAACTTCTATGTTCATGAAGCATACCTCATCAAAACAAGACTATCTAGTAGACAATTAGTAGGTGAAAATCAAAATAACTTTTGACTACGTTTATTCCAGAAATGAACCTTCAGAAAATACTTGAATTCCTTTAGTTTAGTTAGTAATAGCTATCCTGAGGGGACACTTGTTGGAAATGCTGTTTTCGAAAACATGCTTTTTGTAGATAACAACTACGAAACTTGTAATACTAAAATATTACAATTATAAAATTCACTGTAATTATGCCAACGAATTCTGAAGAAAGCTAATTATCGTTTATCCAGTCCTTAACAAAAAAACATTTTTCGGTGAGTTATCAGGAATAGGGGAAATAAACACCTTTAAGTTGTTTCGCAGTAGTTCAATTTTCACTTCAACAGACAATAAAGTCATGCAATTGTAAGTACAGGTCTTCTTTACTGCATTAATAATGATACGATTGCTGAGTTTACGAATATCGAGGGTGTATATTTTGATGACAACAGAAATAAAGTTATCGATGTAGGTCCTACATTCCTTGCAGACTTCAGTAGGAGAAAATCATAGCTAGACCGTCTTACTGGAAGCGATTCTTCTTCTAGAACTAGGTTGTGCAGATTTTTACCAATATGGAAGCATTGTTATCTGAATGATCATAGATTAACGCTGTTAATTAATATCAGAGAGCATGACAATTGACCCTAAAGCTCCCTTGTGAAAATCTTTGACCACCTAGCATCAGTTGCAGCACACTGCAAGAATGCGCTGTCTATCTAGATGACCACATGATGAACTTCGTAGGAAACGTTCACTCAAGATCCAAAACCAGACGATCAAATAATGCTCGCTTTCAGCTACTAATCAGTGAACAGCTCATCTTCCAGTTTGTACATCGTCATTCAATAAACTGCTGTTATAACGAAAATAGCTAGTAACAGAAATAAGTTTTCTAAAGTCCAGTATGTTCTCTTTATATTTGTTTTGCATTCATGGAAACTCACAGAGTTTAGTCTTCGAGTTCAGTGATTGTAAATTAAAGTAAAAGCAGTAAATTTCATCAAAACATTTAAGAAAATCATGCGCTTTTTTTAAGTGACCATGGTCGCTTACTAACTTTTAAGGATAATTTTTATACTGGAACGTTTTTAAATGCTCGGAATGACTGAAAAGGTCAGTGAAACAAGAGGTCTTTAGGCTAAAACTTAACACAAGGTTAAACCCAAATTTTCATTTGACTGATCCTATTTTGTAGTTATTTCATTTATGATACTATTTTTCTGTTAATAGATATCTAGGCACAAAAAGACTTATAGTTTCATCGTTTGTTTTAACATTTTTAGCAGTTTCTGGACTAAATACATCTTTCTCCAATCATCTGCAAAATGAACAGAAAAGTGTTGCTGAAAACGCTTCTTCTAGCATACGTCGAAATCATGAATTCATAAGTAAAGAACGCATAGTTTGGAATGAATATCAGTTTCTACTCTTACCAGCTGCGTTAGCATTTTTGACGCTGATTGGTATGCAAATTGTCCTTTGCGGATTTTGGTTGTCTAACTCAATCACAAGCAAATTTATTCAGTGGTTTGGTAGGTGTGGGCATTCAAAAAAGTTGAGGCCGGAAATAAGTCACAAAAATACGAGACGAAAACTTGTAGGGTTGAACAGAAAGAATGAAGCTGAAGAATCGCGTAAACTGTGTGAACTTAGCTCAGCTAAGTATACAATGAGCGGAAAACAATGCTTCTGTTGGGTTACACCGGCTCCATTATCAAAAAACAACTCTCAAGTTATGTGTACGATAAAACAAAACTATGCGAATGCTAATTGTCTAAGTAATCTCAGTCCCTTAAAAGATTATGACAACATAAACCAAATTTTAAATCAGAAACCTTATGACTCCTGTCACCGAAAACACCATTGTTACCAATCACCGTTATCACTAAAGTATTTGGCCAAAAGTAACGAGTTAAAAAGGTGTTCATTTACTCAAGCCATTCCAGATACTTCAACAGTTTTATGTAACCATTTATATCACTCGGCTGATGTCACATCTATCGCCAGTCAGAGGTATATTGTACCTCTTTCAGTCTATCCAAACTTACAAATTCCTAAAACAGTACAGATAAATATTCCAGGATATTCAGAACGAGTCTAAAAACCAGTTTTCGTTTTTTGTATATACTTACATTTACCACTGCAATGCAAACTGTTACATTTTCAGAGGAAAATAAAATACTGCCTTCTGCTACCTGGAAATTACTTTAGAGAACTCTCATTTTAAGCAAAAACCGGGGTGGAAATAACATAATGTGAATACATTCGACAACTATCTCCATAATATTTGTAAACTTTATTATTCTTCTTTTTTGTTTCCTCTTATTAAACATAATCAAGATGACACAGTACTATGCCGGAATGTACATTTGTGAAGTCACTATTTTTGGTGTATCGTTTATTTTTATGTAGTTAATATTTTCTAGAAAATCAATAAAACTGACAGACAAGGAAATTCTCTCATTTTCTGTTATTGCATTTATCGACGAACAAGCTTTTCATTATACACATACATATTTTTGAGATGAATGGGGATTTTTAATTTAGAAGTAGTATTCATCATGGACTGACATCAGTTGGGGAACTATTGAAAATCTGGAAGCACTGGACAGCTATTTCGTCCTAGTACGGGACTTCTCATCAGTACACACCCACGATCCGGCTAGAGATCGAACTCAGGACCTTCAGATTTCACGGCGAACGCATTAACCATTCAGCCACTGGGTCGGTTTCCAGTGGTTAACGCGTTCGCCGCGAAACCTGAAGGTCCTGAGTTCAACCCCTAGCCGGGTCGTAAGTGCGTACTGCTGAGGAGTCCCGTACTAGGATGAAACAGCTGTCCAGTGCTCCCAGATTTACAAAAGTTCCCCAACTGATTTCAGTCCATGATGAATATTACTTATATATATATATATATATATGTAGAGAGAGAGAGAGAGAGAGAGAGAGGAACTTGAATAGGATGATCGAAAGAAAGTATAATTCGTGGATGAAAAAATGGCAAAAAAATACCCTTTTACCTACTCATTCTCGAGCCGTACAGTCGCATTTATAACTATATATATTATATTTATCTGGTGACATAAAAGGATTACTTTCACAAGCATGGCAGTTTTGTATTAAAGATCTGGATATTCAAGGAAGAAATTGTGAAATATGAATAGAATGACTTTGTGAACAGTCAGTTGCCTCGAGTATTTCGAGGAATATTTGATGGGGTCTATGTAATCTTCTTTGCAACTGCTTACTCCAGTTGTATGTGGGTTGTTCCACTACCGGAAGTTTGAAAATAAGGATGGTTTTCTCAAGGGACTACTGTCGTAACTTTGACGTTTTTGGGGATCCACAAGATAAGGGAGCATTTTCACGGTTAACGATAAGTAAGATAAGCCAATAAGCTATTTCTCATTTCCAGATGGTTAGGCTCAGATGCATCACTTGTCTGTAATCAAGATTCACTAAATCCTCTTGGTGTGCCCTTCATGTACACTGATCTAGATGTACGTTCTGCTCCCGCCCTCTTGCTTTTAAGTAAACACCCTTCCCTAAGAGAAGGCAATAAATAGGATTAATGTGGCAGTTTTATTGTACTAATACGTGAGATTTTTCTTACGGAAACGTAGTCAAATAACCTTAACCTAATTTTGCAGATCCCTACCTTTCCTAAACATATCTTTTAAATGATTGTATACAAAAATGTGAGTATCCTAGTGTAAATAATAAGAGAAGTACTGAGTTGTACCAGCTAAATGTAAGAATTACCGAGTTAGACAGTGTTGTTTAATTTAAGTTATGCATTTAAAATAACACATTGGTTGCTTTAATACTTTGCCTAAAACCTGTTTGCAAAAATGCAAACTAGCTAAGAATGTAATTGTCCCTATTTTAGTCCAAATTACATATTAAATCTTTCTTTGCTCTCAAGTGAATGTATTCATTAAAAAGCCAGTAACTCCTACCTAGTTTTCATCATATGCGCAAAAAATGACGCACACAAGTAAAGCCAGAGATGAGAACCTATTTCCTCAGATTTTTCCGAATGTCTGTGCTTCGTGTTTCGAAGGTCATTTTTGTGTTACAACTGAGAAACCCATAATATAATGTGAACTTCCCTCAAATTTGATCATCCAAAAGTGGTGGTGTGTTTCACAAAACCATTTGCTCCCCGGTGACAAGAATTAAACACATAAATATGGACTTACTAAAGTAAAATGTTCAACGGTTGGTGAAAACAGTGCTGTCAGCGACTTAGTATATGCATATATATATATATATACTGACGGTAAAGTTCAGGAACATTATATCGGGAAACTCACTAAGGTTTCTGAAATACAGTTCACGCGTTTAGCACAAATTTCAAAATGTTGTCACTGTCCCCACTTTATTTGTAAGCATAAAATGTGCAGATAGTTATGTAGTTCATATTTAACCTCATCTAATCATTTCAAAAAAAATTAATCTATTGTTTCTAATTACTCAGAGGTTTATCGATTGAGTAGTCCCTATTTTACAAACTTCATGTACTACTTGTCACCCATATTTAAGTTACTGAGGGGAATATGCTTACCAACTTATTAAACAGTATACCACTTCTTATATGCCCCACTTATGTTTCACTTGTATGACACTGTTCAAAATAATTTCTAGGTTTTGAATATGGACAATAAAAATTCTAATACGACACTTGTTAAGTCCAGTTACAGTTTATTTTCCTTCAATTTACCTCAATTATTAAAATAATAAAAATACACACAAATACAAAAACCATGTATATTATGAAAGATAAAGAACAATTATTCTCATGAATCATATTTGTAAACAAGGATTCTCTTCACAACGATCAATTTTTTTAATCTATATCCTAGTGTCTTAATGTTTTTGTGTCAACATATATTTATCCCCAATGGCAGGCAGAATTCATTTTGTTGGAATATAAAGAAGCAAGTCTTTTCAAGATTTTGTTTGTAAGTGGTGTATCAAACATATTATATATTCATAGCATGCAATCTGATAATAATCCTAGATAAAAACGTAAAGGCTCCCCCACTAGTTGTTTATTACTAAAGGATAAATGAACAGAAAAAGATATTTGAATAGATGTTCATTATCTAAGTTAAATGAATCCCCAATAAAAACAACCTGTTACATCTGAAGACTTGCGGCGTAATTTACATTATTTCTGATTCTATCAAAGAAAAACTATCCATGAATCTAAATCAGCTTTCAGCCCAAAATAACATCAGCTAGATAGCCACTGAAAGCAGAAGAACACTAAACAGTTGTTTTGTCCTGGGTTGAAGCTTATCAAAGCTTAGAGGATTTGTTGAAGAGGATTATTTTATTCTAAAGCAACTGATAATGAAGTTATAATTGCGATATTCGAGTGTTCTGGAAATGTAATGCTAAGCTTTCTCTGGAAAGGATGAAACTACTGGTTAAAAATTTCTAGTTTCCAACAATTCATAAATAGATATGAATAAACAATTCCATACTAGATTTCTTTACTTGATATAACACGAAATGAAAAAGTATCATTTACTTGACCATACCAATGTAATCACACTGCTTTCAACATCAAATTTTTACAGTTCTAACATTTCATATTTTTTTGATTTTATTGGTAGCGAACTTTTTATATCTCTGGTATGTATCATGTTACTCTAAATGCACCCGCTAGGTGCTGATTCGATGGACAGTGATTCGGTAATCGAATATTTGTGGCTTAGGTGGATGGTCTTGGTTGTATTGTGTTCTCTGAGCTGGGTTGTTTAGTCGTGAAGCTTTCATCATCTTGTTAGACGACATCATCAGCACTAACTTCAATATCTCTCCGTGAGTGATTTAGTAACTTGCTCTTAAGATGTGGTCTGTGATCGATTGTTTCCTTCGATTGTTGTGTCATTGACTGTATACAGTCGACCAATCACATCTTAAGAGCAAGCTACTAAATCACTCACGGAGAGATATTGACAGCTTACTTCATACTGAAGTTAGTGCTGATGATGTCGTCTAACAAGACGATGAAAGCTTCACGACTAAACAACCCAGCTCAGAGAACACAATACAGCCAAGACTCAGTAACCAATCTCTCTCCACTTAACTACACTGAACTTAAATACAGTGGTTTCGTCTCACCCTATTGTGTGGTTGTGTGTTGATCAATGCATTGCAGTGGCTGAGTTTTATCCAAACTATTGATCTTACTAGGTTCTCTCATTCTATACTTAGCCAAATTCCCATTTTCCACTAATCTTACCTACCCCGACCTGCTAGTATGACCTACGTATTTGACCTCACAGCCATTGCATTGAATTTAGCAGATCAGATTATTTTTCTTGATGAGATCTATAGGATCCTTGAGTTGGCAAAGTATGTCTCTAAATGAGTTTTTAGGTTTAAATACCAACCTAATTTCAGCCTTGTTAGAAATCCTAAGTAAAGTCTCTGGTGTTTTTCCCCTATTCGGCAACACAGCAGAGTCTTTAAACTTCTTTTTACTTGCGCTGTTGCTTTTATTTGTATTCGTAATACTGTTATTATTTCGTTTCTTACGTTCTTACTAATTTCTTTATAAATTCTAGAGGATAGTTATGTTAGTAACACTTCTTTTATGTATTTCAATCCCTTGTTTAAGTCCTTAGGCTAACTAGTGGGATTTTTAGCTCTGTTATTCAGAGGTTTGACGAAACTCCCCTCAGCTAACATTGGGTGAGATGACTCAATGTCTAGATACCTGTTTGAATGTATCGACTTCCTGTAGAGGGTAGCATCTAAAACACCGCTTGTTCCCTCTTTTACTCTGCAGTCTGAAATAGCTAATAGTCTTTGTTCATTTTCTACCTTGCAAGTGCATTGGATTGCAGCAGGTTCCTTACACATACAAAGTGAGTAATAAATGCAACCAACAAAATAATGACACCATCTTTACACTTCAGATAACTTTATTATGATTTCACAAGGATTAATACACCATACAACCGTAACTTACACGAATTTGTGTCAGTTTCCTGTATTGTAGTGCAATATTCAGAATTTGGCTTCAAGTTCAACGTTAATGTGAAAAAAACTGAAAAGGTAACTAGTAACCTCCTCTACTCCCTACAATGACGTCTTTTATCCCCAAGCTACAGGAATGATATTATGGCTGCAATTACTTCTAACTACTGTGGTCAAGCCACTTTACAAAAAAAATCCCTAACCAAAATCAGAAATTATATCCTTAAATATGTTGAGTATGTCTGATATTTCAAACTGTCGCAATAAAAACAGTGTTTATGCAGATTTACTACTACTCAAATATAGAACCTGTATAATCAACACTCTAAAAAGGGGTTTGCAGAAATGATCGTGAAAATGTTCTAAATATGGGTTTTAACTTTGCACTCAATTTGTTCAGTAAACACGCTTATGTTATTTGACGTTTTTTGAAAATAAATTTACTATTTTAATCGAATGTTTGAAGGAAATGTGTCTTATGATTTCCCGAGTATTGGTAATCATTGGAACCAAGGACGCATAATTCATCTCATTTAGTACTCGTCCAATAGAGTGATCGTGTTCCCATTGAGATTCGAACCTAATGAATATCGCTTCAATGAGAAAAAGTTATCCCTTTGGTTAGAAAAGGCGGTTCTCATACATCAGTGACTTAGTGGAAGACACTTTCATGTCTAAAGTGACAGATATTATGTTCGAGTCCCAGCAAAAACACTGTCAATAACTGGGTTGCCAGTGAATCCAGGCAAAGCGTCTTAAATAGTTCTAAAAGCATTCTCTACACTCAGCAAAATTTCAAGCTTATATTTGTTTTGAAATACCTTGTAAATATATTTGTTTTCTTCTTCAGTGAAACATTAAACACTTTACTCATGATTCACTGATCATATTCAACTCATCAAATAACAATCTACTCCATAAATATGAACGTCTAATTCACACGGACATATAACAAGCAGTGTTTAACTAACTGAAAATTTCATGTATAGTTAACAGCGGAAGCTTAAATCTTTCATATGCAACTCATCAGTTTGACACTACACACAACAATATTGTCCTAGTTTTAAAGAATACTTTCTGAAGCCTATTACTTCTTTTTTCTTCTGTCACCAAGTTTTGATTTGCGTGACGTAAGCTCTTGTCTCATTGTAACCTATGCTTCATATTATCCTATTTAAGTTCAATCATTACGTTTTGATCAACATAGGAATGGCAAAAAATTCTTTAAAAAAAGCAGCTTATTTCACAAGCAGTTTCTACAATTTTGTTCTGACACAGCTGAGAGAGACTCCTTTTCTGTCGAATATAAAGCGTCCTGCTTCAATGACAAAGAGCTCTTCAAACATCCGAATATCTTTATAACTGGCGTATTTCAGTAAAATGACTGGGACAGTTGAAAAGATTTGTAGCTTAGGATATAAAACAGAGGATGTAAAAAATAAATAAATAAATGGTCTGGCATGAAGTGCAGCACTGATTTGCAAACTCCTCAAAGAAGCGTTAGATTTCTTGACAACCACCACAATCACTGAGTAGACCGTTTGGGGACATCATATGCGAAGTCCTCGTGTGGGACCCAAAGGGGAAACGATGACTTGGGTATCCGAAATGAGGGTGACATGGAGGAGATTATGTGAGGAAAAAACAAAAGTTTCTAGGCAGCTGTGGAGCCAGGTTGAAAAGATTGCAGAGAACAGAGTGAAACGGTGACGTGTCACTGAAACCCTATGTTCTACTAGGAACCTATAGGATAAATAACAAAATATTAATATAATAATCACAACCAGTGATTACATTCCAAAGATTAGCTAAAAGTCAGGTGTTCATATGTGAGCTTCTTATTGACTAATTAAACCAGACAGATAAGAATTATTCCTTTAGAAACGTAGAAAAAATATCACGGCTGTGGCAGCAGTATATGTACAAATAAAGCAATACTATTTGTACACATCCGGCTGGACAATAAGACTTTCGTCTTTTTACAGCTTCTCTACATTTCTTACAGAAATGAGCAACCTATAAAGGCGGCGTCATAGCAACACTATCAGACAGTCCACACACGTCAGCCGATGTTGTTATGTCATACTGAGATTGGAAATTATCTGAAAACGTACAGATGATCACACATCGTATTTGAATGACTAACTGCTGTGGCTTGTCACTACAGTGTACATCTGTCAGTGAAAATAGTGATGATGGACAAATGCGTAGAAGAACTATTTTCATTCATATAATTATGTGCAATGATATTAATTTATCTAAAAAGATGTAAACGTTTAGTTATTCAATAGGTTTCATTCGATTGGATAGAGAGTATATTGACAAGATTGTCTAATATCGATTACTGTTACTAATATGTAAGAAATGTACGATATGTATATATATATATATATATATATATATATATATATATATATATGCAACTCTATTATTTATACGGAGGAACAGAGGCTGCAAATTTATAAGTGAGTTGAAGAAACTCATAAAATTACCGGATTCAGTAAACTCCTTTATTTATAACTCTAACATCAATACAAATGGACTGTACTTTAACATGAAATTCAATAACAATAAAATTTACCATTAACACTAAACGTTATCGATACTCAGCTTTGATAACTATAATCATCGTTTGACATTTCCTTTTAAGCGCTTTACCGACACTTCTTCTAACCAACTACTTAAAAGGTTGAACAAGTATTTAAGACAAACGTGACTCTTTTAAGTTTAATATGAATTTGTCAAACTATTTATTCCATTGGCTTCAACTGATTACTAAAACTGATCTTTATGCTGGTTCTTATCTTAAAGTTTGAGAGTAAAAGCTTACTAAGGAACTCATTCGTTAGTAAAAACTGGATATAGCACTGATAGTTAATAATCTATGGAGCGACAATACCACATTTTTGGCTGGTCTAAAAATGTTTTTGCCTATTCAAATATCATATGGCAAGTGATAAATAGTAGCAAAAACCAACAAGAATAATTTGCAGGTTATGATTAATTTCAATCAATACATGAGTGGTAAACTTATATTCTTTTTCGCTCTTTATTATTGTACTTCGAAATTTATTCATATACTTTATTTCGGTTTTGTGCAGCAATGTTTATGTCACCGCGATCCACAAATACCGTCCACAATTTCCCTTCCTTCTCAATATTTACTGTCACTTTCAACCTAAAAGTAAAAGATGAAATAATCTGCTTCATTTATTTAATTTACCAATACTCCAACCTCTTAATTCGTAGTAATTCGATGATACACTCAGTTTTCAAGAATTTACAAGCCATCTACCAGTTTCATAATTAGATAAATGCATAACAGTAAAAAGTAATTTGACTCATATTTTGTCGTAATGACCGGTAAGTGCCAATATTTGTTCGAAATGGGTGAAAAAGCAATGTCAGATACAACCCTGACACTGTAATACAATCAAGATTTTCTCCGACTAAATTGGTCTTCTCAGCCTTTTTCACTAGGAGCATAAACAGATTTAGATTCACTTCCTGAACAGTAATAACATACTGAAATCAAACGATATATTACAAAAATATTAAGACGTCATCCTGGCTACTAGCTGTGGAACGCAGCGTACAATCAAAAGGTTATTGCTTTTCGAAGAAATGATATGAAAGCCTATATATATTTCAGTACTCAGAATACATAGAACCTCACTATTTTTATCAGCATACTACACGTTTAGTGGATAATAAAAAAGACCATGGTTGGGATTTAGTAACTGTTCACTGAAACACGTATTTGCTTACTTTCATCAAAATAAACAAACGTTTGTGTTATAACCCGTGCTATAGTTACTGATGGTTTTTCTGCTTGAAGATGAGTGGTGTTTAACTCATTTCTTATTACTTTCTCGACATTTCTGCACTACAACGTTTACAACTTTGAAGCGACACGGTAAATGACGGTGCCTTACAGGTCCAAAATTTATTATTATTTTTCCCTTGGGTTCGTTGTCGAACATATGGCTCCAGTAGCAAGTCACCACTTCACTCTCTTCTCTACAGTCTTTTCAACCTCACGCCAAGACTACCCACAAGCTTTCATTTCTTCCTCACATGATCTCCTCCATCTCACCCTCATCTCAGACGCCCAACTCGTCCTTCCCCATTTGGGCTCCACTCGATGGCCTGCCCTGGTGCGTGATGCCTCAAATCGGCCTTCTCAGTGCATGCCCAACCCGTCAACACCTTCTTCTTCTGCATATTTGTTGGGCGATGCGTTCTTCATTGGTTCGTTGCCAAACCGGAGTTTCTTGTTGCTTATTCTTTCTAGCCATCTGATCTGATCTTCAGTATTGAGTGAGCGTAGGCAGCAGCTGTTGATGTATGTCTGTACTTTGTTGGGAATGCGTTTCGTAACGCACCAACTTTCTGAACCATATAGAAGCACTGACTTGACTGAATTGGTGTTGAAAATCCGGATCTTGTTCATGCCTAATGCCGAGTGTACTGGGTCTCCACACTGGTTGCAGATTAGTGAAGGCCTGTCTTGCTGTCTTTCCCATCCTGGCTGGCTTTGACGTCCTCATCTGTGCCTGTGCCACAGTCTCTCGTTGAAACGATGCTGGTCAACTAGGTGGGAAGAAAATACTACTTCATTCAGATTTCTCGCGTTGATGATGATTGGTGCTTGTTGTTCATGCTGTTGGTGGTGTTGGTTGGGTGCCTTCATCACCTCTGTCTTCTCTAAGTGCATCTGAAGGAAGTCGCATCTTCGCTGTTCTGCTTCTGAGGTCAACTTGTCAGTTTTCGCCTGTAGATCTTCGAGTTTGTGCTACAAGACATTAGACATGAGTCATCATCGTTGGTGAAATCCAAATCTTCTTCTGTGGTCTGTTCATCGGTTCAGCTAGTGTATACTCATCTTCTCACTCCTCACGGCTTGCTGCGTGATTCAGCCAACCACTATCAGGAAGGTGACCGCTGATAGTAGGCGGCAACCATGTCTTACTCCTGTCTCCTGTCTTCACTTGAAAGGCATCACTGAGCTTCCCACTGTGAACCACTTGGCATGTAGCATCATCACCATCATATAACTGTTGAATGAGGTTGACAAAGGCTTGTGATACTCCATATTGTTGAAGCAGCTCCCTGCTTATTTACTTCTCCATCGACGCTGTCGAAGGCCTTTTCAAAGTCGATGAAGTTGAGGCAGAGAGTTGACTGTCACTCTATGCTCTCTTCTATGACGGTGCGTAGCGTAGGGTTGCCAATTGGTCCGCACAAGATTTGTTCTCCCTGAAGTCAGCCAGTCAGCCCGTTCCGGTCGTAATTTGGATCCAGCCCATCTTTTAGTCTCTTCAGGATGATGTGACTTAATACTCTGCTTGGTGTGGACAGAAGCAGGAGTATGATTCTCTGCCAGTTCTTCCAACGACATAGGTCACCCTTGTTTGGAAATTTGACAAGGTAGCCCTTCTCCCAATCGATCAGCAGCCACCTTTACTTCCTTCCTCCCAAACCTTCTGCAATAATGGTGTGAGCATGTCCTCTGGTGTCTAAATGTCTGTTTTCAGTGCGACTGGAGAAATTTCATCTGGTCCTGCTGCTTTCTCGGATTTAAGCAGCTTTACTGCTTTCAGGACTTCTGCTTTCCTTGGGGGGCTTGTGTTCACTGGTAATTCTGTGACTGGGCTGCTGGTGGTATTTCTGGACGAGTCAGGTGGTGGTGGTGATGGTGGTCGATCGAAGAGATTTTTGAAGTGGTCAGTCCATCGTTTCCTTGTTTGTCCCCTTTGGTGTTAGCTAAGTTTCCTACACTGTCTCTCGTTGGTTTCATCTGTGTCTATCTCTCCCCTTCCACATAGCAGTAACCTGGTTATTTGATATATTGTTGTCAGGTCTCTGTCTCTCCCACCTGCAGCCTGTTCTACTTCCCCTACCAGTGTGTCGTTGAAGTGTCTTTTGTCTTTCCCCGCACTCTTCTTCACTTCTTTCTTTGTCCAGTGTAGTGTTGTACGGGTTGAGTTCAGTTCCTCTTCTCTTTGTTCATCCTCACACTGCACTGCACTGCTTCATCTTCCGATTCACCATCACCATCACCATCTTACTCTCCCTTCTCAGTCAGCTTGCATGTGTCTGACGAGATCCATTTCTTGTCTCCCTTCTTCTCCCTCTCAAATACGGTTATGCAGGTTTCCTTCCACGTCGCTTTCAAACAGTTACAGTGTTCTACCAAGCATGTTTCTTCAGGGATGTTGCTAAATGTCTCCCATTTCCTCCTCATGACTGACGTGAACATGTTCCCTGTAGTTTCGTCCTTCAGTGCAATTTCTGTTCTGGTTGTTCAACTTGAACTGGGGTCGTCTACCATCATCAGCCTCTTTCAATTGAAGGCCTTCAACTTGATTTTGAAGTGAGTGATGTGAACCTCAATCTGCTCCCCTTCTTCATCTGATCTTGTCTCCAGTAGGCTGGCTGCGTCTCTGCTTTCTTCACATTCAGATGGGGTCGATCTGATTCTTAGTGTATCCTGGTGTCTGGTGAAACCCATGTCACTTTGTGAATATCCTGGTGTCTGTACACACTGCCTCGCCTCCAATCACCAAATCGCTGAATGCACAGAAGTCTGCAAAGAGTTCTCCATTCTCGTTCATTTCACCGGGTGCTTCTCGATCCATGATGAATTCTCTTCGTGTGTTGTTTGCTGTCAGTTTGGCATTCATGTCACCCCACACATTAGAATTTTGATGTTGGCATCAGGGGTGGATTTTTGTCCATTACTGATTGCAGCTGTCTATGGAATTTCTCTTTCTTTTCTTGATCTGCATTATTTGTAGATGCGTGGTGTAGAATTGTATGATTGTGGCTTTCCTTTCTTTTGATTTGAATCTTGCTGTCGTGATCCTGCAGCGGAAGATCTGTCCTCACTACATGTGTGTCTTCGATGTTCTTGGAGACATCATGATAGCCACCCGAAAACTCAGTATGCTCAGGGTTGTCGTCTGGGTAACCGGAGTAGATTATTGATTCTCCAGTTAAGAGTTTGGAGAGTCCACTTCCATTCCACCTGCTTTCGCAAATTCCTAGCGCTTCGATGGCACACCTCAACATCTCTTTTGCAATCTTGACGGCCTTGGTTGCTTCATACATGGTGCGGACATTCCATGTCCCGATCCTTACTTTTGCTTTCATTGAGGGAAGTCACATCTGCCGACTGGCTTCCCGGCATCACTTCGTCTCCCTGATTTCAGTGAAAAATAAGTTTGTTTCTATTTTTTATGATTTCTTTGTGCTTTCAAGTTTCTTTAGGGGTTCTGTGGTTTTACGGGGTAGGGTTGCTAGCCCTATCCCCAACGTTCCCTCTTTATCCGGGCTTAGAACCGGCTAGTAACTAGTAAACTGGTCACCTGAGGGATTTCAAGTGTCCAAAATTATTGTGACTAATTACCACTAGTATCTGTTTAAAACACTCCATCAGACAGATTTTTCCGACACGTCAACTTCAATGAAGTTGGGTTAGTGTAATGTATTTGTTATTTGCAACGTTTCTATAAATTCTCAGGAGGATTGTGATGAAACAATTTATTCAATATATTACTACTTTTTCAAGATGTAATCTGTTTCCTCTATTTTCTTTTTACTTGTATACTAATTTTTGCTTTTTACAGAGAAATCAAGATATTAGTCAAGTCACATGAATTTTAACGGCAGCAAAAATTAGTCTATATTATCTGTGGCAGTTTTGAAAATTAAAAACACTAAGGGCAGTCGATTAAGGGTGTAGAGTGACTGAAACGGTTAATTAAGTCAGTGAAATTATAATAATGAAAAATAACAAGGGAAGATTGAAAGCCAAATAAATACCTGAGATTATCTCCAACAATATGAGGTAATATAAAACGTTTAATTGAATACCACCAGTGAATGCTAGTCAGGTTCACAGTCAAACATTTAACCTTGAATGTATGAGGATTAATTACAAACACTCGTGATGTTGCTTGAGTTAGGCTGGTTAAGAACCATATGAAATTCGTACTATCCCACATTCAGTCGAAGAGAGTAATAAAGATTCAAGTAAAAATGGCTCAGATAGATCACGCTCATACAGTACTTAAACATTTCTATTGGGGTTTGTTTAGGGACATTGAATGTGTTCAACTTATAAAATATCGGTTCACAATAAGCAGAGTAAACTGCATTTGTGGATAAAAAAAATGAAGAGTAGCAACACTACAAAAGATAAAAATCTGAAAAAGATATATCCAGCGGAAACCGAAACCAAATGTCGGCACTGAAGCATAAAATAAAAAAACAATTTGGAAAATATGGTAAAAACTACCTTTTAAATAAACTGACACCAAACAATTACGGCTACAAAATATATTTGCAAAAAGGTAAAGATAAATTTGTTTTATAAACCTTACAATAAATAATTTCACCTATTCGAAATCAAGAATTTGTGGTTCGCAGAATTCTTTTTTGAGTAGAATTGATTTGTATTTCCGCACTGACGTTCTACCTGACTGATTTCCAATACTTTTTATCTTCTTAAAACAATGAAATGAAAACTCTTTACTGTACTGACTATTTTTCTTTCTAGAGATGAAAAGCAAGTTTTGTATTACAGGAACTTCTAGTCAGATAATGTAAGTGTCAATCTTATTTCATTTACTTGATCTATATCAATGCTAAATCCATTAGCATTCACCTTTGTGGAATCTATAAAAACATATTTGACTCCCTACATAAAGCATGAGAACGGATGTATCATTTGATAATGCAATTTATTCAACAGAAAATTATTAACAACTAATTATTATATATTACCTAATAAAAAGTATTTCCTTTTTGCAATCCCATTTGCAAGATGATGTTAGAATACTAAGCGTTAGCTCATATTGAAGTTACAAGAGAAGTATCTCATGAGTTTATTCAATTGTTATTTTGAGATTGTTAGTTTTGTAATGTAACCATGCAATAGCAATTTCCTTCAACACTCTCCAATCAATCCTAACAAGTGAATTTCCATTCATGTAAACAAATTTGTAACCCAGACATCATGCAACAGACTATGAAGATTAAAAAGTGTTTCATAACAACCAGATAAAGTGTATGTGGTCATTCAAACAATTTAATTGTACCTAAATAATGTTATAGAGAAGATACTTAAGTGTATATTATGATGTGATAAAATGTGGTGTTTTATTATTGGCAATCTCTCACCAGTGTAAATGAAGACACATCTGATATTAGCACGGTGTGTCCTACATACTTTAATTATGATACAAATAAAAATTCATGTTATATACTTTTTGACAATGGATTTTCACCATAGATCTACTTTAAGACCGTACATCTTGCATTAAATTCCCCAACCAAGTTTTTATTTCAAGATCCAGTGTTAGTTCCTCAAGTCTCTCATTCATGCATTTCCTCATATGGTTTTTAAGACATTCATTTTGTGACATGTCTAATAGTTGTTTGGCTTTGATCCTTGAAGTGAGCTAGTGTTTTTTTGCAAGAGACCTATAAAGAAATGTGAGGAATGCAGTAGGAATGTTTAAAATCCTTCACTAATTTGACCATCCAATTTTCCATACTTATTTCATGTATCCACTTTTCAAATAGACAAAATATTAAGGAGACAAAACACCAATTTACAAACTGCACTAAACCATTTCGCTTCATTTTACCTTGCATTTGTTGTTCACACACTTGTTTCGCTTTCACATCAGGAGATCGGAAAGATGAGACTTAAACCGCAAGGAGTTGTCCCCTAGACCACTGAAGTACAATAGCCACCTATTGCCCTACAAGTATCAGTTGTTCTTTTGTTACTTGCAGTTTTCTTTTACTTTCAACGAACGAAACGCCCTTCCTCAGTTAAATGTATATGCAGAAATTAAAATGGTTGGATCGCATCAACATGAACCATATTAGAAAGGACAAAATCAAACCCTGAGTCGTATCACATTTCAAGAAAACTGAGATCAGTACTACCAAGGTAGGTTCAAGGTGAGTACGATCTGCTTTTGTGTATATGAGGGAGATTTTGAGCTCCGAGAAATGTAAACACTCCTCTTTGGTTACTTCTATCAGATTCTTGAACAGCCGTTTTAATGTATTACCTGTTACAATATTACAATGTTTGGTGACTGACGAAAGCCTTAGTTTTCAACCTGCACCTAGAAAATTACGTGATATTTGTTTTCCAAGCTATCTAAGTACATGTTGATGAATTGACCAAACTGACAAATTACTTGGATTGCTGACAGCAGTTGTAATTACGTGCGGTGCATCTTGACCAATCATGTGGACACTAAATGCAAGAACTTCATTCACCTCGTTCTCAATAATATTCTAATGTCAATCAAGATATTGGATACACGCCTTATATTTGAATTATTGAGGGCATTAAATAAAAGTTTATTCAAAGAGTCAAAATTTTACAGTCGATTTTTATACTGATTTTTCAATCCAGTCTCTTATTCAATTTCCTTCATTCCCTTTAGTTTCACTCCCCATTACTCTGTTCACATCAAATCAAATTATTCTTTTTTTCAGATTCGACTAGTTTCAACACTTCTTAATGTTGAGTTATTACAACAGCCACCTTATTGAGCTTCACATCATCGCCGGGTGCTGAGTAACCAAATCCAAATGAAATTATCTGGTTAGTTTACAAAACAGAGATGAGTATAATCAATCTAATCCATTGTCAGGTTGAGTTTCTACTGTAGTAATTATCAACATTTAGCAATAGGAAACAAATACTCAACCCTGCTTTCTTTCAGTCATTCTTTTTAAACGTATTGCCGTACTTGATAAATAGATACGTGTGAGAGAAAACCACTACTTACCTTTTATTCATTAGAAGTAATGAGCGTTGTTACTTTGAGTACACCTTTTCAGTTTTGGGCTTTTTATCCTGAAAAGGTTAGACAGAAAAGATAGAAAACCAATATGAAAGTTAACATAATAATAGACTAGAGGAGAAAATAAGCATTCATGAAAATGATGAAAACAAGACTAAATAAATTCTGAATATATTTTTCATTCTACTGCTTAAAAATCAATCACACAAATTTGTTGGGAAATCAGTTTTTTTAATTACATAGGGGAAAATTTGTCTTTTCATTCTTTACTTAAATAAAGTAGTTAGTATTGTATTTTATGTGTAAACCTTGTTTAAATAAAAAAGTCTCATTTATAGTCAATCAAAATCAAATTCTGAGAAAAATGGCTAGTGAAATATATTTGTGTTTTGAGTCACTGATCATTCAAACAGCTCGAAATCGCAACACTCACTCAGTATTTAGCTACTGTTTACCCATTAGAAACGTTGTATAACTTGTTGAAGATCATACCAGAAGAGTCACTATGATATAATGGAGAGAACAGAATTTTGATGCTGCAAACATTGTGACAAGTATTATGGAAGTGGGAAGAAAAATTGAGGCATCTTATTCAAAACAGAAAACATGAGGGTGAAACCCCAAATGAATATCGAAAGACGTCATATTGAGAGTCCATTATTTCTAAGATGCTGTATGACATCTTGATCAGCACAAAGAATAATCGCCTCCGAAATTCATAACTGGTCTAAGGCCCTTCTAATATACGGCTTATTAGTGACTAAATACAGAACTTTTTATCCATTAAGAAGTTCCAGAAGGAAAAGAAGATATTATAGTTTACCTATCTGAAATGTGAAATTTTAACTGAATTTAATTTTTAAGCATGCTGCTTCACGTGGATCGAGCTTCCCACAGGAGTGACACTTTGGCTACTTCCAACCCCTCTTGCAAGAAATTGCTTCAATAAGCAGGGAATGCTAGCCTTAGTCAACGTTGTGACTCAGTCATTCATGGAAATATGCTTCCAGCTTCCATGATATTTTTATAATTTGAATAAATGCATATGGCAAGCATCAAAATGTATCAACAATAGATGAAACAAACTACCTATTTCTCACCAGCGTAATGAACTGAGGTATAATAGCTTAATGTAAATATTATTTTAGCATTCATATGAATAAAATGCCTTGCTCATATTATGAGTTTGTCCTTCGCTTTTGGAACTATTAACAAGTATTTAATTACTACTTTTATATTCAGTATGGTAAGTAAATTAAAAATAGATACAGGAAGTTCTAATACTTTCAAGTGAGTAGGATCGTTAGAAAATGTTTAATGAAGCTACATTGAAACCAATAACGTTACTTGATAAAAACAAGCAAAGTAATATCATTCAGAACTCTGCATCTGATTATTTATTCATAAATTTTTTGTCAGTTCTGTTGCTAGCGATAAAATAAATGACGTCTGTCATCATACTTATCATCACCATAGCTTATAAATGTCATACATATAGCTGTTCATCCTTTATTGTATTTAATGTGTGCATATTTATTACATAGCCTCAGTGCGAGAATACATTTAATCACTTGTGCTATGACTTACTATACTCTAAAATATTTGCTAACTGACAAAAAGAATCCCATTAAAACAGAACAAATCGAACGTTTCTTTTACGACAAACAGTTTCTAAAACTTCGTAAATTAATGAGGGTACTGGTATTGTTTGCATGAATTATGCAGACTACATCATATAAGTGCAACTTTTCAACAACAACATGTTGTTGGATACTTATAGCTTGCTTAATTCTTCTCACTTCTTTGACTCAAGAACTAGTGCCAATATATCGGGTAAGCGAATTATGTCTCTCCATGTGACCCCTTGCTTATATAAATGCCCTTCTTACAGAACTTATCTGTCTTCTATATGAAGTCATCAAAAGTAACAGTCTTGACTTTATTTTACCCCAAATCTATTGAGATGAACTACGACTAATATGCACGTTCAACAGTCAATTTATATCCACCGATGAATTTTTAGAAAGATGGATAGCGTGGAGATAGGGTTACTGCTAAAACTTCTACTTGCTGATCCCGGTTTGTTAAATCTATAGACGAATGCTTAGAACTCCATGATCGATATTTTTAATTACATAAGAGGTACAAGGATCAATTTATGTATATATACATATATATATATATATATATATATATAAAGGAGAAAGTGAATATGGATATTTCCACCATAGTTGAGAAGTTGAACAATCATTACAATTCAGTGAAGTTTACTTCAAAATCACAGATTAACAGGAAGCTGGAATTCATGAATGTACTCCTGGAAAGAAGGTCATATGGTATACACCAAGGATAAGTTTCTGTAAAGACAACACGGCCTGGATACAACATACATTTCGGTAGCTGGATGCTGAGAATTAGAAAGAGAAGTATAATTCATTCATCATCAAGAATAAGACCAGTCTATACAGATAACATGGCTGAAGATTATTTGAATAAACTATGACATACTTCTAAAGAGAAGACACCCATCCTGATTTGTTAGGAAGAACTTGAAAGTAAAGAACATGTGGATAGGATGGATTAAGTTTCAAAGGAGACGATTATTTTGAATGGTAATGATCATCCACTCATTCAAAACAGCACAGGACTACGCATTACTGTATAACGGTACAAGCTGCCACACCTCATACCAGTACATCAAGCAACAAGGCAATGAAGTGGAAGATAAAGAAAATAAAATTCAGTCAAGAAAAATATAAAGTACAAAAGGAGAGAAAAGAAGAATGAGTAAATGGTGAGATCCGGCATAGTGTTAAGATGAGGATAATGTTAGTATACATCTTCGCCACTGTAATCGGTTCTGAGCCATATTGCCTACAGTCTCCAACCACTGGTTCCCCTTGTCCCGCAGACCACAACCGGCTAGTCTGCATCGCCCCACATGGCTCAAACTAAGAGTCAAGAACTTCATACATTGATGCCATGCTTTGGTCTAGCTGCCTCGAGCCTTTTTCCAGTCTGAACCTACTTCGGCCAACACTGTGTGACAGAGCAGACGGCAACTTGGCATGCGCAGTACGTGTTCCAACCATCTCAGTCGGTGAAGGTTCACAACCTCGTCACCCGACTTACCTCTTATCCCTAAAACTCTACTCCTGACGTCTGCGTTACTCAAGTGCTGACACCACGGAATACGTCCTATACTACGAAGGCAGTGATGGTGAAATACCTGAAGCTTTCTCATATCTTCCACCTTCAGTGACCATGTTTCACAGCCATACAATAGAAAAGAGCCGACTGCTGTGGAGTACACGCTACTCTTAATAGACAGCCAGATATCACGATGGTGCCACAGGTGGCGTAAGTAGGCAAAAGCCAGCCAAGTCTTTTGTACTAGTGCGGAGACTTCATCGGCCACTAAGCCACCGGGGTTGATCCTAATTCCCAAGTAAGTGAAGTGGTCGACACATTCAACCACTACACTCTTCACTGTTAATCGTAGCACCGTTGAAGACCAATCCTGGAGCAACGATTTGCATTTGGATGGTGAGGAAGGCATGCAAGACACTCTCAAATTGCCACTCAAAGTGTTCAGAAAGCTCTGCATCTTATCAGCGTCTTCATCTAACTAGACCATGTCATCTGCATAATCTAGGTGTAACGAAAATTCTCCCGCAGTTAGGTTGACCTCTTAGTAGTCAGATGACGAGAGGGAGATCTCTTTAAGAATATCTTTGGTAAAACTGCCTTAAAATGGAGACAGTAGGCACCCTTAACGGACACCACTCGATGAGTACAGCTCCCTGGATATCTCGCTTTAGGCTCTAACATGCTCACAAGTGTTTGATTAGGGAGCCTTCGATAAGATGATGTACTTAATCTGCACAAATTTTAATGAGAGACATTGTCATAAGACTTCTCGATCAACGAAGTCGAATACCGCCCTCAGGTCGAGAAATATAGCCAGCATTGAACGTCGGTGACCGTGTCTGTGTTCCAGAAACCGGCACAGTGTAAATATTTGGTCGATACATCTACGGCAGCGTCTAAAGCCCACCTGATTTTCTCGAGCTTACTGTTCCCCAGCTCCACTCAGGCGTTGGAGAATTATAGAACGTAGAATCTTAGACACTATGTTCGTCAAACTGATTCCTTGCTGGTTATCACAACAGGACTTCTCACCTTTCTTGAAGACTTGAATAATCAGTTATTCGGACCAGTCAAAGAGGATCGTATTTGATTCCCACTTCCGTTAACGTATCTAAGAGCACCTTACCATTATCCTTGTATACTTCAAGAGTTAGTCCGTCTGGTCCTGCCGCCCTTCGTTTCAAGTTACCTTCAGCTTTCTCCACTTCAGCAAGTGTTGGAGGGCCTATCTCAGTATTCCATTCAGGATCCGACTGGATAGTGGGCAACACAATGGTGATTGGAGGCCAGTTGAACTGTCCCTCGAAATGTTCTACACATCATTCCAGCCACCTCTCCTGTGGGTGAATCGCAGAACCATCCTTCTCCGTTTCAGTCTCACCGACCGTATTTGACCTCTTCCCCCCAGTTTCCTTAATAAGTATTAAATAACTTTCTACTGTTATCAACTGCCGCTGCCTTTTTCTATCTCTTAAGCTTTCGCTGCCCACCACTGTTCGCGATCGTTGCGCAGACTTTTCATCAGTCTATTTTTAAGTTGCGCTCGCTCTTCATTGTACTCAGAGCCTGCAGGGATGAGTTCACGTGCATCCATTAGTTCGAAAAAAGCTGCTGATATCCACTGGCTCTTTTTAGCCACTATTTCGGAGTCGGCTACAGTCTTCGACGCTGCTTTTAAAGCAAACTGGAGATGGCACCAAGCTTCTTCTGGATGAGTGACAGTCTTTTGTTCCGATAACTGCCTAGCCAACTTCTCACTGAACACGGCTTTGGTGTTTGTCCAGCAGCATTTGTAATGGTTTTATTGCCAGATATTTCTTGCGTCCATTGAGACGCAGGCATATACGTGCTCAGACCAACGCGTGATCGCTGTCCAAGTACGTACTCCAGGAAGAGAAGCAGTCTTCCACTGATCCTCTCCAGCGATGACTAATAGCAATGTGATGTATCTCTGTCCATCGCTGAGTTGAGCTCGGTGGACGCCACATCAGACAGTGTCTCTCTTTATGCCTAAAGTCGGTGCTGGCTAAAAATAGGTGGTTATCTGAGCATAGTTGTAATAGGCGATCACCGTTATCTGCACATTCAGCCAGGATTCTGAAAGTGCCACCTAAGTGCCTTCCTGCCTCACTCAGTCTACTCATCTGTACATTGAAATCACTCGCAACAACCACCACGTCTGAACGTCCGGCTTTCGAGAATAGGCTAGACAGTTTACGGTAGGACTCGTCCTTCACTTCATCCGAGCTGCAGTCAGTGGGTGCTTAAGCAGGAATTACAAAGAGATAACGTTGACTTTCACTATTCCTTTTGGTTCTCACTGTGCCGTTTAGCCAGACAGCACAGAGTTGACTATCAACCGGGATCCAATCTAATAGGGAGTTTTCTGCCCTAGTAGTAATGAAGTTATACTTGAAGTGAAACCCTGAAGAATGGACATAGGCGGTTCACCAATTCAAGCCAGATATTTTTGTGAAGAAGAACCACATTCAACTACCACTTTTGCCGTGGTCTTATTATAAATGCACTGCCATGTAATTTCTTTCTTCCGTTAGAATCATCTTTTTTCTGCTCCTAATTGATACATCAATCACACGATCCTAATGGCTCAGACAGTAAAATTATATGGCCTTAGTAAGTTGATTCCTTCGGAAGAAATTTGAATTCGTTTTATAAAGTAATAACAGTTCATAAATAGGCTGTGTAATGTTAGGGATAACATTATTCATAGATTTGAAAATAAATGAAAGTGGGAACTAATTTATAAGCAAGCATTCCTTTTTAATATGACTAATTGTAACAAAGCTCAAGAAGTTCATATAAAATCTTATTTCGTACGTCTTTAATTTCTGTTCTCTCTGAGTAACTGCAGAAATTAGACATTTGCATTAAAAGGCTTCCGAAATCACCGATCACCCTAGAACTCTAGACGAAATATGTCTACTTATATAAATTTATTATGCTATTTCGCAGTCATCACTACTGAGACTCGTTTAGTTTTGGTTTCTTTAAAAGATTCGATATTTTCATATGATATCACAAGAGGTACAATCTTCTGAAACAACGTTTTTATGTTTCCTTTGTTTAAAACCTAGATAAATATAAAACTAACTTCTTAAAAAAAAACACCACCATACATACATCGTATTCTTGAGAAACGCTCACACCGTATGAACGTAGTAATACACTTCACTTGGTTACCGCTTTACTCCTTTAGGATATACTTAGTTAAATTAAAACTACTTACGGATTGATATGAATGATACAAAGTTTTTGAGATCTGAAACAGAAGTATAATATCTATAGCAGTGATGGGCAGTGGCTAACAGTGGAATCGAGGATGCGTACCTCGTCCTATTCGGGACTCATCAGCTGGATGCAGATGCCTCCCAGTGAGTGATGTTGTTTCCACTGGGACTCGGGAGCGGTCGCTTCAAACGCGATAGCGTTATCCACTACGCTAGCGAGCCACTACCCATCATTACTATAGATTACTGAAACATATGCAACATGGAGGCATCCGCACAGGGTTCCATACGCCAACAGAGGCTGGTCAATTCGGTCCAATCAATGACGGTATCATACAAGCAATAAGACTAGAAGTATTATATATTGTGCAGAAATCAGTAAAAAATTGAATTGACTTGTAAAATCCAAGATGACTAGGAAGAGTCGTTCTATAATTGGGCGGAGGAATATATTTTTCAGTTATGAATCGCAACAAACGTTGGATGCAATTAAGAAAATTCATTGCACAATATGGTTTCACATCATTACAGAGACATCAATAATAAGAAAAATATCTAAAGTTATGGAATGATTAGTAATGTAGCCACTCAAAAAATGTCATAAGAAGCTTGTGATAATTCCCTATTACTTTCCGATAAAAGAAGACCCAAGTTTGTTAAGGAATAAAGGTCACTGATGTTTAATCTCATACATATGATTAAAAAGCAAGTCACTTAACTGTGCCTTGCCTAAGCTATTTAAAAATTTAGCCCACTTCATAAGTTTCATATATCTAACTTTATTTTTCCTCAAGCAACTTCCAGGGCTTATGAATACGGATGGTATAGGTGCAGTTAGGATAATATGTTTAGTACGCTAAGAAGCTGCTGTAACCTGTGCTTTCAATCATTACTTCAGTTTGTCAGTACATTTTGATATTTTATATCTGAATGGTGAGTAACTGCCTAAATAAAGCAAGTAGTCCTAAAATGATGGCGATAAGTGAACATACAAAGAAATAGAAATTTACGCTATTCGAAATAATATGATCTTAACGATACACATAGTCTGATTGTCCAATTCAAATAGTTGATGTCAAAATATTATGCAGTAAGACTGAAGTTATAACAGCACAACATTTCAGTTTAGTTGGCATATAACACTATATTTTGCCAGAGATAGTTAAAAACTTTGCTTAACGAAAGTTCACTGAAACTTTAAGGACTATCTAGATGTATGAAGATTTCAACTAGTTGCAGTCGTTTACCTGCAAGTTTAACATGACTCTTGATAGTCTCGTAAATGAATTTCACACTTCATTAGTGCAGTTTATGTGACATACTCAAAGACTTTGATTTGAAAATAATAATATAATGTCTTTTTTATCTAGAGTTCAAAGATAATCTCAAGAGATATAACAGATATTGGTATTCAGAGATGTAATGAACAATGAAAAAAGCCTTTGCATTCTCGATCTTTAGTGTACTTGGGCTGTTTCCATTAAACCCGTTGTAATAAGTACTAAAAAGTTTCATATATATATATATATATATATATATATATATATATATATATATATATATAATATCGACATTTGCGATATTTATGAGAGAATACCTGATTGCTTTTCATCCACAACACACAAACCCTTGATAGGGGTATATGCTATAACGAACTGATTCAAATGATTGAGACACCTTCAGTCATCACTAAAATCCTGAGCAACTCAGTTGCCTCAGAACTACAGAATTGTTTCCTTTAGTGAGACCGAAACAATTTGATATGTGTTTACTTAAGCCAATTAATAAGAGCCATTATTAATTAACAGTGGAACGTGGAGCGTTGTATCCATTAATCTTGAATCATCATTTTCAGTAGTGCCGTATTTAACGTTTTGAACATCTTCTGAATTATAGGTGGTCGGTATAAAATCTCGCTAAAGGACGATTTCATTGAAAACTAGCTCCTCACTGCTGAAGAAGTTCAGCTGAAAAACTTCTTTGCTGACACTGTACATAGATGCTCCATCTATGTAAATAGCTTTTCATTATTATCAGTATTCTGTCGTAAACTGTTTCCCATGTACTCCTCCTTTTACTTATTTACACAAAGCATACACATAGCCCATTGTATCTGCTTGAAAAAGGTATCGTTAGTGAAAGTGGAAAGAAGACAAAAACGTAAAGAAACCCAGTGATTTCAAGTTACACATTTTCCATGGTGGTATCTACCCGGTTATATTACCAATTCTGATATCAACTTATGAATACAGCGAATCTCCATGTAGAATATAGTGAGAAAAGTTACCTGGCGGACAATTTACTTTTGTTCAATGTTTCATGGTTAAATCACATCGTTGAATATATAGAATGAAACCAGAACAAACCAAAGTACTTTCACAGTTTGAATGGATACTTCAAAAGTGCTACGTGTATTTTCACCAGTGTGATCGATGCAAGTCTCAGTACGTTTGTGTGAAAACAGCAAGAATCAACACAGTTACAATGACCTTATCAAAAGTTACTGCGAGAAATAGACTAAGTTCAGAGCTCCAGAATATCACTTTAATAATCCAGCATATAACTCATTATCGTACACTGATACTTGTAACTTCACGTCGCTATACTGGGTTGAACTGCTTGTAACATTACAAGTACCAATAGCCAAAAACTGATGCCCATTTTATAAGAGGTGTCTGTCGTGCCCAGGTGGCCTAGTGGATAACGTCTTGGCAACTGATTCGATGGGGGAAAATCACCTACTGGGGTGCTGGCGCATCCCGGATCCCAATGTTTGCCACCAAGTAGACGTTTAAGATATTAGTCTCATTAGTCGGGCAAATAGCTTTGTTTCTAGCCAAAACTCCAAATCTACGTATTTGAAACTTGTGGTAGGATATGAATAACTTCCTAGATCACTTGGACAATAGGATTTTAAACCTGAGACAGAGTTCATTAGTGTTTACATCTTATCTGTTGAAACAAAAGTGTAAATGTGTGAAATATATAATTTCCCTCGCCAACTATTTGTTTTAACTGAATCTTTCGGCCTTTCTCGTAGGCCGCTGCCTGAGACACAACGATACCATATTAGAAGAACAATCCATTTTACTGAAGAACTGATAAAATATGAAGCATTGACTTATCCTGTAATTTAATAGGTAAATTTCACTTTCAATGTTGTGATGAAAAATAATCGTAGTCCTGACACTAAACTTTATGTGCTGTTCGGTAATTCTTTAATAGTGATGATTAAAGGCAGTCAGTGCTTGTTATCACGAATATTCCGTTATTATACTTATAACCACATAAACAACACCTGGGTTTCCAACGAGTGATAGAGTAAGAACTCTACAGAATTGTTAGTTATAAGAATAAAAGAGCAAATAAAGCAACAAAAGATTTTTCTCGTTTTTTAAAATGCTTCAATTCATCTAGTACTTTAGATTTATCCATAAATTTTACGTAACACACTGCCGTTAAGAAACCAGCTGACGCACGATCACGATATATGACGGAAAACAAATAACTAGTTAATAAAAGTTTTCTTACACAGTCTGATAAATGATGGTTAAGTCTGGCATTACCTAACGTCCCACAGCATTCAAGTCAGTTAATGTGAAATATTTTGTCATATATTTTGAATTCGCCCCCCCTTGCATATTTTCTCAAAAGTGCGAAATTGTATTTTCTCAGTGAAAAGCATATTTTATTATCGAAAATTAAGGAAATGATAACCCAGAGTAAAGTTTCTCAATACGTTTTCAAAGTTCACGTGTTTCAGATTCTGAGCCGTTGGTATTTATTTATTATTTAAAAATAGTAACGAAAACACATCTTTATTCCAAACATCATAAATTCAAGCAGAATTCATATCTTAGACCGAGCAATTCTGTTCCGTTCCAAAATGGTTTCTGTGTGTTGATTTCAACGTTAAACTGATACAAACTACTTACTTGAAAAATGTAGACTGCGACTACACATTTCGCAGTATTTCAGTACACCCAGCTATAGTGCTAGTTCTGTATCAGTTTACTGATAGGACGGTATCTAGATCAGTCTGCACCTTTGTCTGTTAACTGTTATTCAGCCAAGGCTTTCACTTAGTACTTAGGCCTGCATCGATCTCACTGATACTATTTAACCGTTTGAAATGGGTCTTTCTCCTCCACATTCAGTCACGATAAGGGATTATTTATATCTCAAAAGGCTGCTTATTTTGCAAAATTGATCAGCATCCTCCCAACTGGAATGTAATCGACTGAAAAATAAAATCCTTTTAGAAATAAACATTATAACCATGTCTTTGGAGACGACTAAAGTCTTGATGATCATTAGCTAATGAAATCTTTTATGAACTAACTCGTGAAACCCCTTTTTAAAGAGAATGCTCTATGCAACTGAACTTTATATGTGGATGGATACTCCTTTTCTCACAGGAAAGCTAAAAGTTTTCAAATTAGATTTATTTCAGTAACTTTACCAAATTTCAAATGATATATGGTGTTGGCATATTTTTTTAAAATGTATGCACAATGTATCACACTTTCTCTAAAAGCGCAAAACACAACATATTGACATTTTATTGGAATTCAGAATATATTCAGCCATCTGAAGATCTAAGTCTCATCAAACCATGGTTCTCATGGCGTTTTATTCAGCGTCAGGTAGACATGTCAATAAAGTTCATAACAGGCTGATGCATTTAAAATTTTCGGAAGTTAGCCATTATATTTTGAGATATCTGATAAGACAACTTGATATATATATATATATATATATATTACTCACACTTACAAACTAAGTATACATAAAAAAGTTATTTTTCTGGGCAAAACACCAAACGAAAACTGCCTCAGATTTCGCATAACTAATTAGAACATAAAACTATACTTAGAAGTGAATTATGGATATCTTCTTGTTTTACTCCTGCACATCACCATAGACTAAAATTGAGTTGCTTTCTTCTTGATTATTTATTGCCTCATCAGTAAGTTTCAAAAATTTCAACTATATTCCAAATCAGTCAACTTCTAATATAAAAAAATTGGCCAAACTTTCAAGACATACAATGTATTCTTAAAGTGGTTAGTTGTTTCCTGTTTTCAAACTTCCTGCCTTTCAGTATACAACAGAGAAATGTTTAAAGGCCATTCAAAATATTGTGACAAAAGATCAAAGACTAATTTAAGAAAATAGGTAAGGTACCCAGAAAACAGCAGAATACACCCATTTGATCATAAGAAAAGACACGACAAGTTTTCAGCGAGGAAAATTTTTTTTCGACAAAGCCATTTACTAAGCTGTACATTCATGAATATATGTTACAGAGGGTAGAATTTTCCAGAATTGTTTCCGGTCAGGGGCAAGATATATTAAGTAACTAAGGGAAGTTAATTAATGCATATTTGTGTTTAGAGTGGGAAAATAGACAGGGGAATATGAAATTAAATTTAACTACGTAATGCAGGATGAATGGCAAAGTAGAAAACTAAACAAAGGGTTATGAAGATGAAGCTGCTATCATGTAATACCGGATAAACCTATGACAGAGTAGGAAAATAAACAGGTTATTATGAGAATAAGGTTGTAATTACGTAATGCAGATTAAATCTGTGACAATAGAAAGATGAACAAGGTATACATGTGTAGTTACCTGATACAAAATGAATCCGTGGCAGACAGAGCTTTATGATGACCATGGGAAAGATAAAGGTTGGACGTACCTTTTTTGCACGCATAACGCTCCTTTGAACTTCTGAATAGCTAGTGCTTCAGCTATAGACAGATGCCTTGATTTTACTCCCTTTGAGTGGTTTGATGGAACCCTGTAGAGAATTTTGAATGAGCTTTCGAAAGGAACTAAGTGGCCTGAGTTTACGAGGTTTTCTGTTTTCATAATGAAATTCAGCTTTTTTCACTCACAATAATATTCCATTTTGAAAAAAGGATTTAAGAATGTTGGGCGAGTCATTAATAACCAGATGGGTGATAATGAATATTTCTGAGAAATTGGATAACTTTACGGTCAAAGACATATCGAAATACCAGCAACTATTATGAATTAGGTGTTTAAAAAAAAGTAAAATCTTTCAGTTCCGTAAAAAAAGTCAGTTGTGGTCCTCAGTTATTTCTTTAACTGTTTAAAAGTCGATGACACATACTATGAAACAACATGAGCTGTCATACAGACAACGTAAATCTTAGTTCGAAAGTTTGGAGCAATTCGAGTCATCCTAAAATGTTTATTAAAGTTGTTGACATATTTAGCTACTTAGCTATAATCAGGGAGCAATTATTAGGACCTTTAGTTGGAATGCAAGGTTTATTCTTTGCAATTCTGATATTTTATAGATTAAATGTAAAAAACTATGAAATTCAAAAGCACATCCATTCTATGAAAACCTGTTTATTATTCTCACTTACTGCAAGGCTTATTGTCTAGTTTTTTTTTGGTTGTGATAATATTTATTTTATGAGTACCTTACAGAATCAAAAAGGATTCATAAATGTTTCGATAGTAAATCAACATAAATCGTAATGAGTAGTTTTTAACGTTCATTTTACGATTCTAAATCATGCAACGATTAAGTATAAAAGTTATCTTTATAAAAAAACAATGAGAGATTATACTGATAATAATAATAAACTACTTTCTTATCAAGGTATAATTGGCTGATGAAGTACTGATTTCATCTAAAAAAAATATCGACAGCATAAATGATTAAAATCCTATGTATATATTTCTTTGCTCAGTCATTTTTTTTCGAAATGTCTAAATGGAATTATTTAATGTACTAAATCGTTATGTTGGGAAATACTGTAATCCCTCCTTTTTCGAAATTTCAAATAATTTAGTGGAGAGTATTTTTACCTAATTTGGTTGATATTAGTTGTATTTCATTCAGTTGGATTTAGGGCTGATCAGGTTACGTAGGGAGAGAATGAAAGCTGCATGCCTAAGTTGCCTAATTCAGAGAACACAACACAACCATATTATTACAAAATTTTCAGTCTTGAATTATTATGTTGAATATTAAATGCAAACTCATATGCAAATTTCATCTTCGTGAAAAGTTCATATAAAACAAATTTCAAGTTTTTAACTTATAATTTATTCTACAATGACTCTTTGTTTACTCTTCATTCAGTTGAAAATGTACTTAACAGTAGGCTTATCGACTTGATAAGAAATAATTATACTTTATCGTATCTTTTATTCTCATTGCACACCCGGGGGTTTGTAAAAGACCCCCACCTGTTTTTCTCAGGGGGCCCGAAACACAGCAATTACCTAAGTCAACAGCATGTAAACCCTTCTACAAACATTGAACTCTTTATTAACGGGAATGAAAGCTAATTAATTTGGTGTACAGGTAAAAGAATTTAACTTATTAAGAAAATACCATAAATATATATATTTAACGACTTATATAAAATAGTTATAAGAATAATGCCAATTATGCGAAAAGGACCCAGAGCAAAATATAGTTAAATCTTGGTCAGTAATTTCAATATTGTAACGAAGACATGCGGGTTTTAAAAGTAACTATAGATCTATACTTCAGCAGTTTATAATAGTTCTGAATTCAAAAGAAGCCTAACTAACTACTAGTGACTTGCTTAGTGGCCCCTGGCAGTGAATCCCACGGACCAGACTTCGCTTCACTTAGGAATGGTCAGCTAGATTTGCCTTCATCTCAGTGAGTGATGGCGTTCTCAGTGCAACTGAACCCAAAGAAAATAGCTACAAACGCCACAGTATTATCCACTGAGTCATGAAAGTCATATTTTCTTAATGAGTATCACATATAACTTGATATTATGTGCATCAATCCACGGAACCTGCATTCCACAAGAGATCTATCAAATTTTTAAGCAGGGTGATTAGAAGAAAATCGTAGATATCAATAAATAACCGCTTACACAAATGACTACTTGATTTGTAGGAAGCCAACGAAGCAAAACTTATAATAAGTGCGATAATTTGTTCAAAGAAGAGTAAATTGGAATTCAGCTTATCAGTGTAGGTTGAGAGAGCCAGAACTAATAAAACATTAGATAAAACTTCAAATTTATTGACGAAAGATAAATCGAAATCCTAGGTAATATACTGCATATTTAACACCAGGGAAACTTCCAGCGAATAAGTTGTTCCCTTGAAATTAATAATAAAGTAATAACAAACAGGGAATTACAGACAGCATTTTGATCTCAAATTATTGGCATTATTTTTTATTAACACTTAATCGTTGCTCAGTTAGGGTTCTTTATATTTTTTGAATTAAAAGCTGAGAGTTGTAAAATAATTTGCTATAATACTGGAAATCAACTATTTAGTTGTAGAAATTAAGACCAATATATGCATTATCCACATTTTTAACTAAATGATATTTAATTACTTCTTACAAACAGACTAAATGAATGAAAGTTGTACAAGAATTTTAATAAATGTATTACAATGCTTTGGAAGGATAGTTTATGTAAATGAACCTGGTCAGCCTGAAAATATCTTACATTAATGTCAATAAATGCCTGTCACTGAAACGAAATTAATTGGTCATTATCCCGTCAAGAAATAAATTTCATTTTCTACTACTAGCGGAAAAAGCCCAGTTTGGTAATCTTTAACTACGAATGCTTTAGAAAAAAGTTATAACCACGAACTAACCTTATTAAAAATTAATTCGCAAATAAAGAGAGTTGTTCTGTGTTCAAAAATGCACATAATATGGTGCTTACTACCACCAATATTTAGGCACTGTCATACTACACAAAGAACAAACCAAACTCTTGATAGTTTGGGAATGTAAGTTAAACATTTTTCAAAAAGTGAATACAAACCAACCATCCAAACAAAAATAAGCTAGTAAGAGAGTATGTCAACAAAAAGTGAGAGCTAGAATATTATAGTAGATATTAAGATCACAAGATAAATAGTTCTTGTCTGATCTGTTACTCTTTGTGATCGTCAGAATGGTGATTATTGAAAACTAGTAAATTACATTTAATATTCTCACTTTAATTGATTATTCCCCAACTTTATCGACTTTGAAAAGGCCTTCGACAGCATTGACAGAGAAGTAAATTGGCGGTTGCTTCAACACTACAGTTTTAGTGGCACAGATCTTTACCAACCTCATTCAACAGCTGTATAACGACACAAAATACCAAGTGATCCACAATGGAAAGCTCAGTGATGTCTTTCAAGTGAAGATGGGAGTAAGACAAGAGGGCCTACTATCACCCATGATATTCCTGATTGTGGTTGGCTGAATCATGCAACAAACAGTGAGGAGTGAGAAGATGAGTGTACACCAGCTGAACCGATGAAAAGACCACAGAAGAAGATTTGGATTTCACCAACGATGATGATTCATGTCTAATGTCATCTAGCACAAACTCGAAGATCTACAGGCAAAAACTGACAAGTTGACCTCAGAAGCAGAGCAGCGAAGATGTGACTTCCTTCAGATGCACTTAGAGAAGACAGAGGTGATGAAGATGCCCAACCAACACCACTAACAGCATGAACAACAAGCACCAGTCATCATCAACGCGAGAAATCTGAATGAAGTAGTATTTTCTTCCCACCTAGTTGGGCAGCATCATTTTAACGAGAGACGGTGGCACAGGCACAGATGAGGACGTCAAAGCCAGCCAGGATGGGAAAGACAGCAAGACAGGCCTTCACTAATCTGCAACCAGTGTGGAGACCTAGTACACTCGACATTAAGTGTGAACAAGATCCGGATTTTCAACACCAATCCAGTCAAGTCAGTGCTTCTATATGGTTCAGAAAGTTGGTGCGTTACGAAACGCATTCCCAACAAAGTACAGACATACATCAACAGCTGCTGCCTACGCTCACTCAATACTGAAGATCAGATCAGATGGCTAGAAAGAATAAGCATCAAGGAACTCCGGTTTGGCAACGAACCAATGAAGAACGCATCGCCCAACAAATATGCAGAAGAAGAAGTTGTTGATGGGTTGGGCATGCACTGAGAAGGCCAATTTGAGACATGACGCACCAGGGCAGGCCGTCGAGTGGAGCCCAAATAGGGAAGGACGAGTTGGGCGTCTGAGACGAGGGTGAGATGGAGGAGATCATGTGAAAAGAAATGAAAGCTTGTGGGTAGTCTTGGCGCCAGGTTGAAAAGACTGTGGAGAAGAGAGTGAAGTGGTGATTTGCTACTGCAGCCATATGTTCCACAACGAACCCAAAGGTAAAATAATAATAATAATGAAATTATTATGATCTCACCGTGTATCATGAAATAAAACTTATTCAGTTTCAGCGAATAATACGTTACTATCAAACCAATGGAGTAAATTATAATAGACTATACTTCACAAATTCAGTCAAAACACAATACACCATCTTAGCTGTTCACTCAGCTGAGTCAACATTTCAAGTCTTCTAAATAGCAGTCGTGAAAATATATATCACGAAACTCATCAACAACGGCCAATGAATACATGCACATTTGTGTTGCATTTTTTTAGAATCGGTATGCGCGTTAACTAAATGGAACCAATATGAATGTCATATTAGATATCATCAATACAGATCATCCCAGGTTGATTGGAATTTCTTAGGATATAGAGACCAGAACGAAATGCTTACTGGGTGATCTGCTTAAAAAATGTGAGGAAAGAAAAAAGCATATTCTTTCTATTACTGTGAAGTTATGTGAAATATTCAGGTATGATTAAGGAACATGCACCTGCAGCAAAAAGAAGTGATCAAATCTTCGATTCCAGCAAATTACTTGAAAAAACTTCACACGAGTGACAAAGTTTTGGAGCGCATACTGAGCTGATGATGCAAATGAGATACGTCAGCACCATTCCTCTTCCATTCTGACTATACAACTGCCCACGAAAAATGTATCTTTACAAACCTCAGATCACTTAGTTTCTCACAACACAGGAGAATTAGATGATGTTATCTTCTTATTCTAAAAGTGTTATACTACTACAACACACAGTCATTTTCTATTTTCCATATTAATAATTTAACATAAGCAAAATGTCGTTTAAATACAATATGATTTATTCAACCTTACCATATTAAATAGCAAGGGTAGAATAAATATAAACAAAACTAAATGACTTCAATTTGTCAGCGAATTTATTAGTCCAATTGAATATCTTTTTATGGTCAGTAGCATGAATGAATAGATATAACAATTAAAATAATCTGTACGTTTAAGAGGATAAACTCAGATTATATTGCTTTGGTGAAAAAAAGATGAAAGAAAGCTTAGTTTATTACTTCAAAGTATTACAAACTTAGAAGTGATGACTTTGACCCCTTGACACCAATGGTACCATTTTCAGTAATAATCTGTTTTCAAAGTACCTTATTGCGTTCATCCCTATTTACATGGTATAAAACCTTAAAAAAAATAACTAGAAAACAAATGTTAGTTTATTTTAAGATATATTTGAAAATAGAAATATTTGATCAACCTGCCGAATGTCAAAACATAACTGAAGTCAACAAGAACCATATTTAGGCGAAATTATGAGTAACAACGCTAAACTCACTGGAAACTAGTATGATAAGCTTTGAAATGTTTTTTATTATTATGAAACAATAATCATAGGTTTATCATTAACTGCATTTCATTAAAGTAAGAAGCATTACCCTTTAGTCTTATCTTGTAAAACGAAGAAATAAAACAACAGTTCACTTGTTTTCACGAGTTATATCACCCCATGCTCTGAGATGTCATCAAACATCTAACTTTATCAATTTAATGATATCCTAAAACTACAGATTCTGACAATAATTTCTTTTGTTGAAGAAAGCTGCAGCACAGAAGCAGATATTGTACTGCGTAAAACAATGCAATATGAGTTACCTGGTAGCCCTCCAAGTTCATTTGTGATGTATTCGTCCTACAGGCCGTTACTCACTGTCTTTTCTTGGTTGATGTTTTAAAGAATGACCTATTAATAAAATAGTTCAGTAATTCAAAAAAGTTTCGAAAAATGTAAACTTTGGCTTTTCAAGTAACAAATAGTTTGCATATTTCTCATTAGCCATGTGGTTTACAAAACAACTATAAGTCATTTAAAAAGTGTTTGGTGCATAAGCCATATTACTCAGAATGTTCCACTGATTAATTCCAGCATAAATTATGAGTTTCATAAAATTTAGTGGTTGGAATCAAACATTATTTTTGTATTGCGACCATTCTGACTTAACATAAGGAACCCACAAGTAGAAAACAGTAGGACCTATCTACCCTACTAATTATGATACACTTGACAGCAGCTAATAGTGGAATCCTGCCTGAGACTTGTCAACTGGATGTACCTGCACTTCGGTAAATGATGGTGCTCTCCCCAGGGCTCGAACCCTGGGGCTGTCATTTTTAAACTCCAGTGCTTTATTCACTTGTCTACTGAGGTAGGACATTAACCTCTTCTACAGTGAGTATCAATTATTATGTATTGATATTTGTAGTAAACCGCTGTTCTAAATTTTACTGCTGGTAAACAAAAGAATTTGGTAATGTTATGAATCTTAAGGTCTTGATAAAAACACACATGAAACCACGTGTCTCAAATGAGATCAGCCAACTGGATTCAGTAAAACAATGGTAAAGAACATACATCAACAGCACTTATTAAATTTTCTACTAAAATATAATTAGACAAATGTTACCGATAAATTACAACCGGCTATTTCAAAAATCACATTTTCTACACTTCAACACATCAAGTGCTTATTACCTTATTGTCTTGTACCGTTAATTAGAAAATTGTTATTCCTCACTAATATTGAAAACGCTCTCTGATAACTGGCTAGACCAAGCAATTTGCACCCATGACAGTTAACAAAATCCTGATTTTCTTTAACAAAGCTCAGATAATCTGAAAAAGTATTCATTAAAAAATGTGGTGGAAATTCTATTCTTTCAACACATTGAAATCTTTAATTAGTTTGTTCCCGCTCAATGGTAGTTATTACTGCACAGTTTCATTTAAGCAGGTATGTATACATATATACCTATCACAATAAGCGTTGTGAAAGGGAAAACTTTGAATTTTCTCCAAGATAATGGAATAAGCGAGAACAAACCTCATAGAATTCAGTCACGATAAACTCAGACAAATTCAGTTGGAAATGGAAATGAATTGCTTTAAACATTGACGAAATTTATCAGTCAGTGCGATGATGACTACAGTTCTTAATCTTAATGGTAAACAGCTTCCAAATCTAATTTCTATACTCCTGGTCTATTCAGTAATAATTTTCATGGCACAGTCCTAAGACAGTGAAAAAGGTGGAAGATATGCTTCAATGTTAAAACCAATTTATATGTATTTTTTCGGATGATTACAAATTTTATGGGAAAATGAAGTTTTGTTGGCTATATACATACGGGATGACTTGGTTTACAGTTACTATCTTTGTTTTCCTATCAAAGATGTCTACTTTACATATTTGCATCGTGAAACATTTCTACATGGTTACAAAACTGAATATTATCGAAGAACTTTATTAGGAGCTTTCCTCATAATCCACAACTAGTATCCCCTTACTTTTCTTGCATTTCATGAGGTTTAAGCAGCAGGTTTGAAACAAACAATAGCAATACTAAAGAGTGAAATTAGTAATTATCATACTTGCTAAACATACTTGACAGGAAAATTATTTATACTGGCAGACATATTTATCACCAGCTTTAAGACAGACACTGATACAAAATGGTAAATCGAAACAAGCAAAAAACGTAAAATCCGTAAACGAATTTCTTGATTCCACAAGATCTGGACCATTTATCAGTGTAAGTAATCTTCACTGAAACTACAAAATATGTTTAATACTACTAAAAACGACTCGAACATTTCAGTGAACAGTTTAATTTCCCAAAAGTCACCAGATTTACGATGAGATATCACTGCCATCTTGAGAAACTCTTAATTCAGTAGGATGATCAAGTGTATATAATGTGTCAAATAAAGGTGTAGATATGTAGCTGGAAGTTTACTCAGCCGTAACAATAACATCAAAATGTTTAATCGTCTCACTTCACATTTTCCAATCGCAAACCAACGTGAGAAAATCAAATACAAATATGACACAAAATGCCTAAGAAGACAGAAAAGGAATAGACTCTGATGCCCCCGTAGTCATTTATTACACCACTAGTATATATCCTATAAGCTATCGTAGTAATCTGAGATCCGTCACATTGTGTCTAGCAAATTATTCTTTGTAACCGTCTGGATATTTGAGAAAGTTGCGGTAAACAGCTTTCATCTTTGGAACACACTTCCGTGGAGACATTCAATAACTTGCACTCCTTTTGCTGTTTCCTAGTCACAAGTGGTAAATTTTACTGTTGCAACACTTATTTTTCCATGTAAAAAAAACAACCAGTAATATCCTAGGAAAATCAACTTAAAATACTACAAATAAAAGTGGGACATAAGGCGAATTTCATTCCTTCTCTCGAAAGACTAAAGTTGACGTCTTAGTTGGTATACAAACTTCTAGTTTATTAAAAGTGACCAGGCCATACAATAATTAGAACACAAATTCGTAGAGTTACAGTTGACGTTTTTATTTTGACTTGGATGTTTTATACCAGTATTTTGTAGCAATTCACCGTGTCTACGACTTGCAGAATGGTGCTTTTACAGATCTATACATTTTCAAGTGACTATGCAACTCACCATTATACTATCCAAGAAGATAAACCGTGAATTTGAAGATATGGACTGTGCTTTCATCTCATTTTCAACATGAAAAACAGATCAAGGAAATATGAACTTGTCATGTGAGAATATTTCATCACTCAATATTTGTTTCATTTAAAATGAAGTACGCTTTTAGTGTTTTAGTTGTTTCGTTCAGTTACAGAATTTTATGCAGCTTGACGTATCTCACCATCTCAATTTTATTGAGATTTAAAGCTAAAACAAAAGTATAACTTTAATTATCATGTGAAAATGGCGTGAAAAGTAATACTCATTTAAGAGGACTGCTTAAACAAATGATCTGCAAATTGGGCAGTCCACGTTTAAAGTTTTCACAGCTGAGTAGTTTCTCAACTCCCCAACCGTTTGAGTACTCAGCTGATGAGCTCTTTCCCAAAAGACTGGAATGGCCATCCAGTGTTTTGATTACTCTGATCTGACTGACAAATAATAAAGATCAGCCCGAGTGGTCTCTAACTGCTCAGTTAAGTATTATTTTTTTGACTAGTTAAACAGTATAAAACGTAATCATACACACACAGAAAGTTACTACAAACATTTGCATAAATAGGCATAAACTGATCAGTTGTGGTAAATTTAATCTGATCAACAAGAGCATGTCCTTGTTTTTTTCTAAATTTATGCCTTATTAAGATATCTCACTTTCAATGTAAGTTTTATATATTACCAAAAACAATAATATTCTTGACGAATTCCCTGAATTTTCTTAACTCATGTCAAGTAAAGAATATGTGTATCTGGAGATATTCTTTCTAGGGATTTCCTTCTTACTTTCGATACGTCGTGTTTTCTACAAAAGCAATTTTGTTTCTTTTATTTCTTTTATTCTTTTATTTTGTCAAGTTGAATCCTATTAATTTATTCGGCTACTGATCAGCTTTTTTGTTCTGAAACCTTTTATTCTGTTGATGGTTCTGAAACCCTCCAGGGAAAAATAATTATCTGACAAGTGATTGAACGTGTTACTAATAAATAGATATATAATCAGGTAATGCGTATACTATTTTGTTTCATTAGTTTAATCATAATAAGAAACGTTCGTTTACTGGCGGTAAAATTTGCCAGTGAAAATGTGTTCACCAAAATGTTTGTTTTCTTTTTAACCAAACAGCTGAATTCTTGGTTAATTCGCAAGTCAAAAGGTTTCAAATGGGAGTACCGTAGTTTAAAGAACTCCATGTATTTTATCAAGCACAATTAACTTTGTTCTTTTGTTCTGTTGTAAATATCTACAAACCATATCGTGCTAATATTTAAACAGCCTAAAACGTACTTTTTCACAAAAAAGTCAAAGACAACAGTAAGTACGTATAGAAATGCTTTGTGATAAGAATGTTCTTCATCACTTCCCTAAATGCTAGCTAATTTCGAAAACGTGAGCTCAAAATGTTATTACTTGGACTAAGAATATAATTATGTCGCCTCAGTTCTTAGGATTGAAATAGTTCTCAAAGCGTCTGGGAATGGGTCATAATATCTACTTAACAAACATGTGTATCTGGAAAGTACACTTATAAATGAATTTTGTAAATTTGTGGCTCTTCACCTGACATCTCCTTAGATTACGTTTTGAAGATATCAAATATTCCGACTTCATATAACCGAGGGATTTTGATGAAACCCTCACTACTGACATCATTTCACTCTTTATACTATTAAGACTAGGATATTATCATCAAATAATATACGAAAGTTGCACAAGTAACGCGGCTGAAACGTTACACATCCACTTTTCACTTTCGATTTCCCTTATTTGTCCGTTGTGAAATATTTTTGGATTGCTTTTACTTCTATCTGCAGGCGTATTTTTTGTACTTGGCTAACGGTTTTGTATCCTTTCTCAATAAAACTGATTTCAACAAACAAAACAATTTACCAACAGGTTGTCGCTATATGCATATCACATATCACCGAACTCAGAACGGTGTAAGACAGAAGTTCAACTCATATATATATATATATATATATATATATATATATATATATATATATATAGCATGAAAGACACTACTATTGTCAACACAGAAAGCTGATTCATAGAAGAAAATATTTTTATGAAAGTAATATGATATGATAAGCAAATTTGAAGGTAACTGTCAATGGCTTATTCATTTGTTTAACTTATGATGCTCCTTAGTGTTTTCTTAATATTCAGGATTTATTTTGCTGCATTGTTATAAAAATTATCTAATATATAAAGCTGATCATCATATTTGTACTTTGAAGATTAGAATTACCATTTAATTGTTCATACTTTCAGATGGTTAAAAAACCTTGAAACAGTTATATTACAACTCTCAGTCTTGTAACCAATGGACAACATAGTAAGACTTTGTGAAATGCATGCTGATATGAACCACATGAATGCAAGAGCCATTAGTGATTTCTGTCTCCATGACAGCTTATTACTTTCTCGTTAGCGAACTGTGTTCTTCTGACCTATTGCAAAGCTGTTGTATAGAATTCACCAAAAAGATATTTGGAACCGCAATAATTTCACAAACTTATCAGAAATTCAAGAAAATTTTCATTGGATCATGTGCTGACAGAAAAAATCATGTTTTTGGTCAAATTAATTTGTCTGAAAGCCATAGTTATACCAAGTTCTCAGTTACTGAGTTAAGGCAAATATGAAATCAAACGAAACACACGCTTCATCACAAACCTAGACACTGCATCAATGATTACTTCACATCCTACTGTGGTCACCAATTTACATGTATGTGTGACCACACATACATAGAGAGGAGTAGTCGAGTCATGCAGTTAAGGGTAGGAGAACATATACCTAAATCGTTTCAAAAACAAATGGAGTGTGAAACAGTGATAAACGCTGGTGGGAGATGACTCTCTTTATCTACAGCTAAACATAGAAACAGGTCATAAAGTTAATGTTCAAACAGCTTTCAAAGTTTTATGTGGAAACAGTCAGGGACGTATTCTGAGATTTTCGGAAGCCATACACAAATTTAAACCACCTTTATGTGTGTACAAAACCAGTTTGCTCTCACACTACACCCACCTTGGTAAACTTTATTTTCTAACCAAGATTAGGATCAACTATGTCACTTCCTGTTTGTCCTCATCTTTCTATCCTCTATTGTGTTAATTATTGTATTTGTCCTTCCACTCCTCGGTTTAATATATGTTGACTTGACAAGTAAATGTGTGATCAGATTGTTTGAAACGTATTACAAAAATACATCATATCGTTCGGATAAACTTCTAATTATGCTAACGAAAATCAACTGTATCTAAATTTATTGTCCTTTATGTAACTTGTTTCCATCTAGGGACAGATATCCCCTTGTACGTTTACCTAGAAAGCAAACACTGTTGTGAAGTCTAATACGGTAATACAGTTATTCAATGTGATAGTGCGTCTCATCTCTAAACGTCATTGATTCCTTCAGGATGGCAAAAATGTGTTAGTAAGAAAAATCTAGGTTGACAACTTTCTGCCATCTGCTTCTAAACAACCAGCTTTCATCAAAGTGTACTGCAATGGTGTATCTCTTAGCTTGGTGACCACAGTACAAAAACGATCAGCAATTATGACTACGCAACATGAAATCGGTTACTTTGCAGTAACCAATTAATGAATGCCAAATTAGTTGGATAAGCAGCTGCTATGCTCATGGATAAAAGCTTATCACACAACACCAGATAAACAATACCTTACAAAGAACTGGCTATGCACAGAGAGATAAGCAAGTAAGCAATATGCACTGTATCAAACAAAGGAGTTGCATTAATGATTTGTCTGTGAAGTATATCTTAGCATTTTGAACTTTCGTTATTTCTAATAAAATTTGTGACCCCAATTCTCATAAAATGATAACATTGGTGTTTCTACTACTAAGTTAATTTATATCTATGATTATTGTCTTATTTATGAATTTTATGCAAAACTCGGATTCTAATCTATATCGAACGATATTATCCCTGACTTGTTCTGGTCTACGCTTCTCCGACATCAGTTTTAACAGCAATATACATCCGAGAAAATGGCTTGATATTTGTCTTATAACAAGTGTATATATTTTTCTCAATTTTGCTTCAAGTCGTTTTCATATCTCCCTTTCCATTTGCGAACAAACTCAACACACGAAAAACACCGTGGAAATTTTTCGAATGACCAAACGGCTACCGCGTTATTTTGATTGATATCTCACTAATCACTTAGTGCAGGATGCAATTACGACTACAAACGGAGATTCGTTCTAACAGGTTATCTGTATTTGCTTTATTAAACAGTATGATGTGGTTTAATAATTATGTTTTTCATATTTCGCCGAAGTTAGTACAGATTTTAAGTAGCTCAATCAAATACTACTACATAAAAAAGAAACCCCAATGGTTAATTCCATCAGTAACCGTTGTATGCGTAAATGATTGCCATATAATCGATAGGACTCGATCAGTACTTAGGACTAGACAATATGAAGTTGGTCACTCTCCAGTGATCAATCAATTCCCTTTCAGAAATTCATTAAATGTTACACGATAAGTTAGTTGAAGTGAGCAATTCGATCTAAATAAACAATAAATATGGTCTAACCAACCTCTGAAGTCTTTAAATTTTCTGTCTGCTCCAAAGACACTTAAACGATTTACAGATGACTACACTGAAAACTAGCGCCCTACAAGAAGTATGTTAATTAAACATAATTTTGTTTGCTTTGTTCTACGTAGTATCGGTTCAAAGTTCAGGATGATAACACTTGAATTTTTATTACTTATGAGTTTCTCTGTAAAACAGCACACTTGTGAAATACATAGAACTGTTCCTACTAGTCTTTATTTCAGATATCCAAACAAAACCCTCAAACTGCTTAAAAGGCACTTAGTAATCACAAGAAAGATTGTCATTCACAATAAATATGTAGGTTTCCCATTTACCCAATAAATCTATGGGCGTTGAAATATTAAGATAACTGTAGCAATTTCACTGGCGAAAAATAAATAAAAAGATCTACTTAAGCTAGTGGTTTCCTAAGGTTACTTATCTTGAAATTTTTTTCCTTAAAATGTGATATTAGTTTGTAAATTATCGGAAATACTTGAGAACTAATGTTTTTTTCCGCTGTAGATTATCCAAACAGTACACACCCATGACTTCATAAAACATTTAATACAGAAATGTTATGTTCCATGGTAGGGGTATAATAAGTGTCGAAATCCCCAGAAATCTGAATGTCTACATCATCTTACATTCGTCAATATATTACATAAGGTGACCATCTTTCTCAAAGATAAAACATTCAACTTCTTTTAACGGGAAACGTGTACATAAACGTGTTTTCTGTTTTCTCAAATAAAACAGTGAAATATAAGTAATTGTAAGACGTTACACACATATGACTTGGGTATTGTTGCTTTCGCACTTCATGTCCTATCAGTTTGACACACGTTAATTGACTGAGTTTTAAAAATTACTCAAGTTATTACATGTACACTCGTCCGCAGTTTACCTTGGTATTTGAGACGTTCTGGGATATGAACACAACGTAATCACCTTTGAAGTTATTACAGAGTTTGATGACCAAATATCAATCTATTGCTTTTGATATAAAGTTCTTTTTGCTACTGGTTTTACTGATTCACCTTTTCTGGTGTCGATTTTCTCTCACTTTCTAGGCGTAATAAAGATATAACTACTTCTTATTACTTTAAGTTCGTTTGATCAGCTTTCATCTCTCACTATAAATGTAAAATTGGTTAGTTTCCTAATGATCTACGTCATCTAAAAACACCTCTGATCACTTTTTGAGTATACAGGTAAATTAAAAATGTCAACTGTAGTATGCCTTTTATTGGACCAAATTTCATTCTGATACACTTCAGTTAATCCTTTTTAATTTAACTAACTCCAATTCATTTTGCTGAAAAAAAGATTCATTATGTAATTCCTTGTCTTTGATGAACTACTTTGAATAAAGTAAGCTTGTTTCCAGTGTTAAATGCAAATGCTATCACTACTGTGCAGATTAACTACTTTTTACTCTCCCCTTCTATTAATCAGCTGCTATAGAGAGAGAAAAAATAAGTGTTCGTACAACAGCTACAGCAGTTTTTTTATCTCTGAATACATGAACACAAATTAGACTTTACCTATTAAAAATATAACCATACCACGTTAATTTGTAATACTGCAAGTGACTTCTAATATATTGTTTCATTAAACGCCTCATGACTCACAAATCTGTCATAGAAGCTAGCAAAATGATTCTGACATGCAACCATATACATGCCTATGACCCTCTTACAGATTTACGATTACTGATCTTAATTAGAAAAGTAAGCAACAACTATCTCATAATTCGACTGTTGTTATTCACGACGGAAACAGATTATATCTATTATGGACCATAAAAAACACTGAAATATGATATCAATCCAATGAAATATCTCAGTCTTTTTGTGGCTTGATCAAAAGAGAGAATAATTTATGACAGGTAGACCAACACCAAAACCTCTTCAGCATAACTAAGCAGTTTACAACACTTTCGGAACTTTGCACGCTTTCAAACTACATGGTTATATGTTGTAATGCTTCAGTAAGTGAACACTTGTTTCCTTCGTAAGACGTTTGTAAATATCCGATTAACTTCAGGTTGAGAAAGTCATTTATTTGCATATCATATATTTAAAAAATTCTCTTTTTCATATAAAATTTATTTGTTTAGTCAGTGTTAACTGTTTGTTTACAACATTTAAATATGTCAAAACCATTTTTTATCACCATCGTTCAAAATGTCATTGAAAACAAACTATATTGTTTAATGCCTATAATTTGCATTCAAAACTGTGATCTGCTTTGTCCTATCTATTTATTTCAAGCCTTGCTTATTTTTGTTTTACATTTTTGACATAACTGTTTTCCTGTAGGTTGAAAATTAACGTCAATGAAGGTATGAATTTAATCTTTAATTGTCCAAAAAATCGAGTGGTTTCGAAATTACTCACTAATTAAACATTTCGCCAAACTTTCCTTTTGACTTCATCACCTTCTTAAAAGCAGTTTAAACAGTTCCTTCGTAAGTACACATATGCTATGATGTCCAAACTTTTGTCTGTCGTACCTCTAAATTTCGTTGTTATAAACCAAGGTGTTAAGCTTTGCTAGTTGCACCGAAACGCCTTCATTCTAATTCCTTTGTAGTTAGAACTACGTTCTAAGATACTATTTTAAAGGTACGTATGAAATAAATGGAGAGAACTTTGCGTTATTTTACACCCGAATCATTGCAAACTTTTATTTTAATTTGTGTGAAGGTTTGCGAAATATATCCTTTCAAAAAGCTTTTCCTTCAGGTTTTTTCAGCAGTAAACCAAGTCAAAAAGTTCATCTGCTTTGAATGTGATACGCAAGGTAAGTTGAATCTGAACTAGTCTAATATTGATGGTTACTCAAGCCATTTGTATGGTCAATATCGTTTGTTGTATACAAATTTTCGAGTGTAGACGTTTCACTGTAACCTCTATATGTGATCATTTTAAGAAAAAGCTATATATGCAGCAAAGCATTCAAGCCACTAAGAGTAGAATTTCTGTTCATTAACGTAAAGAAAATAAATAATAGTACCGCGTAATAAATAAGAGTAAAACTTATCCACTATGGTAGAATGCGACTCCGCTTTAACTGATTTATTCATGGAACAGTATTGTTTACTGGATTATTCTGCTTAACTAGATCAATAAGATCTTTTAAGCTAAAAAGGCTATTTCTAAATAGGATTGTAGGTTAAACTGCCACTTTAATCTCAATCCTACTGAAAATCCTACGTAGTGGCTGTCAAGTGCCTTCTTTGTATGGTAATACTGTGGAGGTTTTAAATTTTTTCTTCACAATATTCCTGCTATTATTAGTGACATTATTATCAAAACTGTTGGCACGTATGTTGCTAATTTCAGTTAAATTTTTCCTACGATTCCTAAGAAAAGCATCAATAATTTTGGAGGGTAACTGTTGATGAGTAAGATTACCTTAATGTATCTGGTTTCTTGTCTTACATCTGTTTTACTAGTAGGCTTTTCGGCCGTTACTTTAACATTTCACTAAGTCAACTCTAACTGACATAGGATGAGACGATTTTAAATCTATGTAACGATTTGAATGTGAAGGTTTTTTGTAGACACTAGTGTCTAAACTCTCATCCTGTTATAGTTTTACCCTGCGATTCAACATCGCTAATTCCCCTTCACTATATTCTAATTCATAGGTGAATCGGAATGCGATGGCTACTAAATTTATATGTGTGAAGAAACTGCGTGGGTACTCCAAATTTATGCTTCCGATATGTAGACGACACGTTTGCGGTGTTGTAATCAAAACGCACTAGAGTCTACAGAAAACCTTCACATTCAAATCGTTACTTAGGTTTCAAATCGTCTAACCCTATGTGATTGTGTGATAAAAAGGAAAATGTCTCACATCGACATAAAAATCTCAAGGGTTTCTTTTGAATAGACAGAAAGAAATTTTATTGCTGAATATTTTTCAAAACGGACTGATGGTGCGAAGAAACTTGTTCCTTTCCACTTAGATATATAGGTTTAGTACTCAATTAAAACATCATTCAAGTGATGGGAATTCGATAAAGAATGACTGCAGATTTCAACTAGGTCATGAAGATGATATGTTTGAGGAATCAAGATGCAAATAAACACAGTAATGATACAGGATTAGAAATGGCAATAATAATGTGAAAGGGGTTATTCTTGGGCAAAATTTATAGTAACTGGTAAAGTAAATGGAGTGTTTTTTCTCAAGTGGCAAGTCATAAACAATAAATAATCACTTTGTAAAAAACAAATGAATATTGGTAGAAACAAGAGGGGAAGAGGTGTGCAAAGTAATACTAAAAGTTGCATCATGTTGACAGCCACGGTCATGAAAGAGGTCGACTAAACTTCTTTTGAATACAAAGCTTAAGTTTGTAAACGCAGATCGTAATCGCCTCTGCTATGTTAAGTAAAGAAATGGGTAAACCATGTAGTAAATTAATTCATATGTGATGAATAATTCTGAATGCCTTTCCAGTGCTAACTAAGATTGCAAGTATGGTGGTCTTCATTCTTCCAACGTAGCCCTTATGCAAGCATGATGGGTGATGCTCAGAAATTCAACGACCGACCTACCTCATTGTACGCCTGATGGAATTCGCTCCACAGCCCCGAACTGTGAAGTAAGCGGTGAACTAGTAAATCAGAAAATAATTACTTTGACTAGGACAAACGACAGCCAAATTGCATTACATATCCAGATTGCTTCCGTCATTTTAAACGTTTTCGTATCATTGCAGTTCATTTTCCACAGGCTCTCCTCCCTTTGTCCTTATGATAGCGTGTAGCCATTAAGGTACGTTTATTAGAACACTGTTGCCAAATTAATCGAAAATTTAGCACAGATTTTCAAGCAACAAAGAACACATGATTTTCCGATTGATACACTTTCTGACTGTTTACTGCAAGCTGAGAATTAAATAGGATTTAAAGCCTGATGCATAGAATAGCCAACAGTTCTTATTACGTTTATTAAACGTTGACTTTGGTCATTTAAGCTCAACTCACTATGTAATGGAAATTTCAAGCCTAAGTTACTAATAATGAATGTAATCATTGAATTTTGAGATATGAGTTTATACTTTACAAAAAGGTTCACTTATATAACATACACTATAACAGTCGTTGTTATCGTGAGTGAAATATAAACTTGTTTCATTCGCTTTCAAGAGGAAAGAAATAAATAGGCTACTAATGCTGCAAATTACACTTTACTGGAAAGAATTAGCTTGATTAATCAATAATGTCATAGTAATGGATTATGTTTGAGAAAAACATATGCAAAGGAAGAGAAATAGATGTTAAAAAGTACCACCTCAGGATATTCGTCTAAACTTGTTCACACCCATATTTTTTATTACTTTACTAACCTAGTAATCAGTAAATCTAACTACTAACTGAATTACTTTTTAATAAATCAATCCAAGTCTATGGCAATCTAGTGTAATTAACTAATGTTGAAAGATTGCTGGTTATCGGCAGCTGCGAGAGAAAACAATGAAATCGAAGCAATTCGTTATTCACCTTAAGTAGAGATGTTTACTACTTTCAAAACAGCTGGGAGAGATGTTTATTTGTCAAAATTTTTATTCTTAGAAATGATTATATATTAACTGTAGGTATTAGCCGGCTTTCGAAGAAATGTTTCGCATTTTTTCGCCTTTCCCTGAGAACTTGTCTCGAACCCGTGGTTTATTATAGAAATCATGCACCGAGTTTTGAGAACTCTTTTGAACTGTTGACCTTACTTTGAGTGTCTTGGATTTCAGTCTCGTTCTCTACACTTTACTTATATTCAGTCATTGAAAACATTTATTTCCCGATACAAATTTAAAACAATCAGAACACATTACTAAAGCAGGATTTATTGAATTCAGGAACTTCAGTAGGACTGGTCAGCTTTGTACTCGACACACATAATTTTATATACCGTTACCTAATGAAGGAATGCACACACAAGTAATACAAACTGAGATATCGGATGAGGCATGACACCAAGGAGTGAATAATTAAGTCATGTCAAATAGAACTAAGGCTGTGTTGGAAAGGGTAACAAATTGATAATGAAAAATACAAAGACAGGATGGATTACATCATTTCGAATATAACAGTTAGTAGTTAACTAGAGCGCTTGACAAAAGTGCGCAGTGAGAAACCATAGGTGTTAACTGTTGCTTTGGTTTGAAGGTTAACAGCAACATACTGTATTTTGTGACGAAAATCATGAAAAACAGAAGGGAATGTAATTCAGTAAAAATATTCCAAATGATAAGGAAGTTAATGCAATCTGCTACTTAAATCATGCGATTCAACCGAGTGGTTTGCATAACAGGTCACTAAGTAAGGTAAACTTCCCCCTTTAACTACCCGGATGAAAGTGAGAACAATGCATAGTCTCCGTTCATAACACTTTGCTCTTGTCACGAAAACTTCCTCCACTTCTATGTTATAAGCTGAGAAACTTAGTGAAATGATTAGGTTCACAAAGAAAGCAATCAAAGTTGTATGAAGATCAACCGGTACACGATACTGTTTACAGTGAAACTGCCTGAAGCCTTTGCGCTCACCTAATATACTAGATAATTAAAGGTTTCAATTCCAGAAAAAATATTTCTTCAATGCGAAAAATACACTGATTTCATCCTCGAATTCACTTTTCTTTTTAAACTTTTTTTCTAACACTTATTATCCCTTATCTCAATATTTTAACAAAATTACATCTACTTCATACTTCAATAGAATAAATAATTGATATCACTGTAGGAAATAAAAACTTCTAGCATGAAAGTCACTTGAAAAGTTCAATTGGTACAATCTCACAAGATTATATCCTAGCAGTAGACATTGTTGTCAGTTAATGGACTACGAAGTTTATAACGAGCAAAGTCGAAGTCAGATACTAGTTAGTTGGAGGCGATCGGCAAGAAGTTCTGGACCAAGGTTTTGTGCTTGTTGGCACGCATCAGCAAGGGGTATCTGCAACCTCGAGGGAACTGACGTTAGGCCTGATATTTGAACACGCGTCACCCAATGTTACAGTCAGCGACATTATTACTGAGCCATTTAGGCCTTGACTGACCTCCTGCAGGACTGGAATAGATACTTTAATTGGTTACTGGAGGAAAACCAATTTCATGTTGTCTAGTTCTGAGTGCTGGTGGAATTCTGTCGACCATTTTTCAATGTGCCCACCTAGCTAGGAGATTCAACATCCCAGATACCTGTAACCATATGTTAGGGATTCTGCAAAGTGTTTGTAAGAAAAACAATACTCAGAGGAATTGAAAATATTTGTTTCCAAATACAAATTTAAAACAGGCAATGAATGTGAAAAAGCAGGGTTTCATGAATTCATAAATTGCAGTAGTACTCGTCAGCTGGGTATTCTACATACTTGATCATATATACCGTTAAACAATGGAAAAGGAAATACATATATAACGTAGACTGAGACGGGTTTAGGTGTAAGAACATAGAAGTGAACAGTTTTTACGGGTCAAATGGTAACACAAATGTAATACAAATATAAATGCGGAAGCCTGCTCTGTTCAAGTTGCCAAACCAAACCTCTGCATTCAAAAGGAAATAGTAGTCAGCTTGAGTCTACCACGGTAGGAATTACAACATTGTCTTAACACATTTAATCTTTCTTACTTGTTCTTCGCTCTTAATAACCACCCACCTGATATTCTGTTTCACTTGATTAACCTTATTCCTATTACCATTGTTATTATTATTAATCATCTCAATATACACCTAGTTTTCTTATTAGGTCTGCATAAGTACTATTAACTGTCTTGTTTTCAGTGACGTAACCAACGCTCAATCGATTCAGTTCTCTTCCATGTGTCAACGTTGTTATTGTTTACATAAACTGTGATAAAGATTTGATTGCATAGAATGGCAAATATTGGGCGCTGAGTAAAAGGTTGACATAGATACACTCCATAGAAATGCGACACAAAATTGACTTTGATGGAACTAAGGTTCTACAAAAAGGTTTTGGGTCATAACAAGAAAGACTGATAGACGAAGCCTACATATATGGGCAAATCCAGACAGTTTGAACAGACGAGATGGAATACAGTTAGCTGCCTCTTGGTAATTACTATTTGATAAACAGAAAGAGTGATTCAACACACTTACCGTCAACACTGGTCTCAACTCCATTATTTCTGCATCAACAACAACACAACTAACAATGATTTGATTCATTATTACTATCATCATCAGCAGCAGCAGCAGCACCATTATTACCACTCATTTCCATTCTGTTCCAGTAAATCAGTGCGAAAAAAAATTCGCTAACACCACTTTATTCCAGATGAAACTGTATACACATCCACCTCATCCTTCTTAATTTGTACTTATAAAATTACTGAATGACTATGTCACCAATGCCCTTTTTGTCTGATATTTACAATCGAGACGAATATGAATTAGAGCACATGCATGCATACGCCATACACCAAAAGACATACAATTTCACACTGAGTGATTAGTTATCATAATTTAAAAAGACAGTGGCTGTACGAAGAGGATTGGACAAGGAGGTTAAATACACGTTTTTTGAATTCATTTATATATCCCTGATATTTTAATTTTGATTATTTCCCTGAAGATGCTCGGACCAGACTTCCGCGTGAAACGTTGGAATTATTTGATTTCAAACCCGCTGTGACTTACACAAATACAATCTATATCTAGTGTCACTGTTATTGGTATTATAATTATTTGCCTGAAATCAACTAGTATCCAAACTCAATTAACCTATCTCCAACCCATTCAGTTTTGAATATCAATTTCTACCCTTTGTGTTACCATTTGACCCGTAAAAACTGTTCACTTCTATGTTCTTACACCTAAACCTGTCTCAGTCTACGTTATATATGTATTTCCTTTTCCATTGTTTAACGGTATATATGATCAAGTATGTAGAATACCCAGCTGACGAGTACTACTGCAATTTATGAATTCATGAAACCCTGCTTTTTTCACATTCGTTACCTGTTTGAAAACTCAGAAAAATGCTTTCTAAAAAATGATTGATTCGAACTGTTTTATGCTAATTAAGCAAGGCTGCATCATCTATTTTCACTCCATTATACACAAAAAAATCATTAGATTTCTTCGACTTAATAAAGATAATGTTGCTGACGATAATTTAAAAGTGAAGGTAGACTTCGTTATGGAGCACTATTCCAGCCTATGAAATTTCATCGTCATGTTATTCAAATGACCAACTAACTCGTTAAGTTTATCCAATAATCTCATGGAATCATTTTGTCTATACACATTTAAAACAAGTTATACCTCCAGTATTATTCACTTGAAATCCTAAGTTTAGGTAGAGGACAGAAAATGCACGACACATGTGGTCGTTTACCACATGCAGTAGTGTGTTTCACTACATTATTGGCTGATAGATGAGCCAAAGTTAGAAATGCATCTCCAAGTCATAGAAAACTGTGAAGCTTTAAAACGTCACTGGCAAATATGCTTCATTATCTATAACTGTACACTCACTGTCAAAATAACTCGACATGCTGTTTCACCACAAGCGAGTAGTCCTTTAAAAGCTTTACTATATCAGCACTTGACTTTTGCATGTCTTCTCAGTTTTGTGGCCTCATCTCAATTTCGTTCTTAAGAAGCGAAACAGTTGATTTCCAGAATGCACAACTCTAGTTTTCATCGTAGATTAAGACTCTCGGTAAGCCTGTAAGCTGATGTATATGCTTTTTGGAATGGTCTTTATTATACATACTTTTACAGTCATATCTCAGAGGACTTGAATACCACCCTTGAATTCAGCAGAGCTGCAAGTAACAGGCATCAGTTATTATACTTGTAACAAAAATCTAAGGCCATCACCACCAAGATCAACATAGGACCAGGCAATACTGTGTAGCGGTCCAAGTTGCCACACCTCACATCAGCACATCAAGTTACAAGCCAATAAAGTGGAAGATGAAGAAATGAAAATCGCTTGAAGGAAAAAGAAGTGGAAAGTAGTAAAATAGAAGAAGGAAGATTGCATCAATGCATGCACTTACAAACTCAATACCCTCTTGGTTTTTATAAAGTTCACCATTCTTGAGCTTTGATCAAACACTAAATTACTATGCTTACTGGGACAGTAGGCATAATGTTTATTAAACTGGTTTTGCATTAGTTATGACAAAATTCCTTTTTAACCCAATAAATCAAATTGATTGACCATTTAGTTCCCTTCTCTAGTGCTGATTTTAATCCACTCATACTATCTAGCATATCAGTCTTTAGACACATACAGAGTACACCCACTAAGTCTTGTTGCTCCTTCTTTCAGATTTGAAATGCACTTACGGAATGCAGTAAGAGTAGGAGTATCTATATCTTTATGCCGTTCCGACTTGTACTGCATGCTAAGTAACAGACAAATGACAACAGATGAGCTAACCTACTCCTCAAGGTGTTCTGATGTGCATTCCAGTCACCTGTGATTGGAATCTGTCAGGATCGCATCTTTCTCACATCCCTTTGACTTTCATCAGCCACCACTACTCACAGACTTGTAAGGACTGTGCTGGTTGTGTTACTATTCCGTAACGTTTGACTAACCTTACTTAACTTGATGTGCTCTAGTACCTGCTTAATCAGTACTTTACCTAACGTGTAGGTACTGATAGCGAAACGCAAATCTAAAGAACTGGTTTCAGGAATATATTCAAAGAAGTAGTATATTTGATTAGAATGAATGTAATAGTAATGAATAGGGAGAAAGTTTATTCAACTTATCTGGCCAATATGGCTGAACTAGGGACTCTGAGTACGTGCGTGCTAACCAGCACTAAGGGAGCGCAAAATGGCGTCAAAGCCTGCTCGGATGCATGCTGGTTAAAACAAAAATTAAAAATCCTTAAGCATCCGGAGGCGAGCTAGAGGTTTATTTAGTTGATTAAATTTAATCTATTTATTTTTAGCCTTAGTTGTATTTTGGTGCCAGGAAGGTACATTACAGACTCACACACTATGCTTTAGCCTATTTTTGAGCCTCTTTCCCTCCTTTTACTAATCAGACATAACCGCCATACCTCCTTACATCATTCAGCTCAGTTTACGGAAATTCAGTAGTTTTCAATATTAAAACCAGCAGAATAGTCATGTTCCTCAAATTATACTTATCACCGATTGTTTCACTGTATTTGTAGATCGAAACCTCAAAAGTTGCTGAACTCCACTGGGTAATATTGTTTCTTATTCAAACATCACTTTCCGCAAACAAGATAACTTCTAATAATCTCTCGCAGCAAAAATCAAGTTACGTGCACAACATTAACTTATTTTGAATTAGTGAAAAATATTTCATAGCTCAGACGGATAGTCTTGGTTGGATTGTTTTCTCTGGGTTGGGTTGTTTAATCGTGAAGCTTCACAGTAAAGTTAGTGCTGATGATGTCGTCTAGAAAGATGATAAAAGCTTTACGATCAAACAACCAAACTCAGAGAACACAATACAACCAAGATTAACTTATTTTGTCTACCAACACGAGACAAATAAGTAAACTAAAAGTTGTTTCCGCTTAAAGGAATTTATATGTGACCAAAATATTCTAAGATATCATTAGCAGGTCTTTTCACCTAGCGCTAACACCTAGTTGTCAAGAATATCAAGTATCAGTATTCAGAGGTGTATATTCTTATTTGAAGTGTTTAAGTACAACCGTCTGTTGATGACTGATCTTCTCTAAATGCTTGAAAACAGTTTTAGCTACGGTAATGAGTCTTCTGATAAATATTTTCGAACCAAAACAACTTTGTTGAATAAGTGCTTGTCACACTTACCAAGTGTCCTTCTATCTAGCCGCTCTCAAAAATGTCTGAAGTCTCACAGAAATAGTTTAACTCTGCAAGTAAAACACATTACCAAAAGAAGATATATATAGGAAATAATGGGACAGTGTTTCGACTGCCTCCACTTCACAAAAAAAAAGAATAGATCGAATGTGCAACTGATGAAAATTAAAATTAGTGGGACACATATTTCTTACAGTCACAATATTATCTGCAAATCCATTTAAAAACCTCTTAATTCATAGTAGTATGACTAATCACTTGATAATATTCAAAATGCACACTGCACTAATTACCTCCAGTGAGTGAAAAAGTATCAGTTTCATGTATGCTTAACATGAGCTAACTAGTTCACCAAACAGACAGCCACAAAGCTTTGACATATTCTACAGACATAACACTGTATGTAAATTTAGGCAAGTAAACGGGCATAGACGTGCACCCACAATGAAAGTAAAACAATTGGAAAATTGTAGTCGACCAGTGAGATCTCGAAAACAAATACATAAGGCATGTAGCTAATAATGGCAACTTGATGAATTTACTCCAGTGGTCCAAATGTTAATGTACTAAAAAGCTTCCCCTATAAAGTGAGCAGATAAAACATAGCTGTATTTATCAAAAGGAAGGAAAGTCCCAATCATGCAATTCTACACCACGCATCTACAAATAATGCAGATCAAGAAAAGAAAGAGAAATTCCATAGACAACTGCAATCAGTAATGGACAAAAATCCACCCCTGATGCCAACATCAAAATTCTAATGGGTGGGGTGACATGAATGCCAAAGTGACAGCAAACAACACACGAAGAGAATTCATCATGGGTCGAGAAGCACTCAGTGAAATGAACGAGAATGGAGAACTCTTTGCAGACTTCTGTGCATTCAACGATTTAGTGATTGGAGGCGAGGCAGTGTGTACAGACACCAGGATATTCACAAAGTGACATGGGTTTCACCAGACACCAGGATACACTGAAAATCAGATCGACCCCTTCTCAATGTGAAGAAAGCAGAGACGCAGCCAGCCTACTGGAGACAAGATCAGATGAAGAAGGGGAGCAGATTTAGGTTCACACCACTCACTGTCGACTTCTAAGAACCTTCAAAATCAAGTTGAAGGCCTTCAATTGAAAGAAGCTGATGATGGTAGACGACCCCAGTTCAAGTTGAACAACCAGAACAGAAACTGCACTGAAGGACGAAACTACAGGGAACATCTTCACTAGTCTGAAACCAGTATGGAGATCTACTACACTCGGCATTAAGCGTGAACAAGATCCGGATTTTCAGCACTGATTCAGTCAAGTCATTGCTTCTATATGGTTCATGAACTTGGCAAGTTGCGAAAAGTACTCCCAACAAACTACAGACGTTAATCAACAGCTGCTGCCTACGCTCGCTCAGTACTGAAGATCACATCAGATGACCAGGAAGAACAAGCAACAAGAAACTCAATCTGCTTGGCAACGAACCAACCAAGAACCCATCGTCCAACAAATATACAGAAGAAGGTGGAGATGGGTTGGGCATGCACTGAGAAGCCCGATTTGGGACATCACGCACAAGGCCAAACCGTCGAGTGAAATCCAAAGGGGAAACGACGAGTTGGGCGTTCAATGCGAGGGTGAGATGGAGGATATCATGTGAGGAAGAAGTGGAAGCTTGTGGCAGTTGTGGAGCAAGGTTGAAAAGGCTGTAGAGAAGAGAGTGAAGTGGTGATTTGCTACTAAAGCCCTATGTCCCACTAGAAACCCAAAGGAACAAATAACAAATAGTAATGATCGTGTTAATTAAAATAAGACATAAGAAGAACAGTACTGTTCCCAGTTAGATTCTTTTCAACCTCTACCCTAATATAAATAGCTACATATCTCTTAAAATCAAACCAATCCCTTAAATTTGTCGGTTAATGTGACATGTTTTAAAATGGTGGTGATGATAATAATATAAATGATAATGTTAGAAGTCATAATGACAGCGTTGACTACAGCAGTTTTAATGTAGATGAAAACGATGATAAGAACTAAGAAAACAGCATTATGATGTAGGCACTCCGATAATCAAAATGCATCAAATACTTGAGAAACCAAAAGTTATGTAACACTGAAAGACGAAATAAGTGGATAAACAAAGTCTAAATAAATATGGTAGATATTGAAAAGGCGTGAAGAATAATAAGTGGATAGAAAAATTCCACTGATGGAGTTGTAAAAGACGTAAAAACTTCTGTATACAAAGATGGAATTAGTGGCTCGAATTACCACAGCTTGTGCTTTGTGTAGAAAACGATTTCGTATACCTTAATGAAAGGTTAGTTGGTATACGGCGAATAATCTGGAAGGCCTTGTTTCTATCTACTAAGTGACCACTATCAATGAGATGAGATAAAATAGAACTTCTGATAGATTTTACCCATCCCTTTTCCAACCATGAAGCTAGATGCTCAACAACACGCCTGTTAAGTTGTCTAATAGTACGCCCTATAAAGTTTTCTGCACAGGAGCAGCTAAACTTGTAAATACACATAGAAATGGCAAAACTGGGTAACTTATCTCAGAAACAAAAGCTGATCGGCTGAAAAATGACAGACAGAGTTGGGTAACGTGGAAAGTCCTCCTAATAGCGCGAAACAGCTTCTGGTATGAAGCTTCACTGGCTACATCTTCATTAAATTATAGTTTCTTGAACAGCGATTTTTTGTTCGGTATTATATCCAGGTTTGTTTCCCTTCGCTTTACCCATATGTCTTTTTATAAAGCTGCTAGGGTAGCCCATTTCGACCAGTGGGTTTCAAATACATTCTAACCCCTTGCATATTAAATCGTCAAAGCATATTCTGCTCGCTGTGCTGATAAGAGGTTTAACCAGGTCTGCCATGTAGTAATTGGGTATGTGGTTAAGAAACTGTGTGTTGATCTATAGATATGGTCTTCCAGTAAATAAATCTTCTCCGCAGCAAAACATTCAAAAAGTGTAGTTTACTTTCATTTTCTCCCTCACAAGTCAAGGTGAGTCAAGGGTGCACCTCATTAAACTTCCTTAACACCTCGTCCCTATCCACATTCTGACCCACGACAATGAATGTGTTGTCAATATAACAGTGATACATATTTATCTTAGTAATGACATCTTTCATCACTCTCTTCTCTAGTTTGGGAAGAAATATATCAACTAAATATGACCAGGTGGTTCACTCACAGGAATCCTATCACTCTGTCTATAATGTATGAGAAGCTATTGAGAAGTTTCACGGTTGCTATAGGCAGGCGAAACACTAACAACCGTAGGGCGACATATCTGAATATCACATGTAACCACAGTGAATATGGCACTTGTGTTGTATACCACACTTCCACCAAACCCCTACATAACAATCAAAGATATGTGTCAACTATTGAATCAAGCATAAAGTGTCTAGTGTTTCCATTTATCTGTAGCAAACAATTTGACCGTTGCACTGTAGGAATATAATTTTTACTAACGTGAATAATTTACTTCCTTCCAGATTTCATTCATAACATGAATACTTAAAACACTATTTGGTTTATCTTTATAAATGGAAATAAATCTGTATATGGAGACAGCAGCTTTGCTCCTCTTAATCACCGGAAAATCCTATCGAATTAGGCAGTTATCGATGGCCTAGTACTTGCAAATCGTTCATCAAATCACCCTAATGGTGTGCAATCAGTAACCCAAGATGGGATAGTCTAATACACCTAACTATTTCTCTTCATAGTTTGGTAAATACCATCATCAAATTGTGAATTTCTAACAGCCCTTCAGTCTTAGCTGCACAAATAGATGCCAAGAAATTCGGCCTGAATAAAGCGAAACCTTCTTCAGTTCATCTTTTTGTGAGACTAACTTAATTGCAATTAGCTCAAAGGTCCTATGATTAAGTAGCAGTTAGAAAACAACTTGGTCTTAAAGGAGTCAAAACACTAATGCATACCCTACCCTCTAAAAAACCAAATGAACACAGCTTCAGAAGAACTGGAAATTCATTTTTTAAAAATTTCCTGTCTTATTTGTTTGATTTTCTTTTCTTTAACCCTAATTTCTTTCTTCTAACATCCAGAATGAAATAAGTGAGCGGAAACTGCCTTTCTTTACTTGTTTCACCATCTCATGTACTCATATGCACTTATACACATAAGCTTAGGTGAATAGCAGGTCTCCATTGTTATCCAAAGCTACAGACATGAAGCGTTTCCATCTGTCTGTTCTTCAACCTAACCTCACATCTATTCATTCTGTTTGAAATATGTGGTGGTTTACTATATTTGTTTGAAAGGAACACAGCTAAAAATAAACCAGTTATCAGTAATCTAACTCAACTTAATAAGAAAAATGAAAGTTTTAGTTTCACTTGTTTTACCAACAATCCATGTTCACTCAAGAAAGTTTTATATTTTTTCTATTTTGGTACTTCGCAATTATTTAAGTGAAATCAAAAATGATTGCTCTTGTACAATATGGATCAGGATCAATTAAGCCTGTAGAAGAAATTATAGTTTTACTAAAGAATATGTATCACTGCGTTAGAAAAACTGTTTAATTTGTTAGGAAAAAAATAAATAGTGTGTTTGATATGTGTAGAGAAGTAAGTACGTGGTACCATTGTATCAGTTGATTAAATGAAGAAAATGGACAGCTGTTCAACTACTACAAAATTACAAAATATTCAATAATTATGCAGTTGCGTGAAAGTAAATTGAGATCAAATGAAACATACTTCCATTAAAGGTTTTCTGCATACCTGAATTCAAGTAGTTTATAGTAGTAATGAGTTCACCTGAAGGAAAGTATGATACTGCGAGATAAGTTGACTATAATCCACAGATTGATATATTAAGAAAGCATAGATAGAACCAATTAGTATGGTCACATTGAATTAAAAAATGCCGTAGTAATCATGCAGAAATAAAACTTGATTCAATGAAGGAATGAAAAATTACACAATTAACAGCAAGAATTTCCAAAGTTTGCAGTAAATGACAACGAACAGGTGAAAGAATTAACCCTGAACCATAGAACAACTAATTGGCTAAAGAGGCCATGAAATAATAAGTTAGAAGTGGACTAAGTAGGACCCCATTACCACACCACTCGCATGTATATAGAAAACTTGCACAAATTTGAATTGAATGTTGAAAGTACACGTTGTAGTCAGTTAGTTCAACGGGTTAACAGGTAAAATGATTTCTAAACCATAGGACCTAATGTGGTCATGTAATGAATAGTGTGTGTATGAGTGGCAACTTTTTACTTTCCTAGAAAACTTGAAGAGTTTGAATGCTTTTCAGAAACATACTTATCATGGTTCCATCCTAACAATACTAAGAGCTGTAAATTTCTTTATGTACCATATTCAATGCACACTAATGTTACCCTAATTAAGTTAAAAATCTTAAACGTCATTGTTGATATTTAAAATTCCTCAGTGTCACACAGGGTCGAATTGGTCAACGCCTGTTGGCAGACGGGATGCTATGCTGATGCCTCGGTACTACCGGATATTCATCCTTTTGTGTTCATGTTGGCGACTAGCATTTAAGTCCAGGATGCACACACCGTCCCGCCTGGGACTCACCAGCTGGATGTGCCTGCACCCCAGTGAGCGATGTTGTTCGCACTGAGACTCGAACACAGTACTTATCTCTGCAGACCCCAAAGCGTTATCTACTAAGCCTTTAGGGCACGACAGTCACCACTTGTGTAATGGATATCGCTTGTTATTTGATACCTGTTATTTATCATGGCTATACAGGGTTGAATTGCTAAACGTATCTAGTTAGATGGGCTCCTATGCTCATGCCTGTTAATTGCCTGATTCCCCATTATGTCGATGGCTACTCTGCGTGATCACTTGTCGGGTTTGAGGATGACTGTGTCAGATCTACTTCTTAATTCTTTCAAATATTTGAAGTGCTATGAATTAAAAATGCTTCTTTATCATGTTTCTGAACTATTGAATTGATGAGCAACTAATTTAGCCTTCAATCAACTTTCATTATTTGAAGACGTTGAATTAAGAAGGCTAAATTTGTCATGGAGATTTCAAAACTGAGCACCAATATTCAAATGAGAAATTTTTGTGTACGGAACTGAAGAATTAAATCCAAGAGAAAGTGTCTCTTTCTCATGAACTGAAAGTAAATTAGGGGACAAATTAGTCATGGATCTGAATGGTATGGAAATGAGTTTGCAAGAATGTCATAGAAAAGGAATCTAGACAACTTTCACCTCTTTGTATACTTCGTTCTATTGATAACAGAACTACAAAAACTGATGAATTTAATGTGGTAAATCAAAAACATATGCAACAGCACAGATGAAGCATTCGTATACATTTCAGACAAACTGCGTAACTTCTCATTGTAATTATCTATATAGGATTTCGTGAAGGTGAATTCCTTAAGCTTTTAACGGTTGAGATAAATGGTGTTAGGATGAAAGATAGATCCTTACTCATTCCACAGAACTAGTTACCCAAGGCCTCTTAGTAAACCAGAAAAGGTCGTCTACTGCTGATTATTTTTCGATGTAAAAATACCTCATATTGAAAACCTTTATTTAAACAGAAGCTTGCAAACTACGAGTACTAATTTCTGTACTACGTATAAGTATTCAGGAGAAGGAAATACATCACAAGATATACACTCAAATTTGATTTTGATTTTTGAAAGAGACGTTGGCAAAATTGGAGTCGCTAATTTTTCACCACTTTCACTGGGTTTATGCAAATTGATCATTTGGTGTTATGAGTAATGATCATAGTATCATTACTGAACAACTATGCTACCGATAATTTCCGATGAAATTCATATATATTACAGTTGTTTCAGCTATTCTCAGATGCTCGAAATAATGTTGTATAGGACACAAAACACGCACTAACTTTTCCGCAAATCTGATATAAATTAAAGTAACTTCAGATAATCACAAGTTGATACTATTCACCGTACTATATTATAAGTCGTCTTAGGAAACCAATGTAAGTTGAGGGGATAAAAGCAAGCACAGAAATAGCTAGACATGTTTAATATAAACAAGTGTTTTTTTTATAAACAACCCGTCAGATCGAAACTTCGATTAAATCTTGTAGTGATCAACTTGTTCTTATACCTTAATGAATTTATTACTCTTCACTTACCGGAGTACCAATATATACCTCTTCGGGTCTTTAACCCTAAAATCTCAAAAGTTCTAAGATAACAGTCAAGGTTGGTTTCCTCTCTTACGACCACTATTCTCTATACTTCTCATTTATAATGTTTCCACGTTTAATTTTCTTAAGACAAACACATTTCTAGTATATTTATAAAATTCCCACCTTTTCTTCTGCTGGTAGCTACGAAATGGTGGACTCCAAGCTTATAGCGTGAAATATCCTTACTTCAAATACTTCCTAAGAAATCTTTATCTTCTGCAGATACAAAGCATTTTCTGAAGATTTACTATCAACACGTCATCAATTTATTTGGCAATTACTTATAAATCAAGTAAGAAAAATTGAGGTAGTATTACAAATTTTCAGACCTCCACCAAATGTCTTCCTACCACCCACACTGAATGTTGGGGTTCGAAAAAAGTTGACATGAGAAAGGTCAGTGTGTGAAAGAAATCTCTTCTTTAACATACGGTAGAATGACATTTAAGGCTAGAAAAACTCTGTCCAAAAATCCTTGTCGAACGCGTTCGCCATGAAACCTGAAAGTCCTGAGTTCGACCCCTAGCCGGGTCGTGAGTGCGTACTGCTGAGGAGTCCCATACTAGGACGAAACAGCTGTCCAGTGCTCCTAGATTTTCAGTGGTTCCCCAACTGATGTCAGTTCATGATGAATACTACTTCTAAATTAAAAATCCCCATTCATCTGAAAAATATTAAAGGTCAGAAAGCACCAATGCAGTATCATCCTTATCAAAGATCCAAATCTTTCCAGCTACCCTAAATAAAACCTGTCGTAAAAACAGAGGGACTACAAGTTAAGGGTTAGGCACTGAAATTATTATTCTGACAGACTTTTCGTTTATTTGTCATCATGAGTAAGGACGAACGAATACTAAGTTCGAAAATCTCTTATTCAAAGTAGTATACAACAAATCTGCTGATATGCCCACGATGTATAACTTGTATGAGTCGAAAGTGTTAAAGTGAAAATATTGCTAATTACTAATACGAAGACTATAAACATGTATCAGCAAAACGCCATCTTTGAATTGCATTAATGAGTTAGAAAATTAACAAGCTTGACTGATGTCAACCACTCAAGTGGAAAAATATACCACCAGAACGAAGTCAAGTTAAAACGCCAAAATTTTCATTTGTACTCATTTTGAGCTATCGAAATTCAGAAGTTCAAAACACTTTGAGTTAATTTTCATGCTTTCTGAGACATCGTGTTTATCTGAAGTAGGTTGTATCAGGCAATATCAAAACATACATTTACCGGATATTTGGAATTACTCACTCTGACTTCAATTTCTCTAGGCAACAAAACTGAAAGAAATCTAAAGGCCTTTTAAGGAATAATTAGGGTGTGGACGAAGGTGAAATTTGCTACAACTGATAATCACAACCATCATGAAAGGTTGTCTGATGTGCTGTTAATTTTGTTTTCTTCATGAAATTTGAACCAATGCATTTGGACTTTTGTAAAAATCGACTGATCGCAAGGTGGTATTCATCACAGACTGACATCAGTTGGAGAACTATTGAAAACCAAGAGGCGCTGCACAGCTGTTTTGCCGTAGTGTGAGACTCATCAGTAGTGTACACCCATGACCTCGTCACGGAGCAAACCCAGGACCTTGAGGTCTCGCGGTGAGTAAGTGATAGGGTTGAGATAGAATGGTCCACATTTTCCTACTTCCGTCAGTATTTTGAGAAGTTTAGAAAAATAAGGTTCCCATAATAGAGTATAAATATTTAATTTCACAATTTCTCTTCAACTATAGTTAGCCTAAAGTTATAATAAATGCATCGGTGACGTACACTGACTCTTTAGGCTGAAAATGAATCCATCAATTAAGAGAAACATTTGAAACAAGAGAATAAAAAAGGTAAAGCAATTACAAGTGATAAACAAACAGCTGTTTCCTTGTGTGTGATGAAATGGAAAGAAAGCAACGAAGTTCATATATTACGTAAGCGAACGAGAAAGTGTGAATAAAGTTGATAAACTGATTTGAAATCAGTGTGTCGACAACAAACATGTTTGCGTAACAAAGAAAATTCAGCATACAGTACGGACTACTAGACCCTCTAAAGTTTACAAACATGCCAGTTTAACTGAAGGAAAGCACATTTCAAACACACTGTCAGCTTTTGTCAGTTCTATACGAACATTTTCCATAATTAATGAATATTGAAACTTGGTTTCTGATCAGCTGTCTGATGAATGTGTTTCATTGCCTGGTACCTTTCATCTTTCATATCTAACTTCTCTTAATACGATTCTCTTAAAGACTTTTCGTAATATTAGCAAGTTATTTTGCTAGTTTTTCCGCTGAACAGCATTTGTCTAGTATCACAAAAGCTTTTATCGTATAAGTATTTACCTTTCCGAATGACGTTTTCAGTTGCATCATTACTTCTATATTTGATAATGACATCCAAGCAGTTTAAGTAGTTCTTATGCTTATCATTCTATCATGAGATTACATTAAAGTGGGAATAACTGAGCTTAAACAACAGTAATGGAGCACAATACATTTCTCTGCGAGTAACGAAGGTAACACCAACGTACCTTGAGTAATAAGTCACCTTCAAAATATATGATTCCACCTGAATTTTCTGCGCATTAAATATGAAGACGTCATTAAAATGTACCTTAAGGATGGGTCCATGACCATTCTGCTAGTTTTTCTGTACATCTTGTTGCTGAAATAAAATAGAACTTATTTGTAGAGAGAAATATCACCTGTCTCAACTCGTTCACAGATAAAGGAAGCAAACCAAACTAGATGCAAATTACGTTTCTGTCTGATCCAACAATATGCTTGTGAACAATGAATTGATATCACTTGACACATATCAAATAAATTTATCTGATATGTTCACGTAATCTGGTTCTCAGGAACAGAGACCGTAAATATTCAACTGTTTTCAGATTTATTTCATTTCCCTTCCGATGAATGTAGATGTCACAATGATATAGGCACTAGCCTGATAAAAGGGTATGGTAAATTCAGAACAAGCTGTACTTTTATTACTTTTGATGCTTTTCTATAGCTAAGACATTCCTACAACTAGATAACACAGCTTTCTGGAAACATTTATGAGAGTTACAGGGCTTGAAACGCATGCGTTACCATTTCAAGTACTTGAAATTTGTTGTCAGAACAACTCATATGAGTTCAGCTGAAGATATTCCGGGAAGATGATTCCATCGTGATGTTATATTTCATCCTCTGAAGTCAAAAAATGTTTTACTTTCCCTGTCACACTGTCACATTGTCAACCAGCAAAACGATTAGAACTGGTTAGTTCTGTCGAATAGAATAAAAAGTCGTAACCATATTGAAGTCACTTAACAACGGGTACCGGTCACTTCATTAACTGTGTGCAGAAAGAAGTGTACTTTGTTGGTTAATTAGTGTGGTAATAGGATTGCAATGCAATACTATAATCTCAAACTACTCATGAGTAGTACGTTTTTAATTTCTTAAAATAGTCATCCTTCAAAACCAAAACGTGAAAGATAATTTCTCGTGATAACCAGCAAGCCAAAAATAGTTTTAGACTACACTACCTTACCTCTTCAGATGGGCTATAAAATTTTATAATGAAGATCTTACATAAACAAGAACATTTTAGAAAAGTATTCTAAGTAAAACTACGGATTCAGCAGGACAATTTGATATTGCAAAGCTGAAGTAAACGTCCGGAAGTTGTTCACACTTAATGCCGAGTGTACTAGGTCTCCACACTGGTTGCAGATTAGTGAAAGCCTGTCTTGCTGTCTTTCCCATCCTGGCTGGCTTTGACGTCCTCATCTGTGCCTGTGCCACCGTCTCTCGTTGAAACGATGCTGCTCAACTAGGTGGGAAGAAAATACTACTTCATTCAGATTTCTCGCGTTGATGATGATTGGTGCTTGTTGTTCATGCTGTTGGTGGTGTTGGTTGGGTATCTTCATCACCTCTGTCTTTTCTAAGTGCATCTGAAGGAAGTCGCATCTTCGCTGTTCTGCTTCTGAGGTCAACTTGTCAGTTTTCGCCTGTAGATCTTCGAGTTTGTGCTACAAGACATTAGACATGAATCATCATCGTGGTGAAATCCAAATCTTCTTCTGTGGTCTTTTCATCGGTTCAGCTAGTGTATTCTCATCTTCTCACTCCTCACGGCTTGCCGCATGATTCAGCCAACCACTATCAGGAATATCATGGGTGATAGTAGGCCCTCTTGTCTTACTCCCATCTTCACTTGAAAGACATCACTGAGCTTTCCATTGTGGATCACTTGGTATTTTGTGTCGTTATATAGCTGTTGAATGAGGTTGGTAAAGATCTGTGCCACTAAAACTGTAGTGTTGAAGCAACCGCCAAATCACTTCTCTGTCAATGCTGTCGAAGGCCTTTTCAAAGTCGATAAAGTTGGGGAGTAATCAATTAAAGTGAGAATATTAAATGTAATTTACTAGTTTTCAATAATCACCATTCTGACGATCACAAAGAGTAACAGATCAGACAAGAACTATTTATCTTGTGATCTTAATATCTACTACAATATTCTAGCTCTCATTTTTTGTTGACATACTCTCCCACTAGCTTATTTTTGTTTGGATGGTTGGTTTCTATTCACTTTTTGAAAAATTTTAACTTACATTCCCAAACTATCAAGAGTTTGGTTTGTTCTTTGTGTAGTATGACAGTACCTAAATATTGGTGGTAGTAAGCACCATATTATGTGCATTTTTGAACACAGAACAACTCTCTTTATTTGCGAATTAATTTTTAACAAAGTTAGTTCGTGGTTATAACTTTTTTCTAAAGCATTCGTAGTTAAAGATTACCATGCTGGGCTTTTTCCGCTAGTAGTAGAAAATGAAATTTATTTTTTGACGGGATAATGACCGATTAATTTTGTTTCAGTGACAGGCATTTATTGACATTTGTGCAAGATATTTTCAGGCTGACCAGGTTCATTTACATAAACTATCCTTCCAAAGAATTGTAATACATTTATTAAAATTCTTGTACAACTTTCATTCATTTAGTCTGTTTGTAAGAAGTAATTAAATATCATTTAGTTAAAAATGTGGATAATGCATATATTGGTCTTAATTTCTACAACTAAATAGTTGGTTTCCAGTATTATAGCAAATCATTTTACAACTCTAAGCTTTTAATTCAAAAAATGCAAAGAGCCCTAACTGAGCAACGATTAAGTGTTAATAAAAAATAATGCCAATAATTTGAGATCAAAATGCTGTCTGTAATTCCCTGTTTGTTATTACTTTATTATTAATTTCAAGGAAACAACCGATTCGCTGGGAATTTGACAAGGTAACCCTTCTACCAATCGATCAGCAGACACCTTTACTTCCTTCCTCCCAAACCTTCTGCAATAATGGTGTGAGCATGTCCTCTGGTGTCTAAATGTCTGTTTTCAGTGCTTCTGGAGAAATCCCATCTGGTCCTGCCTCTTTCTCGGATTTAAGCAGCTTTACTGCTTTCAGGACTTCTGCTTCCCTTGGGGGGCTTGTGTTCACTGGTAATTCTGTGACTGGGCTGCTGGTGGTATTTCTGGACGAGTCAGGTGGTGGTGATGGTGGTCGATTGAAGAGATTTTCGAAGTGGTCAGTCCATCGTTTCCTTGTTTCTCCCCTTTGGTGTTAGCTAAATTTCCTTCACTGTCCCTCGTTGGTTTCATCTGTGTCTATCTCTTCCCTTCCAGATAGCAGTAACCTGGTTATTTGATATATTGTTGTCAGGTCTCTGTCTCTCCCACCTGCAGCCTGTTCTACTTCCCCTACCAGTGTGTCGTTGAAGTGTCTTTTGTCTTTCCCCGCACTCTTCTTCACTTCTTTCTTTGTCCATTGTAGTGTTGTACAGGTTGAGTTCAGTTCCTCTTTTCCTTGTTCATCCCACACTGCACTGCACTGCTTCATCTTCCGATTCACCATCACCATCACCATCTTACTCTCCCTTCTCAGTCAGCTTGCATGTGTCTGACGAGATCCATTTCTTGTCTCCCTTCTTCTCCCTCTCAAATACGGTTATGCAGGTTTCCTTCCACGTCGCTTTCAAACAGTTACAGTGTTCTACCAAGCATGTTTCTTCAGGGATGTTGCTAAATGTCTCCCATTTCCTCCTCATGACTGACGTGAACATGTTCCCTGTAGTTTCCTCCTTCAGTGCAGTTTCTGTTCTGGTTGTTCAACTTGAACTGGGGTCGTCTACCATCATCAGCTTCTTTCAATTGAAGGCCTTCAACTTGATTTTGAAGTGAGTGATGTGAACCTCAATCTGCTCCCCTTCTTCATCTGATCTTGTCTCCAGTAGGCTGGCTGCGTCTCTGCTTTCTTCACATTCAGATGGGGTCGATCTGATTCCTAGTGTATCCTGGTGTCTGGTGAAACCCATGTCACTTTGTGAATATCCTAGTGTCTGTACACACTGCCTCGCCTCCAATCACCAAATCGTTGAATGCACAGAAGTCTGCAAAGAGTTCTCCATTCTCGTTCATTTCACCGAGTGCTTCTCGACCTATGATGAATTCTCTTCGTGTGTTGTTTGCTGTCAGTTTGGCATTCATGTCACCCACCCATTAGAATTTTGATGTTGGCATCAGGGGTGGAGTTTTGTCCATTACTGATTGCAGTTGTCTATGGAATTTCTCTTTCTTTTCTTGATCTGCATTATTTGTAGATGCGTGGTGTAGAATTGTATGATTGTGACGTTTCTTCATTTTGAGCTGAACCTTACTTTCATGATTCTGATCCTAGAGGAGATTGGTTCCCACTGCATGAGAGCCTTCGATGCTTTTGTGGACCTCATGATAGCCACTCTCTCCGTGTGCTCGTAGTTGTCGTCTGGGTTGCAATATCGTAGTAGGTTAGATTTTTGGTTCTTCGGTTAAGAGTTTGGAGAATCCAGTTCCATTCCATCTGCTCTCATAGATTCCTAGCACATTTATGCTATACCTTCTCAGCTCTTTTGGAATCTAGGTGACCTTGGTAGGTTCAAACATGTTGCAGACATTCCATGTCTTTAATCTTACCTTCACTTTCATCAAGAGAAGACATGTCGGCAAACTGGCTTCCTGAAGGCTTTCACCAACCGGCATCATTTCGTCTCTACGATTCCTGCGAGGAATGAATTTTTTTAAATATTTTCTCTGTGCTTTGAGTTCTTCTCTAGTGGTTGGATTGTTTCTATGGGGTAGGGTCGCTAGCTGTATGCGCAAGGTTCCCTCTTTATCCGGTTTAGGACCGGCTAGTAACTAGTGAACTAGTTACCTAGAAGAGATTGTTAACTTTGAACAAATAGATTATAATAACCGTACGTTTAGGTTTTGTTCATTACACTAAAAACTCTCAGCCGAGTTAAAGTCGTTGAAGAATATGAATCCAGAAGACTTGTAGATGAAAATACTACTTCATATAATCACTAATATTACAAACTATTAAGGCAAATAACTTACTGGCATGTCCAGACAATTGATTTCAGACACTTTTTGAATAATTTTGATATTTTACTTCCACCTAGGATTATGTCTATAAATTAGGCTGTGTCGATGGTGATGCCTACTGTATTAGAGAATCATACCTAAGAGTCTTCACTGGGGCTAAAGAACATAAAATTTAAACAAAACGACCGCCAAATAATCCTGTAAAACTAGAGAGTTTATAAATGAAGTGAGCAACCTCAGTTCATATCATTGATCACGGTCACAAAATAAACAAGAAGGAATGCCTGACCATCCAACTGACGTGGATAGTGTATCCAAAATGGCACGTCACATACAATGGTCAGTACGTACACAAAAACAAACTAAATCAGTCTTCCATATTAATTTTTTCTCATACATTCACACTCACTCACATATGGATACATTTGCATCACCTTGAACTCCAGACTACTAACGGATAACGAAGAAATTTATGCCTATATTATTATCATGAATAAACAACGTGATCTGATATGTCACCATTTACTATTTAAACAGCTGATAACTTGTACAGGTTTTATTCTCTGAAGAAGCGATTTCTGTGAAATCGTGAAACGTCTAGTTTTCTATCTCATTAGGATTTTATAAATATATTTCATTTACTATGTAAATAGAATAATATCTTACAAGGGAACTCCTGGCAGGCTTCTCAAAAGTGCATTAAAATGCAGTTAATCAGATGCACAACTGTGGGTTATGATGTCGAGAAATGAATATTACTGGCAAATTATGCATAATTTGGTTTGGAAATGTATAAATGAATACATATATTGTGCTAGAGATACGCATGAGGATGTGAAAGAAAAATAGCGAAGTATCTCTTTTTGGTGATTTCATTCTCAAAGCTGTACAATAACAAATACATACGTTTTTTCTGTGTTAGCGTCTGACAGTTAATAGGTGTTTTCAAAATATGGCAACGAAATCGGTGTCAGTAAATGAGCTTTCATTACGCTCAAAAACTGTGACGACTAGTGAAGATTAATCAGAGTACGAGTGGAATTGCATAAAGATTACTAAGTTTAGATAAGATGTTTCGCAACACTACTGAATATTTAGGAACTAAAGGGTGGTCAGAAAAAACAAAGAAATAAGAATGAATAGTAAATTAGGTTGGAAGTGAATAGTTTTAGATGAGGTGACCCGTATTCATGACGTGTTCAGTTACTGCACTTCTTATTAATCATCTGTTACTTTTTTTTAAAGTCTCCAGACAGTGTACCTGAGCCCTTTCGTTTAACAGTCGCATCGAACGACTTACACAGTTGGCTCCACAAGAGCAAATGAACTGGTATACACACATATAATTGGTCAGATCCAAAGGCTTGTCCTACAATATGCCAAGCTTGACAAACCACTTTTAAATATCAAGCCCTAACACAAGAAAAACGTATCAGTTTCCGTCTGTACAGATTTGAGAATGAAGTTGCCTACACGAGGCTCTTCTACATAACACTTTTTGCTATATATCATCAGAATATCCTGAACCAAGTGGTTCACTATGTACCTAGAAATCAATTTATATGTTTTCATATCTTCACGAGGAACAGTTGTAAACAGTAAGATTTATAAGAGGAAAATATTAGCAAATAACTTGCTATTTGTGGTTCGTCATGTGCTACTTTTCAACTTTATTTCTTATTGTATGAGAAGAAACAAAATTGTGAAAAGTAATAAATAGATGAGGAACACAAAAGTATTTTAAATATTGAAGATACAATCTGAATGAGTATTTTGTTCAGTAAGTGTACTTTTACACTATTTGTTATCACTTGCTTAATTTTGTGTAAAAGTGAGGTCATTTGAAGCATTTAAGTTCAATAAGCTGAAATTTTATCCAAGTATATTGAACAAATTGGTTTAAGATATTTGATTTTTTTTCAGTCTGAAGGTTTGTGAGAACTTATATAATTGATATCTAGTTAGTATCCATCATGGATTGACATTAGTTGTAAAACTGTCGAAAACCTGGAGGCACTAAAAAGTTATTTCGTCTTGGTGTGCGACTCCTCAGCAGTGAGTACCCATAACCCTGCAGGAGATTGGACCAAATGCCTTCAGATTCTGCGGTCAACACGCTATACTTAAGCCACTGTGTCGAAATCCAATGGTCTAGTTTTTCTACTTCCATCATTTCGCGATTTAATGCGACTTAAATCTAATGCAGTCATTGAGTAGCTGTCTTTACGTGCAACCTGGTTTGCCCCACTGGTCAGTTCTCATTAGAACTTCAATTATCTCATATCAAAGCAAGCCACTAATGAGCAGTCGATACTAATTCGATTTGGATGTTTGTGGGGATTTAGTTTATTGATCTCAAATAAGTATTTCTTTTTGCATGTGATTTACAAATTGTGTCGTCCACGTTGACATTTCTCACAACTGAGTATTTTTTCAACTAACCAACTGTGGTATCAACGCTGTTTCCTTTAGAAACCACACAATCAAAATCACAAGATGTGATCTATGTCGCAAAGTGTCACGAACTAGCAAATATACCACTAGTGAGCAGCTTGAGTAGTTAGGAAACACTCAGGGTGATCTACAGATATCAACACGGACCGCATGATTTGTATATCATTTACAAACTGATCATCCTATTTTAGTTATACCGGTTCATACAAGTCAGCTAGCCAGATTCAGGTGACCTGGACTAATTCGGATCTAAGATCTCAATTTTCCGAGGACATATCTCTGATGAGCTCGATCTCAAACAAGTGAAACTGCTGCCCCGTGTTCAAATGACTCTAGTCTGTCTGGCTAAGTCAGCAGATCTCCTGGCTTGGTTTCTAACTACTCGCGTTGTTCAATAGTAAACTTGATTGATTTCATTTGTTCAAGTGAATTATGTCAATCATTATTATTCTAATTCCTAGATTCCACAAGTTTAAACAGCAACTTTAAAATATTGTTGCGTGCAATATCACTGTATAGTGTTTGCAAGCATGATAAAACTCTGATAGACCTCTGTATAGTGGAATTAAACATGTTTTCATAAATACATCCTCAATTCCTTATCATATTTGTTTATTTGATTTATAACACATAGTGATACAGTATTATTTACTTGGTGACGTTTCAAGCATAAATTATCGCTGCTCATAATCATATCAATGTAATTACACTACTTCCGACATTTGCTTTTTATAGTCCTGTCACCTTTTATTCTTTGTTTCTATTGGTAGTAAAATTTTCCATATCTCTGGTATAGATGCTGCGTCATTTCTCTTACATGTATTGGGTGTTGATTTAATGAATGAAGATTCAGTAATCAATGCCTGTCTCTCCACTTAATTGTACCGGACTTAAGTACAGTGGTGTTATCCCACTCTATTGTGTGGTTGTGTGCTAGTGCGCGCATTGCAATAGCCGAGTTGTTTTAAAAGATTGTTGGTTTTCTTGGGTTTGGTCATTCTATATTTAGATGAATTCCTATATTCCGCTAACCTTACTGACCCTGACCGGCTAGTTTGACCTTCTTGTCATTACATGGAATTTGACAGATTAGATTATTTTGTTGAATTGGTTCTATCGTATCCTTAAGCCGATAAAGTTTATCTCGGAGTGAGCTTACAGGTTTTAATGCCACCCTAATTCCAGCTTTGTTGAGAATCCTAGTAAAGTTTCTGATGTACCTTCTTCATAGGGTAACACAATGGAGGCTGTGAAATTTTTCTACTCGTGTTGTTGTTATTATTCGTACCCATGTTACTGTTATCTTTTCGTTTCTTATATGTTCGTGTGAATTTCTTCCTAAACTGAGGAGGATAATTATTAACTATTCGTGCTGCCTTTACCTGTTTCACTTCCTTATTTAGGTCCATCGACTAACAAGTCAGTTTTCCAGCTCAAATGTCTCAGTGATCGAGCTAGAAAACTGAATAGCTAATCCAAGGACCTAAACAAGGAACTGAAGCACGCAAAAGCAGCGCGAATAGTTAATAATTATGCATACTCTAGGACAGTCAACATGTTTTCCTATATAAGTAATTCATTCACCAATGAAATTACACGTATTTTCTATCGGTTATTTCATTAAAGACTAAACCCAATAATAAAAATCCTATTAATTAGCTTGCAAACTTCGTTGTAAATACAAACGACTGAACAGGGAAGTGAATGAAATAAGTAAAGTTTACCCTAACAACAAAGAACCTCCTAGTGACTGTATATTAACAACAAGTAGTACTTATCGTTTGACTAAATCAGTAAATGAATAACTTTCAATAAAGTATCAAAATGAGAAAGAACAAACTTTAAATTGTATCTTTATGGTAAAGCTAGGACAAAACACTTCACAGAAGGCGATGAATCCAGCTTTTCCAGTGTGTAAAGGATTTAAAACTATAGAATATATACACAGGAATCCAGTCTACTTGCCTTACTTATCAAAAGCATGACAGTTCATCGATGAAAGATAGTAAAAGAAATGATACAGATTTAAGAAGTCCGGATAAAACAGGTTTTAGTGCTAAAATCCAAGTTATTCTACGCTTGTGCATTCATATTGTCACTTAGCTACATCCAACCAATCGAAAAAATAATAATGTAAGTGAAAGATTAAACATTTTGCATGGACGAAAGTCAAGTCCATCTGGGTCTGATAATAAAATTGTGGAGATGAAATATGAACTTGTGAAATCGATTGTAAAAGAGGATGAAAATACGAAAATATTTAAATAAGATTTTGGAAGGGTATATACTGAAAAAAATCAATGGCTGTCATGGAAATAAGAGGCTAACAACTGCCTCTTTTTGATACACAAGTTCGGTTTAGTTCGTATGGTGGCAATTGCTTCTGTGATTCTTAGTAACAGCACTTTTTGTTGATTATTTTAAATGCACTCGAGATCTGAACTGTGTAACCTATGATCACCATATGTTGAGTAATGAAACTATTGAGAAAAGTTGGCTCCCTAAAACTTCACTTATCCGAAATATGTTCAGGAAATCAAGACTCAGTTATCAACTCTGTCCTTCCGATGCACGTGCTCTAAATCGGTAAACGAACTATCTGTTCTGTATTATAATGAAGCAAAATATTGTTACTTATTGGGCTTTCATTAAATAGTGGAGAATATTTTTAGCTTAGGTGGATGGTCTTGGTTGTATTGTGTTCTCTGAGCTGGGTTGTTTAATCGTGAAGCTTTCATCATCTTTCTGGACGACATCATCATCAAAGTGACCGCCCTCTTCGCCTTTGTCTACGTGAGCACCAATCGCTTATTCAACACCATGACATTTCATAACTCATTTCAATAAATATGGATAATTATGGACATGAATTCGATTTCGACAATGTAGAAATTTTGAACAGAAGAAACATAAGAAATATCAGAGAATTCCTAGAAGCTTGGCATTCAGGTCAGTCAGTCAGTCAGCAACCAACAGATGTATGGACATAGACCCGATTTATTAATCCATATGAAAAATGATCAATGACAGGAAGGCCAGAAGTCAAGCAGAGGAACAGCCAACAGGAAAGTCTATCAATGTCAATCAATGACACAACAGTCGAAGGAAACAACCAGTCACAGACCACGTCGTCAGAGCAAGCCACTAAATCACTCACGGAAAGATAATGACAGCTCACTTCATACTGAAGTTAGTGCTGATAACGTTGTCCAGAAAGACGATGGAGTTTCATTGTTTTGAAAACAAATTGTGCTGCGTTGTTCCTAATAAGACTAGACTAAGCTTTTAGTTATATTATTAGTAGTTAGTGATTACTTTGGCATTTGACAATTTTCCCAGGTTAGCAACCCAGCCATCTACTTAGCAGGCTAAAAGAATATTGTGCTAACATATTCTCAAACTTAAACCAAAGAGATTTCGTCTCAAAGTCTTTCAGCTTATCAAGAAAGTTGTGTTCACTTATTTCAATAACTAAGTTTGTGAGAGACAAGCAGATGGATCAGGATAGAAACCTGCACAAGAGTTCAACGCACCACCCTTCACAACAGCATGCGAAGAAAAAGTGGATCGAAAACGGCTGACAATAAAATTGATCGAAAAACTAGAAAAAGGATAATTGAATAAACGTCAAAGAAATTTATCAAGACTTTGAAGAACTCAAACGGTGTGTGTTTCTCATAAATATAATCAGTTTTGAGCTATATCACTGATAGTCTCCAAACATTGATTACTATCTACCTAAAAACACGTGAAAGACAGTGATAAACAGACCGGACCGACAGCCGCAGATTTCATGAACTCACATCACAACTCAGTCTGACCACCCTTGGTCTTCGCTCAACTCAGTCCTACTTCGGCTAAAGTTGAACGTTGAAGGAGACAATACCTCGGTAAGAGCGACAGCTGTATGAACCACCCCATTCACAGTAAGCTCACTACCTTACTGACTGACTTGTTTTACTGGTAGAGAACTGTTTGTCCAACCAAGCCGTTGCTCATATGGTGATCCCACTGTACACCGGTAGTGCTGATAAGACATTTATAATCACGAACTTGTAATCTGCCCATACATTCTACTTTCAGAGACCATGTTCCATAGCCGTATAAAGGGACAGAGCAAACTCCCACACAGAATACTCATCCTTTGACAGAGAGATAGATGGTTTATCTGAATAGGAGTTAACATTATCCGTCAAATGCTGAACGGGCTTTTTCTATGTGAGCTGGGATTTCGTAAATAACCAACCTATTTGAGCTGATGCCATACCCCAAGTAAGTGAATTAGTCTACACAATCTACTATTTCACTCTCCATCTTCAGACCAGTCCTGAAGCATCATCTTAAAGCTGACAGGTGCAAAACGCATGCAAAACAAACTGATAGTCAGTCCCTGAATGCTGGAGACACATATGCTTCTCTCTAAATCTTCGTTCTTGGGGTACGCTTTGGCATCAGATGACTACTAGTTGCGGGACCTAAGGCACTTTATGAGTCAAAATGACGCCTTTGTAGCTGTTACATTAAAACTTCTTTCCTTTATATAGACTGGTTTGTTGTAACTACTTCTGAATGACGTATACTAGCTGGTGTCTTGAATCTCTTAATGAATAAATCCTTACCTCCACGCTTAAAAGCGTTTTGTGGCAAACCCTTCGATGTTGCTGCTTTGCATCGTCCAAGGTGTGAAACACCCTCTCTGAGGGCCACCGTCCAAAACCTTTTCGGGTTGGAGTTGAATTTTTGAAAACCAAAGCACCGATTTCGGCTAGTTAAACTGTTACCAGTATTTCAGTCGCCAATTCACACACTCTAAAATTGATTAAACATTTCCGTCACTACCATAAATTTGTATATAGTAATGAAATTAAATGTTTGACAATTTTAATTTCAGGGGCATTCATACTTTCCATTCAATAGATATTTTACGTTTGTCAAACGAGTTAGTTTGAATTCCTGCATTTTCCACACCTTACTATTGAAAACAGTTTATGACTATACTGCGGAAGAACCATTATTAATACTAGGTTTTTAACATGATAAGTCTATTGTTTTAAAAAGCATATTACTCTTCTTCCCGATTTTCTGATGTGTGCGCGAAGCTAGTTTGTAAACATTATATGCAAGGTAAAATAAAGCGAAATGGTTTAGTGCAGTTTGTAAATTGGTGTTTTGTCTCCTTAATATTTTGCCTATTTGAAAAGTGGATACACGAAATAAGTATGGAAAATTGGATGGTCAAATTAGTGAAGGATTTTAAACATTCCTACTGCATTCCTCACATTTCTTTATAGGTCTCTTGCAAAACACTAGCTCACTTCAAGGATCAAAGCCAAACAACTATTAGACGTGTCACAAAATGAATGTCTTAAAAACCATATGAGGAAATGCATGAATGAGAGACTTGAGGAACTAACACTGAATCTTGAAATAAAAACTTGGTTGGGGAATTTAATACAAGATGTACAGTCTTAAAGTATATCTATGGTGAAAATCCATTGTCAAAAAGTATATAACAGGAATTTTTATTTGTATCATAATTAAAGTATGTAGGACACACCGTGCTAATATCAGATGTGTCTTCATTTACACTGGTGAGAGATTGCCAATGTGAAAACACCACATTTTATCACATCATAATATACACCTAAGTATCTTCTCTATAACATTATTTAGGTACAATTAAATTGTTTGAATGACTTCACATACACTTTATTTGGTTGTTATGAAACACTTTTTAATCTTCATAGTCTGTTGCATGATGTTTGGGTTACAAATTTGTTTACATGAATGGAAATTCACTTGTTAGGATTGATTGGAGAGTGTTGAAGGAAATTGCTATTGCATGGTTACATTACAAAACTACAAATCTCAAACCAACAGTTGGAAATCTCGTAACACCTTATTTCTGTACCATCGAGATGAGTAAAGGCGAAAAATGACTTGCAACATATGAACTCAAGTGACTGGATAGTAAAACGTACCCATTCGAACACAGGAAAAGACAAAAAAGACAGCTATAGAGGAGGCATTTTCTAGGGTTTTTATGTGTGAATATATGTTGAAAGTTTTAGTGGATGAAAAGTGGCTAGCAGGCGATTTCAGGACATACGTTTCCTCCTATCTGAAACTCGTCAGCCCATATCCTGGGAAAGAAAGATCAGTTCGGTCCAATCAACGACGGGATAATACAAGCGACAATATAAAAACTTTACCCTTCGCTCAAGAAGTGACTGCCACGTCTCTGTGACCTATAGGATAATGCTCTAGCTTTCGAAGTAACCGGTCCCGGGATCAAGTCTCAGTGGGAAAAACATCGTTCATTGTGAAACAGGTACATCTAGCTGACAGGTCCCGAAATGGATGAAACCGGCCTTTGAGTTTCCACTTCTAGCCACCATCCATCATTAATATAAAATTGAAACGACAAGCAATATCAAGCCCATATGCCAATAGAGGTGGATCATTTTGGCCTAGTCAATGACGAGGCACTACAAGCAACAAAATATGCCAAAAGAGCTAGAAAATTCCAGGATTATTTCTAGTTAGGGGTCCAAATACACTGAATGACAAAAGGAAGCTACATAAAGATTTAGAATAAGAACATGAGCAGGAGGTTAAGAAAGTCAATATAATTATTTAATCTACGATCTATTTAGAACAGTTTGGGATGACTATGGACAAAACAACAGTTGAATGTTTTTCTTTGGACTTATAACGATGGTATGAGCTTCTAGATGGCTATTGCTTCAGCAATACACAAATGCCATGATATCATCCTATTCAGATGGCTTAAAGGAACCCTTCTGAGGATTTTGAAAGAGTTCTCAAAAAGAAGCTGACTGACCTGAATTCACAAGGTGTTCCGTCACCTGGTAGAAGGGGAATTTCCTTTCTCTCTTCTCTAGCTAGGCTTAATAGTGTTCTTGAGCGTGTTTTGCAAGCGGGCGCAAGTTACGGCCGGTTTACTCAATTCCACAGGAGGAAGTTAACTGGTATACGCACACTTATGTGGCCCAATGAATCAGCTGGTCTTTCACATATTGATCAAAACATTTCCTGCGGGAGGAAATTGTTCAAAGTTTAGCAATGAATTACATTCTACCTAAAAATCTTGATATTCGACTCCGGGAAATATCTGTAGCAATGTCACTTTTGAACTCAAGAAGAACTGTTTTCGATGCTTCATGTATTTGTTCAAGTGCATTCCTTGACCTTAGATTCTTATCTAAGAGTCTACGCTGGAAACCATTTTCCACTAGAGTCCCTCGAAGACTCAGCATTTCATCATTAACAATGTCTTCTGTACATATAGTTTTATCTATGAGCAAAATGAACTATTAAGACTTCTCTCATTACTTAGAGGGACCGAACTTCGAAAAATAATAAACTGTCCATTTTACTTGGGCCTCTAATATTTGGAGTTGAAAACCAAATAAAGGGAATGTTAAGTTTGATTCTCCCTCTACATTGAAGTTGATTGAGGTGTAGGAATTACTGATTTACAAAACAAGTTTACAAGATTTGTATTACAAACAATGAAGGTATCATCAATGTATTTTTTATAGAAGTGAAGTTTAATGATTATTGTGTACAAGCTAGAGTTTCTAAGGCTTGCCACAAGGCAGTCAGCTAGTAGTGGTACTAGAGAGAAACTCATTGTCTCTCTATGCATTTGCTTGGAAAGTGTACATTGAAGGTATACCGAATACAAACCTCCTTTGGAATTACAAAAGCCATGTTATCGGATTGAATAAGGCTGGTCTGGTTAGGGGGACACTTGTGAAGAGGTATATATTGTCCAGCGGAAACAAATTGATATACTTAATTGAATCAACAGAACCAACTGTGTTACAAAGACTACGGTCCAACAGCCTCTTCTTTACTGTTTGAAGTACTTCCGTTAGCAATTTCAAAATTGAATGCTATGGAGAATTTATTGTACCAAACACTGAATGGAAACAAATACTCTTTAAATGTTAGTTAAATGCAAAAAATCTCCAGGAAACCCTACTTGACCAAGGTCTTGTGCCTTCAGGCACACATCAGCGAAACATGTTTGCAACACTGAGGAAACTAACGTTCCGCCTGCGATCCGAACCCACGTCACTCACTGCTGCAGTCGGAGACGTTACCACCTAGCTGTTCGGAGCGCAATTAACCTCCTGTAGGACTGGATTAGCTATACTGATAAGTTACTGCAGAGTTATAGACTTCATGCTATCTAGTCCAAAGTGCTGACCGAACTCCGCTGATCATTTTGCAATGAGGCCACCAAACTAGTAAACTCACCATCGCAATGCACTGGGATAGATGGTAGTTGGGTGACCTGACATTTGCCTCTATTCAATTAACATCTATTCCAGTACATCCCGGTGGTGAGTTCTTTAGCTTGGCGGCCTTATTACATAATGATCAATAGAATTTGATCACCACTCACAACTAGATAACAAATCAACTTATGGAATACCTTCTTTATGCATCTTGGAAAGACTAAATGAACTCAGGATTTTAGAATTCGATGACTGAAGTTGTTCATAGAATTTGGTGCTTATGAATGATTAATGAAAATGAAAAATGAAGTTTTATCTGCTTAGTAGGATCTTTCTGTGCTTTTGTTTGCAAATTTCTGTTCACTGAATAGAATGAGTGAACGCTTATCGATATAGTCTAATTTACTTAATAATACTACTCCATTACCTTTGTCTGGGTATATCGTCATCATAGCTCCGTATTAATTAGATGGCAAATATAGAAATATTTCTCAATAGACTATGTTTAATAGTTAGCTGCTATTAATTTTCGGTCGAATTAGTCGTCAACTAAAACATCCATTTTCAGATACGTTAAATGCAGCCAGATGTGCCTTTATACAGATTTCACAACGTAAAATACCCCCTAAGGTTTTGCAGGAGGGCTTCACAGGTGCATAGAGTAAAACCGACACTTATATTATGTATCTAGAGCCTCGCGTAGCAAAAAGAACTTGTTTTTTTTTGGCTGCAGAAAGATAAAGAGTCAATACAATGCAGAGCTTCCACATCATAGTTGAAAAAGAATAAAAAACAGTGAAAATCAGTCAGATAAAGCGGGAATTTGAAAACTACTCATTTTTATGCAAAGAACATTTCTACGAAACATAAATATTGTTTTTGGAATCTTGAAATTATTCATTATTAGATTTAGAAAAACAAGTTTATCCTCAACTTTTTTCAATCATATTTTTAAGTAGTAGCTAGGTTTAGTATGTTTTTTTGAGACGGCAGTTTTTACTTTGTTTTTTGAGTTATTTTTTCACTTTGTCCTTCACTGCAGAGATATAGCAACAATGTTCTGATGATATATTCCTTTCAGATTGTTACCTTTGATAATTATCACTGACTATCTGAAATAGCTGTGGTTTAATAAACTTGTATTGATATTGGGAGATGATTGAAAGTGAAATGAAAATCTGGACCGTGGCAGGATTCAAACCAACGACCATCGGGTTTCCGGCCCACGAGACTCAGCTGCTGACTAGATTTTTATTTTACTTCGATCATCAAGGGTTCTGCCCAAATGCCATGTGAGTTTGTGATATGTTGACAGACCACCGGGCCGGTAACCTAGTGGTCGTTGGTTCGCATCCTGCCATGACCCAGATCTTCATTTCACCTTCAATCATCACTCATTACCTTTAGTAATGCTGCTAATTTTTAGTTGGTTTAATCACAACTGGATTCTGTTTATCATCAACAGATGCTCTATTGGACCAACACATTCAGTTTCACAAACGGGTCCCAGTAAAAATGTTTAATTACTCCTGCGATTTGAAAATTCAGTATACAAATATGCCATGTTTCAATGACATACTAATTATAAAAAAGCTTTCATTTCTGCATTATCTCAATTCGTCAAGTTAAATATCGAGGAGTTACATACTGTGCTAACTAAAAAAATCATTGCTATTTTTGAATGGAATTATGTGTAACTGTCTCTTCTGAGTCTAATAGACTCTTAAAGGAGAGGTAATCCTCTATCAATGGCTGATTAGGATATGATCTATCTGTTCGCACCAACCTTGATTCGCTTTCCATTCAATGTAAAATAAAAATTCCAAGGTAATGAATATCATTTATCCACTGACAAATTTTCTTAAATTATCAAATCCCAACTCGATTTTGATATCTATAAATATCTGTGTCCAAAGATAGTCTGATTTCGGCGGACACTCAGTGAGACCATGTCCGAATTTAGCACTGGTTAGAAGCGAATGAGTAAAGTATAAAAAAACTGCAGACGTTGACTGCTGTTAGCTCGATGGCATGGGGTTCTTTGATTAGCTCGCTCCACAATGGAGCGTTGAAGTCAGCCGCTAAGACCATATCTGAACGTTTCGTCTATGTAGCGAAATTAATAGCTTTCGACAAAACTTATGTGATCCTTCGAAAATTTTGATAATTAATTGTGAACCTGCTGGGGTTCTTGAAAGGCTCAATCACGATGGAATTTTTTATCACAGACGTTGTGGAGAATCTGACATTGACAAGAAAAATAAATGAAACTCGCAAATGATCCAATTATAAAAATGTCAGTTACTCAGCGCCTGAGCCAGCAGTATCCCGGAGATTACAGTTAGGCTCATAAAAATGCTGAAGGGCAATAATCGTAGCTCCAGAATCATTTGGACATTACTTCAAACAACCCAACACAAAATATTATGCAGATGAATGTCAAATCACCTGATTTATTCCTACAAACTGTACCATTTGTAAATAGATGATAAGAATAGAGGACTATGCAATATGACGCCCCTTACTGTTTATAACACATAATCGATCTTCAAATACTAAAAGGTGTATCGATATATCATTCAGCCCTAATACGCTCTATTTTCGTCAAAATCTAAAATTTCGTAAGTCAGAAGCAAGTTTGAATGTTACATTCACTTTGTTCTGAAGTTTATGACTTCTGAGAATCGTCTGACTCGCGTGTATTGTTAGATAAACTGTTATAAAAACCAAACTAAATGTATTACACCATCTCTGAGTAACTAGCATTCCTTATATCTCTAAACAGATAGTTACACTTACGAGACACAATCAGCGCTAACTTTAATATGACGTTACAGTTACACATGCTATTGTAAACTCGACATAAAGCTAGTCTTAATTAATTGAATATGCATAATCTGTTTTGAAGATGTATCTTTAGGTTATTTGCCGAACGACCCAGATTGGTAGGTCTGCGTACACATGTTTTTCTAGCCTCCATCTGCAAAACAAATTATCAAGTGAAGTAATAGCTTCAGGCTATATAGACATGCTGGAGGGTATATTACTATCGATATACAAACATTATTGAACCTTCATCCACCTAGATACAACACTTCTCATCATGTAAATAACAAGACTACAATCTAAATAATACACTGTGTGGACACACTATTTAAATATCACTAATCACTGCACCACCGTATTTGCGGCTGCAAATGATGGATGAACTTTGCAAAGATTTAGCTAGTCAGTTATAAAAGTGTAAGGCCATTACTGGTGCACAATGGTTCACGTTGTCAAACTTCACAGGCGTAGAGCAAGAGGAAATTAACAAAGGATTATATAGGAGGATGAATGGAGTTAAAATAATACAAAAGTAGGTAAGCGGAAAAATGGCAAGAAATAGAATAAAAGTATAACGTAAGTTCTAGCTGTTTCGGTAGATAAATGTCCTCAGCCGTACTTATCACCCTATACCTGACATTATCATTGCTCACCAAGTGTTTGTAAAACAGGTTAAAAAATGCTTCAAAAGAATTGGTAATAAACTTTAGCATATCCACCATCTTTAATGGATATGTTTCACATCATGCTATCTCGGAAGGCAAAATATTACTGAGTTCAGTCTACTAAATCCTGCTTTCCATTGAAGAGAAAATTGCTGAGATGAGGGTCTCCAAAACCTCATGCTTTACAATTAAAACCTACTCAACAATGTTTGTATTCGGTAAGATATACATGTAACACTGAGGTTAGAGGTGAATTTGGAAGAGTGAAGATAAATTTCGAATTATTTAATTAGTATGCTAACACGTCTTGGTTACTTGAGTACAATTTCCGTTCATTATTATCCACACTACTACCATGACAATTGTATTGTCGATGGTATTGCTATAGTACAAGTGTGATGATCACTTTTCAACAAATGACATTATGGAGTAAATTATGGATATATTCTGATGAATAGTTATTTCCTGAATGTCATTCAAGTAATAGCGAGACTAGTTCGCTCAATATGTTTTGACAACCGAATGTAGTGTCATTTGCGACGCAACCCACTTTTAATTTGCATGTTCATAAACTAACTTTGAGTGATTTTGACTGGTTTGATAATTTTCATTAGTGCTCTTCCTGATTCACTACGTTTATTTTAAGTAAACAAATGTAAGCTGTTAGTTAATTAACTAAGTATAGAGAAGGTGCTTTCTCCGGTGAAGACTCTGGACAGTAAACAGAGAATAGTGGGAATGTTAGGAAAACTTCCGTTCAACTCAAATTATTTCCAATACAACTCATGACACTGAGAAAGTTATACTTCTTTGCATCTGAATTTTAATATACATGGGTTTATTTGTGCACTATTCTCAGAAACGTACTGTTGTTATAGAAATATAATCACACTAGGGTTTACCATCAATCGCATTTTTCAATCGAAGTACATATCACAAACTGTAACCATCATGACTAGATTATTTGAAATATTTAATTGCAAGCAATAAGATCGCGAAACAAGTTGCACTGATAATACGCCTAGAATGGTAATTAATTCATCCAAAATATTGTTAATGATCGATTCTTTTGTGAACAAAAAGATGAACAAACTTACTGCAATTAAAAAAACAATTATTACTAATTAACTCAGTCAATACTCTGACGTATGTAAGTGAACTACTGATTATATATATATATATATATATATATATATATATATATATATATATATATATATATATATATATATAGAGAGAGAGAGAGAGAGAGAGAGAGAGAGAGAGAGAAAGAGAGTACACATTTACGAGAATCTAAGAAAGCGCTCAAAACTCAACAGAAAATGAATAGCAAACAAACTTCGAATTCTACCACGATCGATACGTAGAAAGGCACGCTAATACGATACGAAACAATCATACCGCATTTCTGTTCTCTATTCATCAGTTACGAAAATACCATAAAAGAAATGGGATGAATACAAGTATATACACCCATAACAAACAAATTTATAATCACACTTCTGCTTCATCTGATGATAAGTAATGAGAAAATAATAATGATTACAAAATAGGGTAAACAGAAATATCTGGCCGAAATAAACAATGATATAATACCGAAGGCAGCTTATTGTAAAGTAGAAAATAAAAAACAATACGAAAAGGTAGACTAGATTCGAAAAACAAAACAATGTGTAGCTGAACAATCAACTTGTATTGGCTTGATTAATCAGAGGAAATTCCTTTCTCTACACATTTGTGTATGCGTGTGTGCGTGTAGGACACACAAACTTGCTCAAAAGCAAAGAAGACATTACTAAGGAATTTAAACTTATTTTTTTTCAGTCTGTTGGTGATATATGTTATAGAACTACATTTTTTCTGCATACAAAAGAATCAACCATTTTCGGTGAGCAAATAAAGTAAAACGGTGAACAAATATATTTGGTTAGTTGGAAAAAGGTCACAAAATGTGAAACAGTATATAAGTGTATGAGGCGTAAACAGATATGGGTGCATTTATATGAGTAGATAGTCAAAGCAAAAGATATTTTCTTAAGGTCATAAACATGATACAAACCAGTGAGACGAGATTCGATCGCATTTCATGGACAATAAAACAAAAAATATGAAAGTATTCTTGTACTCAAGAATGCAGTCTCGTTGTGATAAAGTAGTACAGTGAAACTAGAACGGTTATAATAACAATAATAAAATTTATGGCATTAACAAAACACGAAAAATCAAAAGAATTAATCGACAAATCAAGGCACATTAATTTCACAAGTAATTATCAAGTCCCCAGTTTGACCATCTTCCATAATAAACTGTGCATATGAAGCATGCTGACAACACGTTTGTCGTAGAATAAGAATTGCATGATCAACGATTAAGTAGTCCATACAGAAGCAGGACACCTGTTGATTTGTACACAGAAAACGTTGAATAATATAGCTGCTATGACGAAACACATATAGACGACAATGGAAACCCAAAAGCAGACTTTCTCCCATTTTTCAACTTTTAAATTTCGCAGAATAACTATACCTAAAAGAAGACCTATTAAACAATAGAAAAAATGGCACAATTAAATAAAATAAACAAAGCGAGACTGTAAACAAGTTATGCTTAAACGTTTAAAGACAATCAGTAACAAGCATTCAGATCAGTGAGTATACTTCACTAATAGAAACATTGACTTCAGTGTATCAACCCATTTAGAAAGAATCGTTAATATTGAAACGCCATAAACACTCAGATTGCAAAACTTATCCCCATACTCTTCAAAATAAAAGCGATACTCTAGTCAAGAAAATGATGAAGCTGTTAATGAAGTTAAGTAAAACTAAGTTCTCTTTGTACTGCTGCTCTGTTTAGCACTTCATACTAACTGGAACTCGTAATTCAAATCAATCAAGAATAGCAAGAATTATAACAATAATTCGTATATTCTAAGCGATTCCAAACAGTTCAACCAACCTCAGTCATACAATAATGATGGATAACCATCTATCTACAGTAGCATTGTCAAAGTAAAACAAACATGGTAGTATTCCAAAGGAAATTCAATAGAAGTATAATACCAGTCATAGTAGCATAAAACTGAGATGACCAACTAGATTTCAGCGTCAAGTATAATGACTTGATCAAACCTACTGGTTAGATATATTCAATTATTAAATTTCATCACTCTGAAATACAAATATAATCCTAATTAGCTTTAAAAAACGACCTATATAATGTGTGCGAATCACTTGAATATTAGTCTATCATCAACTATATCAAAATTATTGCCTAAAGTCATACTTCACAGGTTTTACAAAAAAAGAAGAACTGATTCCCATAAAATATGAGGTTTCGTTTAGATCCCCAACGTACTGGTCACATGTGAACCCCCCCTCTAAAGTGATGTACCTGAACACCATTACACATAGCAGCAGTATTTAAACTTCCTTGGACATGTGGAAGACCGAGATGGCATTTAATCTGTTGGAAATCAGTGTCGATCAGGTATATGCTTTGCATTATGAAAGTATACATTATAGTGGCAACATTAGTAGAACTCTATGCATGGACCGATAATTGATGATTAACACCTGGAAGTAATCAAAACTCCCGTGTATTTAGGTTTTTATATGAGTGTTAGTAGATGGATGCCAGATGATACTTTCAATGGCTAATCAAAACCCACAACAATATATACCAACCTGGGTTACCTCTGATTCCATCTTGATGCTAGTTTGACTGAAATAGGTTGAATAAACAACACTTCTATGTGAACAGTCCTACTACATGGTTGTCACACACAGCCATTACGAATTGAAATGTTCGATGGCTTTTTCTGTTACATGATTGCTATTTGTAAAACTGCTTGCAACTTGAAGTGAAATTATATCAATAATTCCAAAACCTTGTCGTGGAAACATTAGAAATGATGGAGATTTTTACTGCATAACTGAAGTCACCTTCAATCACTGGCTACTTTAACTTAGATGCGTTTACACACACGATCTGAGTTAATCTCATACCATTCATTATTTGCTAACTCTCAGACGAATGATGATAATATGTATAGTAATATATGTATTTGCGCACTTCATTCGATGCATGTTCCTTCAACGTGATAATGAAATTTGAGGATATGCGGTCTCCATTTTTTTTTACTACTTCAGTGAATGATTCTAACACTAAGCTGTTTTAAAAAAGGTCAAGTATGGTGACACTTTAGAGTTAAAAGCCATCCAAAAACCAATGTTGTGAGTATACCTTACTAATAATAACTGTGAAAAAAGAAGTGCCTCACAAATAGTTCAAAAGCGTAACCGAGTCCAACATCTAAATTTCAATATTAGATGCGAAACGACTGATTACGGTGACTACTCCACTTAACTGAGAAACTATACTAATCCCGGTGAGTATATTATCGACGAAATCTCACCACAGATACAGAAGGCTCGATTGACTTTCGCCGATTGGCACGAGTTTCATGATGAGATATCCCACTGTCCGTTAAGGGATAAGTGTAGTCCAGAGCAAGCCGCTCTATCCTACCATACTGCTGTGAAGGGAGTAAGTTAAGCTTTTAAAAATATAGGTAGTCAAATTTACACGAATTGTTCTCCACAGAGTTACAAATGTTGCAAAGGTTGCTTGTCCGGTTGCTTCGATATTGTCGATGATTTCATTTCGATAGCAGATAGTAGTAGCAAGCAGTGAAATGTAGTCCACGTTTTGTTTGCGATCAGATGGTTGGATATACTTGCATCCTAGTATTATTGTTCCTATCGACAAGTAAATTCAGCAGCTATCACTTCAAAAGTAAAAGCGCTATCTACTAGGTTAATGAATTAAGATAACCACTTCTTGAGTAACAGATATAGCTTGATATTATAGTCCCAACAGAACGAAATATGTCTTGGATAGTACCACTAGTAAGTTATCTACTAAATTCAATGCAACTCCTTTACATAGGCCTCCATATATCACAATCTTGAGCTCATGGTCACTCATAATCTTTTCTAAAAGAACAAACACTTCAGGCATAATCCCAAAGATGGCAAACATTAGTAATACATCACACCATTTCATGCTTCAAAACTATGATCTCCATATACACCACGTTTTAAAGCAATTGAATCGTGAATAATTTCATCAAAATTCTGTTCACTATTTAACTATTTAATTTTGTCACAGCTACTTGTTCAACACAATTATTCCCGCGAATTGAAAACAACTGCATAGTCAGTGAAAACCATTTACTACTTTAAAATGTTTCATTTCAGTAATATAATATCTTAGACATTGTTTTTCCGATATAAAATCTACAACCTGATTATCTGACCACCAGTATGATACTGTTCTAACTTCATAACGAAGATCTAATGATCAGAAATCCCTATTTTCAAACTGAAAATAATCATTTTTCTGGTACAATATCATTTACAGTAGAACTTTCAGTGATTTTATTTCTCATAAGCGATTTGGAGAAAAAAGGGACAGGAAGTAAGTATTTTTTTGATTTCAGGTTGGTATTCACCATGAATTGATAGCGATTGTAAAAACATTGAAAACCTGGGAGCGTTAGATAGCTATTTCGTCCTAATGTGAGACTTCTCAGCAGTGCGCACCCATAACCCTGCCAGGAATCAAACCCAGGACCATCAGGTTCTGCGGCCAGCACGTTACCATTGAGATACTGGGTCGGAATCCTACTTCTATCAGTTCCCAATACAGTATGACCTCGGACAAATGCCATCGATGAGTTTCTGTCCCTATAAAAAATTTGTTGGCCCCACCAGTTACGACTTCTCATCAGAACTTCGGGAAATCACCTCGCAAAATAACTCAACAATGAGCACTAGAAAATTGTTTTTTTGGTTTATTTCTGAAGTATCCAAGAAGCTTTTCTGAAGCAATCAAGTTGTTGTATTGTTTTGCAGCCAATTTTTATATACTTCATTTTCAGTCATTGTTCTATGTCTCATTATTACAAGAATTTACCTGGATACTTGAAAATCTAGTCGATACAAGTCATTCTGTTGGTACAGATTTATGTACTAAGCTACGAGTCACTTAAGGTCTAAGCAAACATGCAGTTGAGTTTATTCTAAACAGTCAAAGCTCCGTTTGCAAGTTACTTACTTTCCAGCCTAAAATGAGCGCCTCAAGTACTTTTAAATTACTGTGTATTGTGTATTGTTACTCACATTCAGATACTTGTGAGTTGTACATCATAAAAGAACTGGCAACTTATAATAGTAAGATGAAGTAGTTGTTTAGTTCAGTTATTTAGTTATTATCGTTTGATTTTAGTAATACATATACGTGATAGGTGGCAAGGCAGTTTATAACGGGTTATGACCACATAGTAGTTTCAAAAAATTTAGTCTTTTAGCTACAGCAATTTTGCAAAGAAAAATGTCTGCAAATTTAATAATAGTCCCACTTTCATCGACTAAGAAATACTTTGTTGTTGGATATTTTTAATTTCCCGTTACTATATACAGGGTCCTATGAGGACGCCTCGATACTCCCGGATATTGATGGTGCTGTATTCACCTTGTTGGCTCGCTGTAGAATCCATAATGCACATTTCGTCCTGTTTGGGACTCGTCAGTTGGATGAACCTACACCCCAGTGAGTGATGTTTCCACACCGACTCGAACCCTAATATCCATCGCTCCAAACGCCAAAGCTTTATCCTCAAGGCCACTGTGGGCACGAAATCCACCTCTTGTGCGAGGGGTATCAGTTGTTGTCGAAATCGCAAGTACCTGTTGCGAGAGTGGTGGCCTTTGTGCCCCAGTGGGTAACGCTTTGGACTTGAAGCATTGGGTACTGGGGTTCGAGCCTCAGTGGGAACAACACCCACTGGGGTTCAGGCACACCTGGCTGACGAGTCCCGAATAGGACGAAACATGCGTCCTAGATTCCACTGCGAGTCACCAAGATGAATATAACGTTCAGAAATACTTTCTGTTCCTGACAAAAGACTAGTTAATTGCGTGGTACATAAAATACAACCTACAATAAACACGATCATTCACCTGAAGGTAAACGAATAACTCTACACTTCAATGATAGGTGGATTTGTACGAGACCAGTCAGTAGTGAAGAGGATGTTAAAATCAAAAGAAACTATGAGACAGAAGGAACGAAAATACACCTGCTATTCATAGTACCAAAAAAACATACTAAAAGTGTTTATTAACCGACCTGCTATAAAACCACCGAAATGGGCAGAAAAACCAACACGTGTAGCCTGACTGGGATCTCTGAATCGAGCATAAATAGCTAATCCAGTATCGCCGCCTCCTGGTATTCAGAATTTGGAAAACAAATTATCATTGCAAAACATAATGAAATATTCATCAGATTTGATAAATATAAGATATACTCTGATAGAAAAACAATGATCACCGTTTACAGTTCAATTGAAATTTTGTCGAGGCCCAAACAAGGAAATCGTTTTCACATTAGTCTACTAGAGCCTGTTACGCATATCAGTTTGCGGTACACTAATACTAGTAATCAACTGTGTATTCAAAACCATCATATTTCACTAGCCAGACTAACCTTACAAATAGTTCTACGCTTCATAGCTTGTTGATGTACAGGGCAGGATTCAAACGAAAGGAAATTACTACTAAAACTGTAAGACATCACGTCTAAGATCAACCTGGTTGCAACATGTCAACAACAGATAATAATCCACTAGACAATTACTCTAAACACTACATTATGCACAAGGAAAGTAGCGAAAAGATAATAAGTATTCAGAATCGTCTCTCTAACACAATCCAAATTGTCCACCAATTAGTTACATCGATTATCTTTGACTAACTTCGTTTAACGCAACAGACTTAGGGTTTTATTTATGAACTATCAAAAGACAATGAGATATATGCACTTGAGTGATATCACATATATTTAACGTGATATATTTGAGCAAAAGCAGCTCACTGCAGCAGTGGCTTGGATATTCGAATTTCAACCAGTGAATCACAAATTAGTAACCTATTCTAACTAGAAAATTCAACAATCAGAAATCGTCAACCAACCACTCAAAGCATGGACCTATAAGAAATAACCGGGTTTACAAATCCCTACTGGGTAAATTCAAAAATGAATATTTCGAGCAAAATCTGAAGTGTTACTAAACCTTTCATTTGATTAATAATGTTCTAATTATAGCTGTATCGGTCTTTCAGATTAGTGCAAAACTCAACGAAGAACGTTAAACATGTTAGAGAAACAGTCATTTCAGCTATTAGTACCAGTCATTTACTTCAACTTCACTTCATCCCAGATTTGACCGCAAAACTTCAGAAAGGTTTATATCAGCAACTACTGAGTTCGCTATTAGAGCTAACTAATATAAAATAAGCATCAAGTCAGTTTTCGGATTCAAATAGTAGGATGCATTTGAGAAGAGATCATCATCAACAGGGGGTAAATGAATTCGTCGCCAATGATGTGCAGACAGTTCCAACGCGATATCAATTTCTGTAGAGATTACGCAGATTTTGTAATCCAATGCGAGCATCTAGATGGAATCATTATATCACCTTCAAATGACTGAACTATGCATAGGTCAATCCCATTGGAAGAAGAAAGATATTAATATGCAGGACAGTGGACTTCAAAAGCACAGTTTAAAAGTTTAAGTTTCAGATGCGGATAGAGTTATAATATGAGCATCTTAATGAAGCACTGATCTATATCCGTAAAATAAAACTGATAAAGCTGGCGATTTTTACAGGGAAACAATACCAAATTCAACCTTTTCATAAAGTTTACTGATTGTTTTATGAAGTAAAGGAAAATCATAAAAAGCATGATTTTTATACGGAACAATAAAAGCAACTAATATATTTGGGTGACGTGGTGACACCACAACACACGATCTATGCTACGAAGGCAATGATGGTTGAACACCTGAAGTCTCCTTGTGTTTCTAATCACTAAGTCTTCCCTTTACACAACGGCAAACTAGATCTTTGCCTACAATAGTGGTGATAATACCGTTGTCTCCAACTGCTGTTTAAATATCCTCCTGGCTTTCAGAATATTCCTCTATCTTAATGATAGGTAGTGATTACTGGTGGGATCTAGGACGCTCGTTTCGTCCTGTTTGGGACTCGGCAGTTAGATTTACCTGCCTCCCAGTGAGCGATGTCATTCGCACTAAGACTGAAACCTGGGACCGGGATCGCTTCAGACGCTAGCCACTATCCATCATTAATGTATAATTGAAACCCAGGCAGTATCAAAGCATCCGTGCAGGAGCCTGTATACTAACAGAGATCGATCAATTCAGTCCAGTCAACGACGAGATAATATAGGTAACAACATGTTCTTCCATCTTGCTAAATATACACAATCTTATTAATGGATCTTATATCTCCAACTATTCACTTCTATTGATTTTAATCATGTAACACCTATGTTATCTTCTTTTTCTAACCGAACATTCTTTATCAAATTGTTAGCAGTATGCAAGCAGCTGATGAGACATTTTGAAAACAAAGTGAAATCATACGATTACCATCCGATTATTATCCTCTCCGTTCACATTTAAGAAGGGTGAGAGCTGTATGAAATTGAGAACATTTATGAAATATGACGATTATTTCCTTTCTATGTAGTCTTAAAAAGTGACTGCTATTAAGTATTATGATAGATGTAGTAAATAGTCTAGAGTCTATAAATTAGGAATAAGAGATTGCCTATAAAATTTAACAGACAGTATCAATATGTGAACTGGCATTACTGCGAACTAGCCAAAGTTGCTACACTTTACATCAAGCGAGAATACACTAAGATGAAAGGTAAGGAAATACAGAAAAGAATGGTAGATAGTCAGGAAGAGAGCACAAGAGGCAGTATGACAATAGTGAAATTCAGTATGATGATTGTGATGAAAATAATGTATGGATGTATCGGCGCCATTGAGATCGATTCTGAGCCACATCATCTAGAGACTCCAACCAACGACTTCAGTTGCTACACAGAACAACAGTCAGGGACTGGTTACCCCTAACGTTTTTCCAGCCTGAATCTGCTCCAGTTAACATTGTACAGTGGAACAGACGATGACAAGACATGCGTAACACATATCCCACCCATCTAAGACGATAAGATTCACAACCTCATCAAATGACTTCCTTCTGCACAAAGCTCTATGCCTAGCTTTTAAGTTACCGACGTGGTGACACCACAACAGACGAAGGCAATGATGTTCGAACACCTGAAGTCTCTTCATGTCCCATACCTTTCATGGTCATATCTTATTCATACATTAGAACAGGGCAAACTTCAGCGCAGTTCACTCGAACATCACTTGGAGATGTGGTTCATTGATCTAAGCATTCAAGTACCAACCGACGGATCGCCGGTACGAACCCAGCTCCACCTGCAGAAGTTCGCCCAGCCAGATAATATCATTAGCCCTCACAAAATAGGTGTAGCTGTTTGCTTAATACACGAACATGCACAAGATTGCTGAGCGGATTTCGATTTCTTACCCTCATTAGGCAATCAGTTATCACAGAGGAGCAACATATGGTGTATGTTGGCGAAAGCCTAGTGAATCTTTTGTATCCGTGCAGAGATTTTCTCAGCTACTAACCCACTAGGGCTGTTGCGACTTCCCAACAAGTGAAGCGGTTGCGTGTGCTGCCAGACAGGGTACCAGCGAAGACGAGTTCTAGAGCAATAATTTGCATTTGGGTGGTGAGAAACGTATCCCCAACATTATTAGATCGTTACTAAATGTGTCCAATAGACTCAATATCTTGTCAGTGAACCTAACAAAACTGTATCATTTGCATACTCTAGCTTTATTAAGGAGTCTCCAGTGACAAGATCAGTTTTAGAGGGGAAATACTCTATTTATGATTTAGATACCATTGCACACAACAATAAGTTTTGCATTTATTTTCTAACTACATGTTGTGTTATAATGAAATTCACTTTGGTGCACGTCAGTAGGATGAAAGTCAGATTTCAGTAAGTGTTTCCTCATAACCGCCTAAAATAACATTTCTTTAGACCATTTCTGGAAAGGAGATAATGCATAAATGTAGCTCAGGCAATGGCAATGATCCCACATACTAGTCAACACAACACTTAAGTGGAACAATCTTAATTGAAGTGAAGATCTTATGTCCCTCACACTTACTAAAATTAATTTGCTTTTAGAAGTAGCAAGTGTATGCTCATTGCTATCGGTACATTTATACTTTTCTTAAATTCAATAATAATTGATGTACCACGACACCGTCCTAGTGTTGGAAGTCTCTTGACCAAAAAGAGATAAAAGAATAAAAGTCACTTTACAGTGTCACAGAACAAATTAATAATCACTAAGCAATAACAGTAAAACAGTGACAACTTAAAGATACTGGTGATACTTGGAATGTAGAGATAGCATTCAAGCACATGTACAAGCAATGACAAAAATTTACACAAAATAGTTCGTACCAAATGAGGTCAGAAGTATTCAAAATAAAACCTGTGACGAGATGCCTGTAGACATTATAGAGAGACCAGCAGAAGCCTTTAACAATACGTACACATCTCATCGAGAAACAGAAGGTTTCCAAGAAAAAACATTTGAGTCGCTTAACTGAAAATTTTGATGCTTAAGTTGAAAAATATAGAATTTTACGGTCAGAAGCATGTTGTTTGACTCTACGCAAGTGCAGAATGGAGATTTACGAAAAGATGACCATGAACTTAGAATTTTGATTAATGATATTAACGAGTTGTCTCAAAATAATTCGGATTATGGTAACTGAAATACCATATATTTTTCAAAAATAGATTTTGTTTTGACGAACTAAAATTATAACTCGAAGTAATAAGATATCAGAATCAAATAAAGATGAAAACAGTTCAGAAAGATAAGTAAAGCAATACTAATTCGTAAGGTAACTTCTGACATACAAAAGCAAAGATTTCATAGTTATTCGACTGAGAGATAAAATGACCATAATATCTAAATTGATGTTGAACCTTGCAAACTCGTTATCTCTCTTTACATTAACTCATACATTTTCTCGATGAATGGTGGCTACTTGACATTAATCTTACACTACTCTGAGAGAGATTAAATGGTGACAGAGTTGTGAGGGCAGTTGGTACTTCCCAGCTGCCCGGACCGTGAAAGGTTATTTCTTCTTAAAATACCTGAAAAAGGATTAGTGCGTGACCGCAAAGCCTAAGGGATATTTCCTTCAGGCAGGTGACACAGGAGCTTTTTGCAAGTTTGAGATTTCGGTTTGTTAGTTTTGAAGCCGACTATGAACCCAGGTCTCCAGTACCAAGATGCCATGGAGTAGTGAGTGTGATATTCTTAGGGCAAACCTTTTCTAACCACTCACTTTCCCATAATGGAGACAGCATAAGCGTAGCACTGCTATTACACTCCCATCCAGCCAGGAGTATGACTTTTCCCCCACCTTAGCGTAAATGTTTACATTATGAAGGTAACTGTTTTTTGTCTCACCACTATCCAACATATCTTTCTGGTATGGTAAGATCTCGAGAGACCTTACAATACTAAGTGTTGAGTGATTATTTCAAACCATATCCCACCTACTTCAAAGATATTCTATCATGGTTATGAACACAGTGATTCACTGAAAAAAGTATCACGAAAATCAACAATCACTGAATTTCTATCAAACTTTTTCAATTCATAAAGCTGGTCATGCAGTAATATGATGGATGGATGACCACGGGATTGAGTCATAACCGTTTGAATATTACAGTTAGCGATTAGCAGTAATGTATAATCAGGAAAAAAGCGTAAACTTTACCATTGCAAAGTGATATTACCTAAATGAACTGAAATGAACTGACTGTGAAGGTCAGTAAAAAACTCGTGAAGTGCATAAGTATACTGAAATAATATACAACAAATGGTAAGGTGATTAATTGACTTTATACTTGCGAACACGACAAAATAATCGAGTCAAATGAAATGTTAACTGTGTTCCACTTTTTTATTCACATACAAAATTATTAATTACAATATATTGCCAAGTTAACTTTGGTGTTCCACTGTGTTTAAACGATCCGAGCTTCGTATAACAGAAAGTATGTAAGTGTGAAATCCCGGTGAAGTAATGTAATAAATCTATGTTGTTACATTAACTCACTAAGGCCACTTTCTCATTGAGTATAATGCTCACCGTAAACAACTGTCTCACTCACTAATTGTCACGAATCCACTAGATTGATCTTCGGCGCAATATTCATAAGTTGTATATCTAATCCATAGTATACAGAAATCACTGTTACCCACTAGTAGACATATTGCAACTTGAACAAATAAACTACTGATACACCAATTTTTGTATTGATTAACTGTTTGGTGACAGAAAGACTTGGCATCATGTTTACGCTAACTTATATTATCACTAACACACAAAGAGATAGATAACTTGAAAGTTGAACTAAGTAGCCCACAGTTATTTCCTACTCAAAGATGTATGCCTAATGAACGCACCATCACAAATTAATTCATTCAGTAATACAGTTTCTTAAGAGGAGACAATGAATTCAACTACACAAACAACAAAGAATAGTATTAAACAGAAAGGGAGGGAGATAGAAACAAAATAACACGATTTAAATTGATAACTGAACTACGCTTTACTAACCACATACATAAAGCAAGTCCACATCAACAAGTGCTCATAAAAAACATTAAATAGAAAAATATTTTTGAAAAAACATCACTACTACACATTCATACATGCATTATATAACATCGGCAAAAATGTGCGACTGCTTAGTCACCTGTTTACTCACCTAGTAGTATGATAAGAATTAGTCTTACAACACCACTGGACAAAAAGTTCAAAGGATCTTCCAGCCATCCTTCTTGCATTAAACTCCAATTCTATAATGTAAAAGAAGTAGCGAATAACAGCATTAAAAATATTATTGTAACCTCGAACTGATGGAATGAAATAAAACATTCAGGAAGCAATGAATATACTTTGTATCAAAGTGATTCTATGATGTCTTGTATATATGTATATAGTTTGCTTAAGTACAAACGATGTAAGAAGTTAACCTGACTCCTTTAATAAACTGAAAGCTTAGTTACTATTCACTGTAATTTATCAATTCTCATGGTAGAATGTAGTACGCTGATGAGCCAAATCAAGTTTTACGATAAGAACACTAGTCACTGATCATACAGAATTAGACCCTTTTCGAAATTCTGAAAAATAAATCTCATCACCCTTTGCTATATGTTGAACTAATACCATTGTACGTAAAATTCTCACTGACGTACTTCAATCCAATAAAACTATGGAAAACGGTTTGAGTGTAGCTCATAGATGGTCGATATAAGAATGTTTTCAAAGGTTAGAAAAACGCAGGAAAAGTAGAGCTAAAAGAACTCTCGTTTTTCTTTACATGTTGTATAAATCTCTGAGATAATAACTTGTTTGAAATCTAAGATCACCTGAACCATCTTTCATTCTCGACAACAGACAGCAAACAGAAAATTGACCGGGAAGCTAATTAATGCACCATTTTTCTCACCTACTTTGTAGATTCTTCAGGTTAAACATCAGCAAAACACTTAAGAAAAAAAGCAACCATAGACTTCTAATTAATTTAAAATACTCTACTTGTGAGAGGAACCTCTCAGTCATCGAGTCTCTACTAGTTGATAAAGAAACTAAGAACGATTATAAAGATTACTCCGTACAATAGAAATCAAAACCAATACCACAGAAAATATCACCTGATAAACGATAGTGGAAGACAGTCAAATTCGAAGCTGATACAACGTTAATATAACAGTAATTGTGTAATATGACTGGTATAATTAGGTTGGTTTCCGACTATTGAATTTAAATGGTTTTCATAGGCTAGACCTAGTGAAATCGAAAAACACGTTAAGCATGTCAGTCACAACACGACTGACCAAATTATGATTTTCCTCCAGAACTTCTTTTTCAATACATGTATCTAAAATTATCCACTTCTAGAAGCGTTTAAAATATGACAGAGCGGAAATAAACAATACCACAAACGGATAATACATCACACAATGCTTTAAAGAAGACCTGAGTTAAATGAAAGAAAACCTAGGATCGACAATTAAAACTAGCTAGTGTTCTCAAAAGATTTCGTTTCTCATACAGTTTACACACGACACTGCAGTGACTATCAAAAATAAACCCGACCGATAGCTGCTACCTTGACGTGGTGGTCGGGCTTGCATATCACAATGACCCAAAGAGCTATGCTGGTGGAACACTTGTTCCCTCGAGGGCCTACCACACCACAAAGGTCTGTTGGGTAGTGGTTAGACGAAAAGCAGTTACCGTTATGGTGTAAATTGCTACACCATGATGAGGGGTCTGAGAGCGAAGTCGTACTGCTGCTAGCTGGATGGGGTGTGACAGCAGTAAGGTGTTTCCCTTGGATGACCAGTAGTGCCATGTTGATGTTGCCTTCTCAGTGGAAGGGGGTTAGAGAGGCGATGCAGACTAGGTGGTTGGGGTCGGCAGGACAAGAGGAACCAGTGGTTGGAGACTCTAGGTGATATGGCTCAGAACCGATGTCAGTGGCGCAGATGTATACACACATTATCCTCATCTTAACTACACTATACTGAATCTCACCATTTTGTCGCTCCTCTTTCCTTTCTTCTCGTACTTTATGTTTCTTTTGACTGCATTCACTTATCTTCATCCTTCAACTCATCACCTTTCTACTTGATGTACTGACGTGAGGTGTGGCAACTCGGACCGTTACGCAGTAATGCCTGGTCCTATGTTGATAATGATTGATTGATTGATTGATCAAAAATAAATTTACACAGGGTAAGAACAACAAACATTGTAGGATGAATGGAATACATTTCCTGAGCTCTAAATCTTCCATTTAGGCATTTAGTTTAAAAACTGTTGACAATAAGCTGTCAGTATCCAGTATAAGTTATTAGATACATTGCAATAGTAAAATCGACATTCAACACAATTTTCATATCAATTTATATGGGGACAGAGATTAATGAAAAAGTCCATGATCTAATCAACCAATACAGGAAACAAGTGAAGCTCGCTTTTTTAGGATAACATATCAGATTATAGAATCAACCACCAAATATAACGAAAATAATAAAACGTAATAGTGATGCAAGAGTATGATTAAAGCCCATGGTGGTGGGAGACTCGATAAGAGGGAAGGGGGGAGAACAACGAGGACAATGTACAAAGTATATTGATTTATGGCAAAACAGCAAAAAAGGACATGGTGCCACTTCCGCATAACGCAACAATCTACTACTATTACTCTGTCTATTGATGACCTGGAAAACACACGAAATGAATTCGATTTATCCCACAATGTTTGCTGTTTTTGTTTTTCAAAAATTCAAAAAGAGGAACAAATCGTCTGAAATAAATGTATGGCTTTCGCTTGTATGTTATAAAGAATCAGAACTAAAATATTGCAAAGGGTGAGAAAAAAAATTGACCTACCATCATTACAGTAGCTAAGTGAGCTCCAATAAGTGCATAACAGCCTCCACTGGCTCCGGCCAACAATACAAACGGATCACTAACAGAATGAGCTAAAGAACCTGTTACACGCATAAAAATGTTTTTTAAATAACTAAAAATCTTAAAGGACAACTTTGTATCAAAGTAAGTTATTTTTTTCAATCAACACAACTGCTAAACAAATAAGTACTTGATTGGACAACAGTAACTACATATTTTCATGAACCAAAAACTGAATAGACTTCTAGGATCAAGCGCAATGGGCAATGAGCAACACCTACTGTGTGAGGGCTAATCATACTGGTTGGTCAGATCTCGGTAGGTGGAGACGAATACAAACCCATCGACTGGAAGTCAAGAGCCAGAAGCAATGGATCACAGCTTTAGGGTTAAGTGAAATCAACAAAAGTAGTAGCATTATAAGATTTACTAGCCTACATACTGTAAGACTCTATGTTGCTAGCTCTTACGAATATCTAGGGCTGAATTACAAGAAATTTAATCACTTTTAGTGATAGTGCAAACGACGAATTCTGTCGAAAACTATAAAAAGTGAATCGTTCAGATATAGTCATAGAAGAAAGAAACTTAAACGTTCATGTAGGAGAACTGCTTCAATCGGAAAGGCATCTTGGAGACATCTACGGTATCATATACCAAGTAACCGACAACGGTGATCGTCTGCTTTAGTTTTGTTCTGACAATCACTTCTATTTGGCAAGCATTAACCTTCAGCAAAAGGAGAGATACTGTCCCACATGGCATCTGGCGACATCAAACCAACGATGGACACATCGTATTGCTACAAGCTATCGTTGGAGAGGGTCAGTAGAGGATTGCTACTGTTTCTGGAATACATAGTTGGACTCTGATTACATATTAGAACGGGGACTTGTACATCTGCACCTTAACTGGGTGCAGAAAACAGGCAGGAGTTAAGCCTGTATGTGCATGATTAGAAGATGAGAACGCGTATTACGTATTTAAAAAGATAGTTAAGCATTTATCCGAACACGACAGCAATGCTGTTCCTGAGGAAACCTTGCACGACATTCAATCTGCTGTAGAAAGATAGTTGGTAATCTACACCCGAAAGTTGGCAAACATTATTGAATTTCAGAAACGTCATCCGAACTGATTGATGCGAGAAGACTCGCTACAGCTGGTTCTGACTATAATGAACAGCGAAAGCAGCTTAAGTGTAAATTAACCAAGAGTGTGATTGCAAGCAATGGTGGGTGGCAAAAGCGAGAGGAATGGAGAAGACGTCAGCGTTAGGTGGCACCCGGCAATTACTTAGGCTTATTAAGAATTCCGGCAAGAAGGAGTAGATGGTAAGTGAAGCCAGCACCGAAAAAGGTGGCACCTTGATAACGTCCTGGAACAGGAGAACAGAATTTTGGATGGAACGCTGTGAAGCACAGTTTAACTGGCCCACAGAAACGCTTGTTACCCAGCATCCAACCTGAACCTGAATTGGACGTGGATGTCGACCCCCAACTCCTGTCGAAGTTGATAGGCCTATCTCTAACCTGTAACGATGCAAAGTAACTGGATCTAATGCTTTGATACTCGAGGTTTTCAAGGAGGGAGGTAGGAAATTGCTGAGTAGGGTAACGAAGGAAATAAGTAGAGTATGGGAATCAGGGAGACTCTTGTCAAACTGATTTGCCTCATCGATCGCTTCAGTCTACAATAAAGGAGAGAAGACCTCTTGTGACAATCATTTGAGGATCAGTTTCACTAACATCGTGGAAAAGATCCTTGGGTCCATAGTTGTCCGATGCCTGACTTAAACTTGAGAACATAAAACCTGAGAAAACCATACAGGTTTCAGACCTGGAAGAGGGTGTACAGATCACTTTTTCACCCTCCATCAGGTTATGAAACAGGTATTTTTACCGGTGGCCAATACTTGTTATATTCCATGACCTGAATGCGGCATTCCAATCTGTCGATTATGAGGTGTTATGGCAGTAACTGGCTGTGAAGGAAGCAGTGAGCAGTTATGTGTCGCTAATCACAGCTCTATACTCGAACTCACATGACCATGTTAGGGCTTATGGAAAGTTGTCATCTGAATTGATGACAATCAGTGATGTCCACCAAGGAAGCCCACTGTCGCCGCTACTGTTTACCTACGTGATAGATGTATTAACAGACACAACCTTAGGCACCTGGAAGCCACCCAGTTGACTTGGAGTGGTCAGACGGTATTATTCTGCTAGGTGATGACGAGATCCAGAGTCTTCTGAACATGTTGAGCAGAAATCTGAGCACTTTCTGGTAGCGCTCCGCAACTATCAAATGTAAGATACTTCTGCACTGCTTTCTAAATACTCCTAGTTTAAGGATGGGGAGTAATGGTTGAATGCATCGACCACTTTACTCACTTGAGGAGTTGCATCAGCTCAAAAGTGGTGGTTGCTCAAGAAACGTCACCTCAGATATAGAAAGTCCGTTTGGCATTTGCCAAATTGCGTCATCTCATGCATTAACTAGCGAGATATACAACCACCTATTAAACGACGAGCATACTGCGCTGCCATTCGGTTTGTTCTGTTAAATGCTTTCAAAACATGACAGTTAAAAGAAGATATGAAGAGGGTGCAAGTTTTCTGATCGAAGGTGTCTTCGCAGCAATGCTTGTACACGGTGGAAACACCATGTTAGCAATGTCGAGGTTAAGCGAAGAGTACTAGGTAATACAGGCAATTCGGTTGATAAGGTTGTGAACCTTCAACGAATGAGGTGGCTTGGACACGTGTTGTACATGCCCAGTCATCACTTATATTGACATGCAATGCTGGCAAAAGTTAGATTACCCTGAAAGAAGCTTCAGGGTGGCCAGACCAAGACGTATCGCCAGTCCATAAAGTCTCTGAGTATTAGTGTGAGCTGTGAAGAAAGGTGTGCACTAACTGACTGGAGTCATTGAGACCACAGCAAACAATGGTTGCAAATTCATAGTGAGATGGCTGAAAATCGGCCACAATGGAGTAGATGCATTCACTCTAAAACGTATTCTAAGGCTTCAGCATTTTCACTGACCTTGGTTTTAAAGTTGTTTCTCTTCGTATAAATCTGTGTCCACTTTGATGTCAGTCATTTTTTGTCCACTCGCTCCTACTGTGAAGCGTGACAACCTGAACCTATGCAACTCTGTGCGAGGTTTTACTTTGATTTTGTCTGCTTGTCTGTCTTTGATGACATTACTCTCACGATATAAAATGAGATTAGCGACTAGAAGTCAGCAAGAGATCCACGACGCAAAATATCATTACAATATGTAAAAGGAACAAAAAACCCAGTGGAAAGGTGCATAAAAACAAGTTTTTTACTTGGTAATGATAAAAAGACAAAAAGAAGCTGTGCAATCTCTAATACCTTTAACTGTTGTCCATACCTGAGGCATGCTTTTAAGAGAAGATAATCGAAAACTATAATGGCATATAATGAGATTTAAAATCTATGGCCAAGTTTGTGTATTTCACCTCGAGATTCATGTATTACATTATGATTAATGACAATAAGTGTTTACCAATAGATAGGTAAATGCAGCAGGTTTCAAAATTATGATTCACTGGTTTAAAATTAAGTGTCTGCACAGCTAAGCAATGGTTTCCATTATAACAAAGGAAATCGTGTTCAATCCAATGAGACTGGAGGACAGAAAATTGAACTTGTAGCTATTCAAAAACAAAAACTGCAACAAAGAAACGCTGGTAAATATGCCGCACTTTGATCTAGGTTGCATCTCAAAGTATCAATATTACTGAACATATGTTTCATCACTACTATAATTCTATGGCATTATAGAGTTGATTCGTTAAATTGATTGGGTCGAAGACGCAGATCAAGCCCTAATCGAGTAGAAAAGTAGTTGTTAATCATGATTTAACTACAATGTAAAAATGGACACCGAATAAACTTAAGTGGGAGAGTGCATTTATTGCATAATAAGCCCATTTTCACAGAACAAATAGACTAATAATAAAAGACAGCTCAATGATCCGGAAATTCGACTCTGAAACAATACATTGAGTTCAGTCTGGACACCCTATCTCAATATGAGAAGCAGGTTGGTTTCGGTAGTAATCTGACTGCTACCAGTATCCAGTACACGAATTTTCATGCAAATAATATCCAATAAAATTAACTAAGCCTTTAACTCGTTCTCTAGATTAAATCGTCTGGTCGTTTCTCTTATTTAATAAACAATGTAAAATTAACTGCTCGTAACAGACTGCTTATAACGAACAGAGACGCACGGCATAACGTTTAATGCTTTAGCCTAAACGTCATATGGTTCTGTAGGAACTTTGATTAGCCGTTACAACTGCATCAGTACTCTTTAATGTATGCATATGTATGTTTATATGCCCTTAATTTCAGGTAATGTACCTACACCTTAAGTTTCACAAGAAATGAAATTATTTTGTTTTAAATAAACAGCTAAAAGGAATGCATTTCCATAAAAAAAAAACGTAAGTATCACCTGTAATAACACCCAATAAATAAACGAGACCAACTCGCCAAAATTTATGCACTACTTCCAATAAAAGACCAAGTACGACTTGTAATAAACAATTGAAGATAAGATGAATATAGCCATTGTGAATAAACATGTACGTCAGAAATCGCCAAGCTTCATGACGTTTAACTGGATTATAAATAAGTACACTCTTAATTGGAACACCAGATGAAGCAGTGACATCATTCGACGGATCGGAGTCTGTACTGTGAATTACAGCATAGTATATGAAAACTGCAATCTGAAAGAAATAAGAGAAAATATCTGTTTCCATTACCAAGCAGACTATTTTGCAGCAAAATATCAACACGGGGATTATTTCCACAACCTGTCGAAGATTCAACATAAAGGATAAAAACGCCAATCACTGAAAACACATTATTTCTAAAGGTTAATAAATATTAACCTTTAGAAAAATGTATCTTCCAAGACCTGAAGGTCCATTGTTGTGCACTACTATATGAACCCTACGATAATTCGAAGTAATGGAGTGTATTCAAACATTACATATTTTTTTCAGTTGATATTTCTCAAAAAAAAAGTACTTTGATATTTTTATCCACTTAAGCAAGACGGTTGCCTGGAGAGTGATTATAAACAAATCATTGCTATGTACAAATGCGCATAAAAACCTCCTATATCCTTCACCTGTGGATAAATACGATTTAACCAGTAATATAATTCGCTACCAAATGAAGCTAAGGAATCTGTGTCCATGAAACAACCTACTAAGTACGCTTTTAAAAACATTCGTGGTGACAAAACTTTTGGCAAGCCATATGTAATCAATAGGAAGCCTATACGTACATCTATCACCGGCCATATTTATCAAAATATTTCACGTATACATCTTCACTTACCTAGGGTTTAGAAACTGAGTAGTACCACAAGCCCTCAGACTAACTGTGGCTTACAGTCTGGAAAATAAACCCCTGTATCGGTTTCATTCACATCATCTATTACCACACATGGATTACAATCGAACCACAACAGTAGAGACTACACGTCCGTAACCCTTGCCGAAATACACGCAGTTCCTGTACAGTGCCCAAACAGATATTTCAAATCACACACTCATCTTCACATGTACATTTACAAGCCAATTCATTAACCACGTACACTTACATAATCTAGGGTTTGAATAACACCTCTCGAGGCCTAATGCTACATGAATATTCGAACCTCTGATGATAGGGCTGGAATTGAACCCTTGAGCCAGTAATTAGATGTTTAGTGTCTGCGTTGAACGCCTGAGTCGGAACGAGTAAACGCACTTCCTAAAAATGCTTAAATTTTCAGATATTCCGGAATCTAGGCTATACTCCCGATATTTAACATTTGACTAACTGAGTATATAAATAAATGCCACGTGAATAACGGTAATTCAAGACTACTTAACTGTACTACAATAGTCTGACAATCCATAAGAAAACCAAGTATTACAGTCTCTTAGCTACGCCGAAATGTCGAAATAAAAAGAACATTACCTCAGCGACTGTTATTAAAGGAATGAATATAGGAGGAGGTCGACAGTCATATGCCTCCACATAATTATTAACATCTGCTTCACCCCAGTTATAACCATCGATGTCATCGTAACCATAATCCACAGCAACAGCTCGCTGATGGTTTCGGCCACAATGCGGTGCTACTGCCAATACTGCACGATTAAGGATGCGTTTATCAATACGTAGTCGTTGAAGAACCTTGTCATCCTCAGAAATAACCTATACAAAGATGAGTTAAGGTTTTAACCAGGCTTAACAGTAAAAACCTCACACAATAAATACTTCAAAATATTTCAAGGTATGAAAGTTTATTTTCTTGTCAAATCCTGTTTTAGCAACCTGATATCCCATCACACAGCATGCTGTGTGGATAAGGGCTTATGAAAGAATACCCGATAACACTAACAAAGAACAGGTGAACAAAATTCGCAGCTGAGGTGAACTGTCCTGCTAATAAAGAGATGCATTCACACAGCAGAACACAGCAAATAAATAAAGATTTCTAAGTCGTCTTTCTTATTCAAGTTACATGCTATAGAGTAGATTGAAATAAAAATATCAAGACAACTAATTATACAATGTACAATGTAAATTTCGGAAATAAATAAAAAGGAAGCCATGCATTCGCGGAAGGAAAACATCCACTCCGTCTGTTTATTCACAACAAATGGGGAAAGTTTTCAGAAGTAAAACGACATCCAAAGTGCAACAGTGAATGTGCTTTCGGGAAATACTTTACCATTCCAATAAACCGAGATCACGAAAGTTAAACCCTTGAGTCTTTCAACTTCTCTTCTTAATCTTGTCAATAAATACAAACGAAAACTTCTACAAAGACTTACGAGTATGATTCATACTCCTTGGCAGTACACGCATAAACCTAAGAGGCCCGTGAGTGGGATACCCTTCAATGAGCTGAGTTGGAGAATATATAGAGGATTTTAATGTCTAGATGTACAATTACATTTAAAACAAATATTTAAGTGGTTTAAAATCCCAGAAACCTCCCTAAAGTTGAAATAATCGACTGCAACATAGTCACTGCCTGACATCCTTTCGATGAAGATCGGATATTTTTTTTCCAGAATACCGTGTTACCCAGAAACAATAACAACGTATTAAATTACGTAGCTCATATATCTTTCCAGCTGACAAGTAAGAACTAGGAAAATCATTCTTCATGAGACAAATGTGAAGTCATGCGACCATGTGGAAGCGAGATTTTAGTAACCAGTGAGACGTTGTGTAGCTTTGCATCTTGCTTGTCTGAATAAAGGAAAACACGATCGATCAAAAATTGACACTGGGTCAGTTATTATTTTTTAATTATTATTATTAGTCCCTTGGGTTCCTAGTGGAACATAGGGCTTCAGTAGCACGCCTCCAGTGACCTCTGTTCTCTGAGATCTTTTGAACCTGGTTCCACGACAGCCCAGAAGCTCTCATTTCCTCCTCGCACGACCTCCTCCATGTCACCCTCGGACGTCCAACTCGTCGCTTCCCATGGGGATTCCACTCGAGGGCCTGACGCGTGATGTCCTCAGTCGGCCTTCTCAGTGTATGCCCAATCCATCTCCACTTCTTCCTGCATATTTGTTGCGTGATAGGTTCTTGGTTGGTTCGTTCCCAGAGTTCCTTGTTGCTTATTTTTTCTGGCCATCTGATCTTCAGCAGCGAGCGTAAGCAGTTGTTGATGAATGTCTGTAGTTTATTGGAAATGCCTTTCGTGACGCGCCAAGTCTCTGAGCCATACAAGAGCACTGACTTGACGTTGGTGTTGAAAATCCGTATCTTGTTCCGCATGCTGAGTGCAGAAGATCTCCACACTGGTTTCAGGCTAATGAATGCCTGTCTTGCTTTTCCGATTCTGACTTTGACGTCCTCGTCCGTCCCGCCTGTAGTTGAAACAGTGCTTCCTAGATAAGTGAAGGAGGTTACTTCCTTCAAGTTTCTACCGTTGACGGTGATTGGAGTTTGTTGTTGTTGTTGATGGTGGTGGTGCGGTATCTTCATCACTTCTGTCTTCTCTATATTCACCTGAAGTCCCGTCTTAGCTGCCTCCTCTGTCAACTTGTTAGTTTTTGCCTGCAGATCTTCAAGTTTATGTGACATTAGGCATAAGTCATCGGCGAAATCCAAGTCTTCTAGGTTCTTTTCCGTCGTCCAGTGTATCCCCCTCTTCTCGCTGCCTACTGTTTGCTGCATGATCCAGTCCACCACAATTAGGAATATCATGGGGGATAGTAGGCAACCTTGTTTCACTCCTGTCTTCACTTCAAAGGCATCACTGAGCTTCCCATTGTGGATTACTTGGCATGTGGCATCTTCATATAGTTGTTGAATGAGGCGGATAAAGGTTTGCGGTACTCCGTAGTATTGAAGCAGTTTCCAAATTACTTCTCGGTCGACGCTGTCAAAGGCCTTCTCAAAGTCGATGAAGTTGAGGTATAGAGCTGATTGCCATTCTACGCTCTGTTCTATGATGATACGAAGCGTTGCAATTTGGTCAGCACATGATTTGTACTTCCTGAAGCCTGCCTGTTCCGGTCGCAGTTTTGAATCCAGTGCGTCTTTAAGCCTCTCCAGGATGATGCGGCTTAATATTTTACTTGGGGTGGATAGGAGAGTGATTCCTCGCCAGTTCTTGCAAGCACTGAGGTCTCCCTTCTTCGGCAGTTTGACAAGGTAACCCTTCTTCCAATCGTCAGGTACCTTCTCTTCCCTCCACACCTTCTGCAATAGTGGTGTGAGCATGTCCGCTGTTGTCTCTGCATCTGTTCTCAGTGCTTCTGGCGGTATTCCATCTGGTCCTGCTGCTTTCCCGCATTTCAGTAGCTTTATGGCGTTCAGGACTTCCATTTTCGTTGGGGGATTTATGTTCACTTGTAATTCAGCGGCTGCAGGTGGTATTTCTGGACGAAGTGCAGGTGGTGGTCGATTCAAGAGCTTCTTGAAGTGGTCGGCCCATCGTTTCCTCTGTTTCTCTTCTTTTGTAATTAAATTTCCTTCTTCATCTTTTATTGGTTTCATCTGTGTTGGTCTCTTCCCTGATAGCAACCTGGTTATTTGATACAATGTCGTCAGGTCTCTCTTACCTGCAGCCTGTTCTGCTTCACTTGCCAGTGTGTCGTAGAAGTGTCGTTTGTCTTTGCGTGCACTCTTCTTCACTTCTTTATCCAGTGTTTTATACATTGTGCTCAGTTCCTCTTGTCGTTGAGCATCCTTGCACTGGTTTATCTTCTGCTTCACCATCCTCCTCTCCTCTATCAGCTTCCAGGTATCCGTCGAGATCCATTCCTTGTCTTCTTTCTTCTTCCTTCCTAATACTGTTGTGCAGGTTTCTTTCCACATAGCTTTCAAAGACTTCCAGTGTTCTTCTACACAGGTTTCTTCAGGGATGTCCCTCGACGTCTCCCATTTTGTCTTGATGGCTGCTTTGAAGATCTCCTTTGTAGTTTCATCCTTCAGTTTCCGAGTGTTGTACTTGAATTGAGGTCTATCACCAGCTTCCTTGAAGGCTTTTAACTTGATTTCGAAGGTTCCTTGCACTAGATAGTGGTCTGAACCTACATCTGCTCCTCTTCTTGACCTTGTGTTAAGTAGACTGCGTCTCCATTTTCTTGAGATTGAGATAAAGTCGATTTGGTTTTTAGTGTGTCCATCTGGTGAAATCCATGTCGCTTTGTGGATATCCTTGTGCCTGAACACACTGCCTCCAATCACCAAATCGTTGAATGCACAGAATTCTGCAAACAATTCTCCATTCTCATTCATTTCACCTAGCGCCTCTCGACCCATGGTTAGTTCTCTTCCCGTGTTGTCCCCTCCCAGTTTGGCATTCATGTCGCCCATTAGAATTTTGATATCGCCAACTGACGTCTTGTCCAGTGTTGACTGAAGTTGTCTGTAGAATTCCTCCTTTTTCTCTTGCTCTGCATTATTTGTAGGTGCATAACATTGTATGATTGTGACCTTTCTTCCTTTTGAGTTGAATCTTGCTGACATGATCCTGGAGGAGATTGGTTCCCACTGCATGAGAGCCTTCGATGCTCTTGAGGACATCATGATAGCCACTCCCTCAGTGTGCTCGTGGTTGGCGTCTGGGTGACCGGAGTAGATTATTGATTCTCCCGTTGACAGTTTGGAGAGTCCACTCCCATTCCATCTGCTTTCGCAAATCCCAAGCACTTCGATGTTATACCTTCTCATCTCCTTTGCAATCTGGGCTGCCTTACTGGGTTCAAACATCGTGCGGACATTCCATGTCCCCACGTTTACTTTCGCTTTCATCGAGAGAAGACACATCGGCCAATTGGCTTCCCGAAGGCTTTCACCAACTGGCGTCATTTCGCCTCTCCGATTCCAGCGGGGAATAAGTTTGTTTTCATTTTTTATATTTTGTTTGTGCTTTGAAGTTTCTTTAGCGGTTAGATTTGTTTTACGGGGTAGGGTTGCTAGCCCTATGCCCAACCTTCCCTCTTTACCCGGGCTTAGGACCGGCTAGTAACTAGTAAACTAGTTAACCAGGCGAGGTTCACTGGGTCAGTGCTTTACGCAAACCACAGTTACGTAGCCTTAGTTTTGGGGAATTTCAAAATGATGTGCGCTGCCTGACCGTATAGCCAGCCTAGTCCACTAAAATCCGGGCTTTTATTGATGGTCAGCCATTAATAATCAACCCTCTACACAGTTGCATCACGACATATCTGTCCATTCAAAGCCCGGAAAGCGCATTAGTTTTTTAATCTGCCTACTTAGACACTAATCCGCTTGCTTGTAACAACTCTAACTACATTTTAAACTGAGTTCCCTTTACTGGACTTCACAGACCATCATCTTAAAACTACGAAATAAAATTACACTTCACATACTGAGTTCTCGACTAAGTAGCATACACCAAAAGGGAAAAGCTGAACTACCATTCAACTTTACTGAAAAGTTAAACATATTTCTACAGATTTTCAATTTTTTTGTATCTGTAGCCTGACTGGGTAAGTATTACTAAACACCATATCAGTGCCACTTTCACCTCAATTTTCTGAGCAACAGTGTTTTACTGTTGCTCTGTACGAAAGATCATACAGGCTAATTTTGAAAGTTTAATGTCTATTCCTTAGGTCTATAGAAACCAAGTGGTCAACGCTCAGAAACTCAGAAACGTGAAGATACTTTAAAGTGCTTTTAGGCAATCATTCTTCAGTTGGCCGTCATGTTTTTCAATAACAATTTTCGAAGTGGTATTATTCCAAGTTTCTCAAATCAAATAACACACTATCATACGCAATGTAAGCATAAAACGCTAAAAACAAAAACTAGGTAAGAATATGTGTAATCAACTTCCAGTTACCGTATTTGTGTATTTTCACTGGTGAAAATAGTTCAACACCAAAGTATGTCTACTGACTTATCAGTAAGAACAGGATAACAACGCAACCATTGCATACATATACCGGCTGGTCGCTGGTTCGAATCCGGCCGCGACCCAGAGTTCCATCTCATCTTCAATCGTCACCAGTAAAAACTGAATTTGTGTTTAAGGGAACCGCCAGTACACATAAAAAGCACAACTGTATACGATTAAAGTCATGAAAGTCGTTACTTTGCGGTCTAACGACTGAGAATGAACAACTACTTCATGTCATAAAATACGGTCATATACATCTGATTTAGTAAACTAATTCTATAATGACTACTAAGAATGTTTAACGAGCACCATAAGAAGAAAGAATGGGTTTTCATAGAGTGAATATGTGGGAACATACCTTATCATCAAGCATAGTTGGATGGTTGATTGGACCAGAAGTAAAATGCATCACAAAATTAACATAAGTAGTCCCCTATTATCGTTAGCCGATTACACAAAAGATTTCCGCAGTTAAATATTTTACCTTCCTACGTCGCCTCACCCGAAAGAAATCTTTTGTTGCCAATTTTTTGTCTTGTCGTTTCGCAGTGTAACTTAACCACAACGCAAAAGTTTTAAGAGAACAAACACTCAAGACACCTGAAGCACATTCTTAGTCGGGATCATACAGAAAACAATTAGATCCTGCTAAAAAAAACCAGACTTGCTTTTCTCCCGTTGACCCAATCTGGAAAAGCTTCAAAGTGAGGTCCCAGAAAGAAAACGGTCCCTCTAGAATGAACCATCTACGCTGAACTCTGTAAGAGAAAATAAAGTACTTACTAACCACAATAGATCTTTATCCTCAGAGTAGAAGGATAAAACTACTTGGACTAGGGATCTGAGATGGAGCGAAAAAGAAATGACACAACACCTTCAAAAGAATTAGGGCCGAAAATCGGAAATCCAACCATCTGCTACGCCTTCTAGCTGCAAAAAAAATATATAAATGATTAGGAATTCAAAGAACTGAATACATATTCTCTCTATACGATGAAGTCAGTGAGCGATAAATGAATGTACATGTACATGTTCGTTTGCTTCCTTAGAGGGAAGAATATTACTACGTTTCATCTACACCAACTGCGAGTTTTTTCTAAATTGCCTGGAGCCAAAATGAAGGCGGTATTCTACTTCCAAATCTTTATTGTTTTATCTTCTTTGAAATAATAAGGATAACACCGTGTACAAGCAATTTAAAGTCATGCGACCGAAATCAATAGATAATGATTGACCATTAACTCACTACATTAAGACCAGTATTGTCAAAACTTTACTCTCATCTGTATTGCCTGGACGCCACTTGCAGAACACAACGCCCACCACAACCATATTTTAATTTCATCAATAAGTGAGAAGAGAGATAGAACTCATTCCCGTGAAAAATCTTGGGTACCACGACTCAGTTTAAGTCACTTGAGTGAACCTTAACGCCGACTACAATGTCATACCCAAAACAGTTGGTCGCATCTCTCATCTTCCCCACATCCGAAGTTTGACTCCTGGAACCAATATCCTCATTTTCAAATGAACCTTCATTACGTAAAACTAAAGAGACCCACCTGTTTCACAAATTCATCATAGGTAATACGTTCATCTTTGTTAGAATCTGCTGAGTTCACTATATCATATACTTTGGACTTCGGTAAATCTGACTTTCCGAGTAAACTCTTGAGTTCGCACAACGGAATACCACCCTCACAATTGTACTAAAGAACTTCAAAGATTAAAGCACTTCATTTACCTGGTCAAATGTAGGTTTAAATTGCTATAATCTAATCGTAAAAGTTATATAACAACATACTTTATCCAAGTACCCACGAAGAATTACGCTACGCCTAGACATAACTACCTTGATATTTGAAAACCGAACTACCGAGTGATAAGGTCAAATGTCCAAACACTAAAACAAACCAGCTTATAGGTGCTTATGAACAAGCTAACAGCCAACGTCTAAAATCAATAATACAAACATGTGAAACTGAAAGCTTACTAAGAAATCTGGAAGATGGTGTTAAGCCTATGTGTTTTTCGTGACTCTGGTTCCAATATCCAATATCGAGCTAGTCTAAACCAATTGATTTCTTCGCGCTCGCTTCTACGTCTTGCCGAACGGTTCCAGGTCTTTGGTGGATCCCAATGCAGTAGGTCTACCCACTAGACTTCTGTAGCTCTGGTCAGCCTGACGGGCGGTTGGGTGTTGGTTAGATTTGTAGGGAGTGTTGTTTGTTTGCTTTTTCTTCCGAGGACTGTGGTGCAGGTGGGTTCCTCAAATGTCGTGTCAGCAGACAATTGGTCGGACTGGTTGTAAAAAGGGGATGAAAAATATGTGCAGAGAAATCAGGGAAGAGAAAGTGCAGAGAGAGACAAAATAGAAAAAGAAAAGGAAAAAAGGAAGAAGAATAATACATTAAAAAAGGATTGGGAAAAAGGAAACGGCACGGAAGAATAAAACATTGGTAGGTCCATGAGGAATAGATGATAGGGAAAGCTTTTGTCAAAGTTTGAAAGCGTAAAGTCAGAATTAGGAAGAATAAATAACATGATAGGACGAATGCGAATATGGTAATTCTTTTAGTAGGAAACGGTAACTGGAGGGGACGTCTACAGGAAGATATAATGTTAAGCCAAGTTCTCAGTGATAGTGACTCTACAAAGTGTTCAGTAACGGTTGGTCGTACAGAGTTAGTAAGTCGTGTTAGCTTAGTCCACATCCCGGTTGGATGACCGCAAACCGTGCGTCGCTGAGTAACTGTCCAACCTCTTCTTGAAGCTGTAAACAGACGGAGTAGAAACAATCTTGGCAGGCAATGCGTTCCAGTGGATACAAACTCGCAGAGAGAAGTGTGATCGCACACGGGTTTTCACTCTTTGGTGAGCGATCCTCCTTGGGTTACCACCAGGATCGCCAGAGTGGTGGTTCGGTAGGGTTCCATTGTTCGGATGACTTCAGTTACTGAGTATTTTGTAAGCCGTTATCCAGTCACTTCATAATCCACGGTAGCTTAGGGAGTAGAGCCCCTGATCTTTCAGCCTGTCCTGATATGGTTTTTGCCTCATTCCCAAGACACCCTTTGTAGCTCGCTTTTGGACTTTTCCCAGGAGGTTCATGTCTCTTTTCAGATGTGGTGGTGCAATGACGTTGTGTGCCTCTAGTTAGTGTCGTATTTGGGTCTTATACAGCTTCAAAAAGAGTTTCGGGGTCAGGGCGCCCAACTGTCCGCGCATGAAGTGCAGCACTGCGTAGGCTCTGGAGGCATCTCCTGGATAATTGGGGCTAGTGCCCAGTTTGTCAGTCAGTACAAGTCAAAGTTGGCAAAGTTGTGTTCCACAGAAAGAATAGGGCACCTTCTTAGAGTATGGGATGCGGAGAATCAAGGCTCGGCACCTATCCAGGTTAAATGCTAGTCCACTAATATCCACCCACTCTTCAAGCAATCTGAGGTCACTTTGCAATGCACTTGACTCTGTTTCCGACGCCATAGCTATCCATAACTCGACCTCATAAGCGTAGAGTAGAATTGGGGAGTTGAGACTCAGTGGGAGGTCGTTCACAAAAAGAAGGAATAGTAACGGACCCAGAATCGCCCCTTGTGATACACCAGATGGTGATGTCCTCCAAGTCGAGCAAACTTTGTTGGCTTTTGCGCAGAATTGTCTACCGCCTAGATAGTCCTGCAACCATGAAAGCACTTGTCCCTTGATGCCCAACCTTTCTATTTTGTGAATAAAAACGGTGTGTGGAACTGTGTCAAAGGCCTTAGTAAAATCCAGGAAAATAACATGGACAGGAATCTGGAGGCCCCAGCATGCCGTTCACTTATCACCTGCAGTCAGAATGTTTGTAGCACAGGACCTACCCTTTCTGAAACCGTGTTCAGCATCACCTAGTGCTCCCCTCTTTTCTAAGTACTCCCTGATATAGCCGTCTATCAGACTCCACATTACTTTTGACACCACTGGTAGAAGGGCTATGGGTACGTAGCATTTTGGGTTCTGCCCGTCTCCACCTTTGAAGGTGGGGGACAGTGTAGCACTTTTCCACTCTTGTAGAAGCATGTAGCTGTCTAAGGAGTGTTAAAACAAGTTACACAGCGGGCCGCACAAGGCACCCGCGCATTGTTTCAGCACAGCCGGTCGGATGTCATCACACCCTGGTGATTTCCTTGGGCGGAGCTCTGACAGTTTTTCGAGGACCATAGCAAAAGTTACCTTTATTTCAGATAACTCTACTGCGTTTGGTGGTGCTGAATTTCGGTCGGATGGTTGGTACTTTTGGTTCGACAGGGGCGTATTCAGTTGCGTATCGAAGGTGGCGCTAAAGGCTTCGGCGATCTCTGGTCCGGAGAGGTCTTCTCCATCTTGGCCTTTCAGTAGGCAAGCCCCCTGGCCGGTGGATTTTCTGCCTGCCATAAACCGATGTAGGTTTTTGGGATTTGCCTCGTGCTTTTGAGCAAGGTTCGTCCGGAATGACCTCCTGTCTCCCCTCACTCTAATGTTACATCGATTTCTTAGGGTGATATACACGGTGTGGTCAGACACTTTTCTGGAGGTCCTCCACCTGTGCTATGCTCCCCTCCTGGCTTTCAAAAGGTGCTCAGTGCCCAGCTTCAACCATGAGGTTCGCTTCCGCGGTATTGCTGTGATTACTGGGAAGTTTTAGGAGACAGACCTCTTGTTGGTTTCTCTGACTAGCTCCCAATGTTGGTCAATCGACAGGTTGCTCCACTCCTGAGGCCATGGTGCTGCCGACAGATATTGGTTCATCGCCACGTGGTTCACTTTGTTGTAGCAAAGACAAGGGCGCGGTGCCTCCCATGACAGTTGTTCGAAGAGTACCAGATCGAACACTACCACGCCGCGATCGCTGCTGCCGAGGGGGCTTTGAACCTGTACATTTCCTACCAGCAGTGGGTCACTAGTAAAAAGGTAGTCCAGTTTAGACGGCTTTCGCTCGACCCCCTGCGAGTGTCATCACTAATATTCTCTCGCGGCCTGGCCTTTTTGATGGTGTTGAGTGGGTTTTGGTCGAACCTTCGGTTTGAGGTTCCCTTGTTGCGCTCAAGACTGAGAGTCGGAGCATTAAAGTCACCGGTTATAGTGGCCTGGTCATATCCGGTGGATGGTTATTACAAGCTCCCGAAGAGTAGGAGCAAAATAGTTGAGAAAGTTATGTGGTAGGTTCCCAATGGGCAATGGTAGTTGTCAGTGAATAGCTGTTGTGTGGCACCAGTGTATCAAGAGCAGGAGGCTAGTAAGCAGTAAATAAGGAGCGCGTAGTGCCAGGGTAGTGAAATCCGTAGTGTCCTGGGTACGTCACTGGAAAGCCGTTCGAACTGAAGCAAGTTTTTAACCTTGAAGCTGAGTCCGTTGAAGGAGCTGTGACTGCATTTTGCATCACAGTATTGCATAAGGCATATACTCTTCAATGAAACAGTGTTTGCCTGGGCCGGGCGCTGGCTTTCTAGTGTGCCCTCCTGATTAAGATCCCTCGTGATGAATACAGCGTTGCGACAAAGATTTACTTGCCCTTATGATTTGCCTCGCGTTTGATCTTCCGAGCCATGATGAGGCTACTTCCCTTTCCACGATGGCCTAAGATGAATCGTCCTGGGTGTCCTAGTTTTTCAGTTCGTGTCTTAACCCTTGGCTTTGCAGCTTCACTTTTCGTGGATCTTTGTATTTTCCGAAGATATCAGAGTCCCTCATGAGAGTTGCGTGCGCTACCGTATTAAAGGCCTCTGGAAACTGCCACGCAGAGGATTTGAAAACCATTAGAAACAGCTAAGAAGGGGGCTGATCCATCCGCTTACGCAGAAACTTGAAATGGCATTCGCTGCTGCTGCTATTCCTTTGTAATTAAGGAGCTAGTGTTCAGGGCCTCGAAGAGGCTAGGCCGTAAATCACTTTCCGGGGACAGTTAGGTGATTTGACGATTACTTAGTGCTATGCTTTCGAGCGCTAATACTTATACATATATATTCCGAAACTAATATAATACGCACGCTTAGCTGACAGATAACTTAGCACGCAGGGGCCAATGACTGCAACCCCGGAAAGAATAGAGAGGAGACCGAAGCTGGATAATGGGAGAGTGTATTACTCCGAGAATATGATAGCAATTCAATCCAAAACACGTGGATAAGTATACGCATTGGAGACATTTGCATAGTAAGAGTAAGGATTAACCAACTAGCGATTTACATTTCAATGGGGCAGAAAGTAGACTACTAGTCATACCGTAAAAAATGGTGTGGGAATGACACGTTAAAATGTTCAGATCAGTAACAATGTTTTATGCAAACTGGGGCATCACAACACGGCCTGTGTCCCATTCCAGCTGTCCTTGCCTCACGACCACCGATGAGCATTAGTTCACGCTTTTCTGGGCCGAAGCTGTCCCTTCCAGACCACAGCTGCGGATGCCGCAGGGCATTTGGAAGTACCGCACAGACAGGCTCTTCGCTTATCATCTTCTAATTTTCCATGCATTCAGCGAAAAACAGGATGGGCCAGAAGATTTTGCATGAGGGATCGTTGAGGAACAAAAACAACGGAGATGGCCCCAGGACCGCCACCTTGGATACCCGAGCAGCGATGGTGTCCACTTCAGCTGTATTCTGTGTACTCTTGTGCATCAATTCTGCCTTCTAGGTAAGTCATGAACCAAGAAATCAGAGACTGGCTTATACCCGCCAACTCTGCTTTTTGGAGCAGCATTATGCTAGGGGCGGGTCAAGAACAATGGTAAGTGCTGGCTTTTTATTATCCCCGCCAAACGTCCAGCCATCCCAGACAATCAGTAAATTGGTTAGACATAAATGACAGCTCCGAAAGCCATGCTGTGCAGCATAAAGGGTGTCTCCCTTGCCAAGGGACTCCTAGATCCTGTCTGCTATCAAACTTTCTGACATTTTGGACAGCACGGCGAGTAGGCCTGTAGCTTCCGGGACATATCCCGTTTCCTCCTTGGAAAAGGAATGACAACGTTGTACACTTCAATTCTTTAGGGGACCTGCATAGCTCTAACGACTGCATGAAGAGATCGCGGATCGATTCTGCCGGCCTCTCGGCGCAGTTCTTCAGCGCTATGGGTCTCGGGTCCTCTCAGCAAGCTAACTTGTCCGTATGGAGCCTGAAAAAACTTCCTGACACTTTTCTTTCTGATAGTGATATGGCAAGTGTGTTCATTATTAACGATCTCAACAGTGTCTTATTGCTTCGGTGGGGATTGGGTGTCAGGGGTTCCGAGTTGAGTTTCAAAGCGTCAGCTCAGAATCTCAGCTGTCTGCAGACTGCTCGGTATCCCTCCGCTGTTATAAGACTGACTCTGTGACAAGTCGCCCACCTTTTTAACATCAATCTGCACAAGTTTTTGAGTCACTTCGTTAATTCATTGTGATGTTTGTTTGATAGTTAAACCTACCGCTGCGGACCCTCATTTTTCATCCTCTGCGGAACCCTTTGTAGATCAATGAGTTGGAGTCCCTCCTCATGAACGCCGACGGGCCAAGTCTCATTTTTGGTTTGAGGTATCCTCCCTGTCTGGCCCTTAGGGCAGGAAGTTCTCGCCGACGATCAGTATGTTAGCACCGGCACACTTTGGGCCACAACCCAAGGGATTTATTTCTTCCCCCGCGTTCACTGTTCATCTACTGTGAGACGAATCTAGCCTTAAGGCCGCGAGCTTGGCTGCCACTGGTGCAGCAACCACTGGACCTAGAGGTCCCGAAGCGTGACATTTATCTCGTTGTCTGGTGGGTTACGGCTTGCCTTACTCACGCATTTTGTGCTACCTATGCGGCCTTCCACGCTACGTCATGCGCGTTTAAATTCTGTGAGTGAAACATGTGGGTCAAAATGGATGGTTAGGGGTCTGAAAGTGGGAATAGACTTTAGGCCGGTTGGCCTTTGTCGTCTGCTGTCGCTCTTCGCCCGCAAACTGTTGAGACCATCTTTATTTGGAAGCCTTTTCCATTGTTCTGCGTGGTAGAGGCATCAAACTTCGGTGTAGCAGATAGTTGGTTGTTCCGGGATTCCACGTATAACCATCACGGTGTTTCTGAAAGGATTCTAAACTTCTGAGCTCCTACCTTTTCCATTACTTTCCTTCGACTGCAACCATTTTTTGTGATCCAGATGACCATACACTCACCGTTATTCGGTCTATTGAGAAGTTAATAAGGTAGCATCAGTCTTAGTCTTCTTCTCCGTAGCGACTCAAGTCTTAGGATGCTGCATCTGTCTGTTTAGTTTACGTGCAGATTCTTTTTAAGTGTTCCAGCAGTTAAAATATCTCTTCACTCATTCGAATCTTGGCCTATCTGTTACCCGTGTTCTGTTGTAGACAGAAGAGCGGTAATCGAGCAGTGGTCCGACATACGCCTTGAACAGAATAAGTATGGATTCGCGACTACTTACTTTTCGATACAAGGAGCCTACCACTCTGAGATTTCTGGGCTCGTGTGGATATGTGCTCAGAGAAATTAGATCGTAGGATTGCCTTGGCCCCGGGTCTAGTGCGGACCTCGATTTTTGAAGTGGGTACCTCGCAATCGTCAAATTTAATTCAGGAGTGCAGTCACCTTTGCTTAAGTAAGCACATTTTTCAACAGTTAATCTAAGCTGCCAGGTGCTACGCTAGATGCTGGCATATCTTGATTTCTTTTGCATGGAGCTGAATGGTCAAGGCAGTTATTGGTGAAACGCCTGTATATTGCTGTCACGTCACCCACATTTAGAAACGGCTTACCTACCTTAACCTCGCCTGGTTAACTAGTTCACTAGTTACTAGCCAGTCCTAAGCCCAGGTAAAGAGGGAAGGTTGGGCATACGGCTAGCAACCCTACCCCGTAAAACAAATCTAACCGCTAAAGAAACTTCAAAGCGCAAACGATATATAAAAAATAAAAACAAACTTATTCCTCACTGGAATCGGAGAGACAAAATGACGCCAGTTGGTGAAAGCCTTCGGGAAGCCGATTGGCCGATGTGTCTTCTCTCTATGAAAGTGAAAGTAAACGTGGGGACATGGAATGTCCGTACGATGTTTGAACCCAGTAATCCAGCCCAGATTGCAAAAGAGATGAGAAGGTATCACATTGAAGTGTTTGGGATTTGCAAAAGCAGATGGAGTGGGAGTGGAGTCTCCAAACCGTCAACTGGAGAATCAGTAATCTACTCCGATACTGTCACCCAGACGACAGCCACGAGCACACTGAGGGAGTGGCTATCATGATGTCCCCAAGAGCATCGAAGGCTCTCATGCAGTGGGAACCAATCTCCTCCAGGATCATGGCAGCAAGATTCAACTCAAAAGGAAGGAAGGAAGGTCACAATCATACAATGCTATGCACCTACAAATAATGCAGATGAAGAGAAAAAGGAGGAATTCTACAGACAACTGCAATCAACACTGGACAAGACGCCAGCTGGCGATATCAAAATTCTAATGGGCGACATTAATGCCAAACTGTGTGGAGTGGACAACACAGGAAGAGAACTAACCATGGGTCGAGAGGCGCTAGGTGAAATGATGAGTGAGAATGGAGAATTGTTTGCAGAATTCTGCGCATTCAACGATCTGGTGATTGGAGGCAGTGTGTTCAAGCACAAGGATATCCACAAAGCCACATGGATTTCACCAGATGGACACACTAAAAACCAAATCGACTGTATCTCAATCTCAAGAAAATGGAGACGCAGTCCACTTGACACAAGGTCAAGTAAAGGAGCAGATGCCAAGTAATTCACAATGGAAAGCTCAGCGATGCTTTTGAAGCGAAGACAGGAGTGAAACAAGGCTGCCTACTATCCCCCATGATATTCCTGATTGTGGTGGACTGGATCATGCAGCAAACAGTGTGGAGCGAGAATATGGGGATAAGCTGGATGGCGGAAAAGAACCTAGAAGACTTGGATTTCGCCGATGACTTGTGTCTGATGTCACATAAACTTGAAGATCTACAGGTGAAAACTAACAAGTTGACAGAAGAGGCAGTGCAGCTAAGACGGGACTTCAGGTGAATATAGAGAAGACAGAAGTGATGAAGATACCCAAACAACAACAACAACAGCAAACTCCAATCACCATGAACGAGAGAAAATCAAAGGAAGTATTCTCTTTCACCTACACCTATCTAGGCAACACTGTTCCAACTACAGGCAGCACAGATGAGGACGTCAAAGCCAGCCAGGATCGGAAAAGCAAGACAGGCGTTGCTTAACCTGAAACCAGTGTGGAGATCTTCTGCACTCAGCTCAACATGTGTGACAAGATCTGGATTTTCAACACCAAACTAGTCAAGTCAGTGCTTCTGTATGGTTCAGAGAGTTGGCGTGTTACGAAGGGGATTTCCAACAAACTACAGACATTCATCAACAACTGCTTACGCTCTCTACTAAAGATCAGATGGCCAGAGAGAATAAGCAACAAGGAGCTCTGAACCAACCAAGAACCTATTGCTCAACAAATATGCAGGAGGAGGTGGAGATGGATTGGACATGCACTGAGAAGGCCGACTGGGGACATCATGCGTCAGGCCAGTTGCTCGAGTGGAATCCCCATGGGAAGCGACGAGTTGGACCTCCAAGGGTGACATGGAGGAGATCGTGCGAGGAGGAAATGAGAGCTTGTCGGCTGTCGTGGAACCAGGTTCAAAAGATCTCAGAGAACAGAGGTCACTGGAGACGTGCTACTGAAGCCCTATGTTCCACTAGGAACCCAAGGGACTAATAATAAATAATAATAATACCTACCTTAAAGTGTTCACATCCACTATCGGTGCATATTATCAATAGGAGCAGACCCAATACGCTGCTGTGGCCAACTTCTCCAATCATCGGCTTAGGGCCACTGAAAATTGATCTAACTTGCACTAAATCATATCAGTCACACTGATGGGATTTTAACGAACCCGACTGGTTTAGAGACCCCAAAGTAGTCTAGAATATCAACAAGCAAATTGTGTGGGGCCGTGTCGCAGGCGTTAACGACGCCGAAGTGATGAAGTACCAGTGGTTCTCTCTGACCCTTTTTGCAGGTTACCTCGTCGAAAAATACAAAGAGATTGGTGGTCCATGACCACCTTCTTAGAAGGCTATTTTGCCACCAGTTTTTGTGGTCAGATTCCGACAGGTAGTTTGACATTTTTAAAATCGCCTTCCTGAGTGGTGAAGTGACTGAGATTATGTCCGTCAGTCTGCAATTATTGACGCCGGTCCTGAACCCTCCCTTTTTTGGCAATGTATGAGTGCCTTTGTGTTTGTCAGCAGAGGTTCTGGAACCTAAATACAGAGCAAATATTTTGAGCGGTTTTACTGCAGCTCCGGTGCAGCTGTTTTGTAAGTTATTGACGACGTCTCACCTTCCTCATAGCTTACACTTGATTTTGATATTTTAATTATATTTTAAGTGTTACTTACATTAAAATTTATGCTACCCACCGTTAAACCACTTGTGCTGGTTATCTCAGTGTCAGGAGCCAGGATTATGTTATACTATCAAGAAACCACTCACTGAGGACTTCACGGATCACCAGACGAACGTGGTAAGTCGTCACCGTATTCTTAATAATTTCCTGGGTAGTCTTGGGTGTTTTCGCTGCACTTTCACAAGATACGGCAATGTTTATGTGCTTCGGATCAGGTATCATTACCCTTGCAATCTTCAACGAGAGTTGTCGCTCTGGCTTTCTTCAAATTACATAAACGATGCTTGGATTCTGTGCAGGGCGCCAAGTTCCTTCAAGAAAATGTATTTCCTCCTTAATTTCCTCAACTAAAGTCGGGTTTTTCGACCAGCAACCTGGGCTGTTGGTTTTAATACAAGTTTGACAGGCGCGAGTTTGTCCTAACAGGAACCAATAACCTTGTAAAAGAAGTCTAGGGTTTCATGCGGATAACCAGAGGGCTGGAATCAACTTCGTTGACTTACGCCGGTCGTAAACCATACCTTGCGCCAACGGTAAAGAAGAGGTGCACGTTAACAACCTATAGGTGCTGTGAAAAACTGAGCAGTCATATACTTGTGAAAGGCAGAAACTCACCGGTCACACCGGCACACCCCACTGTTGACTCCTGTCACGTCCGAGACATAGGTGGTGCACCGTCTAGCGAACTGAATACCAGAAATTCTTCCGCTTACCAAGGCTTGGGAGACATAGTAATTTACTTTGCGGGCCATAGTAGCCTTTTCACGCTTCTACTTATCAGTGCCCGCTCGTTACTTAAGAAACTGTCCGATCTTAGAACAATAGTTTTGCTAGCCAAGCCCACAGCATTATTAATTACTGAATCATGGTGCACTGACTCAATCCTAGACACAGACCTGTGTATAGATGGTTATACTCTGTACTGCACTAATCGTGACCACAAGCTTGGTGGAGGCTGTTTGACACCGCTGACACTTGTTTTATTCCCAGAAAAGCGAGCAAGAAGTGTCAAAAATATAAATAATGTTAGACAAATAATAAACGAGTTGAATAATAACAGATACTGAATATCAGTTGACATCAACAGAGTCATGAGTTAGGCAACAACAATAACTTTCCTCGCTGACTTTCAAGTATTTTTCGATATGTGGGTGACACTGTCAAACTTTCTGCTACCTTGAAGTCTAGATAGATCCAGGTAACTTCAACGTTTGAAAGACAGGTTCAGTGCTACTTTACGTTGCCTGAGGTCTGAGATTTGCAGAACTCGGAGAGATAGATACACGCCCTCATTAGATTCGGGATTATTCTGGGAGGCGGATAGCAGTAGAAAAAAACCCCCTTGACCACGAGAGGAAAGAGAAGTCACGTCACGCTCGTGAGTAGCGCGTAAGTATAAGTCTCGATCAAAACCAAGGCAACTAAAGAGTGTTATGTCAAAGAAGGCGGGCAAATGACAAAATAGTATTGTATCGGTTAGGGTTAAAGGATGGTATCCATGTTAAGGGTAAAAACATTCAGATATTAAATACTGTCGGATAGTGCCTAGGCGGGATTTTGAAATCGTTTATCCCGTCGCACAGACCTTTCCCCTGCAGTCATGAAGGGCGCAACTATAATATTCGCTTACTGGTGTGCTTCAACTATTCCAGCTTCTGGAGAGCGAATTGGGAAAGTCCTTGTATCATTTGTGTCTAGCGCTGTCAAGAAACTAAGCATATTCTTCCGTAATGATGTCAGTAGTAGTGTATATATGTATAGATATGTGCATATGGGTCGATCACACAACCATCATTCATCGAACGGATACCTCATATATGTAATACTGATGACCCATCACGTATCACATGTGCTCAAGAAACTTGACTGCCTTTGAGGCAAAATGTTCATTAACATGGAGGTTAGCTTAGAATTAAGTGTCTTTCTTGAGTACTCCCCCGGTGCAAATTTTCGCCGTATATTGGAACCCTTCGGTATTTATGTACCACGGTTGAATATTTAAACATATTAAAAGCAAAACACTTAGTAACTATATTTCATTCCACACAAGTTACGTGAAATCACGTGGTGCCTGTTTACTTTTTCAAAGAGCATTTTCAACCGCATAGGAAGCTAACAAATTTCTGTCATAAGGTGCAGTCTGAAGTTATATGAAATGTTGCAACCCAAAGATAAATAGTTGAAAAGCGAAATAATTTCGTGATGACAACTGTTCATTGAATGGGATCCACATGGTGGCCATCAAATTCCACTGCACCACAGGCAGCAATCCTAGCGTAAACAACCTAACCATAAAAATCCCGTCACCCCCACAAATCTTTGTGGATTACATGAAAAGTATGTAGAGCTGGTGGCGGAGAAGAATATTCTAAACTGCTATATAAGAGGTTTGCATAGCCAGAATCTTGAACGCTAGAGAATTGGCTTGGCTCCAGTATTAACAAACGTAAATGGATGATCCTTTACAACCACGGAAGCCACTGTGGGCAAATACAAGCCGAGGGACCGTGATTTGACGTAGGCCTCTACCAAGAAGCGCCTGAGTCTCAGCTGCTTCGGCAGATCAGTCCATAGTTCCAAATACGAGTGAATGGTAGATAAGGAAAACATGGCCGCACCTTTCCTGTGTGAGCTACTTGGTGCCCTAAATCTTATTACGGTAACACCTCTCCAGCTTAAGCCTTATTATAACCCTATCGAGCGAGTTAGCAGAACAGGAACTAAATAACTTGTCACGTTTAGGGACAGAAATCGACGTAACGACAGCGTGCCAAATGGCGAAAATGCTTGACCGGATGCCTTCAGCCTAGCGAGTCTAGTTAAACTATCAAGGTCAGGATCAATGCTGAATGTCGTCGAACCCTAGGCTATTGATTTTGGGGAAGTGTGTGACGCTACAATGCCAATGGAATTGCACTTCAAATAGTTGACACAATGAAAAGATCCGACTAATTTTTTTCAGGTTATGCATCCCGCGGAGTTTACTGCAATGCAGCGGCTCTCCCAAAGCAGTCTTCCAAAGTAATTTTCTACGAAAACTTTGGATAATATGGTTTCTCAACAACAATTACAGCGTACGTTTAACCACTGTCATATAATTTTGACTTATCTAATATACGTTAGCCATCCTTATTTCTAAACCACACCCACACCTTTTTGCTTGGATCCATTCTGCCTCCACACAGGTGATGGAGAAAACGTTTTGTCTTATGAGCAACCACGTGCAACGTGCTAACAAAATGTATGAACCCCACGGCAAGCTATTACATCCCTGAGTCAAGCTCCTGTAGGCAGAAAAGACTCCATTAGTCGCAGGAACATTACGATCTCAAAAAAATATCAAGCTTAAACCGTCATGAATTAAAAATTTTCATTTCTGACGTAACTGGTGCTGACCTCCATTTATCTCCCGAATTTTCTACCATTATTTGTCTCCCAAATATTCTTATCTTATTTCGACTGCTCCAAATGGCGAAGAGAAACTTAGAAATCCCAGCAGAATCCCAGTGCAGGAATAAACCATAGATATTCTACCAAATTTTTGTAACATCGAGCCGTAAACTCGATTTTCAGAGATACCAGGAGCAAGTTGCTGAAAAATTTGTTTCGGAATCCATTCAAGACCCTGATCCATTTCACAGGATATAGAAGTGGATGCGAAGAAATAAAGATTTTAGTGATAGATCGCACTTGCTTATTCTCCAAGCCTGCGGCCACCGAAACCCATTATATCGTAAGATGGCCGCCACTCCAGGTGACTATGGTTTCAGGAGAAGGTCGGACAGCTACGCTGTGACACGTGGATTGTGTTCATGGCACTGGAACAGTGGCAACCAACTGGTACACTTTCTGTGACCCGGACATTGATTCTGCTCCGTCGCCGCGGCTATTACGGGCACAATTCAATCTCTTATCCCTCAATTAGACGTCTTACCTTTCAAGTTAACATATCATAAATATTTACACTTCCACTATCCACAGTATGGTTCTCGCTCTCTCTTACTATCTTTAGTTTAAACCTCTTAGTTGATTTTCTTCTGTCGTCCTCTCTGAATTTACTTAAACTTTTCCTCGCATTTTACTTATCTTCCCTTCTCTCTCACCATATTTCCTTGCTTGTCTTTCAAACCTCACTGCCTTTCCCTCACAGCCAGGACAAAGAACCATCAGTTGATATGACATTCAAGGAATTCGTTTTCATCACAGTCTTAGGACTAAACATGGGTCTACATACATATTTAGTCAATAAGAAACCACGAATCAGTTTGTCACAGCTGAAGCATAACAGTAGCTGGTTATGTGGCATCAGAGTCAACTAGAGGTCTCGAAACATTTCAAAAGATCCATTAGCATGCACAAACAGATCGGGTGGTCGACACAAACTAGTGATACAAATATTGGATATTGAATTTACATTGAATTTCAATCTCAATGGCTTTCAGAGTCAAATCTTAAATATGTTAATGAGATTCCGTGATGGGTTGTTTGATGAGCATTGACGAAAAAGCAGCTGTGGAACGATCTAAGAGGATCGATGCATCCCTTAAAAGTGACGGTGAAAAGATGGCAAGGGTGGCTAAGCTCCTACTACTTGGTAATGAAAACTAATGGTTTAATGTTTGATACATTTTTTAAGGTGCAGGAGAGTCAGGGAAAAGTACTATATTAAAGCAACTAAAGTAACATGGGTTTATCATTTATAATTGTCCTGTAGAATAATTCATCAGTCCAGTTACACCCAAGAGGAATGCTTACTATACAAACCTGTTGTTTATAGTAATACAGTTCAGAGTATGATAGCTATCATACGAGCTATGGGTCATTTATATATCAATTTTGAGAACGAAAGCAGAATAGTGAGTTCTATGGTTTATCACATTCTTTACGGTCGGATTACTTACCAAATATTGTTGCAATTCAGAAACTACCACGCTCTTTATTTTTTATGTCCGAGATTATAGTATTGATTCATTAGCAGCTGCATCCTAATATGAGTTCACTCAATTAGCCACAGTGAGTAATTTTGAATTTCGGAGTCAGAACCCTTTTAAATCTTCAAAAGCTTCAAAATGAGCCCAAGTTTTCGAAGGACCACAATTCTCCGCAAAAAATGTCCTAAGTTATACCGACAGTCTTCCAGGTGAGGTCTTAAAAATCTTGGGTATTGACTTCCTTCTAAGGTAACCACTAACATACGAGTGCCTTAAGTAGCAAGGCTAGTCAGTCTAGGCCACGTAGTCTTAAAACCATATTAATTACTTGTTCAATACATTTTACTTATTTGCACCAGAATATGCCTTAGATTTTGGCTTTCTATTTACATTAAAGTCCTTTGCTCTGTTTCCGCCACTGACGAAGATTAGCATTGGAAGTTGGTTGCGAAACATTCCCACTGACCACAAAGCTGTATCCAAACATCAATTTTAAAGAGAGATTTTTCCTTACATTCATTTCTAGTGTTTTTAGCCATCAGATAAAGCTTCCACTCCTGTTGAGAAGGCAGAATACAGGTTAATATAGGAGTAAAACTTGGGCACTGTGGTTTATCGTAATTCCATTTTAGTCTGTTTATTAGAAAAATATCACACAGTGAAATAGTAGCATTTAGTGGATAACGTTACGGACACAATTTATTGTCCATATTCATGTCAGGTAACTCCACAACTTTGAGACAGACTTTATTTATTCCTAATTTTCTCTCCTTCTCTGAGATGACAAGGGTAGTAGAATTTTCCACATACCTGAGACAGGTGTAGAATCATTTCGATTTCATTTATTTGGTGTTGATTTGATAAACAAAGACTCGGTTATCAATCTCTCCCTCCACCCAACTAAGTCAGTTTTCAACACTGTCGCCCTATCCCACCCTATTTTGTGGTTGTATGTCATCGCATGTAGAGCTATAGCCGAGCTTTTCTCTAGACTTCTTATCTTATTAGGATCTACTAATCTTGATTAAGCTAAGTTTCTGTGCTCTGTTATTCTAATCGACCCTGGTCGACTGCTTTGGCCTATGTACTTGGCAGTCATTGCGAATGATACGGTAAACAGGTTAAAATCAAAATCATACGGTGCTTGTGCTAGTAGAAATAAGCTACAAGTCATAATACGGTTTCTCTTTGGTTTTAAATATCCGTTTAAAGTAAAGAATATCAAATGACACCAACTGAAAGTTTAACAGAATAGTGTATTACATTCCAGAAATCGCTCGGATGTCTACTTTGTTATTCATCTGTATTCTTGTTCATAGAAAACGATTCAACCTCAGTAGACATACTTTTTGAGTTTCCAGTTGTCTACAGTGCTTTTTGAAAGTAAGATCAAAAAATTAATTTGTGCCTTTGAATATGCGTCAGCGAAGTTGACCTGCAGACAAGTCGAAGGAAAGGCTTAAGAGCTCGCCTCAAAGCTATGGAGATCATGAGTGAATACTGGAGGAATGGCCTTAAAATGCAATATATTAGGATTTCATAACTTCTTTAGTGACATCAGCAACATAAAGCTTAAGAAAGCAGACTAGAAAAATTTGTTCTCAAGCTATGCGCTCATATATATATATATATGTATATGATTCGGAAGACTACTGTCTGTGAAGAAATTTAAATAGTGGGCCACAAAAAAAGTAATAACGATAGTTATGTTTACAATAGTGCTGTTGGTTGGAGACGCAGGTTTTTATTGATAACAGCTTTTAAATAGTTGAGTATGGTAGTTCGAACGTATTTTCATGATTTTTGTCTTCTCACTTGGTACAGCTTTGCATCCTTTCAACTTATTTCGTACCTCAAATAACTAGCATTTTTATGCAGAGCTTTGAATTTATGTGAAGACAACCCTGCTGAATAAACAGATTTGGTTTACGTTGCTTCTCTGTCGACAGAAATTAATTGTTATTTACTCATGATACACAGTTTTAAGAATATTGTGGCAAATTTAACTGGATGTTTAGGCGGGTTTAACATTCATCTCCATAAAAAGGCGTAGAGATCAGCATCAAGAACCCCTACGAACTATATTTGTGTTTTGATCTGTCCCCTGTTTGCTATCTTTTAACCTTATCCTACTACAGATTATATTGCGTGATGACATCAATAGGGGTTTGAGACGCGAAGCAAATTTTTCAAATCGTCTTATCAAGTGTACGTTCACTCACTACACTGTCTGAATCATCTAGCCAACGTAGAACTGTTTTCAACTGCAACTACCAAAGACAAGAAACATTTTAAGATATCAGCTGATAGCATTCTGACCCTCTATACATGTTTTAATGTCAAAATGTGTCTTGCAATATTGCATCAGGAATGAAACCGAATGATATGCAATGTATTCGACTTTCTATAGGTAATCTGGTATCTCATCGTAGCGACTGATGGCATAGGTAGGCAAATTCCAGGTATGATTTGTTAGTAAATAGCGTAGGCTGAGACAAAAGTTGTTTTATGTATGTTTTCATGTCAGTTTTCGTACTTGCAGCTGCTCATGAAACTTCTTGGTACTGACACTGACCATATCAACTCCTCTGCGTGTTTTCAGCTGATTGATAAATGGATGCGATTGAATTGGAGAGATGATTTAGAGGGAAGTAAATTGTGTCTTTGAGACCGTTTAGGTAACAAATACCTCTCTAGAGCTGTTTCTACTCAAGACTTTGAACGCCAATTCAAAATGAGAACACTTTTTATTTTGTTGCCAAATAACCGCATAAACTAAATCATTACACAGGACGTGTAATGTTATATAGTTTTCATGCCTTTCGGGGTCACGTTATGCCCCATAATCACATAAAATTTTCTTTTGTTTATGGTTGCATACTGTTTGAAGGTTGTGTTCAAAATAGAGATGTAAGGTTATTAGAAGCAAATCTTCAGGTATCAGGCTAACACTTTGCACTAACAGTGCAAGCTAATTAACTTTTGCCAGTTTATTTGACCAAAATCGGCTTTTGGATTTCTGAGTTTATAATTTACTGAGTCACCTAAGGTTGCACACTAAAGTAAACAAAATAGATGTTTTCGATCCATTATTTTACATAAATTTTTCTTTAAAAACCCCGACATTCTGTTTTCATATTTCTGCATTCATCCCAATGTCAGACTTGGTTTGTTGCACAAAATACCTCATAGAACTAATAGATCGTCATAGTCTAGCGGGTTAAGAACATCAAGTGAAACATCTTTGGACAGGCTTTTTATACGGCATAGGGATTTTAGTCCTGTTTCGACCAGAAGACATGAATATCATCTTTTTTCAGATACCTTTCGTAACTAAGTGGTGCAAATGTACTTCTTTTCCTATAAGCATAACTATTTATTACTCTCCAGTTCAACCGTATTTCTATCATTTCCAAGTAGTATATATGTTTGTCCATCTTTGTTTGACACTCATTCCTCTTACTTTTGGTTTATTATTTGTTTTGTTTGGGTCATATAACTCATCTAAATAAAATAGGAAGACAGAATCTTTTTTTTCGGAAAAGGGTAAAGTTTGGATTTCTACAGAAACGAACCTTCTGTCAAGAGAAATTCGGATTTAAAAATGGTTGCATTTAGCAGCTCAAAGCCAGTTCCAAGTTACATATTCTTCCGAATAACTGGGATTTATTTCAAAAAGAGGACAGTCAAATTCGTTTTATCAAACTGCTGCTCTTCTGTAGTGGGTGTAGTGGATCCTCGCAGATTTTGTCATATAAGTACCTCAGTGGCTTCGTATTTCAGTGCATTACTCATTCCAGCTTATCATAACTTGTCCTTTTCGGTTTTCATTTTGGTTATGAGGCTGTCTGAACTAGCCATTATTTGGCAGACTGACCTGCATGTTATGTGCTAGGATGAGCTTCAAATCTAGGTCGCGGTAAGATTGCCTAGGGTCAAAATCACTATGGTACTTATAAAACTGGTGCTTTTCCTGAAAATATCTAATACCAAGAGCTGTATGAGTCCGGCGTTTAGTAAGTTGACTTGAAGGCTAGTTGGAAACAGTAGTCAGTTTTAACATTTAGATTTCTTCAGATTCAGTTTGCATTCAGAATCTTGAATAAGGGTTCCAGTCTCATGCTTTTACACAGAGGTTTGTCAAGGGAGTGTTTTGCGATGAAAATGTTCAAAAATATATTGCTTTCTTACCGGATTCAGAACAAGTAGAAATGGCTTTGCACTTTTTGTGCAGTTTTGATCAGACAGATAAAAGAGGCAATTATTTACCCTACACTGTCTATCATTTCAGGTCGTTATACAGCATAGCATCACAAAAAGAGACAGCAGATAGAAAAAGAATTGTGAAATAGATCAAAAAAGTATCAGAAAAGCAAACATGAATAAATATAGTAACACTGTACCAGTCTTTTGATGTATGTTAGGTGATTCCCTGTTCACAGACTTATAGATGTTTTGACAATCTGACTACTGGAATAAAAATATTCGGCTGTCTAATAATAAAAGACTGCACGTCTGAACACAGCTATAGTTTGAAGGTAGTTTAGTGACTCTTCGTTGTATTATTACTACACCCGTCAGTATCCTAAACACCCCATTTGCAAGACATATGACTGTTAGTGAGTTAGGTTATTTTCAGATAAGATATTGATATTTATATAACAGGAGCAAGTAAAAAATCCTCCATAGTGAAAAACATGTGCATCTTAATAAAGTGGTTCACTAAAACAACTACCTCAACTTTATCGATCACAAACGAAGTAGTTAAGAGTTAACGTGCGATTCACATTATACAAGGTAAAGACTAATGGTGTCTGTAAAAGTGAAGTCTTCAGAACGATAATTTTTTCGTATTAGAAGAATATGAAATATTGGGGCTTGTAGTCACCACCACTTTTCGGGAACAGAAAACGAAAGTGAGCAAAGCAGTTGCATAGTGAAGTAAAAATACCTAAGATTCTGACTAGGGTTGATTTATATCTATTTATGGATCCATGAGAATCATAAAAATCCAATAAATTTGAAGGAAAGACCCGGGAATCAGGCTGGTCGATTATGCCTAGCCTCTGAGTGCGTGATTTTCCATCTCAAAAGGCATATAACAGAAGAAACTTCAATTCTATGTGTGTAGTGCGTATTTTGACCATTCGTACTCATTGACAGTCTTTAATCTCTTTATTGATTCTAAGTGTTTCCATCTTGGCCACAGAAAAATGTTTCATCAGTTTCCAATGTCTTAGTGCAGATTTTAATATAAGTAAGGCTTTATGCTAGCGTTTATAAATATCTAAGTAGTATTGACGGAATTCATTCTCCCTGCCTAATGTTTGATTGTTTTCACAGTGAAATAAACAGTTGTTAGGATTTGTCAGTAAGGCGTATTTTCAACCCGAAGGGGGCTGATTTCCCCTCTCAGAGTGAAACCCGCGTCACTTTAGTGTTGCAGTCAGTGACGCTACCACTGAGCTACTTGGGCAACAATTAGCTTCCTGCAGGAATAGGTATCTTCATATGCGCAAGACGTCAATGGAACTGTTTATCTTGGCTCTTATAACTGGAAAATAGCGCTTCGAACGCAGTTTTCTTAACAAAGCATTTTATTTCCTGATCCCAGTTCTTGTTTGCCTCGGAAATGATATATGGTAATTCGACCTATATATTTAGAAAGTCATTGTGGTGCAAAGAGGTGAAAATGTTTAAATGCTTCTGCACACAAAGCGTTTGTTTTGTTCAATGAACTATATATAAGTGTACATTTATGCTTGCGAAGCATAGTTGGTTGGTTCCAAAGCCATATCACGTACTGAGAATTTATAGAATGGCAGGTAACATTTCGACATGCGAAATTCATTGCAGACATACGGTGATTTTTAATGGTACAATGTATGTAAAGAATTGAAAAGCAATTCTACTTTGTATATCTTTGCTTGTACTGTACTTGTGACGTCAGCATACTTTTACTTAGCGCCTACTGTCAAAATAGTTTTGTCCTATTCGAAAGAAATAAAAATCTAGTGTACTGCAGCTTTCCTAGGCAAGTAGTTTTGAAGAATCATTTTCCCACACATTTTTATTACGACACCCTTTTCACCTTTCTGAGTTGTGATAAGAGAAAACAAGTCGCCTTAATTTCAAATAAAAACCCTCAGCTTGTGATGCTAGGCAATTTTGTGCAAATATAAGTGTTCTTCAAGAAATGTTACCATTTTGTTTTGATTTCTACCCTTATGAGTCAACACCGCTATCCTCAAGTAGGCTTATAAATGACTTTCATGAGCACAAATTTTCACATATGATAATTAAGGTTGGTTTCACATCGAAGTTAGAAACGTTAATTCTGACAGTGTTTATTTGATTAACTAGTGCATTATCCAGTAACTTTCTGGGGTATTGCTGACTTTTTTCTGCGAAACAGTAGACCTTTTTAATAACTAACTTATTTGTGATGTGAAATTACATTTGAATATTTGAATTTGTTTTGTTTATATATATTACACAAGGATTTAATCGATGATATTGTTAACCCATAGCAATTCATTTCCGCTTTGGTCCTTCAAGAACTATCTTCATTCATTCAGTCAGTCTCTACCAACTTCGTTAAGGAAAACTATTCAGATATGACCTATTGATTATTGTTTCACGAGGAAATGATTATCTTAGAGTCAGTTAACACAATGAAACTGATGATAAAATCAGTTTCTAAATGAATCCCAAAGTGCTGAATGTCAGTGGTTTTTTCTAACATTATCTTAATTGTATTAAATTGTAATGAATCTAATCAAATAGGTTAATAAAATTTTGATCTCTTAGACTTTCGATAGGTATTGTAAAAAATAAACGGGAAATTAGCCTATCTGGTAGCTACAGTTTTTCAGCATTCAAAAATTGACTATCTAAGAAGAAAGGAAATTATATCCGAGTCATTTTTCCCTGCGCTCTAGTAACTAATTACTTTTGTTAACGAGCTTCGTCTTCTATCAGAAACGCTGGTCGGAAATTATACCAAGTTCTATAAGTAGTTATTTGAAGGCATCATATCTAAATCCATTACTTATGCTTATATTAACTGTTTATTATATATTTGAATAGGATGATGCACGACTTCTGTTTGCACGTGCTCATGAGGCTGAAGAAGGTTATTTATCCACTGAAGTATACACAGCTTTGCATCAACTTTGGAACGATGAGGGTGTGCAACGGTGCTTCAGACGTTCAAGAGAATATCAACTAAATGATTCAGCACCCTAGTAAGTCTTTGAATAAACTAAGTTTAGAAACTTCTTATGGTTAAATAAGAGTTACTCATGGAGGTGTCTGAAAGATCAACAGTGAAGACTTTAATCAAGTATTCACTTCATTTATGAACCTGTAGATGTTATACAATATATCAGTCGTTCAAACAAACAAGGCAATATTTGCTGAAACTTAGCCGAAGAAATGTTTCTTTTAAACTTACACGATTAACGCCGTTTACCTTCAAAACATTTCGTCGACCCAAATTTTGAATCTTGTTAACCTTGAGTTTCTGGAAGTGAGCAAATCTAGATTGCACTTCTATTTTCATGATTTGCACGCTGTGTGCAACAAAAGAGTAAAACCAATAATGATGAAAAGGAAGAGAGATAAGGAGTGGGAGGACGGTCAGATTAGGAGAAACAGTGACAGGATAACTTCAAGATGCGTTCATCATATCGTTTGTATAGAATACAAAATACAAAATATCTGAAACATAATAACTTCTGGTTTTGATTTCTGACCATATTGGATTAAGTTTAAAAGTGCAAGTTCAACAAACTTCAAGATATAGTCCAGGAATTAAAACCAAACTGCAATGTTTGCCGAAACCTGAAGTAACTGAGATAGCTTTTACGATAACCCATCACCACCTCATTAACGGTATTTTCCGCGATCAACCAGACACAGAAATTGTTTTGACTACTCAATTAATTTCACTTTCATTTCGCTCAAGTACCTCTGAAGTGTCAAGTTATTTAAAACCATTTGACAGATTAGGGAGATATCACTGAAATGTCAATCAAGCATAATGATATACCTTTTATTCAAAGTCTGAAATCTAAAACCCTTAGACACAAGTGTGGTGACGTAATAACCTTATTAGATAAGCCTAATAAATAGTCCAAAAGGGAAAACAGCCGTTAAGACGGTTTCCCTGTCCAAGCAATTTGTGACTCAAGTTCCTACAAACTGTAGTCTGACATATTACTTGCTGGATAGTTGAATTTAGCATCTTGCCGAGAATTTTAAAATACCTTAACACCAAATAATGTAATGACATTCATAACAAGTTATTATAAGTAGTTGTCGCATCAAAATCCAATGACATTACTCTCAGAATAAGAGATAAGAGGCAAGAAAAATGAAATTAGTAACCTATCAAAAGGGCAAGTGACCTAATTAAAATTTGAAGACGTTTAATGGAAAAAGGTTTACTAATGTGCTACAAACTGGTTTCATTCAAGTGTTACCTTTCTCATTCCTTCATCGTTATTTTCATGAAATGTTTCAAAGAGAAACATTTTCATATATGATAATTAAGGTTGGTTTCACATCGAAGTTAGAAACGTTAATTCTGACAGTGTTTATTTGATTAACCAGTGCATTATCCAGTAACTTTCTGGGGGTATTGCTGACTTTTTTTTGCGAAACAGTAGACCTTTTTAATAACTAACTTATTTGTGATGTGAAATTACATTTAAATATTTGAATTTGGATTTTTATTTTTTGTTTCTTCACTCCCTCTTCGTTTCTGGCTGCAGCGCTTGCAATATATGAGTTCCTCAGTTGTCATTATCATGGAATGTTTTCAACTCTTACATAAAAATATACACTTTTTTATTTATATTATTGGGGGTATTTTTAATATATTTTGAAGATATCTTCAGCTTCATCTGTGAGTTGTGCCAAAGAAAGAATAAATAGTTATGTCCAGTCGTCTATTTGAAGAACTTCAAATATAAGATACAATAGCTGTAAATGTTGCGTCAAAAAATGCGTTTTTAACAATGTTAACAAAACTTACTTTGATATCACTCTGAGTGTAATTTAGAAGTCCATCTATTTCTGATATAACTGACATGCGTTAAGCATAGTGGTCACCGTCTACCTGCACAAATGCTATCGGTTAGGACTAGTACATACTTTTTACTATGGTTCATTAGTCTGATATTTCGTCACCTGTTTGTATAGAATTGTAAACGAAGGCACTTTTAATAGATTATTACGAAAATTTATTCCTAGATCTCTCGAAAGGTTTTTTAGATGATGCTTTTATTACTTTTAGATTTATCAAACCAACGAACACTTACATGATACAGCAAACAAAAGAGCTCTATTAATAAGCCTAGTTTATCTACAACTTCATTAAAAAAATATTTAAACTGTTTCAGATCATAGCGATAGTTCTTTATTTTGAGTTAACAGAACTTTTTTTGCTATTACAATTTATTAGCGATAAAAGAAAATAACCTTTCTTTTAATGACGTACTGTCTCGACGGTTGATGATGCTTCCATAATATACCTTAATATATGCAAAAGGGTTAGACAGATTTAATGATAATTCCAATATTCATGTGATCCGTTATGAAAAGCAACTATGCATGAAGCATATTAGCACATCAAAGAAATTCAACTCCATGAAGTTACTTTCTTGTATGCACATGACCGTAACCCTGGTCTGTTAATCAGGTTAGTGTAATCGTTAGAGCGAACGAAAATGGGAAGCTTTATAAAACAGTATTCACAGGCGATATATTCAACAGTGAATATTCACTATGCATGAATACTAAAAAGTCGCACATTTAGCTGGTTGAGCTTTTAAATGAAAAGGTTCACATTATACAATCAACAGTTTGACATCTTAAACAATAGTAATTAACTGGGTTTTCTTTGTCATTTCGTGTTAATCTGGACAGTATTTTAATTCAAAATATTTGGCAGTTCACTCACAAATTCTTTGAGATCATAATGATTTATTGTGAATTTCAAACCAATTCTTTTGAGAGTTTAAACAGCGTAATGAGAAGACGAAGATTATCTGAAACATATGATGTATTAGCGCTATACATTTCGAACAATCTGATCACACATGGACTTGTCGAACTATTTATATGAAAATTTACGAAAACGTCAATGAAGTTAATGGGAAACATAGGAATAGGAAGCGATAGAAAAAAAAGGAAAACCTTATTCTTGATATGAAAATTAAAATCAATACTACCAAGGTAGGTTCAACGTGAGTACAAATTGTTTTTGTATACATAAAGGGGGTTTAAATTTATGGATGGCAAGAGCTTCAATAAATTTAAGCACTCGGCTCTGACTACTTTTATCTAGTACTTTAAAGTCTGTTTTCATGTCTATCCTATGGTTAGTTTCTAGTATATGTTTAGCGATAGACGAAGATGGATGCATATCACGGTTACTCCTCCCTATATATGTGTCCACACATACATGTAAATTGAGGAGTAACCGTGATATGCAGTTAAGGTAGGTTGAACATGTACCTAAGTGGCTACGAAAACAAATGACCTCAACAGATCCGATAAGTGCAGGTGACAAACATCCATCTTCGTCTATCGCTAAACATATACTAGAAACTAACCATAGGATAGACATGAAAACAGACTTTAAAGTACTAGATAAAAGTAGTCAGAGCCGAGTGCTTAAATTTATTGAAGCTCTTGCCATCCATAAATTTAAACCCCCTTTATGTATACAAAAACAATTTGTACTCACGTTGAACCTACCTTGGTAGTATTGATTTTAATTTTCATATCAAGATTAAGGTTTTCCTTTTTTTTTCTATCGCTTCCTATTCCTATGATTCCCATTAACTTCATTGACGTTTTCGTAAATTTTCATATAAACAGTTCGACAAGTCCATGTGTGATCAGATTGTTCGAAATGTATAGCGCTAATACATCACATGTTTCAGATAATCTTCGTCTTCTCATTGCGCTGTTTAAATTTATCAAAGGGACCAGTTGCTTTAAATCTTTTGAGAGTGTTTCTCATTATAATACAAATCTAAATTCTTTTATCGTTAAACTACTAGACAAAAAATGCCTGTCGACGTTGCAAAGGCTTGTAAATCAAAAGTGAAATAGCAGTGGACAAATCAGAGAAATACTGTCTCTAACCATTTAACTGATAGTTCTATTATTTTGTTTTTTTAAAGACCTGTCAAGCATACAACAAATTAGTTAAGCTTAAATTTAAGTCTTCTTCAACTAAAATTTTCAAAAAGTTTATCTGTATTCCTTTGTGCAATGTGAGAGTTAGAGAATAATCTTGTTTTATGCACGGTGTGTGTGTATGAATCCTCTAAGAAACCAATTCGATCAATCAGGAAATGTCAAAAGAAAATTGGGTTGGCCGTTTTCGTAACTGATTAGGGTGTGTAAAACAAAATTAAAATTGTTTTTTATGTAATTAGGTACATCGTGGTTACTACCTATAGACTTACAAATACCTAGTTTGGTGAGTCTTTTTTAGATGAAAATTTGAGGTCAAAATACTGCACTTAGATAAAACGCTTTCTGTGCAAATGACTGCTTTCAGAACACTGGCCATTTAAATCGTTAGGTAATGAGTGAGTACTTTTGTCAGGTAAAGGCAGTTGAAATGAATAGAAAAAAATTGCCTGAAACGCGGAAAATAAATGATGAGGAATATTTTACAGGATTGGGAAATTTTTAGATGATAAAATATAATATCCAACTCTGATGAATAGGGTGAAAAAGTAAAACTGGCTCTTTATAATGAAAATACCTTCCTAAATTTCATAAAAGGATCAGAAAGAAGAACAACATAAAATTGCGTCTACAGAAAATAATTAAAAAATCTCCATGATAAGTATAATGTTGAATATCAGCACCGTATCAGTACCCTACCACCAAAGTTAGTTTCGTCAGATTTGGGAATTCGTTTTGAGCGTAAAACTCGGTCAAAATAGTCTGTTTTGGCCAACTATTGCACCTTATTAGCGTTTTGTAAAACAAACAACAAGTTAAAAGAAGTTTCAAATATGTTTCTTACTATGTAGTGATAAGATTTTCTAAAATCAACCAGATATTCGAAATGATAACTGACAAGTATGTCAAATTGTTACGATTATCAATGGATAGCAGAGCGTCTCTGTATGCAGAAGTGATGAAAAAATAAGCAACAGGTCGTTTCAGTGAATCGCAGCATATAATTTTACTTAACGGAAGCTTTTTTATCCGATATTTCAACCACATGAAAGTGGCCTACGACTACATGAAGGTTGTCAGTGTGTATCGTGCATAGTGTCTTCAACAATAGGCTGTAAGACTCAGAAACCTGCAGCACAACATACTATTTATCCACTTCAAGTTTTGTGTCTTTTTGTTATGTAGTATACGCTGACAAAAGAATTTAATATTGAGTCTCGTAGTGCACTGAAATAAATGAAAGACATTTCCGATTTTCGCATGACATTTAAGGTACTTCTGAAGACTTATAAAATAGTTTGATTGACTCCCTGAATAATTGATGGCAACGAATTTTATTCAAGAACTCTTTTAGGCACCCATCATAGAGGTATTTACATATTTACCGACAAGTCATTGGAATCATCGATATGGAAGTTAGCTATGAAGGATAGTTATGATAGAAAATATTATTCAGCTTGGCGGAAAGTTTGTTTTTCCAGCAGTGAATAATGTCATTATGAATGAAATTAAGCTTATTAATTATGAAGTGAATTTTAATCACTAAAAGATTTTTTACCCGAAACTATTCCTTCAGTTTGAGCGATCAGAATCAGTGGTTCATCATTTTAAGATCACAATGTATGTTTTATCACGAACATTAAGATAAATGGAACTTTAAACTTGGAACTTATATCATAGTCCTTTGAATATTTGGGTGAAAAAGGACCAGATTAAAGAACCTAAGAGATTTAACTAACCATTTATTTGCACTTAGTGTACAATTAATTTTTATATTCATGATTTCCTACTTTTAAAAGGAATAAATATCTCTACTGAAAACAGTGAGTTGTTGATTTTCAAATTTACCTTAAATGCGTTTGTTTGGAGACCGAATCTTGAGTAAAACCCTTATTTAGACTTATGATCGTCCTGCATATAAATTATCTTCGAGCTAAGCTTATCATTTTGTTTTATTTAACTCACAGTTTTTTTAATTCACTGGACAGACTGGCTCAGCACGATTACATACCAAGTGACCAAGATGTATTAAGAACGCGGGTAAAAACCACGGGTATACAGGAAACCCAATTTTCTTACAAGAAGATTGAATTCCGGTAATTCAACCTCATAACATTTTTATCACTTTACTTCATTATTTACTGTTGAGACAAGGAAAGCTGATATTTTTGATTTTCGGAACGCCACTCTTCTTGGGGTACTGTATATAGGGGAATGAGTATTTTGGAGACAATTAAACTCAAAAGCCAAAGTTTGTAGTAAGGTAAAACTTTTAGGTGCTCATGCGTTCCAGTTATCTAACGATGAGATGCGAAATGTTCAGCCTAATATAAATGGTGTTTCAGAATCCATTAGTTTTCATTTTGAAAACTTTCGGTGTAAGTGAATAATCCTTTAACTGTGCCGGTAAGTATGTATCATCGCTTCATGCTTGTAACTTCTTATTGAAATCAAGGGTAATTTTTTCTCCTAACAAAAGTCAGTGGTAAGCAATTTAATTGGATTAAGTTGGTGTTCGGTTTTGAGATATCATCAGGTTTTAAATAAACTTGACAAGTGAACAGAAAAACGAACTCAATTACAGTGTTGTGTGCACTATGAATAAGACCAGAGATAGAGTGAAATAGCATTTGCTCGGCATAATTCTGTCCAAACTCTAACAGTTATTGGACTAAGCATTCCTAAAAACCATTATTTAGAGTGAGTACGATTTCCAGTAATTACTGATAACCGTAGTTCATTTTTGGATCATGTTTGTGAACAATAACCGTCGACAAAAATATTGATAAATCTATTGGCCATTGAAAATTGAATATAACTGAACCCCAATTTTTAACCTGCTCATCCTTAGAACTGCTACTATATGTTAACATCAGGAAGTTTGTAGAAAAACTGAGTGAAACATTTTCTGGAATTGTAATTTGCTGTAATATGATACAGTATTTTTCGGTTAATTTATCTTTCTCTAGGGGTCATGAAAACATTGATTCATGTCTTCTAATATTTTTAAGCACTTACTAAACGACTTATGTTACTTTTTTAATTGGAATATAATAGAGGGTTTACATTATATCTATACATTTTAAATTATGTAAAAAATATTTTGATGTTCTGAACACATTTAACAGGACATTTAATTGCAGATAAGTAGGGAATGTACCTAAGTGTTACAGGCTGTATTAATTTTAGAAGTGGAAATTTGTAGATCGATAAAAAGTCAAGAACAGTATGGAAGGTAACAGATCATTTATCATTCACAACTTTCAAATAATAAGGGATAAAATTAATCACATATTTTTCTTATGATTGTCCTTACGGTGAAACTGAAAAGTGCAAAAAAATATATTTTAAATATCTGTTTATTCCGGTCAACACATAGTTAATACTCAAAACCTGGTTAGGTTTGTCTTGATGTGAATGAAAGGTTATGAATCGATTAAATTATAAATTGTTAGTTGTTTCATGTTCCTCTGCCATAAAAACAAGCCATTTCATCAAATATTTTCTACATTCAATAAATATAGGCTAGTGGACGTGGGTGGACAGAGATCGGAACGTAAAAAATGGATTCATTGCTTTCAGGATGTAACGGCGATTATATTCGTTGTTGCACTAAGTGAATATGATCTTGGTTTGGCTGAAGATCAGACAACTGTGAGTTATTCATATGAAAAGATTACCGTTGATATAAAAGTATCTTGTATTCAAAATATCTGAGGGCACCATTGAAATGTTGAGTACTAGACTTATTGAGAGGTTTATTCTATTTTGCAAATGCTACAGTCAAACTCTACGTATGTGTCGATGAACGCTCTACCATTGGGTCCCTGATGCGGAATTTATTAGTAGGTCTGTAGTAGTAGTACCCCTGTAGCACGTCTGTGTCTCAAAATATAATGGCGATTCCCAAACAAGAAATCTGCAAATTGCAGTCATGTTGGCGGCGTCTGGTAGCCTTTAAGTTGGCCTGTTTAACTTTGTCTATCTACATATTCAAAAGTGGTATTCGCACAGACATTCAATCAAAAAATGCCACAGATTCAAGTAAGGATAGGTAGATTACTTAAGAGTTCCATTAAAAAAGAGTGAACTGAAGCAAACTAAGACAATCATGATGTAAATTAAAACTCTTTTAGCTTTCAGAATTTAGATAGTTGTTTAGTGAGGTCATCTCACTAAGAATCTAGGCGCCAAACGGTTTTCTTTTCAAATGTTGTCATTTTTTCATTTGACGTAACCTTTCTACGTTACGTCTGCATATGGAATTTGATATGCTCGCTTAGTTAAACAATAATTTAGCGTATTGTTTCGAATTACCAAATGTTATTCCAATGTATTGTTTGACCTTACAACACGAACGCGACATACAGTACTGCTAACAGGCTTTCTGTGGAATCTTACTACTTTAATTTTTCTTTTGGCAACTCTTAAAAATTGTCCTAAGGACATCGAACAGAACACTAGTGTGTGTTATGTAATACATTTCGGGAACAACAAAAAGAATCGAGTTTCATGTCAAAGAAGGATTTTCAGCTTGTTTGTTTTCAAACAAGAATTTATCTCATAGCAATGTCACACAGTCCTAATTTAGTTGTCCACTTTCATCGTCAACTCTTCTTAACCTAATGATCTTAGCTGGTAAGAATGAACTTGACTCAGTGGTTGTGTATTCTGAACTACCTATTCACTTATTTGCATATAAGGATGCTTGAATCTCATCGTTCATACTAATCGTTACTCGCTAAGAAATATACCTCTCCGAAGCAAAAGGGATTTATTCATAAGTAGCATCGTAACAGTGAATCAAAGGGCTATACACCGTAAATCGGTATGCATTACAAAGTCAAGATATTTTTGTTGATTTCTTTTCCTAGTGGGTTGAAAAATAGTTTCAGTCTTTTTATTGGTAAAAAAAGTGCCGAAGTGGTTTTATTTTAGTACATATAACGGTCTGTTTATTACAAAGCGAATTTCATTGGCTGTCGTGTCCTAGACTGAAAAATAAACGTGACCCATGACCCACTAGTTGATACTCATCTCCTCAAACGACTGAGCCATATCTCGGAAATCTGAAGTGAACAGAAGTTTCATTGGAACTCATTTCAAAAAACTGTATTAGAAGTAGGCAAGTTATTGGTCATCACCTACATTCATATGAGACAGATTTAGAATAATAAATAATTCTGAAATCGTTTCATTGATTTTCTTTTAGTCAGAATTCTGAAGGTGTGATTGTGGTTCAACCTAATCATAAAATCAATCTTATTCATAGCACAACAGCGTAACCAATTTTCATCACACACACAAACACAGAAAGACAGTCTAATAAAAATATAAACTGTTAATTCTTGTTATAAAAATGACAATAACAGTCTTGACAGAAAAATCAAAGTAATATTAACAATGACAGTAAATCAACTGACAAAAGAGTCCGCATATTTCAATACCAAATTCACGAAACAAGCTCAGTTGTTGAATCTGACCTTAAGTCAATCTTAGTGTGAGGTGGTATTCGGTCTTCTATTGCTTCTTTTGAACAAGGATACCTTATAATGCGTATAAACAAACAAACAAACGAGTTCTCATCAGATTATTGATTGAGTGCTCTCTTCGTAACTCCAAGGATTGAACTACAGGTAATTGATACGGTAGGAATCAGATTAAAGTCTCCGAATAACATTAAAATCATTTTAAAATACATTTATTATTATTAACATATAATTTTACTCTTGTGTTCCCAATGGAACATAGAGCATCAGTAGCACGCCTCCATTTCACTCTCTTCTCTGCAGTCTTTTGAACCTCGCTCCAAGACTACCCACAAGCTTTCATTTCTTCTTCACATGATCTCTTCCATGTCAACCTCACCTCGGACGCCCAACTCGTCGTTTCCCATTTGGGATCCACTCGAGGGCCTGCCCTGCCCTGATCATGCAACAAACAGTGAGGAGCGAGAAGATGGGGATAAGCTGGACGGCGGAAAAGAACCTAGAAGATTTGGATTTCGCCGATGACTTGTGTCTGATGTCGCACAAACTTGAAGATCTACAGATGAAAACTAACAAGTTGACAGAAGAGGCAGTGCAGCGAAGACGGGACTTCAAGACAGAGGTGATAAAGATACCCAACCAGCAACAACAACAACAACAACAAAATTCAATCACCATGAAGGGGAGAAAATCAAAGGAAGTAGCCTCTTTCACCTACACCTATCTAGGCAATACTGTTTCAACTACAGGCAACACAGATGAGGACGTCAAAGCCAGCCAGGATCGGAAAAGCAAGACAGGCGTTGCTTAACCTGAAACCAGTGTGGAGATCTTCTACACTCAGCTCAACATGTGTAACAAGATCCGGATTTTCAACACCAACCTAGTCAAGTCAGTCCTGCTGTATGGTTCGGAGACTTGGCGTGTTACGAAGGGGATTTCCAACAAACTACAGACATTCATCAACAGCTTCCGCCTACGCTCGTTACTGAAGATCAGATGGATTGCCAGAAATAATAAGCAACAAGGAACTCTGGGAACGAACCAACCAAGAACCTATCGCTGAACAAATATGCAGAAGAAGGAAGTGGATATGGATTGGATTGGGTATACACTGAGAAGACGGATTGAGGACATCATGCACTAGGGCAGACCCTCAAGTAGAACCCAGATGGGAAACGACGAGTTTGGCGTCCGAGGCGAGGGTGACATGGAGGAGATCGTGAGAGGAGGAGATGAAAGCTTGTGGGTAGTCGTGGAGCGAGGTTCAAAAGATTTCAGAGGACAGAGTGAAATGGAGACGTCCTACTGACGCCCTACGCTCCATTAGGAACCCAAGAGACAAATAAATAAAGAAATAATAATAATAAAAATCTGGCGAAGTCAATGTCGCTTTGTGAATATCCTTGTGCTTGAACACACTGCCTCACTCCAATCACCAAGTCGTTGAATGCACAGAATTCTGCAAACAATTCTCCATTCTTGTTCATTTCACCTAACGCTTCTCAACCCATGGTTTGTTCTCTTCATGTGTTGTCCACTCCACGCAGTTTGGCACTCATGTCACCCCACCCATTAGAATTTAGTTGTCACCAACTGGAGTCTTGTCCAGTGCTGATTGCAGTGATCTGTAGAATTCCTCATTCTTCTCTTCATCTGCATTATTTGTAGGTGCATAGCGTAGTGTAGCCTTGTATGATTGTGACCTTCCTTCCTTCCTTCCTTTTGAGTTGAATCTTGCTGTTATGATCCCGATGCTGGAAGAGATTGGTCCCCACTGCATTAGATCCTTCAATGCTCTTGAGGACATCATGATAGCCACTCGAAAACTCAGTGTGCTCGAGGTTGTCGTCTGGGTGGAAATATCGGAGTAGATAATTGATTCTCTGATTAAAAGTTTGGACATTCCACTTCCATTCCATCTGCTTTCGCAAATTCCAAGCACTTCAATGTGATACCTTCTCATCTCGTTTGCAATCTGGGCTGCCTTGCTGGGTTCAAACATCGTGTGGACATTCTATGTCCCCACGTTTACTTTCGTTTTCATCGAGAGAAGAGAGACACATCGGCCAATCGGCTTTCCGAAGGCTTTCACCAACTGGCGTCATTTTCTCCCTCCGATTCCAGTGAGGAATAAGTTTGTTTTGATTTTTATATTTTGTTTGTGCTTTGAAGTTTGTTTAGCGATTGGATTTGTTTTATGGGTTTCTGGGGTTGCTAGCCCTATGCCCAACCTTCCCTCTTTACCCAGGCTCAGGATCGACTAGTAACTAGTGAACTAGTTAACCAGGCGAGGTTTTTAAACTATTTGATAAAATCAAATAGACTGATAACAGTTTGTCTGATATACTTCTATGATTATTTCTCAAGTGGTGTCAATCTATCAGCCACCCTGAAAATTGTAGAATTTCACTTATAAAGTACATGTCAAAAAAGTCATACATCTTGATATCATAATTGGTCATGATATCACATAATTTAATGATGAGAAGAGAATGTTTCATTATCAGCGTATGGTTCAGCGGAACCATCTATATTGTCATATTATTCAAAGTTTTTCTAGACTTGTACAATATTTCGTTATAGTGTGCTCTAAACAGTCTTTTTTTTTAATTGTTTTTAGAAATGTAATTTTGAAATAATTCTGTTGTCTTACATTTTAAATCCATATAATGACTACATTTTATCACTATTGTTGTGGTAGGATATACATAGCCACTATATATTTGGAGTTGTAGATATGTGCAACCGGCGTTTTGACATCAAAATAAAATAATTTTAGTGTCTAACATCTAACCTTATCAATCAGTCATGAGTTGCAGTATCTGAAAAACCCAGTGGCTTGCAAATAAAAGTTAACATGTTGGAATAAATTTCATATATCTGTTTAAAGCTATAGATGTGTTTTCATGTAGTTGCAAATCCTATAAAAAGAAAACGGAAGTTCACTGGCTGCCTGTTAAGCCAGAATTCGAATTTAAAAGATGGACGTTTGAAAGAATTACTAACTTCTTTAGGTAACTGTAACACAGTCGTGTATTGTTTGATCCAAACAGTCGAGGATAACATGAATAGCAAGACACAAATATCATACACCAAGAAACATACGGTTTCAAACTGAATGATCACTGATCATGTTTTGGAAAAACAGTGACTATACGAAGAGAATTGGACAATAAGATTCAGTACACGTCTTCGAAATCAGCAATATATCTTTGACGTTTCTATCTTTTGATTATTTCTCCAAAGAAGATCAGAACAGACTTCCTTAAGAAACGTTGGATTTGTTTTGTTTCAAACACATTATGGCTTATACAAGTGTGAATTATATCTGATGTCGACTTTTTACTCAAAGCCCAGTAGTTGCCACACTATTCGCTAAGATTTTGATCAAAGTTCAAACGAACTATTTTACGTTACAGAAGTAGTGATAATGACACAAATGAACTGAGTTTTTTCAATTCAATGTTAGATTATTTATTTGATATGGCACATAGTGATACAGTATTATTAACTGTATGACATTTTGAACAGAATTTGTTACTCATATTCATATCAAAATAATTATACGACTTTTAAACTTCCTTGATGTTTTCCAACAATTCTTCATTCATTTGTTTCATTGGTATTAAAAGTTTCCAGAAATCCGTAATATGCAATGCGTTGATGTGTTGATTCAATAAACAAAAATCCTTTGATTTTTCAAGTTGGTATTCATCATAGGATGACATCAGTTGGAGGAACACTAGAAAACTTGTAAGCACTGGACAGCTGTTTCGTTCTAACATGGGACTTCATAGCAGTCAGCACCCACGACTCTATCAGGGATCCAACCAAAAATTTCAGGTTTCGCGTCCAGCACGTTACCATTGAGCTACTGGGTCTGAATCCAGTGGTCCATATATCTAACTTCTGTCAGTTCACGAGATAGCACGGCCATCACTTAACATCATCGGTGAGTATTAGTCCCCATGTCTACCAATCTCTCCACCTAGGTATATTGCATTTCAGAATCGTCCCACCATATAGTGTGATTATAAATTAGTGAAAGCAGAGAGATAGCTGAGTTTTTCTCTAAATCGTTTATCTTAGTAGTGTCTAACATTGTATATTTCGCTAAACTTTTGTGATTGGCTATTTTGACTGAAAATAGAATTTGGAATTATAGTCTACTACAGCGCTCAAGGTTTACTCTTACATTATTGAGCCTTTTCAAATAACGGTCTTCTGAAATGATTCTTTTGATAATTCCAATATAGATGAAAACAAGATGTTAAACTTCATTAAAAGTGATGAAAATGATGATGTTTTGTTCTTCTTATTTGATCAAAGTGCTGTAAACATGTTTCATCTTTTGTCATCTTTTTAGAACCGAATGATTGAATCGATGAAACTTTTTGATTCCATATGCAATAATAGTTGGTTTATTGAAACTAGTATGCTTCTATTCCTTAACAAGCGTGATTTGTTTGAGCAGAAAATTTCTTACTCTCCATTGACTATTTGTTTCCCAGAATACACTGGTAAGCGATTTTAGTTGCTTCGTTTTTAGAAATTAATTGATACTTTCGTTTTATGTTGGTCTCCATGCTGATCTCATGAAAACATATGACATTTGTACCGGTTTGCGTTTTAAAAAGCGTCTATATTTTCTCTACACTTTTCAGTTACCATCTAGCTTTTACTTTATTCTCAGTAAAGTGTTTAAAAATGTTGTACCTGCAACTTACAGGATACATTGGAAATACATGAGGCTAAAATTTTGTGACAAACATTTTGAATTTGAGTTGCTAGGCTGAATCCTATAAAGCTTTTGAATATAAAATGCTGAAATGAGGGAATTCACATGCATTTCTACCTTTATTCAACTATCTGATACAGATGAGTTCACATGCTAGTCAGGATGAGCTTTACTTGTTGTAAACGTTATGGACGGGTTATTAGTGTGTAAATTACGTCACTGCCCAGAATAGTACCTCACTATAATGAAATTAGACACTGGTTTCTGCACACTATTAAAAGCATAAATTTTTATTCTTATTGCTTGACTGTTACAAAATAAAACTGGTTGATCTTTAACCTGTATTCATTAATATGTGATGCCTCAACCATAACCAATCCAGAATTAATTCTTACTTTAATTCTTCATCCTTTAAAAGTTAAAATTGCTTTGCTTTTTGTGCGTAACCACTAATTATAAACTCATACCAATGAAAGAAGAACTAATCGTCACTCAAGCCATTAGCTTTATGATTATTATTTGTCCCTTGAGTCCTAGTGGATTATACGGCACCAGTAGCACGCCTACATTCTACTCTCTTCTCTGAAATCTTTTGAACCTCGCTCCACGACTACCCACAAGCTTTCATCTCCACCTCTCACGATCTCCTTCATGTCACCCACGCCTCGGACGCCAAACTCGTCGTTTCCCATCTGGGTTCCACTCGAGGGTCTGCCCTAGTGCATGATGTCCTCAATCCGTCTTCTCAGTGTATACCCAATCCAATCCATATCCACTTCCTTCTTCTGCATATTCGTCGAGTGATAGGTTGTTGAATGATTCGTTGTCAGAGTAAGTTACTTGTTGCTTATTCTTATTATTGTGGCCATCTGATCTCCATCTTCAGTATGGAGTGAGCGTAGGCGGTAGTTGTTGATGAATGTCTGTATTTTGTTGTAAGTACGTTTTGTGACGCGCCAAGCTTCTGAGCCATCACATAGAAGCACTGACTTGACTGAATTAGTGTTGAAAATCCGGATGTTGTTCACGCCTTGTGCTGAGTGCAGAAGATCTCCACACTGGTTTCAGGTTAATGAAGGCTTGTCCTGCTGTATTTCCGATCCTGGTTTTGATGATCTCATCTGTGCCTGTGCCGCCGTCTCTCGTTGAAACGATGCTGCCCAACTAGGTGGGTGAAAGAGTCAACTTCCTTTAGGTTCCTCCCGTTCATGGTGATTGGTGCTTGTTGTTGTTGCTGGTGGGGCATCTTCACCACCTCTGTCTTCTCCACATTCATCTGAAGGAAGTCCCGTCTTCGCTGGCTTGTCTCACCTCTTCTATCAACTTGTTAGTTTTCGCATGTTGATCTTCGTGTTTGTGCAACAATACATAAGACATGAATCATCATCTGCGAAATCCAAATCTTCTAGACTCTTTTCATCGGTCAAACAGCGTATACCCGTCTTCTCACTCCTCACTACTCACTCCTGACAGTTTGCTGCCTGATCCAGTCGAGTCAATCACAATCAGGAAGATGATGGGTGATAGTAGGCAGCAGCCTTTTCTTACTCCTGCCTTCACTTCAAAGGCACCACTGAGCTCTCCACTGTGAATCACTTGGCATGTAATATCATATAGCAAATAGCTGCTGTTGAATGAGGTTGATAGAGGTTTGTGATACTCCGTAGTGTTGTAGCAGCTCCCTGCTGAATTACTTCTCTGTCGACGTTATCGAACGCCTTTTCAAAGTGGATGAATTTGAGGTAGAGAGTTGACTGCCATTCTGTACTGTGTTCTATGATGATGCGTAGTGTAGCTTTGCCATTTGGTCCGCACAGGATTTATTCTTCCTGAATCCAGCCAGCCAGCTAGCCAGTCAGCCTGTTCCGGTCGTAATTTTGAATGGAGAGCATGTTTTAGTCTCTGGTGTATGATGGGACTTAATATTTTGCTTGCTGTGGAAAGGAGCATAATTCTACACCAGTTCCTGCAAAGATCTAGCTTAGGTCATCCTACTTTGGTAGTTTGACAAGGTATCCCTTCTTCCAGTCGAGCAGCAGGTATCTTTCCTTCCTTCCAAACCTCCTGCAATAGTGATGTGAGCATGTCCGCTGCTGTCTCTGCGTCTTTTTCCAGTGCTTCTGGAGGAATTTTATCTGGTCGTGCTGCTTTCCCGGATTTCAGCAGCTTTATGGCATTCAGGACTTCGCTTCTGCCTTTGTCGGAGGGCTTGTGTCCAACGATAGTTCTGTGGCTGGGCTGCTGGTGGTATTTGTAAACGATTTGCAGGTGGTGATCGATTGAAGAGTTTTTTAAAGTGGTTGGCTCATTGTTTCTTTTGTTTCTCCTCTTTGGTAAGTAGCTTTCCTTCACTATCTTTCATTGGTTTCATCCGCGTTGATCTCTTCCCTACCAGATGGTAAACGAAATGCAAATTGGCTGAGTCGTCTCTGATAAGGCCTAACAGGCTAATATTAATGGTCTCTAGTGAGGCACAAGTTATCGTTTACAAACTACAAAGATTTATATAATTAAACTATTTATTCAACTAAATAATTCCTGATTAAATGCTTAAAATCGATGGCAATTCTTGGTTTATTCCGAAGTACGAAGATTTTAGTCTTGTAAACTGACGGCTATTATCTAGAAGTACTTATGAAGTATACAAAAAATTTACCGTCAACAGTTTTTCCAACCATAGCGTCTTTGTCAATGTTTTTGACGACAGTCTTAACTTGCTATGATTAGTGAAAACTCGATGAATTCCACAACTTTTTCTTTTGCAGAGATTACCCATTTTACTCGTTTATCAAAGAATTACATGTGTGTAAAATTGCACTATCCAACAAATATTTCGTCACATTACTTCCTGAAAAGGGCTCATAAAACTTTTCATAGCTACTCTCAAAATTCAGTCAATTCACTGGAAAACCGTAAATAAAAGTACTGTTTTAAACTTTTTCTATTATCAGTATCGTTCAACTAAATTCACGCAACTAGCCCACTTTTACACTAGATAAAGAATGATGTAGTTAATTGGCCATGCATGCATATAAAATTACGGCATAATTCATTGTACAGGGATCCTGAAAATAAATTAATTAACAGTAACTTAAATTGAAGAGGCCAATAAACATCAGTATAAAACCTAACACAAGATTGCAAAATGGCGAGAGTTGGCTGCATGTAAAAGTAATAGTAGTCACGTAGTCACGTGAATTCTACAGTATTTGCAAGCAGTATGTATTACAGTTCATATTAACTTTGTGCCAAAGGTTATTATAAATTTGTTGTATTTTGAAAAAAGCGAAGTTAATAGTGGTATACAGGATGATATTCTTGGTGGAACCTGAATAATAATAAAGTGACAAGTGGTATATACATACATCCAACACTATCTTACATCAATAATCTGTTTAACTAAATGCCGTTATTTTTATTTCAAGCTAGACGAACATCAAGTGGTCGTTGTTTGAGTCATGTAGAAACAGTTACTTCAGAAAATCACATTTATCCATATGAAGATAAACTTATAAGGTTCATTAGATCTACTGATGTCAAAGTACATAGACATTACTTTAGACAAGTCGAATCCACTCGATTTTCATATTACATAAAAATAATAAATCTGGCATTTATTTAATGTATCACTTTGAATTTAAAATGTATTTGCAGAAGCTGAATGATCATAGTAGTACTCTGAATGATAACTACTGCTTGGTGTGATTAAGCTACGTCATTACATATTCTAAATAAGTAGTCTAGAAACTCTTTTCACACGTCCAAATAGAGGTGTAATTGTTCTTCGTGGAAAAGTGTTCACCTATTCCTCTTGTGTGAGGGAAATCGTAATGAAATAGACTATCATAAACTAGATGTTATAAAGTTCCCTGCACTTTGTAATCTCAGTAGACTTTTTTAATCAGTATTTCTGCTAAGTGTATGTTTAATTTTTGTGGATGAGTAAATGTGAAAATTGTAAGTTTCGCAAACATTATGCTGAAATTCAACATAGCAGCTCTGAGACAGTTCACTAAGCTCATTGGATTCCAGTGATATTTAGACTTCAAATTGTTATTTTATCTGGAATTTTTGTGAAGGTTTATTGATTGATTTTAGGTTGGAATTCACCATGGAATGACATCACTTGGAGGAACAATGGAAACCTGGGAGCACTGGTCAGCTGCTTTATCCTAGTACGGGACCTCTCGGCGGTGGGCACCCATGACCCCACCTCCAGGACCTTCGGGTTCCGTGGTCAGCACGTTATCATTGAGCCACTGGATCGGAATCCAGTAGTCCACATTTCCTACTTCTGTCAGCTCATGAAATAGCGTAAGCTACATTCAGTGTCGTCGTTGAGTAACTGTCTTCATGTTCGAGTTGATTAACTCCACTGGTCACGACTTCTGATTGGAACTTTGGGAGTCACCTCTCGAAGCTAGTGCCCCAGAGTTTCTAATGTTTCTCTGACTGATGTTAGTCCATGATGAGTTCCAACCTAAAATTCAAATTGTTATGCTGATATCACTCTCTCTATATAATTTCAACAACAGTTGAAGTGAAGGTGAATAAAGTTTGTGAACGAAAGTTAGGGGGTAATTAACATCATAGTATCTAAATAAGCCATTACTGAATCTGTGGATGCAAACGAATAATCACAAACTATTAACTGAATACAGTGAGTTTTACGTTCTGCTCTGCTTCTTGATACAAATCACACTAACAAGGTCAAAAACACAAAGGAGGATTTAGTTGAGTTTATGGATTTGTTTCGTTTCCTTTTTTATTTTCATTTACTTTAGTCTTTTATCCAGCAAACTTCCAAGAGAGATACTGATTTCTTATTTTGAATATTCCTATCTTCCTTAATAACACTTATTTAACACTTTGTTGGGTTAATCATCGTCATGAATAACATTTCTCACTGAGCATTCAAGTTTTCATTCTCTTTACTAACCAAATGTGTATTAGTCAATTTGTCAACAAGTACAAAGAAAAACTTTCCTCGCACAAACCCACGGAGGCTTTTCATTCTACCCGCTTTCACTATTTTAAATTCTGAACTGAGCATCGGAAATGCAAATGTGGAAGACAGATTTAATGCTAAACCTGAGTTATTTAAAGAAATACCGAAAACTAGACAGCATAAGAAACTTGTATATTTCTTACGTGAGACTCCGTAAAACTGTGGACATGTAACCATGAATGCGATCGACCCTAAGATCTACAGTTCATGAGGTGATGAGGCTTTCTTTGAAGTACACAAAAAAGAAGGACTAGTGATCGCAGCGCCCACGGGATATCTCCTGAAGGTTCATTTCGATGTTTGGCGATTTAGTTTTCTTTTTGCAAATCTGACCGTGAAACTATATTGCAGAAATTAGCTTGCCATAAGATAAATGTGTGTGTACTCTCTTTAAAGTCGACCTGTTCTAACCGTCACTTCCTAATTTGAAGGCAGCATCGATGTAGCACACCTGGTCATTTTAAGGACAAAACCTCTTTTCTGTCGCATTTTGGTCCAGAGAACAGTGCGACTTCTTTCTTGGGCCCCATCATAGCGCTAACATTTACACTGTGATGGTAACTGCTTACCAGTGCCTAACTAACCTTTCTGTTATGGTAGGATTTCCAGAAAACAGGCTTTTTGTCAGTAAGGCTCACCAGGTCACTGTGATATTCAAGCCATATCACCACATGAATTTGCTAGCTTTCGGTTTGGAAATGTGGGGGTTGCCGTTCAGTCACCCGGTTAAAACTTCACAGCCAACACTTTTGAACCTTAATAAACTCACAACATAGAATGAAGATCAAAAGCCAGTCAAAGGAATTAGTGTTCACCTATTTGCAACCAAGGAAAAGTCATTAATATAGGTGTAAAACTTGGGCACTGTGGTAGAATTTAATTCCATATTAGATTTGTTTATTTGATTTATAACACAGTGATCTAGTATTATTTATTTGATGACGTTTCGAGCATAAATATTTGCTCATAATCACTGTGTGTTATAAATCAAATAAACAAATCTAATATGAAAGGAAACGTCATCTCAATTTCAGTCTTAAATGAGCACTGAATTACCATTCAGTTGTTCTTGCTGAAAATTGCACATATTTTGATCAGCCTCATGAAATATATTTATTTCAATGAAAACAGATCAAATCTGCCAAAAAGAGATCTATTTTGCGATAAAAAAATGAAACTTTCATACAAGTTATAATACCTGGTAGAAACTGCAAGTGTACATAAGGTATAACCAATAAGGATTAAATTTATGTAATTCCATCGATTATAGAAAAAGACAAATGAAACAAACGTTCTATATTATCTGTAATATTTATCCTTTAAACTGATGTCACCATCGCTCAGCAGAAAGTAAAGTTGTTAGTCCATTTATACTCGAAAATGTTTTTAGCCATTAACATTAAAATGCATTATGTTTGTTTTATACAAAAATGTTTTAACCATAAATCGAATCGTGATTCAGAAATAATGTCTGCATGCATGTGATACAAAAATCCTAACCGTTTAGTGAAATGCTTTTCGATTTTTATATTTTTTGGACATTCTTCAAAAAATAAATTAAGAAGGCAATCTGCATAAATTAAAATCTCAACATTGCTATTTAATATACGCGTTTTGAGAGTGTGTGTGGAATAAGAATGAACCAATATGGTCCCTTTGATTGGTGAAGAAAAGTAAGAAGACAAATTGGTCATGAGACAATTCATAAATATCTGTAATAGACAAATTTTCTACTTGGGCTTATTTGATTTGTTTTTATTTGCCATTCAAAAGTCTAAGTTACGGATTGCTTTACACCCTTATTTTGTGCAAAGTAGAATTTCTTTTCAAAAGGTGCTCACAGCAATTTAAGAATAAGATATCTTTTGATTTTCTCTTATAACTTTATGGCTCTTTTAATGTCACTAGTTTTTGTCTTTTATACCGACTTCTCGAAACACAATTACATGTAGTTCCATTTTAGTAGACAAATATCCCTAATTAGCCAATCTTTTATTTGAAGGGAATATTTTCAAATCACGAGTCCGTAAGCAGCGCTATTAATTGGGAGACTGATTTTTGTTTACAAAACAACCCGTCAATTTCACGTAATAAACTGGTCAGTGATAATTTTTAGCGGTTTCATTATCCCTAAATAAACTATTGTTATTGTCAGCGTTATGATAAACATCATCATATTCTTATCCTCAAGTGTTATTAAGGTAGGATTAGAAAATATTCTAAGCACTCTATGTAACTAGGCAAAACAAATTAACAGATATTTAAAGTATGAGGTCATATAAACCTCAAGAAGCTCAAGTAAAATAGGTTTGTTCTCAATTCCTATATACTCGTATTCGTAATTGCATTGAAAGCATTCAAATACCTAAAATGTTATGCTACTAAGAACGTCTCCAGCGTCATACTTAAAAACGTATAACTTCAACAAAATTACCTAACTAATATAAATAGGGATAGAAATATACAACAACTAAACAACAGGAACATTGAGAGATTTAAGACTTGGTTTCAGTCACTCAGGGCACATTGTGTAATATTTTAAAGCATCTATTCCATTAGCACATTAAAACATCAATATAAAGTCGCCTAAATGATGCGATTGTAATAACCACCTTCTACCTCTTGAGGGAAATCCAATCTGCTTATTTTGATGTCATAAATCTCATTTATATTACCCAGTTTTCTACATTACGGTAAAGTAGCATTTATTCACCTTCATTGGATGACAGGATTAACTGACACCAACAAGTCATTTTTTGGTCCATTTGTAAAGAAGCAGAGAAAATTTGATTTTTTCGTGAGAATAAACCCAAGTCTTACTTCATTTGATACTGTTCACAAAATGTAAATGAATTTTCTGAAAGAATACAAACTAATTCTCATTATGATTGTATTATAGTTGAAAGTGTTGATAATTGAAGCTACACCAGTCTAAAAGTTGTTGGTGAGAGCGTAACAACGTAACCTACGTTTATGTTTTCAGACCTAAGAAACAGAAAAAGCTTAAATCCAGAATCCAAAAACTGACCAAAACTTTATCGTCAATAAAGTTAATCACCAACTGCAATGTAATAAACACTTGGATTATCAAGTGAGGTAATACTTACAGATAAATTTAGCCTTTCTAACTGCTACATAAGTTATACAACAGCTCAAATGGGTTGATACAATGCTTTCAAATCCTAATAAATCAAGTGCTCACCAGTATTTTCGAAATAGAATTACTAATACCAGGTTCTGCGTTAGCTGTCATACTTAAAGACTCGACACGAACTGACGTAATAATTTGGCTACAGGGCATTTAGAAGTCAAGTAATCTCTACCTCCAGTCTACCCTTATATATATATATATATATATATACACTGAGATGCTGTAAATATTCAGAAAATGGTAATGATTCATGTAGGTTTTTAATATTGTTCGGTGGGTTATTTTATCTCGTTTGCCTTCATATTTAGCCTGAAAAGATTGTAAAGTGAAGGAATTTATTTTTCGACTCTAAGTATATTCATCATGCTTTCGCGGGAAAATGCCATTAACCGCTTCTCTGAAGGTGTTTTCAACAAATTTTCGTATAAGTGCATTGCTGTGAAAATTCATTGTCTCTAATTTTAAAATGTCTAAATCTACATGGATGAATATATTTTTCGAAAAGCAAAAAAGACTGTGAACTACTAACCAGTAGAATAAAGACCTAACGTATTATTGGGAAAAAAGCAATCTTAAAGTACATAGAAGTTACATAGTGGCTTGAGCAACTCAAGTATGCTTATATTACAAACTCAAGTGATTATCTTTACAGTTTTTTTTGAAATAACGAACAAAGGTAAGTGCTATAAGTAATCTTGGACTTTGACATATGCGCATATTTAGTGCGTTAATGAAATGTTTCTTTGTGAAATCTCAAAGTTTACTTATGTATTTATCAGATGTGATTTAAAATGTTACTCTTTTGAATTCCATCTTAGTTGACTTACTAGATGTGTCACACGGTGGAACAGTATTATTTACTGGATTGCTTTTTGGACACAGTTTATTGTCCACAGTCACATAAAAATAACTCCCCAAACTTGACACTTGGTCTATATAGTTCTGGTTATCTTGCCTAAGTTGTGATATAAGTAGTAGGATTTTTCTTGCATCCGAAAAGGAGGCTGATTCATTCCTATTACATGCACTAGGTGATGGTTAGATAAAAAGACTTGGTTATTATCCATACCTCTACCCTGCTATGTTAGTTGTAAGGATTTTCACCCTATCCCATCCTATTGTTTGGATGTGTGCAATCGCATGCATAGCTATAGCTGAGCCTTCTTCCAAATCCTTTATCTTACTAGGATCTGCCAGTTTCGATCTGCCTAACTGATCCTGTTTGGCCACTTTGACCCATGTATTTGCCTTCTCGGGCGTTGCAAGAGGCTTTGTAAACTGAATTATTCTGTCTAATTGGATCAACAGGGTCTTTTAACCTACATTGCTTATTTCTTAGTGATTTTGTAGGTCTAAATGTTACTCTAATCTCGGCCTTACTGAGAACCCTACGTAGTGTATTGGAGGTGCGTTTTTTGTATTGCATTGTTGTAGAGTACTGTACAGTTACATTATTCCACAATACCTAAGTTTTACTGCCGTATTACTAACTCTTTTGAATCAATTTACTTAGGTCTATTTGTATCGAATTAAGTTTATGATATCGTCACGGTGTCATATTAGGCATATCTCGTTAGCGTTTTTTGGATTGATAACAAACGGTGATGTATAATGCTACCCAAGTCGTATGTGGCAGAAGTTCTAGGTTACTTCATGAATTAAAATCTGATCACGACATTAGAATGTGATGTCAGATGAATATTCAATTTATGGAAATGTTACTTCTCAAGACTGAACGTTTACATTCTTATCCTAACATCATTTTGAATTTTGAGGATTCGAGTCCAAGATCTTGAAAATCATCAGGAATTAGTGTCATTGAAGATAGCATGCTAGCTGTTCTGTATACGTGATTTAAAGAGTACTGGTATTAGTAATGACTCTATCAACTTCACATGTTATCAATCCTGCTGTCACTCATTACTTTGTAGTTTCAACATTATTCACAGTGTGGTCGAGTGAAACCGAAAACTATTGCATGAATGTCACCACTAGCTGAAATCAGGTTGAAAAATGTTTTTCGGAAACAGAAAACATCCAACAACCATCTAATAACTGGAGATCTCTTATAGATGTGAGTATCCAGTCACATACAAGATGATGCCTAAAACATTTATTTTTAGTTGTACTGGAATTCAGTGATTTTCTCACTTCAACTTTCTTCAGTTTGCAATATATGTTATGCACCCATTATACAGTGTCAGTTTTATCTTTCAGATGCGTTATTGTCAGCTTAAAACTCCTCAATAAAGCCTCAAGGAGTTTTTCGAAATGCTTTTAACGAAATACCTCTTGATCACCATTTTTCTCCCGATATCCTTTGATGTATTAAAAACTCGCATTAGCAATCGAAGCTTTATCATAGTTTGACAGCCATTAATATATTTATGTAAGGAGGTGACTGAAGGTGTTGATGTTTGATATTAACGAACAAATTATATTTAAGTGAGAATTAATTGTACATAAGCGATTTTTTTATGTTAGTCTTTGACAGTATGGACTAAAACAACACATGTGTTTGTAAACACTTTTGGAACTTCAAATCCTTGCTTAGTACTCAATAATGTGAACAATTCAAGTACCTACTGTATGCTTTTCTACAATTGGTAGCAAAGTTCATCTTAGCAACTACAATGTCAGATATTCAATGTTGTGCACTGCTCACCGTAACCAGATTTAGGGCAATGCATGCTTGTGACAAGGTTACGTTCGATTCTCGGTCTCAGTTCCCCTACTTAGCACGAAATATTCTTAGTCAATAAATTAGAAGTATGTGTACGATAGAACTCAGTTTTGGGACACTTCAGATTTGTTTACATTATTTATTAGTCTATATATTTTAAATTACCATTTTCGCGCCCTTTTCACATCTTGGCCTGTAGTTTATTTCCCCCTTCTTCAAGTTAATTCGTTCAGGGGTCAACGCTTGCTTTTCTGACGTCAATGTTCAAAACTCGGGACAAACTCACATATCATGCGTCTATACACATGTGTTTAGGGTTATTTAGTTTCTTCTCGGAGGCCTAGCCTTCTAGACCAGTCTTCTTCTGTCTACTTTCTCTTGCAAGTCCGAAGTTGGTGGTATCTGATGTACACGCTAACTGCTAGTGAAGCGCGCATATTACATACATAAGAAAATAACGCTCAGATGACAAAAATTTCGTGACAAAGTTTTCTTAGTGTATTTTGAGGTTAATGGAAATTTTTAAAAGTGGAATTCATCATAGACTGAGATCAGCAGGAGAACCATTAAAAAATCTATGGGCACTGAACATCTGCTTCGTCCTAGTATTAGACTTCAACAGTATGCACCCACAACCCAGTTAAGGGTCGTATTCAGTACCTTTAGATTTCATGGTGAACGTGTTAACCATTCATTTATTGAGGAAGAGTTCAGTGCTCCACATTTTCCTACTTCTATCAATTCACGATACAACACAATTACCATTCAAGGTCTTCAGTTTGCATCCGCTTCACTTCCTACTGGTTAACTCCATAGGTCACAGATTCCCATAAAAACTTCGGGATACCCATCTCGAAGCAAGAAACTGTGGGCCTTTGAACTCCATCTCAGTAGTTTAATGGTTGAAGCGTTAGTCGCGAAACCTGAAGATCGTGACTTCTATTCTTAGCCAAATCATGGGTAATTACTGCTGAGGGGTTCCATACTAAATCGAAACAGCTGTCTGGTGCTCCCAGGTTTCCAGTGGTTCTCCAACTGATATCAGTCCGTGATGGATGCTTCCTTAAGGTTTATTTACTTTCAGACAGTAGACGCTGTAAGAATTTTCAAGCTGTTGCATAAGTATCCACTAAATTCTGCTTTGTGTGTTTGTTTTTACGGCCAAACTTATAGTCGTCTCGAAACCATAATGTTTTTCCTCCTGGTTTTAAAAATGCATTTTAAAATGATTCTATTCTTTGCATAGCATAATAACCAATCTTTTTCTTTCCAAACAGTCTTGCTTAGTAATATTATCATTATTTTTAGGAGAAAATAGTTATCAGGAAGCTGGCCTTTATATACAGACAAAATTTGAAGCCCTCAACAGGCAGACGACAAAAGAAATTTATACACACTTTACATGTGCTACAGATACTACTAATATACAATTTGTATTCGATGCTGTTACGGATGTTATTATACGAAGAAATTTAAAACTAGATGGACTTTTGTAATTCCTTTCTAAAAGTTACATGGATATGAAACTCTTATAAACATTACTTGGTGTGTATAATATACGGTTTTGTTTGTGACTGCGAAGTAAAGTATTCATTGCAATAAATTACTTCAACAATTTTGCTGTGATAATTTTCATGATAATATTGAAGCCATTTGAAATTCACAAATGATACATACGTGTCTTTCGTCATCGAATCTGTCTTTCGTTTGTTTACTGTGCTGAGAAAGTGCTTATTTTCCTGAAAATATTTTGCCGTAACCTAACTCTTTTTGGTAAAATTTATACCTACTTTCTAAGAAAACAAACTGAAATTTCTATGTTCTTCTTATTCAAATTATATTCGCATAACTGTATATTTTACATTCAAATATGTGTTTTGTTATACTTTTACATATCAATTGTGAAACTATTCATAAAATAATTTTGTGAAATGGAATGATGGAAATCACCTTTTACTGCTGTTAATATACGACTTGAATCAAACTTATGATAATAACTGATAATGAACATTATTTTATCTTCCAGTATTTCATAAATAGTTCAAAAATATGAATATTTGAAGCAGAATCCTATTTCTGAGGAAGAGATATCGATTGTCATCTCTCTGTTAGGTAAATACAACTTGGTAAGCTCTTCTGGATAGCTCCTAGTTGAGGCAAAAGAGCTATATATGCACATGTATAAATACCACAGTAAAACTTGAGCAGTTTGAAAATATCCATAGCAGGCACATCACTTTGATCGTGATGTTGTGCAGATATGATGGTTCAGTAGATTTGAGTCTATGAGATGTGTATCCAAAAAAACATGAGATGGAATAATTAAGAATGCCCGACTGTGTCAATTACCAAAGGGATAACTTGATAATACCAGTTGTTTTATTGCATAGTTTAGATATTATTCTTAGGAAGTTAACACAGGAAAAAGGTTGCTCTTAATAATGGTATTAAAATACATTTGATGTAAAAGAAATATTCCTGGCTGGAAAAGCTAACCGCTTATCAGGCATATTCATGTGTTTACTGCGAAATTAATATGCTACTTACTTTTACAGTTTCTTACGCAATACGCTTCAGCAGTTTAGCGTCAGGAAAGTATTGTAGAGAGGCTAAGTGATGGGAACGGCAATCTGCTTTCACTATCTACTCAGTACTAAAGGAAGAAATAAAATTATAAGGTTAATCTTTTTCAAAACGCACATACAGAACTGCGAAGAAAACTTTTAGGAGAAAACTTACTGACTTGATCAGTATTCGATTCAAATTGTGGGTGGGCTGTATAACTCAAATAAGTTTCCCGGGTTATTTTAGATTAAACTTATTTGAGAGTTTCCCCAAATAAATACTTTGGTTGTTTATGTGCACTGCTTCACAAAAAAGAAATTTGAGAATTATGCAAATTGTTTAACACTATGTGCGACAAAACTCACTAGAAGAATGGGTATTGTACATTCAGATGGGGCCAGTGGCAAATAAGTAGAAGTTGCACTAATGATTACTAAAGTCTCGCCGATTTGACAAAATTTATCAACTTTTACAACTTACCATGTGGGATAGATATGTAGTTGATTGGTCACAGACGATAAATATAAATTCAAATAAATAACTTCTTTTTTTCAGTTTTACAAAATAAAGGATATTTTGAGACAGGATTCACTTAGTCAAACTACATTATGGCTCTATGACATTTTAAGTAAGTTTTTCTTACTTTCTCTATCTGAACCTATTATTTAAAATGAAATATTTCTCGGAAACAAGAGTTCAGTAAAACATAATGTAGTAACTTTATCCAGTTGGCATAACTACAAGCTTTTCATCAGAAATATTGGTTACATCTAAGTTAGAAAAATTTCATCCCTTGATCAGATTTTAAACTCAAGCATGTGGTTAAATGAAAGTGATATCCCACAGGCATGCTACTGACTGAATTCAACGGCAAAAGCTCATATGAACAAATTTTAAAAATGATTGAAAGGAGACTAATAAAAATTGTATAGTTAGCATTTGTTTCAATTATTCCTGAAAAATGAGTCAGTCGTCACACTTAAAATTTGATGGTTGCTACAAATGGTTGAAGAACGAACTTCTTGTCCAAGGTGGATGAAATATGAATTACCTGAGAAAATCGAAAAACATCTCACAAAATCAGATCACGTGGCCATTTAAAATACTTTGTCAACACAATGCAGAGTTATAATGATTTCATTCATTACTCCACCACTGTAAGACAGGAATCAAAGAAATGTTTATTAAACTTAATTTATCACAGTGAGAAAAAATTACTTGATGTCATCCCACGTGAACACCTGATTCATGTAATAAGACTAAAACAACACATAAAGGCCGATAGCTGCTACCATGATGTAGTGGTCCAGCTTGTATGTCACAACGATCCAACGAGGTGCACTGGTTGGAACCCTTGTTCTCTCGCCGTTATACCATAGCAGAAGGGTTAACTGGATAGTGTTAAGACGAAAAGTAGTTACCATTGTAGTCCAAATGACAACATTAGTATGTGGTCCGAGGGCAAAGTCCTACTGCTGGCTGGCTGGTAGGTGAAAGTAGCTAAATATTCCCCGTGGATGACTGGCGTTGTCATGCCGATGGTGATTTCCTCATTGAAAGGGGGATTAGAAAAGATTGGACTCCAATTAAAAACACATTCCTCCCTGCCCCACAGTCTTCCAATGCTGATGGTATGTTTTCTCTATCTGAAGTTAGAACAACTTAAACTCGAAACAACAATCCTAAAACGGCTGCATGTGACAGGCCTCAAGTAGGTGCCGTTTGGCCTCCTGGGTAGGACAAATCTTTCTCTTCTACAAGTACCTCAAGGAAAACTAACCTTACACGGTATCGGCAGTTAGAACGTGTCAGACACTTCCAGGAGTACACAAAACCAATCTAACATAACCTATGCTCTTCAAATGTCTCCTTATTTCCTTCGCTTCCTCTCTTTTTCCCCTCTATACGTCTTACTCAACCGCACGCTCTTAAGTCATTGTCAACGATCGTAGCCATTGAAACTTTACTTCTAGTAACTGAAGACTCTGCCTCGATATAATGTAAGAGCTTTCAACGTCCGAAAACCTATGTCAAACTGGACAACAAATATTGCTTCCCAGAACTCAGGGATTTCGAGACATGGACGTGTCATTTGTCTCTGATATATGTATGCAGGCCTAGGGTATGGTCATCAAATTAACCTCACCTTATAAGTAAGGTGAATCTTCAAAATTCATCTGGTAGCAGTTGTCTATAGAATTCCTCCTTCTTCTCTTCATCTGCATTATTTGTAAGTGCGTAGCGTAGAATTGTATGATTGTGATCTTCCTTCCTTCCTTTTGAGTTGAATCCTGCTGTCATGGTCCTGATGCTGGAGGAGATTGGTCCCCATTGCTTGAGAGCCTTCGATGCTGTTGGGGACATCATGATAGCCAGTCCAAAACTCAGTGTGCTCGTGATTGCCGTATGAGTGACTGGAACGGATTACTGACACTGCAGTAAACAGTTTGAAGAGTCTATTTCCATTCCATCTGCTCTCGCAGATTCCAAGCACTTCTATGCCACATCCTCCCATCCCTTTTGCAATCTGGCCAGCCTTGTCAGCCAGTCAGCTTCAAACGTGGTAAGGATATTCCATGTTCATATGCTTACTTTTGGTTTCATCAAGAGAAGACACATAGGCCAACTGGCTTCCCGAGTGCTTTCACCAACCGGCGTCATTTCGTTCCCCCGATTTCAGAGCGGAATCAGTTTATTTTTTATAAATTTTTTTGCTTTGAACTTTCTTTAGCTATCGGATTGATTTTCTGGTTTAGGGTTGCTTGCCCAACTCCTAACTTAGAACCGGCTAATAAACTAGTGAACTAATAAACTAGGCGACGTGTGCAAACGAGAAGGCGAATATGGAACTATATTCTACCTCTTTATCCTAGTCTTACATCAGTAAAATGACCGACGAAATTAACTCACTAAAATAAATGTAAGACGGCAATCATCATCGCAAATCCATATTCTTCTACTACAATCACAACAACCTTTTACGTAATTACCAAGGTCTTATTTACAACATTCTCTCAATTTATAGATGAATGTAGCTTTAGTTCATGTTTTTCACAACCTTTCTTCTTTTCTACATACAATAATCAAACGAGCATGTGAACAACACTACCCTGTGGCTTTCCTTGTCTTGTTTATCTAAATTCTAATCAGTATCCATTTGTTATATAGTGCAATGTAACTGGCGACTTGTGTAGTGCTGTAGACAGTGGTGAGAAGAAAAGTAAGTAAAAAAAGGCAATAGATAATAAAATTGACTGCCCAAAATAAAAATGAAATGTCAGTGTGTGAAAGATCCTCGAAATCTTACAGAAATGCTCTTTTGCAACCAATGTATTCAGAGGATATGCAAAAATCTGTTGATATTTTTGAAAATCACATTTTTACAATCTGACTATCTGCTTTAAAATATACTATTAAATGACAAAATTAGACAAGAACTACCTCTGCCAACAAGTATCGCTCATTACTTGTTAACGATGATCATCTATTTTCATTGAAAAAAAACTAACTATGCAAAGTTTCATGCCAAATGTGAACACATAAAAACGAAAGAAAAACGATAAAATCTAAACTCATTTTGTTTGGATTTATTAGATTTATGGCAATCAAAAATAGCTTTCAAGTCTATTTGGATGACAGATGTTCATACAATACAAGAATAAGACGAAATGTTTTGACTTCATGCATAGATAACAATGATAAAGCGTAACGAAAAACGATTAAATTGAACAAGCAAAGGTGCAAAGATTGTTATGAAGACATGCTGTAGACAGGATGATTGAAGCATTGATTTTTGGAGAAACAAAGCTTAAAACTTATTTTTCCTGCATAATTCAATCTTTATAGATCTGTGTTCATATGTGTAGATTATTGATTCTCTGATTAGACGTTTGGGGAATCCACTCCCATTCCATCTGCCTTCGCAAATTCTAAGCACTTCAATGTGATACCTTCTCATCTCGTTTGCAATCTGGGCTGCCTTGCTGGGTTCAAACATGATGCGGACATCCTATGTCCCCACGTTTACTTTCTCTTTCATTGAGAGAAGAGAAGACACATCGGTCAGTTGGCTTTCCGAAGGCTTTCACCAACTGGCGTCATTTTGTCTCTCCGATTCCAGTGAGGAATAATTTTGTTGTAATTTTTATATTTTGTTTGTGCTTTGAAGTTTGTTTAGTGATTGGATTTGTTTTATGGGTTTCTGGGGTTGCTAGCCCTATGCCCAATCTTCCTTCTATACCCGAGCTTAGGACCGGCTATTAACTAGTGAACTAGTTAACCAGGCGAGGTTACCTCATCAAGTGTTTACATTTAATTCAAGTCTATTAGTAGAACGAGATGTACGCAATGTCCGAAACAGAGTACTGTAGTGACCAGATATCTACAGAAAGTCTGTTAGGTATAGCTCAGCTAATGCAGTTTCTAGAATACTCCTGAATATTGCTATCTTGATACATTTATCCACAGTTTCCAGAGTTTTAGACTAACTTTTGGATCGCTGTATGCCTCCTTGTACGCAATGTTTACGAGTTTAAAACTTAATTGTTTTCCTACTGACCCATTACTATTCTATGTTCTGCTTATTCAGAATTTTCTCATGCTGATTCCCAAATATATTGGGGATTTTTAGCTTAATATTGATTGGATACCTGTATTCTTAGAGAATGACCGATATTAAATAAATAGTTATCGCATCAATAAACTTTACCAGAAATCAAAACTCTGCTAATCATAGTTTACACGAAGTAACTATTGATTTAGTTCTTATCATAGAATTTGCCTTATGGTAGGAATGCATCCAGAAACTAAGATGTGAATAAAAACTGTTTCAGACTTTGATTTTGGGGTTCATGACTATTAACTTATTTCAAAATGGTATTTATTATGGACTGACGCCAGTTGGAAAACCATTAAAAATCTGGTGACACTACACAGACGTTTCTTCTTAGTATGGGGCTCTTTGACAGTGCACACCAGTTACCTCGTCAGAGATCGAACCCAAAAGCTTCAAGTTTTTCCACAAGCACGTCACCATTTAGCAACTAGGTCAGAATTCAATGGTCTGTATGTTTATCCTTACATCAATTTACGATACAGCACGACTTCCGTCAAATGCTATCTTTGAGTATTTGTCCTCACGTTCGACTTGACTCTCTCTTAACGGTCACAGATTCTGATTCCAAATTCAAGAAATCTAATCTCGAACCAAGTCACTAATGAGTATCTAACAGTAATTCAATTTGAGGATTCATGTGGTTTCATTGCTTTCAAGCTGTTATCCGCTATGAACTGATATCAAATGAAAAACCATTGAATACCTGATGGCTACTTCGGCCTACATTTTAATTGAGATTGACAAGAAAGTGGATTCGAAGATGACAGGAAATATTCATTTTGTTAATAGTGAAAGATTGATTGTTTCGGATATTTCACTTATGTTGTAATTATATTTTTGTTCCTAATCATATACTTGTTTCCCTGTTTTAAACTTCTAAGTATATATTACATGATTGTATTTGTTTGTGCAGTGTACTTTGCTCTTTGAGTGTAAACTATTTCGGAATGTTCTATCTATCAATTTTGCTATATGCTCATGAATTCACTTCTAAGAGTATGAGCTTACCGAATAAAATTGTTTTCTCTTCTGCAAATATCTATTCTCTTTTTCTATGATGAAATGAACTTAAAGTTTTGAAAAATTCCACAATTATGCCAGTTTGATACCAGTTGATATTTATTGTGGTTTTATCACCAAACCACTTATTGTGATATAGACAACTTCGCAAAAAGGAAAGACCATGCACTCTTATAAGTATGTTCAGTGGATAATCGGAGTGATTTCTATTTTAAGTACTTGCCGCAGTGTATTTCTTCACAAATTCATATTTTCATTATGACCACTGACAGCTCTTACCTTGGTTTTGACCAGCCACTGAAATTTTTTGGAATTTCACACTTTGAAAGACTGCCTTCAGTTGAATAACTGCATCCTCATGTTTAGGCTAGTTGTATCGTATCATATTTTATTAGTTAACTACACATTCTTGGATGGTCCAAAAAGTTATGTATGCATTTGCTGTTGCTTACTTTCAAGGTATGGACCTACTAAAGTCTTGATGTTGACTGGTCAGGTGTGATAAAGTGACTTACATTCATCAATCTGAATGACAAAGAACATGGAAGTAAATGCATTGATTACTCAGTAATCCACTTCTAAGGAGCCTAATAACTGAAAAGTGATTGAAATGTTTTCCTTTCAGAATATTATTTGGTTCCAAATCTGTCCTGTCATAGTAACCTGAAACGTTCTTAGCTTGAATGATTCAAGGTGTTTAATATATTGTCTTCAAAGTGATAGTAACCAGCGTTCAGACCCACTGCAGCTGCACACTAAACAATTAATTAGCTGACTGATACCAAACATTTGTAGCTCCTTCTCTTTTTTCTTGACAGTTTAGTGTCAAAGACATTGTTGAAAGGATTCAGTACAAGTGAAAAGTCAAATATACCTAACGTATTCCATTTTCTTCTGAAACATTTTTTACGAATGATTCCACAGAAAATCCTTCAAGTGACGTTTGTCCTAAGTTGTTTCAGTCTGAAAGGGCTTTTGAGATTATTTCCATGTATAACAATAAAAGCAGAGTTACATATTCACCTGAGCATACCGAATGAGTTTATTGAATGCAAATCACTTTCAAACAGTCCTGAATTCTTTGCTAGTCCCAACCAATAAAATTATCATGATAAATATTCAGGTAATATCGAGACATCCGCATTAGAGTCCATATGCCATATTAGATAGAACAATCTGATCCAGTATAACAACAGAAAATTACAAGCTTATCAACCACAGGTATTTCCTCACTGACCTCTGATTATGCTAAATGTAAGATGTCTTTCGGATTACCTTGGTGACATATGTTATTTTATTCTTTAATGGAAGCATTCGAGTGACCGAATTATATTTAACCGTAGAGTCTTCAATTGTGCTGTACTGATTTTTGTTAAATGTTTGCGTATACTTGTAGTGTTGTTATCACTGTGCTTAAAAGTAGGGAAAAAATGAGCTGATATTCAGTTGTACTAAAGTATTTGTAAGCTTCCAATAAAACATAATTCCACAAATGCATACCATTTTCCATGAATTGAAGCAAATAACAAGTTTGCTACGTTTCTCTGGCTGGGTGGTACACTTATCGAAATGTTATATCGCCATGCCGGTGCATATTCTAACAGAATTTGTTTCTAGAATAGGACACTGAATAATGAAGTTTGGAATAATCATCTAGTTGGTTAGAAATAGTTCTTGCTTTTTGGTGGTCTTATTTCCTTCCATTAATGCATTTCGGTATATCCAATAAGAGGAATCGTGTACTGATGAGAAAAACAGCAGATATATGTCAGCAAATAAATCCTTAGTTACTACAAATTAAATGTGAAGATAATTGCAAACAAATATTGAAGACATTCAATAACAAATAAATTGATCCCAAAATGCAGTTATTTACAAGAAGTCACTTTCAGTGATGTTAAGACAATTTAGACGTCTGGGCATCTTACGTTTTTGCGTATACGTCGTATCTACAAAACAGCAGTTTGCAATCTGTGGTAGGCTAAGAAACAAACACGCGACAATATATGAAGATATACGGAGGTAATGTTTTTGAAGACAAATAGCTGTGAATGCCAATGAAAGATGATACAAGTAATGACGTAACATTCACGTAACAAGAGTCCCAGAGTTTCATATCAACTTTATACTCTTTATAACTCTTAAATTCTTATCATTCTGTATGCGTTATGTTTTGTACAATAATAAGAACTACGATTTCTGATTAAGTGACCGGTTATTTCATACAAAATTCTTATGAAATTTTCAGCGAAAATTGCTGCATATATGCCATTCGTTTAAACCTGTGTATCAAGAAAGCATTTCAGCAGGATAGTATAACACTCGAGATTTCACCGAACCTGTTATTTGTAAAACGTTTCCTAGTACATAGAAATGTCTCTCTACTGGTAAATTCCAGGGTAACTGTACGTAAGTACTAACTAAAATCTATTATGACGATGCTCTTCTGGTTCCGATACTTTACCTATTAAGTCGCTATAGTTTAAAATAACTGACATAGTTAGCATCTCATTCAAGTTAACAGTAATTAAGAATTATCATTTTCACACTTAATCGATTAACTGCTTTTTTCATACATCCTGTTGACGAAAAATGGTAAAAAGAAAGAAACATAACCCGTTTGGTTACAATTTTACGGTTCGATGCTACTCAATGCATTCATGTAGTCTAAAGTATCAGTGGAGTCCGTCGTTCCAGATCTTGGTCTAGTCATTGAGATACACAACACGATATTTTGTGTTTGGTATTAGGTGTTCAAAGTTAATTAACAGGAAGATGTAGGTGTAGACATTGTGCACTTCTGCACTCATCTTCAAACAGTATCTATAAACTTTAAGAAAGCAATTTTTTATTGAATATTTGAGTCTGCCTCACTTAAAGCCAAAATTAGAGTCAGTATCTTTAAGCCATTAATATCAAACTTTGCATCGTATGATACTGAAATATGTACAATGCATGGCATTTCAGAATGCCTTGCTACCGAATTCAGTGGCTAGTTAGCAATCTAAATCTATAGCGTTTAGTTGGTAATCAGTGTATGAGAATCGACAGCCTTGTCAGTTAACAGCTAATGACCTTTTCACCTTCAGCTTGCTTATTGTGTTCATAGGATACCATTTGTAATCACTGATACACAAAGTTTAAAAGCTTTTACTTAACTTTACCACCAGTGTGACTATCTGGAACAACTGTGGTATGCCAGACTTGTATTGATATTGGATGATGTTTGAAGTTGAAGTGAACATTTAGGCCATTACATTATTCGAACCATCGACCACTGGGTTTGCATCGAGGTGCTCTATAAACTGAGCTACTAGACCTGTCTGCTGACCACAGTTTTTATTTTCCTTCAGTCACCGAGGGTTTCGCCTGACTGTCATGTGATTTTCTGATGCGTTACTATGGGTAGATCGTATTTACACTGACTGCCTAGTCAGGGATTCTCATCATAATTCAAGTCTACTTGATTTATGCAGTACGACCAAGCGGTGCATCACGAATTCATATGGCACTCGGACAAAACCCTTGGTGATCGAAGTGAAATAAAAATATCTGCTCAGCAGTCAGGTCTGGTAGCCCAGTTGGAAAAGCATAGACCTGAGAACCTAGCGGTCGACGTTTCGAATCCTGTCGTAGCATAAATATTCACTTCAACTTCAGTCATCTTCCAGTATAAGCTTTATTCATCAATGCACAAACTGAAAAGGTAGTGCGGCCGCAACAAAGTTGTGCTAGTAGTCTTCTACCCATCACATTTGATACAGAACTGGTATAAAGGAAAACAGACTTTTTCCAGTATATTTACTTCTAGCAAACAACAACGTTACGGTTTTACTTAAGCAATATACAGATCCCCATTAATAATCCATGGCAAGAATACAATGAGCTAACAACTGTTTCCAATAACGTGCTCTTCAGGTGTTATAGTGATAAATCCATAAGAATGGGTGAAATGCAGTAGTGAAACTTAGGCATAATGCATAATTATTTCAATAATGAAACAGTCAATTTCAAGAGTAAACGGAGATCAAATCGAATGGATGTAAGTTTTTCTGAAGTCCATTAGTGATCAGTTTAGTGTCAGCTGTACCATGGAACCAATCTTGACAGAAAAACACAAGGAAACAAAATCTAGAGATAATGATTCATTCGGGTACTAAAGTGTGCATATTGGCTTACTAAGACTCAAATGATTTTTATATTAGCTATGAGTTATATTCAAGTAAGTTGAAAAATCATGTGAATACAAGGATGAGCTAATGGATGTATAGTATTAAGATGACTACTGGCATAGTGAAAATTAAAAAGGACATAACAGTAATGTCTTGAAAACGAATATCTATTACTGAAGTGAAGGAGACAAAGCTAAATAATGGGATTAGACTGGGAATCTAAAATGTGAAATTCGTAGTAGAAAGGTTCATACAGATGAATGTATTTAAAACAAATAGGTTGAAAATATTTCATAGTCCAATTCTACTATGTAAAGCGTGTTCAGCACTGATAAAAGTTATGAGTAGAAAGGATTCAAAAACATTATTCCATTGTTTGACATTAAGAAGTATGGTATTTCCAAATTTACTCATCAGCATTATTCTGTTAAGCTGACACGAAAGTCAAAGCTAATACCATTAAAGATACCTGGTTTCATAACTTATATGTAGAGAAGATATTAGGGTTCCTTCATTTCAGATGTGATCTCTGTTTGCGGAAGAAAGATTTCGTGTTAATTCTTGTTCCGTTACTCCTATCCTCATAAGTTCAAAAGAAAGAATTATTTGCTGAGAATTAATTTTCGCTGTGATGTTTATTTTTCCCATTTTTCCCCCCGGTTATTATTCTTCATAGCCATAAATAACTCTTCTTTGGTTGAATTCTGAATCGACCTCACTACCTTCATTATTATTTTATTATTTGCCTATTTTCTCACGTAATGAAACATATTATCGCTTAACTATCCCCTATCGGATAAATGATGACGTTTCAATCCACTATTCAATGACAGATTACTGTAACCAGTCTTCTGAATCTTATTGTACACATCCACTAAATGATATCCTTAAGGTTTGTGTTTTTACGTAGAATTGTGTCCTCGTTTTTCAATTTTCCTTCATTTACGTGCTGCTGTACTTGCAAAGAAAAAATTTTGGAGTATATTCTTGGATATCTGAAAGATTCTTATGATTATATCAATCCATATTTTTAAGCATCTAAAGTTGGAAAGTAACTGTAACTTCAGTGACAGAAAGCGTTTAGTAAGAATGTTAATGATAACAGGTGCACAGTTTTAAGTGTGAACGGTCTGCCAAATCCTTACATAGTAAACAGAACTTTAAAGTTCTTAAATATCTGAATTGAGATGATAAAATGATGACTGATGGGATATCTGTCTGATTAGTGTGAATTACTTTTCTGTAGAATGTTCAGATTTTGTAAAGGATTCATCGAAATATACGTTGATGAGTACACTGAAGAGCGCAGATTTTTTTAAATTTGGAAAGCACTGTAAAGTTCTAGACAGTGATGAAAATTTTCGTCGAATTCCGTGTTTGTTTTGCCACGAGATCATAACGTTTTAATAATGGCAGAAGTAGTCGCTCGACAACAGCATATTTCAGACAAATAATGCACAATACGTCATTGGCATCTTCTCAGTGTAGGAAATCACAAAACGGTTACACTTGTACTTACTGATAATTGGTTCTCTTAATTGCAGTTTATTTTAGTTTACCATTGTCATCTCACTCACAGGAGAGTAGACCACTAACCGAAGTAATTTCAAGTTGGTGGTCATAATAGACTAACATCAGGTGATAACCTATTGAGAACTTAGAAGCAATGGACTGCTGTTTCACCCTAATGTGGGGCTCCTCAGTACTGTTTACTGACAACCCCAACAGGGCCCGAACTCAGAACCTTCTGGTTCTACGGCAGGCATGTTACTCTTGAGTCATTGGGTCAGAATGCAACGGTCCATATTCACCTTATTCTATTAGTGCGACGTTCATCCAATGCATTCGTTGAGTTCCTGTACCAACGTCCCTCTTGTATTGCCCCAAAGGTCACTTCGTCTCATTAGAACTTCCGAGAACTCATCTTGAAGCAAGTCATAAATAAAGACTCGATAGTAATCCAGTCCTCAAATTTCTTTAATTTATGCAAATTTCTTCAACTTGTAAAATGAGCTGATAGAAATCACAATAAAGAAACCATTTATTCATCGTTCAGTCTGATAGTGTGTGTCTATATAATGTTGGTCTGTAAGTATTTATTTGTTTTAACTTTTTAACGCAGTTATTTAAGATGCATTGAGAAAAGTGTGTTTACAGTTTTCAAAGAGACATTTAAATTGTTTTTTTATGTTTCACCAGATTAGCAAATGACAATATACATTCTCCATAACGTTTGCTGCGCAATTAGGTATTCGAATCTACCAATTTCAAAGCTACTCCAGGTTTTTATCGAACAGACTTATACTTTTTCTTTGTCTTCTTAAACAAAACAACTACATGTTTTTTATTGTACGAAATCTGGTAGCTATTAAAAAATTGATAAAAGTCATACCAGTAACTACCTGCTCAATAAACAAAATGTCCTCAATCCAGTTGTTCAACAATATGACACAGACTTTTAAAAATAATAATATTTATTTACATCAATTTTGCAGATATGATTATTACTTTTATTGATGAAGAATCATTGGTGATGCTGTCTACCATCTCTTTTTCATCCCAGGTAGCGGCAATCACATACCAATAATGGATTTTAAGTTTCATGCTGAATTCTTGTGTCTATTCATAGGTATAGTTAAGCTTTCTGATAGAGATAAAAATCGTGTTTAGTGAATGTATAAAAGTATCATATAAAGAAGAAAGGGAGGCACTTCTACAAGTTCATTCCCAAAGGAGTAATGTTGGCCGTATTTAATGGTAATATACAGGCATACGTCATTTTTGTCAAGTTTCAGTAAGTTTATGTGTAAATTACGTTTCTTAATGGCAGGTAGCTTCAACCTCCACTTATTCAGTGTTGCATGCTAATGATAGAAGAATAACAGCAGAATAAATGTGCACAAACTGAAAAGATGGAGAAGTGGAAGTATCATCTTCGCATTGACTGAAGAACCAGGATTTGTATTTAATCACTACATGTTCTATGTGGAAAACAATAAAGTTTGGGGCCAATGCTTCCAATGTTAAACTTCATATGTTTCGCTTAAAAAAAATGATGAAAAGTTCATAAATGAATAAATGCGTGTTGTTTGCCATTTATTGCTTTTCATTAATTGCGGAACTATGTACTTCACGTGTTCTCACCTAAGTTAACATCAAAGATTCATAACATTGTTGAATATTATGACTGCGTGCCAAGTATGTGCATTTTTCTGATGCAGCATCGAAAAGTAACAGGTTTGTTTTAACTTATCAGGTGGACTTTCACAACATGTTGTCCGCCATTTTCAAGAGTCAAGAAAACTTGTGGATGGTAAGCATGAGAATTTCTTTGTCAACTTCATAATCAATAAATCACAGGTTTTACTAATAATGAAGTTGTAGTCCCAAGAATATGAACTGTTTCTGTCCATTATAGTTGGGTGTTATGGACGTAATAACACATCGATCAACAGTGCATAGTTTCAGCCAACGTTTGTTCCGTTAAAAAGTGTTTAGTTACATCCAAGCCAAAATTAAGAGATGAATTGTTTTTCTACACAAGGAACCAAAAAGCAGCAGGCAGAGAAAACAAGGGAGAATTCCAAAATGGCTTTCGTTTCTGTGTACATATTTCCTATGACTCAACTTCCTTTGCTATGACACGCATTGATTATTAAACAATTAAGAATATAGCTTTCATGCTTTTACATAGTAAGGAAACTTTATCTGCGTTTACGACGGTGGCAAGAAGGCGTGTGTGCCATTAAAATGGAGTAGGAATTTGTGAAAAAACAAATAGTATTGCAATATTAACATAATTTCGTTCAGTAGGATTAGTTAAAATGTGGTAATGACATAGCAAAGTAAGAAATTTGTGTAAACTGGAATGAAGCGGAGAAGTCATGAAATGACGTCATAAAAAAGCAACGTACCTGAAAAAAACCCGTTAAAATTTAGGTGGGTTAACTAGTTCACCAGTTAATAACATGTCCTAACCCCGGGTAAAGAGGGAAGGTTGGACATATGTCTAGCAACCCCAGAAACCCATAAAACAAATCCAATCGCTAAACAAACTTCAAAGCACAAACAAAATATAAAAATTAAAACAAAACTATTCCTCACTGGAATCGGAGAGACAAAATGACGCCAGTTGGTGAAAGCCTTCGGAAAGCCAATTGGCCGATGTGTCTTCTCTTCTCTCAATGAAAACGAAAGTAAACGTGGGGACATAGAATGTCCACACGATGTTTGAACCCAGCAAGGCAGCCCAGATTGCAAACGAGATGAGAAGGTATCACATTGAAGTGCTTGGAATTTGCGAAAGCAGATGGAATGGAAGTGGATTCTCCAAACTCATAAGTACAGAGTCAATATTCAACACCAATATTGTCACCCAGACGACAACCACGAGCACACTGAGTTTTCGAGTGGCTATCATGATGTCCTCAAGAGCATTGAAGGCTGTCATGCAGTGGGGACCAATCTCTTCCAGCATCGGGATCATAACAGCAAGATTCAACTCAAAAGGAAGGAAGGAAGGTCACAATCATACAAGGCTACACTACGCTATGCACCTACAAATAATGCAGATGAAGAGAAGAATGATGAATTCTACAGATCACTGCAATCAGCACTGGACAAGACTCCAGTTGGCGACAACTAAATTCTAATGGGTGGGGTGACATGAGTGCCAAACTGCATGGAGTGGACAACACAGGAAGAGAACTAACCATGGGTTGAGAAGCGTTAGGTGAAATGAACGAGAATGGAGAATTGTTTGCAGAATTCTGTGCATTCAACGATTTGGTGATTGGAGTGAGGCAGTGTGTTCAAGCACAAGGATATCCACAAAGCGAGCTACATGGATTTCACCAGATAAACACACTAATAATCAGATCGACCTCATCTCAATGTGAAGAAAGTGGAGACGCAGTCTACTGAACACAAGGTCGAGAAAGGGAGCAGATGTAGGTTCACACCACTCACTGTCTAGTGCAAGGAACCTTCTGAATCAAGTTGAAAGCCTCCAAGGAAGTTGGTGATAGACTGCAGTTCAAGTTCAACACTCAGAACAGAAACTGGAGGATGAAACTTCAAACGATATCTTCACGTCAGCCATGAAGGCAAAATGGGAGATATCGAGCAACATCCCTGAAGAAACCTGTGTGGATGAGCACTGGAACTCTTTGAAAGAGACATGGAAAGAAACCTACATACCTGTATAAGAAAGGAAGAAGAAGGAAGATAATGAATGGATCTCGACGGACACATGGAATCTGATATTGCAGAGATAGACAGGTGGTGATGGTGAAGCAGAAGATAAACCAGTGCAAGGATGCTCAACGAAAAGAGGAACTGAACACAATGTATAAAATACTACACTGTGCAAAGAAGTGAAGATGAGTGCACATAAGTGAAGTCGAACAGTCTGCAGGTAAGAGAGACCTGACGACATTGTATCAAATAACCAGGTTACTGCCACCTGGGAGGGAAGAGATCAACGCAGATGAAACCAATAAAAGATGATGACGGATATTTAATTGCCAAAGATGAAGAACAAAGGAAACAGTGGGCCGACCACTTCAAGAAGCTCTTGAATCGACCAACACCACCACCTGCACTTCGTCCACAAATACCACCAGCAGTCCAGCCACTGAACTACCAGTGAACACTAATCCTCCAACAAAAGTCGAAGTCCTGAATGCCATAAAGCCACTGAAATGTGGGAAAGCAGCACGACCAGATGGGATTTCGCCAGAAACACTGAGAGCAGACGCAGACACAACAGAAGACACGCTCACACCACTGTTGCAGAAGGTTTGCAAGGAAGGAAGCGAAGGTACCTGCTGATTGATTGGAGGAAGGGCTATTTTGTCAAACTCCCAAAGAAGGGAGACCTAAGTCCTCGCAAGAAGTGGCGCAAAATCACGCTCCTGTCCACCCAAAGCAAGCAAATATTAAACCGCATCATCCTGGAGAGACTGAAGGATGCACTGGATTCAAAACTACCACCGGAACAGGCAGGCAGGCCGGCAGGCAGGCAGGCTGGCTGGCTGGCTGGCTGGATTCAGGAAGTACATATCATGTGCAGACCGAATGGCAACGCTACACTACGCATCACAGAACAGAGTACAGAATGGCAGTCAATCCTCTACCTCAACTTCATCGACTCTGAGAAGGCCTTTGACAGCGTCGACAGAGAGGGTATTTGCAAACTGCTTCAACACTACGGAATACCACAAACCTTTATCAACCTCATTCAACAACTATATGAAGACGCCACATGCCAGCCAAGTAATTCACAATGGGAAGCTCAGCTCAGTGATGCTTTTGCACTGGAAGTGAAGACAGGGAGGAGTGAAACAAGGCTGCCGCCTACTATGCCTCATGATATTCATGATCGAAGTCGACTGGATCATGCAGCAAACAGTGAGAAGCGAGAAGATGGGGATAAGCTGGATGGCGGAAAAGAACCTAGAAGATTTGGATTTCGCCGATGACTTATGTCTTATGTCGTACAAAATTGAAGATGTACAGACGAAAACTAACAAGTTGACAGAAGAGGCGAAGCAGGCCATCGAAGACCGGATTTCAAATGAATGTGAAGAAGACACAGGTGATGAAGATACCCAAACAACAACAACAACAACAACAACAACAACAAAATCCAGTCACCATGAACGAGAGAAAATCAAAGGAAGTATACTCTTTCACCCAACACCTATCTAGGCGACACTGTTTCAACTACAGGCAGCACAGATGAGGACGTCAAAGCCAGCCAGGATCGGAAAAGCAAGACAGGCGTTGCTTAACCTGAAACCAGTGTGGAGATCTTCTGCACTCAGCTCAGCATGTGTAACAACATCCGGATTTTCAACACCAACCTGGTCAAGTCAGTCCTCCTATATGGTTCAGAGACTTGGCGTGTTACGAAGGGGATTTCCAACAAACTACAGACATTCATCAACAACTACCGCCTACGCTCACTCCATACTGAAGATGGAGATCAGATGACCAGAATAATAAGAATAAGCAACAAGTAACTTACTCTGACAACGAATCATTCAACAACCTATCGCCCAACGAATATGCAGTGGAAGGAAGTGGATATGGATTGGGTGTACACTGAGAAGGCCGACTGGGGACATCATGCACTAGGGCAGACCCTCGAGTGGAACCCAGATGGAAAGCGACGAGTTGGGCGTCCGAGGCTTGGGTGACATGGAGGAGATCGTGTGAGGAGGAGATGAAAGCTTGTGGTTAGTCGTGGAGCGAGGTTCAAAAGATTTCGGAGAAGAGAGTGGAATGTAGGCGTGCTACTGAAGCCTTATGTTCCACTTGGAACCCCAGGGACACATAATAATAATAATACTGATGGCCTTAAGAATATGTTTGTCTGTATCTGACATCCGATCCAAAGTTTACCAGCATTTTTTGTCTTCAATGTAACTTCTTAATTTACGAGATTTGTAGATATGAAATGCAGTACACTTCACTAAGAGAATGAACGTCGTTTCCTTAAAAAAAGGCTTGTCTTCACATTCGGGCGTCAAGTTCTACTCCTATCTACACTAATACTAGCACTACCTGTTGGTCTTCGGGATGACCAATAGGCATATTTCTTACTGAAAAATGTATGTTTTCCTCAATGTAAGTCTCCCACCCCCATCCATTACGTTGTTAGTTTATTGCTTAAACTGTAAGTATTTCTCCACTGTCTTTAGTCTAGAGAATGGGTTTTTATAGGTGTCTCAAGAATTTACCATAGGTCCTCCCATCGCCCTCAGAAGACTAGACTGAAGTATTTGATGAGATATATTGTGAAACTGGAGGAATGTCTGCTTTCCTTTTTTTGATTTTATTTTGCACAGACTGTTAATCAACAGGTTTTTATTATGTCTTAGACGACCAAACACCTAATACTTGACAGCTACTTCAAAAGTTATACACTTTTTTTCGTCTTAATCAGTTTATCCTATTCGTAAATTTATGTTAAAAATTATGTTCTTTCAGCGTTAGGAAATTCTGAATTTCAGAAACTGATACATTAACCTTGATCAGAGACCACTTCATATAAAGCGCTTTTATCAGACAATGGTGATTTTCAGTTTTCTAAAAGATGAAGTAGAGAGTAGAGTCAAGTAAATACAGAAGTCCGTACTATTAGCGTTTTCGTATTCTGTCTACCATAAATAAGAACAGTGTATCACATCAGTAATGCAGTGAGAAAGGTTGTGTCCATACCTTCAAACTAGAAATGATTCTTTATTAACTTTGTTGCATTTATATTTCAAGCTTCCGGAGACCTCAGATTTAATCATGCACTTGAGAAACAAATTCCCACTAAACATTGTGCATTAGCTAAAATCTACTAAACGGGTTTTAAAATTAGTATAAAAATACCACTCAAAAAGTATTCGATTACTAACTGAAACAATTAAATAAATTAGGATGCAAATTACTGAATAGCGTAATTATACAGCATCACATGTTAACTTTCAGTAAATCAACAATCACTCATGGAAGCTTATAGTAATTGCACTGACTGGTAGTAGTTAAAGAGTTTGCAAAATCTGTACTTTGGGAAAAACTCTCATTAGCTTATGAGCTTAAGAGCCCAGCAGTAAAGCTTCAAAACCTGGCTTATAACCAAATTCAATCTTACCTTTATGCATCAAGAACTTCACTTCAGTCTCATATGAATTAGAAAATTTTAAATAACTGCTTTTCATGGCAACAACTGGTTAGTCAGAATTCCTAACCCTATGCAAAATGATGATGGTTAAATGGGAAAAGGAATTGCTTTGTGGACAATTAATTCATTCAGAATGTAGTTTTTCGCATAATATATTACAGAAATAGGAGGAGAAAATAACTAATCATCATCAGCTAGTTCCATTCAGCTAGCGGAATTCCATGTTAGAAGTCCCATAGAATTTCATAGTTCATATGAGTTTCACTTGTCATTGTGGAATTAATTCAAACAACAACCTAAATTCAAACTACACAAACTATGCGAATTTACAAAAAATAGTGTTTTGTGTACCTCATTGCTGAAAAAAAGATTTCATTTGGATATCATTATTTCATCAATTGAAGCCAAGTATCTAAAAATTCGTGGAACTCAAGAAAAACTCTTTACGCTCAAAATATATTTTGTCTTAGTTTGCACAAAAGTATTTCTCCCAGAAGTCTGTTAAAACAGTATATTTCAATAAACCACTTTTAGTGGCTTGCTAGTGTTAGATGAGTTATCTGACTGCTTTCGGAATACCTATGCTGATTGGTTCAGGTGACATTTATATTCTGTGCTATATTCAAATCTCCGATGCCTTAAAAATTATTTCAACGTTACAGATAAATGTTAATTGTGAATATCGCTAAACTGGATACTTTGGTTTTAGGGCAAACGATTAATTAAACAAAACAAATTAGTTAGATAAGCAGAATATACCTTCGTGATAATCACAATAATAATTACCATCAAAGTATGTATTCCAGATGAAAATAGAAGCGAAATAACCAAAATATAATGGATAATAAACAATCCAGCATACTGGAGTGAAATGTAGTAAAATACAGTTACTGTTATTATCAAAAAATCAAACGAACTCATTTTGTAGACCAAATAAATCATTACAAAAGAACAAAGAATTTTCCGTGATATGTTTACTTGTTTGAGTATGTGTACGAAAACCATACAGGTTAACACTGTTCTTCCTTGTAGTCTTCCTTCGGAAAGCTTCTTCTTTACGACAATTATTATCATTCAATTAAAGGCAAATAAAGTGAAATGTTTCATCGAAAACTGTGAAATTTTTTTAATAATGAAAGCAAATTAATTCTAGCAAAGTTATTTTGAATATTGGTGGCTAACAAACTTTAAATACTTATGTCTTTTAGGTGGGGAAAGGAAGGATTTTGGAATTTTTACTTTATAAGGACTAGGAATATGATGATTTTTGAGGCACAAAAGAGAAATGAACAAGAAAAACTGTAACCAGCATGTCAATCTGATGGCAGCCGTAGCGGCACTGATTCACTTATAACGGCGACAGTAGTTTGATGCAATCTCGTAAATGATTCACTTCAAGATTGATCTGATCTAGACTGCTCTCCAAGCATTTCTGTTAGAAATAAACAAATGAAACCAAAAATAAATTTTAGGAAAATGAAATACAAACCTCCAACAGGACAGCCTAATCTGAATGCTAATACATAGCGCTGTGGACAGCCAATTTTATCATTATCATTTATATGGTTTACGATACAAACGGACTTCCTTTGCAGAAAAACTCAAAGTGTAGGCAAGTATTATATGATAATCAAGGTGATAAAATTTATAAGAATCTTTGATCTCTTACTGTTATAGAACTAGGAATATCTGCCACACTAGGCCAGTTTTCTATTAAACAGGCTGGAATTTGAAGTCCAAATATTACTAAAAATCAGCAATCTTATGAGAAGCGAGATTAGGATCTGGTCCGTAACCAGCTCTAGTAGCTCAGCTGATAGATCACAGCGGCGATAAGTTGAAGGTCGCTGGTTCGAACCCTGCCGCGGGTCATTTCACCTTCAGTCATCACCAGCATCAATACAAGTCTCTCAAAACATGGCTACCTCAGATAGTCAAACTAATTAACTTATAAGCGTCAAAACTTAATCCTTCTTTATCTTATGTTAATCACCAAAACTGAATTGTTAGAATTTCACACAGAAATTTTTTGTGAGAATCTGGCAAAACTAAAAAACTTCAATGTACATAAGCAAGTTTATTTTGTGAATGCAATCGCTACGCACTTGGCAGTTAGTTTATAACAGCATTTGGCTAACATAAAAAAGGTAATTGCAGCAGCAGTTCTTACCTATAGCAAACTTCCATAACTCCAGACTTTATGCCGATGGTTGAATTGAGGAACCTAATTAAAAGTTTGTTTTGAATTGTTTACTTTATAAGATTTACATTCAGATGGCAGTGAAATAAACAGGAATATGGCATTCTCCTGATTCTACTCAAGCATCTAACTTAAAACCTCCTTTCGTCACCTTGTTGAGTGGTTTCTACCTGTAATTTGAATTTATCACGTAGTAAAACATTCTTATATCATGCATAAGTATGTAATTGCATTTTGGTAAAAACTGCTTGCAAGTGGATTAGTGAGTGGCCGTGTGGAAGAACAGTAGATTTTATGGTTAACACTTAGTTACTGAGATTATAGTATACAATGATAAGGTAATTTTTATCATATATTGTCATCTAAATGAGATCTCTACTCAGTTAATAGACAACTGTTTTCAATCACGTTATTGTCTTTGAAAATAACCCTTCATACATGACTGGTTCCTTCAATCTGAAATTTTTCTCATGCTTTTCTCATGAGTTCAGGCTGGGAGTTTGCTAACACACTAAAAGCTTTGGATAAATTAAGATATTAAAGTCATGAATCATAGTTTACACCTCCAGACAATACAACGGGATTATGAATACCTTTTTTTCAGTTTGAAACCTAGCACTCTGTTTACAAAACATGTAATTTTAGGTAAGTTTTGTGTTAATGTGTTGAAAATTTCATGAATGTGAGAACAAAGTCCATTAGGATGATGTAAACCTTTTCGTATGGATGATTGCAGATTGATTTTCAGGTAAGTAGACTGTACTTCAAAATTTATTCATATGGCTGGCGTTCATGATTAACAATCGATGACAAAAATAAACCTCAGTACTGTTAGAAGCCAATTTCACGAATATATAATGCACGAGTGAATTATAACAGGAAAATATTGGAAGTTGAGGAATGAATATAGTTTATTGACTGAAAACTGTACGGATCAATAAAGATCTTAAACGGAAACGGTAGGATTAAGAAACAAAAAGCCAGACACACTGACCACATGCGCTGATGTAGATTTTTTATCTTCAAATTATTATTCTCAATATAGCCATATGTCTCAATATAAAACTGTTCGTCGATGGAAATACAGTCCTACACAAAAGGTAATAAGGCAATAAATTGATATATACAACATCTTAAGTCATTCCCAAACTCGTCATTTCTTTGAAGTATCTGGTACTCAGCAACTGGTATCGTTTTGTCAAGACTTTGTAAACATTTAATGATATTAAAAAAGCCTGGTTATCTTCTAATGTAGCTTTTAATTTATATATACACATATTGGAAGAAGGGATACCTTGTCAAACTACCAAAGTAGGATGACCTAAGCTAGATCTTCACAGGAAGTGGTGCAAAATCATGCTCCTTTTCACAGCAAGTAAAATATTAAGTCCCATCATACACCAGAGACTAAAACATGCTCTCCATTCAAAATTACGACCGGAACAGGCTGACTGGCTGGCTGGCTGGCTGGATTCAGAAAGAACAAATCCTGTGCAGACCAAATGGCAACGCTACACTACGCATCATCATAGAACACAGTACAGAATGGCAGTCAACTCTCTACCTCAAATTCATCCACTTTGAAAAGGCGTTCGATAACGTCGACAGAGAAGTAATTCAGCAGGGAGCTGCTACAACACTACGGAGTATCACAAACCTCTATCAACCTCATTCAACAGCAGCTATTTGCTATATGATATTACATGCCAAGTGTTTCACAGTGGAAAGCTCAGTGGTGCTTTTGAAGTGAAGGCAGGAGTAAGAAAAGGCTGCCGCCCACTATCACCGATCATCTTCCTGATTGTGGTCGACTCGACTGGATCAGGCAGCAAACTGTCAGGAGTGATTAGTGAGAAGACGGATATACGCTGTTTGACCGATGAAAAGAGTCTAGAAGATTTGGATTTCGCAGATGAGGATTCATGTCTTATGTATTGTTGCACAAACACGAAGATCAACATGCGAAAACTAACAAGTTGATAGAAGAGGTGAGACAAGCCAGCGAAGACGGGACTTCCTTCAGATGAACGTGGAGAAGACAGAGGTGGTGAAGATGCCCCACCAGCAACAACAACAAGCACCAATCACCATGAACGGGAGGAACCTAAAGGAAGTTGACTCTTTCACCCACCTAGTTGGGCAGCATCGTTTCAACGAGAGACGGCGGCACAGGCACAGATGAGATCATCAAAACCAGGATCGGAAATACAGCAGGACAAGCCTTCATTAACCTGAAACGAGTGTGGAGATCTTCTGCACTCAGCACAAGGAGTGAACAACATCCGGATTTTCAACACTAATTCAGTCAAGTCAGTGCTTCTATGTGATGGCTCAGAAACTTGGCACGTCACAAAACGTACTTACAACAAAATACAGACATTCATCAACAACTACCGCCTACGCTCACTCCATACTGAAGATGGAGATCAGATGGCCACAATAATAAGAATAAGCAACAAGTAACTTACTCTGACAACGAATCATTCAACAACCTATCGCCCAACGAATATGCAGAAGAAGGAAGTGGATATGGATTGGATTGGATATACACTGAGAAGACGGATTGAGGACATCATGCACTAGGGCAGACCCTCGAGTGGAACCCAGATGGGAAACGACGAGTTTGGCGTCCGAGGCTTGGGTGACATGGAGGAGATCGTGTGAGGAGGAGATGAAAGCTTGTGGGTAGTCGTGGAGCGAGGTTCAAAAGATTTCGGAGAAGAGAGTGAAATATAGGCGTGCTACTGGTGCCGTATAATACACTAGGACTCAATGGACAAATTTTATATATATATATATATATATATATATATATATATATATATATATATATGCTACAGCTGATGTTTCATTATCATACCACGGTCTTCCAATACTTCTCATGGTGACTGAATAATGTGCTTCATGCTTTATCATTTCAAGAAATAGTTTTCCTAGCTTTAGGAAGCGTCATGTGCCCTAGTAGTGGTTCATTTAGGTAGTAAATTATAGCAAGAAAATGAACAGTGTCTAAAGGCGATTTGAACAGATTCTTGAAATGTTTCATCCAGTGTTCCAGTTTACGTCACTGAAAAGAAATTAGGGACGTATCTTTCCGCAACTGAGTCACGTTCATTGTTAATGTTTTTACTCCGATTTTCCAAGCAAATACAGACTATTATGTTTGTGGTATGTCACCATTTTCTTCCATCTCCCTAACGTCACTTTTTCACAAGTGCTATCTATCACTGAGTAAGTTTTTTCTCAGTTTACACTGAAGTTGCTCTAAATGTTTGGTGTGCTTTCAGCCTCCACGAATCACTTTATACTGGTTCACCAGTTCTTGTGACTGCTGAAATTCACTGTGAACTTCTACTTTTTAAGGTCATTCGCGGTCATTACCACTGGTAATTCAGCAAACTTAAGATGACAAACAGTGTCTTTAGGATAAGTAATCTTTTCAACTTTCAGGACCTATCAAGTAAGCATATTTCAGTTGCAGAGCAAGCTTACCCCTAAACCTCTTGAGTGATAATGCACAAAGACTTGTCCGTACTTCAACCATATCTTAGTTGAGGTCACTGACTACCAAGTCAGAGAATGTTACTGATCACATATGAGGTTCTTAGGAGTTAAAAAGGATAGTGTCATGAAAGTTTTTCGCAGTCAAAAAAGGATGAAAGAAATATTTGCTAATAGGCACTTATTAATTTCATGACTAACAAGAAAACTATTTCAAGGATAGTATTTGTTGATAAATTTTATCTACTCATTAGTAGTTAAAATGTTGTAGTAAAATTATCCAGAAAATAATTATTTTAAAAGGCTTCCCGCGAAAATTTATTTATAAACATTTCATGTGAATGCTGTATATACGTTGTTAATGAAACAAATGTTTAACGATTTTGATCTCAGTGCACACCTACAGGGTTGTTAAAGGGAAAATGGTTTTTCCTAGCCTTACACAAAATAAAATAATTCTTAGAACTGCTTCCAAACTTGAAGACCTCCATAAATGTAGGCAGATAGGAGTATGAAATGCTCACCTGTGTCCGAACGCTTCCCATCAGCTGGTTCTTCATCACTTCTACTCTTTTTACATAAGGTAAAAATAACTTGAGGTTTGAGTAAATCCTTTCATAACCAGGGGAACCAAGAACTAATCACATCAGTGAACGTTGTATCTCAAAGTAAAGATATAATGGTCAGGCACTGGTGGACGACCGATTTCATGTTGTCTAGTCGTGATTACTGATCAAATCTTGTGGATCACTTTGCACCGTGGCCACAAATTAAGAAGGCTCAGACATAAATGGCAGAATTTTTCCTCCTATCTGTCTCATTGCACAATACATATTAATCTTTCGAAAAATGCACATTAGCTATAGAGCAGCTGCCATGATGCCTATGACGTTTCATCGGACTCACTGATATGAGAACGATGTGGAAAACAGTACATATATGTACACATACATAACATTATGCACAATTTGAAGTGAATGATTACATTTCCTTGGAAAGCAATAATAATATATTATGGAATAGCAACGAGATTATCTTCACGAGTGTGATCTCATTCACAGATTATGGTGATTAGGAGACACCACGATCCTCATTCATATTGTCATCAGTAGTCACGTAAAGGTTTCGGAAAATAACATAAATCTTTACCCACAGTAACGGTACTACGTTATCGATGTCAATAAGCAGATAAGTCCGAGATTTTAGCTGTTTAGTGCCAAAGGTACATAGATCGAAAGCTATCTGCTAAAGTTTGCTGAGAAATCAGAAGTTTCTGTCTAGTCAGATATAAAATGCCATTATTTTTGGCTAAAATTTGTAACTATTAATCATATGTTTCCTTGGTTCACTACTTTGTTGGTAACCATAGATTTCAAATCTTCATTTAATTCTACAAATTTAATGTACTTTATGCCATTATCACTTCTTTCCACTTGTACACTGTTTGAATCTGATGGAACGCCACAAAATAAAATAAATTCATTCTGTTCTCCAGATGTCTTTGTTCCTGTATTGTTCAAATTTTTCACAAGAACTAAATGTATTGAATCAGAAATAGCCTGAAATGTTTGAGTAGCTTAGAATTTTCACTTTTTATGACATATAGTTGTAGGAAAATTCATTTGGATAACTCGATAAGAACAGCGTTTGCTTAATACAATGGAGTCATTTAAATTCAAAAGATTATTATCAAGAGCATCTAAATAAACGTGATTGGTATTGAAGGGTAAACATATGTGTAAGGATTTTCGTAGTGGTTCCAAAGATATCCAGGTTATGTACAGCTGGTGAAAACCCTGTGAAATAAAATGACACTAGCTTGTTTTTTAAATCCTGTTCTCATAGTCTTATTCAACTATCAGACGTATCAGCTGTAGAAAATTATTTTCTTTCCAGTGGTGAAAACCATTTAACGCCTGATAATAGACAATCGGAAGCATTCAGGAAGAAATCTTGAGTATGTTTTGTGTCTGTTGGCTCTAATTTCTTAGATATTTAAAAGGTTGATGTTTATACAAATATTTGAGCGTGTTCATGTGGATCTTAATTCAGAAGAGTGATCTCTGTGTTATTCAAGTGAAAGATTTATATTTATGATTGGAAATCGAACTTTACGTCTATATATAACTGACGAGAACAGATAAGCACAATTCCCTTGGTGAAACATGATGTACTTCAACATGAAAAAATCAACGTAAGCAGAATCACAATAATAGTCCTCTTACTTTGTTTTTTGTACTGGTAAATTGATAGATTGCTTTCAGTTACCACCTAGAAATAATTAGCATGACGATGATTAACTTCCGGTGACAAAACACTGTAAATTATAAGATTTTCTCATAAAGAAGTCACGAAGGATTTGAAATGCTTAAGTAGGCCTTCTTTATTTCTAAAGGTGTAAAAGTTATTTTCATTTGCATAAAAGAAATTTTCTTTGAATAAGTGTATTGTACGAATGTCAAACAAATTATAATGTATATATCATCATACTGACATATTTCACTTCTTTATTATGCAATTCTTCAATATCACGGAAATAGATAAATGGAAAATGCATCATATGAAGATTTATCCACTGGTTTCATTAACATAAATATTGATGCCTAAATCGAGACATAAATAATTTTTATAATCATTGACATTAAACTCCATTTTACAACACTGTTGATCTACCCTATTGAGGAAGTATTGATTCATTACTAATCCCATAGAAAATACCATAAATTTAAAAAGTCTAGTTGGTTTCAGTTTTCAGTAGAAAAACGAATTAACGTTTAAGTGATTTCATGTGGAACGGGAGTGTGACTTCATCATATGTTTGGAAACGGTATCATTCATAAACTGTGAGAAATGGTTTTAAAATGATAAGAACATCCTACAGTCTCACACAATTCAGTTGGAACTAATTCACCCTTTTGTCACCATTATTGTTGTTATTAGTATTGCTACTAACGTGCCCAGTATAGTTTTTACTTGTTGATTCACTTAGTCTAGGTTAATTCATAAAACATCGTAGTCATCGCGTAAACTAACCGTAAATCATTAGGGAATAATTACTGGTTCATGCGATAGCCTAGTTGTAACCTTTGAGTAGATTTCCTTTTTACATAAATGTAGTTTTCATCAGAGAGTGATGCAAGGCACAGTACCACAGAAAACCTAAAACAACTGAGCAAGTGCTGTTTCAAGCTGCTTTAAAACTACTCAGTAGGAATGCGGCATCAAGCCCATGGCTCTGGTTTCTAGCAACCAATACGCTACCATTTAACCACTGAGTCGTAACTCAATGTGGCAACAGTTCTCTTGCGAAAACCGGTGTTCTGTGACTAGCGACCTCAAGTTTAGATGCGCATTCCTCAGGAGTTCCTAACCAGGATGATAAGTTGCCTGGTGCTCCTAGATTTTTTAGGGTTCAATAATTAACTTGCTCACAAAACTATTTTCTACTCCGGCAAGAACTTAGTGTTCAAATTTCAATTATTTGTTTGATTATCTACCTAGTCAGGCCCACATACAGTCAATGCAAGCCTGCTTAGGCACTGAGATATATCATTTGATTATATGTAAGTTATTATTAGTTCAACTTTTTTAGTTTCGTGTCTTTTATGAAAATTTTCAAGTTCTGACTTAGGTAACTTCATCAGTAATAAACTATGCTTTATCATTGTCAGTAAAAGATCATATTTTATTTTTTGTATTCAAAATGTCTCAGCAATATCATATCTTTACTTTTCACATTTCAAAATATAGTGAAGTGAACGATCCAACTTACTCTATTTCATGTTTTAATTTATTCTTTCAGAAATATTTGATGTTGGATATGATCAGTGGGATACCGTTGACCTAGATTTAATGCTTATTATTATTGATTAGCATGTGCTTTGGCAACATTAAAAAAATATTAATTCATATTTGGCACTCAAAATTATATTGTGAAGATGTAGGTTGATAACGCTCAGGTATGTAGGCATGATATACAATATGGGTCAGTTCTAAGTCAATGAGATTATCAGGTTTATTCCGCAAATAATCGATTTTGCTTATTTATTACTTGCAACAAAAGTAACTCGTACCAGTCAGCATTTGGTGACTGAATGCTGTTCATGAATAGGAAGTTTTATCTGTTTATATTGACATACAAAGTTGTGTAAGGTATTTATCTGTTTGAACTAAAAACAAACAACCTATATATAAAAACAACATCATATCGTAAATCCTAGTAACGTGTTACCAGTGTGTTTTAAAAATATGCAGTCACTCTCTAACATTGTGATTTTATTTTCAGTGAATTATAGAGTGAATCGCATTTTTCATTACTAACAACGGATGCCGGTTACATCGTGTTTCATAGAGATTACGAGATGAAATCACCTCTGAGTAGTTATTCGATTGTAAGTTCTGCCAGTACTCTTACTGTCATCCTACTTGATCAGTGAATGGAGATCTTTTGGTACAAAATTGATAACTGCAAGTAAGAAAGCCAATGAATCGAAGGAAGTTTGACCTGTCAGTGCACTTAGTCACAGTCATCAACTGTGGTAATTTTGCAGTTATCTAGCTTAAAATATTTATGCACTTTAATTTCACATTTTGGAGTAGTAATGTCAAAGATTTGGTTTTAATACATCATTTCTGTTACTGGCTGAGCTAATGTGGCGTGATACTATGTTAGAATGTAACGTTTGATTGATGAGTAGTGTTAGTTAAAATGACAGTATACTTTTTAAAGTGTCTATCACATCAGCAGACTATTCAAAATGTTGCATATGACATGTATTCGGCCAATTCATTTAGTTTATAAAAACACTTGAACAGAAAAGTGAACATAAGACAGTTATTGAATACATTACATACCTTGTAAATGTTTCATAAAATGTGAAAATTGGAAATTAGCATTAAACCTGTTACGCCTTCAAGACATACACCTGGTCGCAAAGTTATAACAGAAATGTCTTAAATTTCGTATTACTGTTGAACATTGATCATGAAAATAAGTAAACTTGCATGTTAATTCTTGATTTGTATAAGAGATCATTTGACAAAAGTTGCCTAAAGCATGGAGAAGTGAGCAGTATATTTATTGAAATTCTATCAGTTCTCTCAACGTCACTTACCAAAAGTCCAATGACGGCGGAGTCTTTCAGACAGAAAATCTTAGGCAATATTAAGTTTTCTAAGAAAGAAATATCATCATGGGAGCACACGAAAGAGATACCATGATGGATTAAAAACCGTCAATAAGTTAAGCGTATACAGGACATAGAATGAATAGTATGACTTATATTTGAATAGAGACACTTATTGCATCAACAGATTTTGTTCAAACCTTTCCTGAAAAACCCAACTCAGCGTAATCATTGTTCATCTGTGCATGCGTATGATAAGTGAAAGTCACAGAAATACCCTTAGGACAGTAAAAAAATACTTGGTTTGTTGGCTAGGTGGAATATAAAATAGACAATGTGGTATGCAGAATAACTGAAAAACATTGCCTCTTATGCTAGTCTTTCATAGATCCTTAGGTTATACACCAAATTCGAGCTAAATTCCTGATATTCTTACATGTCTGAGACCGAACTTGTGTAAATTATGCTTACATACTTTGAAACAAGGTAAAAAGAAAGTCTTTATGACAATCATTTCTTCTTGTTATTATGTCTTCTTACTTTGAAAGTATTTTCTTCTAATCTGGTACAGGAGAACATATTTTAATTGTTCACAATTTATGCCTGCAGTCTTCAATAAAAACTAGCTGCTGAATGTCCTACGACTCTTAACAACGAATGACGGTAAACACAAAACTTAAATTAACTGAGACACTATAGTCTTATCAAAATGAAGCCATAATATAACCATCGTAGCATATTTTGGGAAATCGGGGAATATCACATAATTTGAAGTGTTAAGACCCTAAATTTGACTGAAATACTTTTAAAAGCATGGAATTTCGGTAAAATAAAATACAAAGTTAGTTATAGTGACACTGAAATACAGACTTTTTATCACAAGTAAACTCTGATTTTTCTCATAAAACAACCACATTTTGTATAGTTTACAAGTATAAAATGTTGTAAGGAAGCTAAAAATTTCACCTACCTTCTCTTGCATTTTCATATGATGTGCAGAGTATGATGAAGGAATACGACTTCGTTCAAATTCGCTATCGGTGCGACCACCGTATCTTAAATAATGTGTATGTTGAGCTTCTCTTAAACGACGGTCTAAATGTGGATGTGAGATGATGGGTACTCGATTTGATGGACGAATAACTTTCATTGTAGAATAAGGTCTTGTAGTGAGATTTTGACATGAAGTATAACAGTCCCTATCCAACGATTTGAAACGCCTCGTATTGTATAACTTTCCAAAGCTAGTGCTTGGTCTGGTTGAAGATGAGGGAGCAAAATATAAATCATATGGTCTACTCAATCCATATTCGTCTAAGTAACCAGATACTGAAGCTGGGCGATGTCGGCTAGCTCGAAGACCATGACCACTGAACACAGACGGTAGTACTGGTTGTTCATGAACTGAAATTAAAAATTAAGAGGACTAATTGTTTCGCATACACAAACTAGCTGGTAAAAACATGAGTTTCCGCAGATCACTAGAATCATTTGCAACCTAATTATCTTCATAACCACCACTTTATTGTTTGCCCATTTCCAATTAAAAAAAATAGTTGCTTTCTGCAAGCATGCATACTTTTGCCGTCGAACGAAGAGAATTCCAAAAAGGATTGCAACGATTAATATGACAGTAATAGAAAGGAACTGCCATGATTAACAAAAGCAATTTCCTGACTAATTCTTTTTGGTTATAAGATGTGAAGCCGACAAGATGTGAGTAAAATCAACGTACTACTTTTGCATCTATAGTCGGCTGCAGCAAGTTTCTTTTTTATTAGTCTTAAGGTTCCCTATATGAAAGAATAGCGCCAACTGGTACCCGACGTTTCCAAGAGGATAAAAAGTTGGTAATAACTTAGAGAATCTAGCATAAAACAATGTGATTAAAATAAATAGAGTTGGTATGCAGAGGTATACTATAGAATTCGTCTCACAAAAAACCTACTGTAACCTCGCCTGGTCCACTAGTTCACTAGTTAATAACATGTCCTAACCCCAGGTAAAGAAGGAAGGTTGGGCATATGTCTAGCAACCCCAGAAACCCATAAAACAAATCCAATCGCTAAACAAACTTCAAAGCACAAACAAAATATAAAAATTAAAACAAACTTATTCCTCACTGGAATCGGAGGGAGAAAATGACGCCAGTTGGTGAAAGCCTTCGGAAAGCCAATTGGCCGATGTGTCTTCTCTTCTCTCAATGAAAGAGAAAGTAAACGTGGGGACATAGAATGTCCACACGATGTTTGAACCCAGCAAGGCAGTCCAGATTGCAAACGAGATGAGAAGGTATCACATTGAAGTGCTTGGAATTTGCGAAAGCAGATGGAATGGAAGTGGATTCTCCAAACTCATAAGTACAGAGTCAATATTCTACACCGATATTGTCACCCAGACGACAACCACGAGCACACTGAGTTTTCGAGTGGCTATCATGATGTCCTCAAGAGCATTGAAGGCTGTCATGCAGTGGGGACCAATCTCTTCCAGCATCGGGATCATAACAACAAGTTCAACTCAAAAGGAAGGAAGGAAGGTCACAATCATACAAGGCTACACTACGCTATGCACCTACAAATAATGCAGATGAAGAGAAGAATGATGAATTCTACAGATCACTGCAATCAGCACTGGACAAGACTCCAGTTGGCGACAACTAAATTCTAATGGGTGGGGTGACATGAGTGCCAAACTGTGGGAGTGGACAACACAGGAAGAGAACTAACCATGGGTGGAAAAGCGTTAGGTGAAATGAACGAGAATGGAGAATTGTTTGCAGAATTCTGTGCATTCAACGATTTGGTGATTGGAGTGAGGCAGTGTGTTCAAGCACAAGGATATCCACAAAGCGAGCTACATGGATTTCACCAGATATACACACTAATAATCAGATCGACCTCATCTCAATGTGAAGAAAGTGGAGACGCAGTCTACTGAACACAAGGTCAAGAAAGGGAGCAGATGTAGGTTCACACCACTCACTGTCTAGTGCAAGGAACCTTCTGAATCAAGTTGAAAGCCTCCAAGGAAGTTGGTGATAGACTGCAGTTCAAGTTCAACACTCAGAACAGAAACTGAAGAATGAAACTTCAAACGATATCTTCACGTCAGCCATGAAGGCAAAATGGGAGATATCGAGCAACATCCCTGAAGAAACCTGTGTGGATGAGCACTGGAACTCTTTGAAAGAGACATGGAAAGAAACCTACATAGCTGTATAAGGAAGGAAGAAGAAGGAAGATAATGAATGGATCTCGACGGACACATGGAATTTGATATTGCAGAGATAGGCAGGTGGTGATGGTGAAGCAGAAGATAAACCAGTGCAAGGATGCTCAACGAAAAGAGGAACTGAACACAATGTATAAAATACTACACTGTGCAAAGAAGTGAAGATGAGTGCACATAAGTGAAGTCGAACAGTCTGCAGGTAAGAGAGACCTGACGACATTGTATCAAATAACCAGGTTACTGCCACCTGGGAGGGAAGAGATCAACGCAGATGAAACCAATAAAAGATGATGACGGATATTTAATTGCCAAAGATGAAGAACAAAGGAAACAGTGGGCCGACCACTTCAAGAAGCTCTTGAATCGACCAACACCACCACCTGCACTTCGTCCACAAATACCACCAGCAGTCCAGCCACTGAACTACCAGTGAACACTAATCCTCCAACAAAAGTCGAAGTCCTGAATGCCATAAAGCCACTGAAATGTGGGAAAGCAGCACGACCAGATGGGATCTCGCCAGAAACACTGAGAGCAGACGCAGACACAACAGAGGACACGCTCACACCACTGTTGCAGAAGGTTTGCAAGGAAGGAAGCGAAGGTACCTGCTGATTGATTGGAGGAAGGGCTATTTTGTCAAACTCCCAAAGAAGGGAGACCTAAGTCCTCGCAAGAAGTGGCGCAAAATCACGCTCCTGTCCACCCAAAGCAAGCAAATATTAAACCGCATCATCCTGGAGAGACTGAAGGATGCACTGGATTCAAAACTACCACCGGAACAGGCTGGCCGGCAGGCTGGCTGGCTGGCTGGATTCAGGAAGTACATATCATGTGCAGACCAAATGGCAACGCTACACTACGCATCATCACAGAACAGAGTACAGAATGGCAGTCAACCCTCTACCTCAACTTCATCGACTCTGAGAAGGCCTTTGACAGCGTCGACAGAGAGGTAATTTGGAAACTACTTCAACACTACGGAATACCACAAACCTTTATCAACTTCATTCAACAACTATATGAAGACGCCACATGCCAGCCAAGTAATTCACAATGGGAAGCTCAGCTCAGTGATGCTTTTGCACTGGAAGTGAAGACAGGGAGGAGTGAAACAAGGCTGCCGCCTACTATCCCTCATGATATTCATGATCGAAGTCGACTGGATCATGCAGCAAACAGTGAGAAGCGAGAAGATGGGGATAAGCTGGATGGCGGAAAAGAACCTAGAAGATTTGGATTTCGCCGATGACTTATGTCTTATGTCGTACAAAATTGAAGATGTACAGGCGAGAACTAACAAGTTGACAGAAGAGGCGAAGCAGGCCATCGAAGATGGGATTTCAAATGAATGTGAGAAGACACAGGTGATGAAGATACCCAAACAACAACAACAACAGCAAACTCCAATCACCATGAACGAGAGGAAATCAAAGGAAGTTACTCTTTCACCTACACCTATCTAGGCAACACTGTTCAACTACAGGCAGCACAGATGAGGACGTCAAAGCCAGCCAGGATCGGAAAAGCAAGACAGGCGTTGCTTAACCTGAAACCAGTGTGGAGATCTTCTGCACTCAGCTCAGCATGTGTAACAACATCCGGATTTTCAACACCAACCTGGTCAAGTCAGTCCTCCTATATGGTTCAGAGACTTGGCGTGTTACGAAGGGGATTTCCAACAAACTACAGACATTCATCAACAACTACCGCCTACGCTCACTCCATACTGAAGATGGAGATCAGATGGCCACAATAATAAGAATAAGCAACAAGTAACTTACTCTGACAACGAATCACTCAACAACCTATCACCCAACGAATATGCAGTGGAAGGAAGTGGATATGGATATGGATTGGATTGGATTGGATTGGATTGGACTGGGTATACACTGAGAAGGCCGACTGGGGACTTCACGCACCAGGGCAGACCCTCGAGTGGAACCCAGATGGAAAGCGACGAGTTGGGCGTCCGAGGCATGGGTGACATGGAGAAGATCGTGTGAGGAGGAGATGAAAGCCTGTGGGTAGTCGTGGAGCGAGGTTCAAAAGATTTCAGAGAAAAGAGTGAAATGGAGACATGCTACTGACGCCCTATATTCCACTAAGAACCCCAGGAGACAAATACTAATGTGATAATAATATAAATGTCTCTTGCTGTTGAAATTTACTACCTTAATTTCACGTTTATCTATGTTTCACTGTAAGATGAAAATGCATGCTGAGATTATCCTAGCAACGTTGAAAATAATTTCTTACGTTTCAGCTTATATGTGACAAAGAGTATATTTCGATTCCTTATTTTGATTTTTCATTTCTCACTGGAATGTTTAATTTAATTCAGTCTTCATCCACTTCACCTATGAAATCTAATTAACAACAAAAACTCAGATGAGCAGTTTTGAATGCTTTATTTTCATCCAGTTATAGCTAATAGATGAAATACAGTTATCTGATTTTTTGTGCTTGTTGTTTTAACCCAGTTCGGGAGAATAACTGAGGTTCATCAAATGTATCTTTCAAATACCGCTTCATGAGACAAACAAAACAATTAAAGGGCATTCGTTTAAGTAAGTACTGTAAGTCATTTACAACTTATCATCGATTTTCATCAGTATAGAATTTAACCACTAAATATGTACAATAAATGACAGTCAATAGTTTAGAAGGTATTAAATTGTTTTTTGATCAGAGATCGAAAACCTTGCTACCTACTTAGTTTTAAGTCTACTGATGGAATGAATTTACTGATTTAACAATTTCTGTACATCTTATGTTCAGTTAGTCCCTATGTAGTTCTCTGAAATCCAGACAGCACTAAAACCCATGTCTTATTAGTTTAGTTGTTGTCATGACATCTCATAAATCTCAGCATCACAAATAATTGGGGAAATCTAAGGAGCCGTTTATGGAACAAAAACGTTATCAGCTATTTTTGCTAGCTTCGAATCCTAACTTGGTATCAGACGTTAAGAGAAAATTGTCAGAGCATTTTGCCTCCTTTTAGATATTGAAATTGATTCCAGTTTATGAAAGAAACTGGAAAGGAAACAATTAAATTTCAAAACCACCAAACATATAACAACAATAAGCGATTTTACATTTGAACTTACTTTTTTATACGTATACTTTTTGTGCATATGACCAGCACGGGAAGCTCTATGTCTTTTTTCACTGGATGATAATGGTCCAATAACAACCTGCACTTGAGATCTGTGCTTTGTGGAATCATCTTCAGCCGAAAAATGATCTATTTTAGACAATTTACCGTGCATTTGCTGATGGTTAGGTTGGTACTGATAGTCTGATGCATTACTCCATTTCCGATGTACAGCGTTTGGTAGATTATTTTGATTATTTTCCATTTCCACTTCCCCACGTCTAACAAAATTATTCTCATCCACCAGCGTATCGGACAAATGGTCCTCGTTCTTGTCCACTGATTGTTGTTGGAAGGAATGACCTTCATGATGTTGATGTCTGATCGGTGATAAATCCACCATATTTGATTCTAATACACTTTCATTTTTGACGTCACGCGTAATACTGATAGTATTGTCATTTGTCTTCGGAGTAATATAAGAATCAGACATATTTCGACTAAGTTTGAAAGTTTGCTTTCTACTATCCAGTAGGTCTACTGAACCACGTGATTTAAATATCTCTGACTTCTGTGGCATGCATGTATCTGAATCATCAAGATGGTTATTACTGCTGTTGATGTTTAGATTATTTCTTCGTTTTTCTCCTGCTGTCGTGACCGTAGTATATATTTTTGGGTTTCTATCTAGTGAGCCAAAATCACTGAGCACGTATTCTGAATCATCACCTAATTGACTGTAGTATCGACCAGTGGTTTCATCCGTATGACCAGGATACCTAATTAGAGTAGAACAGTAGTGAAACTGTCAGAAAGTTAAACTCCAAGTAACAATTATCGTCCAGGTTTATTTCTGTAGTTGTAGATTTACTTATGAAATGCATGAAAATACACTGAAGATTCACAGTGTTTACCTAAACTTCAGTTGCATGGGCAACTGATATAAAAAAAATTAGCGTATTTAGTGAAATGTAATTCAGTGGTCACTTTCAAATTGTTTAAGAATTTTATTTCTGAAAACGTATTGAAGTGATTGGTGCAAAATATCGTAGTAGCATTCATGGGAAAACCCACCAATTCAACCTTGTGTTTACGTGACATATTTAGACAATCTTTGAGTTAAATGTCGACAACAGGCATACATCATTTGGCATTCGAACCAAATTTGTCCGATTCTGTAAAAAAGAAGTAAGCAAACTGCTCGGTTCATTGAACAAGTTTCTTTTTTGGATCACTCATTATTGTTGCAAAATATTCATAGATAAACACAAATGAAGACTACAAATAAAGGAACTTGAAATATTGCTGTCTTTAACTGTAAGCTAGGAAAATGATTTCGTGTACTAAGTTTTAGAGTACCCCTATCAATAAAGAGTTTTTAACAGTTATGTAACTCACTACTGATTTTTTTCGTGAATGCTTCTTAAGAATCTGCGGTGAATTCATCGACTAGTAGAGATAAGTTTCAACAACTGAACTCAGCTTTTTCAAATGGTATTCATTTTGATAGCGTGTTATGACGTGACTTTCACAACTATTGAGGATAATCGTGAGTGCTAGATGAAGCTGACACAACTACTGAAACTATTTTAATTACTAAAAACAGGAAGACACTTGGACCACATAAAGAAGATTGAATTTGATTACTCTGAAGAATGAAAAAATAATTTATTTATATTTTAAAAAATAAAACTTCCTATTCTTACTTTCGACGATAAGTGGATTCAGATCGATTTTTTAATTTATGCAAATGTGATTCCAAATTTTGGATTTTTCTTGATAATTCATTTTTTTCGAATAGTAAATTTTGAAGTTGACGATCCTTTTTCGCATGAGCCCGTTCTAAAATTCTTATATCTCTAGATAGTGTATTATATTCATCTTCAACACGCTGAAGTAGACTTGATAGGTTTTGTTCTCTTGTTTCTGCCTCTCGAAGCTGGATATTAAATTGTTGAAAAGATGAACAAGAAAACATTCATTATATTTACCAAACACAAATATGCATACCACTACGATAAAGTTGAATATGAATCTAAATAAAAACTGAATGTGAATGAATGATCACTGGATAAGTGGTTTGTTACCGAATTGCTTTAAGGATAAGAATCTAAGAAATGTCAAGAAAATCGACTTCAATCTCTTCCAGACATTTTTGATTCTTGGTCCTAAGACAAGTAATAATAATATCTGTAACAATATGTAGAAAAAGCTCAAAACCATTCCATTCTCAGACTTATTGAAAATTTTGTGCGCCATCTGTAAGTTGTTTTTGTTGTACTCTCTTGGAGACCAGCTTTGTAGGTCTGAAGATCAAAATAATCCATTAGGTTAAGATAATTTAGTTTATGGAATTTCATGTAATAATGAAGACGTCAGATAAACGAATCAAATTAGTTAAACAGGTCATCTTAGTCTGCCTGGGCATGAAGTCCTGACTAAATCAGAAGAGCATATTGAAGGAATCTAGAAAAATTTCGGCTACAGCTTTATGAATTAACCCACGGTGGTGGCACAGTGTGTCTCAGAAATAAATCTATTGGACCAGAAGGAGAAAGGCTGATTACTGAATATTTATTTGACGCCTTAGCACCAAAGATTTTGGACAGGAACGATACAGTATCTGATCCAGATATCTGTACAACTTTGTCATCTATATCACAAAGAATGAAAGGAAGTAAGAACTACGTAAACTATGTTTCAAAAGTTTTGATACTGTGTTGGCATGACTATGAACAGTAAACTTTTATCAGAATATTATCCAGTGAACAAAACTCTTTTGCATTATGATCAATCCAAAGTGATATGTTCTTTGCCAATTTTTCACTCTTATTGCTTACATTTATGAAACTGCTCAGGTAGAGTTATGCTTCTACGATAATTTTAGTATCCTATTATTATTTTTAGTTCGAATGTGGATCAAATATTATATTTGTCAGTAGTCATTATGACTAAATATTATGCAAAAATTTTCATGGCGACAATAAAAATGATCGATATTTCACAACGGGAAGACAACGATTCCCACTGTTCACAGTTAACATGATGCATTGATATGTTAAGTATGATTGACTAGACTGGACCCAGTATGTTTTTCTGTCAAAAGATTTTAGTCACGAAAAAGCTTTTCTGCGTAAATTGAAGAAATGTTAATGATAGAATTGATTAAAATGTAATCAAATTTTCGACAGCCCGTCATCTGTAGGAATTAAGCTTTTTACAACAAAATAATCTTTAGATCACTTAAGGCAATCAAGTTCCAGAAAATCTCAAGCAACGGAAGCCTCCATATAGCTTTAAATTATTATCTGATTACTGAACTGCACATTCGACTTTTCAAATGGCTGGGATATATTCCACAGAAAACCTAGCCCTCCTGTTTCAATTTGTTGACACGAATAAGATCAGAAATCGACAAGTAATTCTCAAGTGTTACCCTCAGTTGTAGGTTTCTATTCGCAAGTATTTATATTAGGTGAACATGAACATATCATAATTGATATGCGTTTAATAGGAGCAAGTGTTTTCAAAAGTGCGACATCTAAACACTTAGGGGACACAGAACACAAAGTAGGTGACTTGTAATCATTTAAGGTAAACAATAAACAGAATAGTTTGAATCTTCGCCTTGTTAAAGCTATAATAACCAAACATCTAAAACAAGACTTATTTATTTAAGAAGAATCTATTGTAAATCTTCGAATCCCTTGATCAAATATATTCTTGACCCTCCACTTATTTGTTTACATCAACCTGAGGCCGATGATTTCTATAACAATTTGTATTCTGATTATTATTGAATTACACAATCTCTTATTTGAAGTTCCACACTGTTAGTGTTTCTTTATTATTGTTATTATTATTATTAGTCCCTTGGGTTACTAATGGAACATAAGGATTCAGTAGCACGTCTCCATTTCACTCTTTTCTCTGAAATCTTTTGAACCTCGCTCCACGACTACCCACAGGCTTTCATCTCCTCCTCACACGATCTCCTCCATGTCACCCACGCCTCGGACGCCCAACTCGTCGCTTTCCATCTGGGTTCCACTCGAGGGTCTGCCCTAGTGCATGATGTCCTCAATCCGTCTTCTCAGTGTATACCCAATCCAATCCATATCCATATCCACTTCCTTCCACTGCATATTCGTTGGGTGATAGGTTGTTGAGTGATTCGTTGTCAGAGTAAGTTACTTGTTGCTTATTCTTATTATTGTGGCCATCTGATCTCCATCTTCAGTATGGAGTGAGCGTAGGCGGTAGTTGTTGATGAATGTCTGTAGTTTGTTGGAAATCCCCTTCGTAACACGCCAAGTCTCTGAACCATATAGGAGGACTGACTTGACCAGGTTGGTGTTGAAAATCCGGATGTTGTTACACATGCTGAGCTGAGTGCAGAAGATCTCCACACTGGTTTCAGGTTAAGCAACGCCTGTCTTGCTTTTCCGATCCTGGCTGGCTTTGACGTCCTCATCTGTGCTGCCTGTAGTTGGAACAGTGTTGCCTAGATAGGTGTAGGTGAAAGAGTCAACTTCCTTTGATTTCCTCTCGTTCATGGTGATTGGAGTTTGCTGTTGTTGTTGTTGTTTGGGTATCTTCATCACCTGTGTCTTCTCCACATTCATTTGAAATCCCATCTTCGATGGCCTGCTTCGCCTCTTCTGTCAACTTGTTAGTTCTCGCCTGTACATCTTCAATTTTGTACGACATAAGACATAAGTCATCGGCGAAATCCAAATCTTCTAGGTTCTTTTCCGCCATCCAGCTTATCCCCATCTTCTCGCTTCTCACTGTTTGCTGCATGATCCAGTCGACTTCGATCATGAATATCATGAGGGATAGTAGGCGGCAGCCTTGTTTCACTCCTCCCTGTCTTCACTTCCAGTGCAAAAGCATCACTGAGCTGAGCTTCCCATTGTGAATTACTTGGCTGGCATGTGGCGTCTTCATATAGTTGTTGAATGAAGTTGATAAAGGTTTGTGGTATTCCGTAGTGTTGAAGTAGTTTCCAAATTACCTCTCTGTCGACGCTGTCAAAGGCCTTCTCAGAGTCGATGAAGTTGAGGTAGAGGGTTGACTGCCATTCTGTACTCTGTTCTGTGATGATGCGTAGTGTAGCGTTGCCATTTGGTCTGCACATGATATGTACTTCCTGAATCCAGCCAGCCAGCCAGCCTGCCGGCCAGCCTGTTCCGGTGGTAGTTTTGAATCCAGTGCATCCTTCAGTCTCTCCAGGATGATGCGGTTTAATATTTGCTTGCTTTGGGTGGACAGGAGCGTGATTTTGCGCCACTTCTTGCGAGGACTTAGGTCTCCCTTCTTTGGGAGTTTGACAAAATAGCCCTTCCTCCAATCAATCAGCAGGTACCTTCGCTTCCTTCCTTGCAAACCTTCTGCAACAGTGGTGTGAGCGTGTGTATATTAGTGTGTATATCTGGTGAAATCCATGTAGCTCGCTTTGTGGATATCCTTGTGCTTGAACACACTGCCTCACTCCAATCACCAAATCGTTGAATGCACAGAATTCTGCAAACAATTCTCCATCCTCATTCATTTCACCTAACGCTTTTCCACCCATGGTTAGTTCTCTTCCTGTGTTGTCCACTCCACACAGTTTGGCACTCATGTCACCCCACCCATTAGAATTTAGTTGTCGCCAACTGGAGTCTTGTCCAGTGCTGATTGCAGTGATCTGTAGAATTCCTCATTCTTCTCTTCATCTGCATTATTTGTAGGTGCATAGCGTAGTGTAGCCTTGTATGATTGTGACCTTCCTTCCTTCCTTTTGAGTTGAACCTTGTTGTTATGATCCCGATGCTGGAAGAGATTGGTCCCCACTGCATGACAGCCTTCAATGCTCTTGAGGACATCATGATAGCCACTCGAAAACTCAGTGTGCTCGTGGTTGTCGTCTGGGTGACAATATCGGTGTAGAATATTGACTCTGTACTTATGAGTTTGGAGAATCCACTTCCATTCCATCTGCTTTCGCAAATTCCAAGCACTTCAATGTGATACCTTCTCATCTCGTTTGCAATCTGGACTGCCTTGCTGGGTTCAAACATCGTGTGGACATTCTATGTCCCCACGTTTACTTTCTCTTTCATTGAGAGAAGAGAAGACACATCGGCCAATTGGCTTTCCGAAGGCTTTCACCAACTGGCGTCATTTTCTCCCTCCGATTCCAGTGAGGAATAAGTTTGTTTTAATTTTTATATTTGTTTGTGCTTTGAAGTTTGTTTAGCGATTGGATTTGTTTTATGGGTTTCTGGGGTTGCTAGACATATGCCCAACCTTCCCTCTTTACCCGGGGTTAGGACATGTTATTAACTAGTGAACTATTTGACCTACCTAAATTTTAACGGGTTTTTTCAGGTACGTTGCTTTTTTATGACGTCATTTCATGACTTCTCCGCTTCATTCCAGTTTCCACAAGTTTCTTACTTTGCTATGTCGTTACCACATTTTAACTAATCCTACTGAACGAAATTATGTTAATATTGCAATACTATTTGTTTTTAATATATTCTAGGTTAAAAGCAACCGACAAGAGTCACGAAATAATGAAATGATTCCAAATTATTCTTCTCTAGTATTTGATCTTGACTTTTTAAAATTATTAAAAGGAAATCTGTGTGTTGTATGTGATTCTCTGCTTCTCTTCTTTTATTGACTGTCAATGTAAACACATGCACGGTGGGTGATTACCTTAAAATATTTATTTTCCCACAACTTTGTTCGGTGAATAAAAAACTTCAGGTAACAGTTGAAATCGAATGGAACTTCTGTATTCACTGACACTCTTTCCAAAAATATTAATGTTTAAATCATAGAAAGGAGCTCTGGTTGTTCCCTTTTGCCTACATTAAAGCAACTTGAAATGAGCGAGATTCAGATCTTCAATTCCCGGCATTATACAGCCGTTAAATGTGGATTATTTGTTCATATTGTCGGAGAATTAGAAGAATTCACACTGACAAATTAATAGACAAAGGGATCAAAAACATAGAAGGTACCTCTTCAAAGCGACTGCTAGACAAAGTCTATCTCAAAAAACATGAAGACAAAACAGCTGCGAGGACTTGTAATTACTATTTCCAAGGATATTTTACCTATAAATAGTTAGCTAGAAAGGAAGACGCTTCAGAATTACTGAAGAACCGACTCCTAAAGGCGATCACCAGCACATTCTATGTTGTTGAACTGAAAATGGTCTTCTTCAGGTTACAGTTGTTTCTAAGAAGAACTAATGGCAGTGCTGCTCCAAGTGAAATTCACCTCGGTCTATCAGTATACTTGCTCTTGTAGAGATGGGTGCAAGGATTCGACGTTCAGCCTTTCAAATGCAACTTGCTTGATTTCCTTAAGAGAAGATTAGAGCTCAATCAACAATCCTATCTTTCATTATTTGGTTAATTTTGACTACGTCACTTCTCCACAGTCTTCTTTCAAAATCATATACAAAATCAAACCGACTTGCTCAAAAGGAATGTGGGTGGATAACAGAAGCGCTTTTACACTGCAATTAAACCAGGAACTTTGCATAAGAAAAAAGTACATTCATTATTTTGTTGTCGTGACCTCTCTTTAATTATATTCATTACTATTATATATATTCATAAATTGTTATCATTGATTTTACTATGCCTTTAACTTCATTAACTCCATATGTGCTGGTTCCAACTTCCTATTAAAGTTCTCTTCATATCTCAAAGCAACCATTAATTATTTTTATTGACCTAATAACCATCACGGTGACCGACTGTATACTTTTTTCATACACTCCATTATTACGCAATCTCTTTCCAAACTTATAGACGATTCAATATTTCCTCCAAAAACATTCCTTTTCAATAATCTAGTGTTGACCTCACTTTTCAAAAATATGAATATAACTGAAAATCTGTTGAAAATGACTTTTCAGGCAGAGCATTTTCTTAGTTGAATAACTTTGTGGTAATTATGAGGGGTTTTCTAATAGAACGCAGAGAATAATTCAGACATTAACGGAAACAAAATGATTTTGAATACGTGCACGAGTGGAAACCATTCAGAAATATTTAATTTTGACTTTTGCAGCAACTGAAATCGGAGTTTAAAATCATTCACTTGAATACGCTATAATAATCATCTTTTTCTTGAACTTTTAGTTGCCTGAAAAAGTTATCGCCTAATAATATCGTTCCCAATGGCTAGTCGCTGATTTCAAGATATATATAATGAAATTAAAATACATCAGTTTCAATAAACAAGCAACTAGCCTAGTGTTTCTGCATAATAAGTAACTTTATTCAGCGGTTTAATGCCCAGGTTCAATTAGCCCTAATTCACAACATAATTTAAATTAAAGAACAAACTTTGTTTACTAAGATTAAAATGTGAGACATAACCATAAATTACACTTACAAGTTGTTGTGAAAATACGCCACCATTACGTTCATTTTAATACTGTTACCTCCTAAAGAAAGCGGGAAATCGCTTTACCTCATGTAGGCTTCCATTAAATCATCTGCATCCTGCTGTAAATATGCTTGTGGAGATGTTCGATAGAAAAAATGGTTTCAGCAAACACATCATGCGAATAGAGTTTTAGACTTTAAGACCATTTTTAAAAAGTAGAGGAGTTTGAATACTGTATAAGCCAATAACTCTTATTCGTTTTGTTCATTAAAACATAAAATGAAATGATAAAATACGGTGACCATATGATCTCCCAGACCCAATTTCTTGTCTATACTCAACATCACAGTCCTTAAACTTAAATTTTGGATGGAGCTATCCATCACAGAAATCGCTGTCACAGATCTCAACACCTTTTGGTATACTAACCCTCTTATTGATTGATCCACACAAAAATCTAAAGTTTGTACGCTTATTATAGGAACCTGCATAGGAAATTTACCGATCATTCCTGTGCCTAATGTAGATTGAAACAGACTTACACTTTGTAAGATGTATTCACGTTCTTCTATGGCTCTGAGATACTCTTGTTCACTTTGCTTTGCATTTGTTCGATAGTCCTTAACCTTCCCATGAAGACTGTGATAGGATTTTTCCAAATTTGTTGTTTTCTTTGACCAGTAATCAGCTGTTGCACGCACTTCTCTTATTTCAGCGGAAAATAGCTTCAACAAACTATGAAAGAATAAAAGGTAAAAGAAGAACAAAAGAACTGTACGCCAACCCTTAAGAACGGTAAATACTTCTGTAAATCCACTGTGTAACCTACAGGCTGCACTCAAAATTACTGGAAACAGGTTATTTTGGCAAACTTAACCCACCACTTTGCAAAACTCAACATGCATAATAAGTGGAAATACTGAAATTAAGAATTATCTTTTTCAAACCTATATTTTGCTAAGAAACTTTTCAATAACAAATAATACTTCATTAAGAAATGGACTACATGAGGATCCGTAAAAGATATTCAACTGATTATCAGAACACCCACCAAACGATACTCAAAATGTGTTCAGCGAACAACTTATACTGCTAAAATTAGCTATCAGTCTGAACATTTACACTCTGTTATTTGCTCAATGTGGTAGTCAGAAACCACTAAACAGAAAACTTGTAACAATTATTTCACTAGTGTCTAATTCTTCTTTCTAAATCAAGAATCAAATACAGGTTGTAACTATCACCCAAGAACAAAGGATTCATTTCACTGAACTCCTTATTAATTTATATAAATTATGAAAATTATAGCTAAGTTTTTTCGATCTCAATATTCTACTTTTTGCGTTACCCACAATCTATGTAAAACTACTTTGAAATGAAAATATTTATTTCAGTGGATTGATTTTTCAAAAAATTTATTACAGAGAGCAAGTAGGAAGCTTAAACTGTAACTTATTGAACAGTCAGAATCCTGTTAACAAACAATAAGAATTAATATGTTTATTCATAAGAATTAAGTTACTAGTTACTGACCATGAGAAAGTAGTTGATATACGTAAGCCAAACTGAAATGTGCTGTCTTAGTTAAGAAAATACTTGATTGACTGAAACCTCTCTTTGCAAAAATAGTTTGAGTATTCACTGACTAAATAAGTTGTGTGAATCTCAGAAGATGTCATCTGTATCGTTTATTATGTGTATGCATTTAAAAGTGAAACGATTGTCTCAAAGAGCATTTACATGATTTCATCTAAGAACAAATAGACCTTTGCTAATAAAATAATTATAGTATTGACGACACTTATTAACCGCTGAAGAATCTATTTGTATGCCTTGTTAAGTGCATAAATAAATGTTTAGTGCTTGCGTAAAAAAATTCTAATCACCAATCTTAAGGTTACACACTCCTTAGTCTGTTGACAACGCTACTGGCCTGTTTGCTAACTTTTTGATAACCTCACTTAACGGATAATACCACTGCTAAAGTAGTTTGTTAATTATCATCAGCTCATTAATCTTTTCGTCTTTTGGTGCAACCTACGGTCACAATATCAAAGACTTTGATGTTATCCCTATGTATAAATGAAACGTAGGACTGTCTGAATGGTTGCATCTGAGTACTTATAGCCCTCATACCGCTACCTATTAATTAAAGTTCTGTCATTACACAGGAAATGTTAGGACAATATTTTGTCCCTCATATTTACGTGCTTTAGGTACTAGTTATCTGAAACGTAACTGATATCCCTAAATCCTAGACATTTCTTTCTACTCGGATATGCTCAGAATATGCCAGTGGAGGTTTGGCTTGTTGATTTCCGCAGTCGACTTCCAACCAGTGTATAACTGGTTAGAATCTCGTTCAAACGGCACATAAGTTACATAATTTAAACATCCCTGAAGTATTATATGACGAGCTGTCTGTAAAAATGCTGTCAAGTTGTAATACTGACTTAATCTATTCTTTACTTATATGTTGACGAAATAATATAAATTCTGGTTATTCTGAAACCTCTTGTATACTACTTGTTCTGGATCTCGAAATAAAATGAAAGTCTTTTGGTCGAAATTCTGAATAAACTACATATAGCTAGGTCACACGAAGACTACAAATGAATGAAAGTATTTACACATTCAACCAACCAAATATTTTTTATTTCCCAAAGTGAAACATTATCATAAATCAAAATCAGAGAGAATGAGAAAGTTTAGTTCTGTAAGTATAAAGTTGACAAAAATGATACTGCTTCAAGATTGAAACTGTTTGTTCCAAATTTTAAACTACTGGAGTTCCAAAGGGTCGAAAAATCAGGCTAGTTAAAGTCTGTCATAGCAACAACTTAAGTAACCAATCAGACTTCTTTATTTTATGACAAACTGCCTTTCCAGCCAAAATAAAGAAACCGGATTGGTTGTTACGATTGTTGCTAGGGCGGTCTCTAAAGTCTCCTTAGAAAATTTTTTTACGAAAATAACACCGTGATATACTGAAGTAAAAAAAAATGTAGAGTAGACTCATTTATATAAAATATGAAAAAGGTTGTATTATTGAGTTTGGTTCAATTACTTAGTGTTACTAATCATAAGGTTTGTTCCCACTCATAAACTAAACAGTATAATAAACAGTACGTACTTCATAAGACAGAATGAAATGCAGCCATATAACCGAATTTCAGGGCGTGTTGTTAGTGACAAAAGCAGATGCACAGGGAATCCTGTAGATAAATCACTCAAATCATGCCATTTATGATCATTTTATGTCAAATAAAGGGTTTTAATAAATACAACTTTCTACAAGTTATCGAAGTATCAACTATTATTTTAAAAGATTTTTAAAATACATTCACTGGCGTTATATACCACATAATGGTACTACATAATAATTTCGAGATTAATCACCATACATAGTTTTCATGCCACCCAGACAAACTTGTTGATTAGAAGTAACACATTTCTTGCAAATATTCTACATAAACTTTCACAAATCGTAATCAATTGATTAAACAAACCAACATTTGCATAAACACAGGTGGTCATAATCAGCCTAAGCTTCAGCATGAATTTACTGCTTCAACTCAATGCTAAGCACCTCCAGAGGATAATTACATAAGCAGACGAATGAAATAGTCTGTTCCTCCTTTGTCTCTATGATAAAAGTTTTAATTTTCGATAATGAATTTATTATTTTGATCAGCTCTACCTTGTCACTTACTCAGCTCAAATATATCACTGATACATTTGTAGTTACGAAAACATAACATCTAAAACTTTCCTCAAAGGTGACGAAGAACTTGCCCTTCAGGCACCAAATTCACATGTAAATAATACAATGAAAGTGATGAGCTACACTTTTACGGTCAAAAGCGTATTCAGGAGGGTTGCAAAACTCATCATGATTGAAAAGGATGGATAAGCAAAAGTTAACAATGTGACAGAAGTTTTGGTCTGAACAGCCTAGCTAAAAACATCATATCAAAGATTAAAAAACATTGACTCAAAAATCTTGGCGTAAAATCAAATGATATGTCTTGTTACATCATATTGATCCTACGTTTTAGCCAAAGTACGGCTAAAGAACTTTCAGAACATACCTAATTACAATAACTCAGATGGCTGGAAAATCTCTGCAAAATGCTTCAGTTCAAATGTAAGACAAAATACCTGCTGCCGTCAAGCAGAAATATGTCTACTTGTTACGCTTTCTTGACTATGTTACTTATTGTTCGGATAATCGTCTTGTAAAATCCTCATTATCGTTAAGGTGCATTGAAGGTAGACAAAAATAAACTGCGAAAATGATGCCGTAGAAACGGAGAATCTACAAGTGATATCAGCAATCATGATACACGCCAGTTTTCATTCGTACAAGGTTGGTGCTGAAATTATTCAGAAGAACTTTCCAAACTACGAAGAAAGATGAAAAAGTGGTGCATCCCGAATTACGTTGGAATATCATGAACATAAAAGGAATGGAGGTCTCACTATGCAGAGAACCTGCATAGTGCATTAACCATTACCAAAAAACAAGTTAAAAGCCTTCTCCAGTGACAATAGGTTTTCCACAGTAATTTAAATACTTGTGTATGTACACACTTTCGCATCATCACCTTGAGCTGGGTGATCAATATTTGAAAGTAGTACCACTTTAACCTATCCTATTGCTGTTGATTATACATGTGAATATTGTAGCCTTGTATATTCTTTCTACAATTTAAACATACTATTAATTGTATTGGCTTTATTATCCAAAGATGTAGTGTCTGTGAAGTTGCGAAACCTCAGACCTTAACCTGAATACTTCTTTGAGATTTTACGAATTTATTTCACCTGTAAGCTGCAGACCGAACGGTCGACTTATTCTGTTCGACTATGAAGTCAGAATTTGATCCTGATGTTTACAAAGCTGTAATAGATGAACTTGATTCTTTATCATATTCAATAAAATGTATTAACCTAGTAAATGGTTATTGTCGACAGATGTTGATGCCCTTCGTTATTCATAATCTGCTTATCTCAGTAAATTACACAACAGTGAGAGCAAAACAGTTTCAACTATACGAATAAAGTCTGACTATAGTTTGTTATGATAATCAGATACTCGGAATTACTTTTGGGTCTTAAAACTTAGTTGCTGCTACACTAGCTTTCTGTTATAGCCATAAAGAACAGTCTACCAACTAAACATTAGTTTATGCAATGCAATTTGTGTAGGTTCCTTCAAATACAAAGGTGCTGAACAGAACTTTATAGACAGTAACTGGTAATTTCATTGACTGAACGGCTATTCCTCCTTTATTCAGAGATGAGATGCTATGTTGACTGAATTCGAGGTATAAGTTGGATCTAGTTCGAAATACACTGCACACTTGGGGCGGAAGATACTTCCTTGGGTTCAAACTCTTTAGTTGTTGACAGTATCAAGTGCTAAATTCGTTGCGACGGTATGCATTGATATCATGCTTATCAATATATTCCTCAGACTCCAAGCACCAAGCTGTCATCCCACTGTTTCATAGCATGGTTTCATGATCTACATGAGAGACAAGTTGAGATAGTTTGTCCGTCTTGAAAAGATCTTGCTGGAATATCACCAGGAAAACAATGATTATTTCATCTAAAGTTTAACCGGATGGTTTGATGTAAGGATTTCAAATGGGCAGTTGTTCAATAGTTTCAACTTCCGCACAAATGAAATTTTCATCACAGTTGGAAAGTGATATAATTCCTAGAATTTATGACGTGTTTCCACAGTCGTCTTTTAGAAAACTAATTAGAAAAGAATCACTCTTTAGAGTAACTTTAATCCAATAAATGAATACTTCAGTGAGTGAAAATACGATTTTGTGCCTTTAATATTCTATGATTCGCTAACGTGTGCCGTTACGTGTAACGTTTTTTAATCACCTAGGAACAGATTCGGGACATTATAGAAAATGAGAAGAACCTCAGATAAAAGTCCTGAAATAGGTTTCTTCTCATCTACAGGACTTCATTTTTAAATATTAGACTCATATGTTTGAGAAAACGTTTCATTACACACAAGGATCCATTCTTTTTTCTGACTACCAAGTGCATGATTAGTAATTTGTAACCTGATAGCTATCTAATCAACATATCAGGGCAGTACCGTCAAGTAGATTTTCAGCGCTAAAGGTGATTCAAGTCAGGTGTGTTACTTTGTGTTCACAGGAGCCGAATAACTTCTGGTATTTATAGTAACACTTTCGGCTATAGTTTAAAGTCTGCCGCCAAATAAGAGTACCAAGATGGCTGTTTTTAAAAGATGAATATCATGTGAAGGTATAGGCTATAACAAAGAAAGACCTAAGAGTTGTAACACTGATGTTTAAGCACCCTTTTTAGTTGAAACCAATTTCAATCTCTTAAATATAACCAGTGCTCCACACAGAGGATAAATACTCTTTAGTTATCATAATCCCGTAGAATATATGCAAATGAATCATAGCAATTCGGCATTTTTACCATAACTTAATTTTTTCTCAAATTTTTACAGAGCAAAACGACTGACGACTTTGGCATTATTTATCATTATAATGCTTTGTAAAACTGAAAAAATCAAACAAGGCTGTCAATGAATGCAAATGTGATTTAAGTAGAGTAGTTCTTACACATAGACGTGTACACACGTCGTTTGCTTCTCAAAACATGCTTAGTAGGATCGTTAAGATGAACGTTTGAATTTTTGATGAACTAATTTTCATACTTTTATGAACGTTGTGCATGAAGCTAGACATGAAGGTATGCACGTAAGTGAATTTCTTACTAGTAATTCAGTCTCAAAATCTTTCGGAATGTTATCTGTAATGTTTGAAAGTTATGGAAACTAGAATAAGATCAATACAAAACAGAAGATCTCAACGTCAAATATTTTTATCACTGTATTCGTATTCATTCTGGAGTTTAAAAAAGTAGTCAATTTTGGTCTTAAATATGACTGTGTAGGCGACATTGGTATAGCTTAATTATTAGGAAGTAAATCAAACGGCGTTTATAGAATAAAATTGAAGTTAATCGTATCAGAAAACGTAAATGACTTTAGGCAAGACTGTTAACTGTGAAAAGGAGATTGTGAATTAAAGGTAAAGATAAAAGTCTGGATTTCATTCAGATTTCGTAGTCTGAAAGTGATTTTAAAAATATTTATTGATGAGGATAATTTATAGCAAATAAGAACTTTCACTAATTACGACATAGTAATATATTTTGCATTGTTTCTGTAATCGTTGAACAGTATCATCAGTAACATGAGTCAAGTTATTTTTTCAACAGGATATGAAAATGAAGTATGTTTAGATACATTTATAGATATTTACGTGAACAAAAAACGAGCACAGAGTTTGTCTGAATATTAGGTTTTACACCCGGTTAAGTTGAAAATTAACGTTATAAGCACTTTGTATATCTTAGGTTCGGTATAATATGAAACAACTTTTCACTAAATAGTGAATATCACTGAATAGACAGTAAATCACTTATTGATAATAGAGCAGTTTTTGAGACTAACCTTCTTACTAACATGTCAAGAGTTCTAATTGCAAACTTTAAGAAATTCACTCAAAGCAAGTCACTAATTTGTCTTGAATAGTGATTCAATCGTTGTTGCATGGACGTCTTTTCATTTGAAGGCAGCTTTACTCAAGGTTTCAGATAAGTACTCCCGGGTTTTGAATGTATCTCTGACGCATGTCAATTTATTGTAAAATCTACTTTATAATTTAATTCACTGACCAGTTAATAGTTCTATTTATGTCATTAAATAGAAGGAATTTTATCAATCTTGTTACCACTATACTTTTTGAGTATAACTAATAATAACTTCATTAAATAAAAAGAAATATCTACGAATAAATATTTTCACTAAGTGTTTCCGACTGAGTGAATAAACATTACTACTTTGTTACAAAGAAGACTAGCCTATTTCGTTTCATTCATCAGGCAGACAGTGTGCGTTTAGCATTTTAAGGAGCAGTCGGTTATGTTATTCTGCAAAATCTGACCTCAACTGATTTATAGGAAAACGTCTGTAATTCATTCCCTCTGATAATTTTTCGTAGTGTATGAAATGAAATCAGGAAACTGACGTTTGTTTATTGCATCCTAAGACTTCGTTTCTATGTGGTTATACTACGCCTTATTTACTGGTAACATTAAAAAACTTTCATCTAAATTCTGTTTACAAAAAACTTCAAACTTTAGAAATCATCCCAAAAATATATAGCCATTTGCAGTTTTCCTTACTGCATATCTAACCTTACACAAGCTAATTAGTGCCATGATGATACTTCACTTTCATCAGCCTCAAAAGCATCTATCTCAGTTTACCTGAATCATCATTGTTTCCTCTATGATACATATGTGAAATGAATATATTTTTCAACTACAAGTAAGTATATCTAGTGAAGAACTGGCCTATCACTCGATTATAGTTTATTTAAAGTTACCGTTGATTAGTTAATAACCACATGTTGAAACTTTTAAAAAACTGAAATGAGCCCAGTATAAACTATCTTTCCAAATCGGTAACCATCACACACTGGCATCGGCTGGAGAACCACTGAATAGTTATTACATCCTGGCACCAGACGCCTCAGCAGTGCGCACCCACGACTCTACCAGAGACGGAACCGAAGAAGTTCAAGTTTCGCCGTCTGCAAACTTCCCCCAAATCACCGGATGGGGAACTAATGGCTCTTATTTTCGTATTTCTGTCACTACACGATCAAGCTGACCATCACTAAATACCGTCGTCAAGTACCTATCCACACGTTCTACTTGGTTTGCCCTGCTGATCGAAGCTTCCCATCACAGCTTCGAGAAGTCCCATCTTGAAGCAAGTCAATAATGAGCGCCACACAGTAGTTCGCTTACAAGGTTTGTGTAGATTTTATTACATTTAATTTGCTAAGGGGTCCCATAATAAGATGATAAAGCTGTCCAGTGGTTCTTTTAAATAACGTCAGTCAGTGATGAAAACCGACTTGAAATCAATAAAATCTCCATAAACTTCTAAATTAAACTGTACTTATCGGTTAGTCATTGTGCCTCAAAAAGCATTACGATTTTTGTAGACGATGTAACTATCACGTTATTAAAACCGTAGCATACAGTATTCGTATAAAAAGGGAGAAATTCATTCATTTCAATCCATACAACGAAAATGTCAGTATGAGCATTATGGAAGTAGCCCGATAGTGAAATGATAATTTAATATCATTCAAAATGGGCACATAATTTCCTTCTTGTTAGATATCCACCTCAATGAAATCAAAAGTTTGTAAACTGGTTGGGTAAATCTTTTAATGCACACAAACAACAATATGTTGTGTAGTAACAAGCTTTGCCGTACCTACAATCCACTTTTGTAAAAACGAAAAAAAGGTGAGCCTATTCAGTGACAAAATTTTGTGACAGCTTCTTAACAAATCTGCCACCTATTATCGTTGCTTGGTTGTTTATCTGTTTTCAAAATAAAAGATATATTGCTTAACTCACTCACTTTTCAGCTTCTTTAACATTAGACTCCAACTCAGCTATTCTGTGAAGCATCACGTCTTCAGTTAATTTAGTACCGTCTCTCATACTGACTAAGTTTTCCCATTCTTTTGTTGCTCGTTCACAATTTCGTTTAAACTCATCCAGCCTACTTAGTGAATTCGCATGGGATGTATGTATAACACGAACATCTTGAGGTATGCGTCGTACCTTTACAGGGATATTTATCTGGGGTCTTGAAATGCTCTCATAACCATTAGGTTGCGGCACTGAGCTTTCTGGTGTTATCTTAGCTGCAGATGAAATAACCTTGTGTGATGTTACGTCAGCACTACTGATATTGCTATTGGTAACATGATCTTCAGGTTTCTTTGACATATTTTCAACATGATGATGATACTGGTATGAACTTGATGATGATGAGTAACTGGGATATTTAACATGTTGTGAGCGAATCTTAACATAATCAGGATAATCTCCAGATGATGCAGGAAATCCAGATGAGGGGATGGTATCAAAATAGGATTTAAATGATTTCTCTTTCACTTCTTCTGTCGTGATCGATGATCTGATAATTTTCTTTACTGGTTCTGTACGGTGTATTGTTGAATCATCATTAGTTTTAGTCTTCGTATCAGTTGTTGATGTATTTTCTGATATAAGATAAACAGACAAATGCATATTAGGGAAAGAGGATAAATTTAAAGACAATATTTTCCGGGTTAGGCATACAGTTATATATTCTCAAGAAGACATGCATAAAAAAACTTCTAACTTCCTTGAAGAAACTCAATGAAAAGATATTTTACTAGAAGCAATCGCCCAATTTTCCACTAGACTACTTTAAAGCAACGAATAACCAGGTGTTTGTTCTAGGGATCAAACGAAGTTCTGTTTATTCCACACATGCTTTACGATTCAACAAGTCTTGTAGTAAAAACAATTAAAAAACCCGTGGAGAGGAAATCGTAACCCTTCGTCTTCTGTATCAGATATTTAATCCTATGGAATTATGCATCCCAAATTTTCACTTTGATAAAATAGCTAGAGACATTTTGTGTCACCACCAATGATCATTCTGTTCTACTACTAGCTTTATACTTCATCTGCTAAGTGTATAAGTAGAAGATTTTGCTTTAAGTGCTTTCGTATAAAAGTTCCTATTCCCTGGTAACTGAGTGAGTCCTTTTAAACCACTTCCCCGAATTCGACTGAACACTTAATACTTAAACTGACTAAAAGGGGTAAGTCTGAAAACCATGTTGAAATATTACAGCAGACAAGTTCAACCTGTAATAAATGCAATGAAAAGTAATAAAGTAACAATAATATAGTAAATAAAAACTCTAGACTCCTAAATAATTATTAGTTTCATTGATATGATTGACTATAAATTATAATGAGGGCATCCTAATTTATTTAATTTTATAAAACGTCAGATTAAAAGGAAGTCTTGGATTTTATTTTCGTCCTTATTGGCACTTCACATCATAGCTGACCTCATCCAGAACTGCTATATGCAAACGAAATGGTTGTCAAACGGTAAACGATATAATTTTTAAGTGATACATGCTCACACTTTCATCAAAAAACATCGATGAAGTCTACCATATGGTTACTGTAAATACTGTAGCACTCTTTATTTACATGTTAGATATCAAATTTTAGAATTTACACTTGCGTTATACTTCAACGTTGACAAACATAAAGTACATTTGCCAAAGTAAAATAAATCCGTACACCTTAGTTTTACCGAATTCTAATGAAAATAGGAAACCAATTTCATCAAATGAACACAAACACAATATTCTTCATTCTAAATTAGATTTACATAATACTTTAGTGTAAGTTTGACAAACGTCACCCGATTTCCGACGACACAAGATGATGTTTCCTCTATTAAAATGGCTTTAGACTATATTCTTTCACACTTCTTCACACCCGAGCACTTATTATAACAACATAACATAACTGTATTGATCATAATCGTGAATAAATTCTTTTCAGTTGTCTTACTATAGTTAATTCACCCCTCACCAAACCAGTTAACTTTAGACCCCAAAATATTTGTCCTTCGACTAAGAATTTCTATTTTGTACTGCTACCGATATTGATGGTATATATGTGAACTTTTATTATCGAGGATTGGAAGTAAAACTATTGAAAACACATTAGCGCTCTTTGGCGATCCCTAAAGAAGAATGAAGCACTGAACAAATTTTTTGGTACAGTGTACACCAAAAGTACGTTGCAAATAAACTACGTCAACCCTTGCAACGTTTAACTCCATTACATGAATATCAACCAGTCCTTATTCATGCTCACGGAAATCAAAAACATAATAATATGGAGATTTACAACTTCTATGAATAAAAATATTCAGTTTCTTTCGAATTATTAACATTTTCACTCGAGATCATATAAAGAAAAGTAATCACAGAAAAGCAAATAATGGTCTAATGCAAAAGGTACCTTTCGTAGGTATTTTTCATATTATTTTGTTTAATTCTCTAACCATTAAATGTTTCCATTAAAAGCTATTAAAATTACTTACAAACTCGTTTGAAACTTATGCGTAGCGTAAAACACACTTTTGAATAATAGATATTGGTGGGAATTTTATGTAATTTGTTCAGGTACTAAACATGGTACCCCATGGACTGACTTATCGTTGCTTGCCTAATCGTTTTATTCCCAGCAAAACTCGTTAGTTTCTATACTTAAACGATCTAACACCTGACCGAAAAAACCACAGTATTGACAAAACTAATCAAGTAACTGATTAATCTAAAGTCTAATGGAAGTATTAGAGGAGAAGAGCAACAGATGAGATGTTTAAGCAGGATTTTCAACTAATATGTGTTGGTTACATATGGTTCCTCACGTCTTTTGCTCATTCTAAACGCTGTTTCAGCTGAGGGCTTTTACGCAAATTTCGCTTGATGAAAAGCAAACTTCAGTGTATAATGGATTTATTCCATGAAATAAGAACAGCAGTTATTGCAGAATAATGTAAACTGGATGCTTTTCACTGTACCAAATTTTAATCTTTTAGCAACATTATCGCAGGGGAGGAAGACAGAAGTCAGAGTAACCACAAGAATAACTAATTTGCTTAGATAACGCATGCGTCATATCTTCAAATAAAATTTCTAAATAATGAGTTAGCAAGCAAAATTAAAACGCTACTGTCAATGTTGTACTGCAGTACACGAAATTAGATTTGAAATTAGACTTCTCAGATGAGAATGTGAGACTATAAAAGTAAAAAATTAAAGAGTTCTCTGTATTAACACAATTGTTCTTATTTGAGGTCGGAAACGTTTCCGCACTACTGCCATATTTGACTGCAGTCACTGATGGTAGAGTAAAAATATCTAAATAGCAAACTGTTTGCGTGAATTGTTTATGTAAACGTGATCTAAGTAAAGTATGTGGTACTGAGAGAAATGACATATAAAACACTGCTGCTAATCATTAATTTTTGCTAACCCGATAGAATACTTATAAGCATGAAGAATGGCTGTTAAACTAGTTTCTACACTCAAAATGTACTTTGAGTCTCATATCCTATTTCACAGAAGACCAGGCCAATAATTCATAGAATACAGGTTTTTATCATGCAGCGAATCAGGTTTTAGTATCAATCTTAATAGTCACTTTGAATCATAAATACAAATCAGTCAAAACACCGGCATCTCAGAAGGTTTTATCGGGATTCTTGATCAGAAAAATCTTTTGTTAGAAAGATTTCAGAAATTATCAAACACAAAAAAATAACAACTAATTAACCTGAGTATATTTGTTGCATTGAAAACTACTCAAAACTGTTTGAAGTTAACTTTTTTAGTTACCAAATTATTTTAAATTAATCCAGCTAAGTAGCAACTATAAGATTGTGTTATGCATTTATAGTGTGGTTAAACAGCCTCATGAATTACAAATAAAAACTCATCCCACTGAAAAGAATCGTTTCCTAAGCTTTTCTGTCCTGTTTATCATGAATATTTCTGTAATGAGTGTTTATACACAATGATATTCTTTAATTCTGGTAATATTTCCAGCAAAACTAGTGCCGTGATCACATCTTGTGTTACCACTATTTGTTCATACATTCAGGGATAGAATTCATATTTGTGATGTTGTCATTCTGTAGATTTGCCGGTTTGTTCTAGCATTATGTCCAATGGTGTTGACATTTGTGCTGAGTAATTGTTTATACATGTGATAGGTGTGACTTGCAAAATTAGGATTCAGTTATCAGTCTTTCTCTTCATTTGTTCATGTTACACTTAAAGACTTCATTATTGTCGAGTGACTATAAAGGGCAAATTATGAACTACTGAAATAACCAATCACCTTTTAGTATTTCGAAAAATTTCAGTAAAATAAAGAAATCCGATTGGGTCAATCTCAGCAGTTGTTAGCGTGACATGTGAAGGTAGATTATCCAAATCAACATAATGTTTTTCACCCCACACAAAATTATACAATAATTCAAAATTTTTGGTGGAATACTTGGCATTCGTTTTAAGACTAGAAGCAGTACTCTGGTCAATAAATAGCCCATGTACACTATGTATCTCGGCCATCCACAGCTGAGACAAACAAAAGAGAAGATACACAGGCTGATGAATTCATTGCGTAACAGAAAGATGAGCGAAATACAGTGGAAACTAAAGGTATTCGTAGCACTTTATTAAACCTGACTTATAGGTACACAAAAGTAGTTGAATAAATACAGTTAAAGGTAAATTAGTTTTCTCGCATATAAAAGGTACTACTACTCAACCTGCAACAAACTTTCTAAGAAATGGTATTTCCGCAAAAGTCAGCAAAACAAACACGAAGACAACTTGAAATTTAAAGTGATTTAACAGGATGAAGAAACAAGATTAGGCAAAATCACGGATATACTTTGCTGTATAATATAGCAATAAGAACAAACAAAAAAAGAAGCGGTCAAATAATAAGGGTCTTAAGTGTGTAACAAATTCACTAGTTAACTTGAGTTGGCCTTTCTTATGCACCTACAGAAAAGCCTTCCCATTTCTACTTGCACAAATAGAGTTTACAACTCACAAGAAATCTGCGATAATTTGTGTTCCGTGGAGAAAAGAATAAAGTGTTTAAAATAATGTTTTGTTGATTCACTGACCCAAGTTCCAGTAACTGCAAGTGGTCTAGTTCTGTGATAATCCATTTAATAACTCACGCTAAGAGTATCGTTTAAAAATCATTGCATACTACTCTCTAATATCACTTTGACAGTGACTGCTGCGAAGCGCACTAGCGCAGTGCGAATCACTTCTACCTTCATAAGTTCACTGAACGATCTTAATACCACAAATCCCTATATCTTGTGGCTTTTATGTAAAGGAGAATAGAACTTAAAGAAATCATACTGTGGTGAATGCAACTTTTAAACATGAAATGGGCACTGTATATAGCAGTGAAAAAACGCACCAGATGATAATGACTGGCTGATAAAGATTCCAGAGGGAAAAAGCCACAATACTGAATGCATATATAAAAATGAGGACATTACTTACTAGAATGCCGAAAGAAAGAATGACTACTATTCAGTAGGAGGCAATTGGCAGGAAACCCTGGAGCTAAACAAATAATGTGACTTTACCTTCAGCCTTAATATTCTACTTCTAACGACCATAAAGTTAAACCAGCAAGCTCTGCCGCTTAGTTTAACTTCTTTCCAACATAACTACCAAACAGAAGCAATACTACTGTCCTTAGGTAACAAATAGGTAAAGTGAGAATTCGGATAACGAGACAATGTAGTAAACAAACCATTAAATAACCTTTTATAAACATCATACGGAAATTAGGAAACAGTAAGGTAGTTAAAATAAGTTACCGCAGTATATCGTCCCAACTTTTGTCTTTACGATTTGTTATTATTTCCTGGCAAACTCACTTAAGAGTGACGAAATTCGTCATACAAATGTCATAACTTATCTAACAGGTTGTTTATTACATACTTATAAATTTCCCAATCACTCAATTGTTATTAGTGGAGCAACCGTCAAAAAAAGCATTTACAGGGAGGCTCACATACTGAAATCTCTTCTTTGATGATATTGTATTCTGAAGCGAATTGTTTCTGAATGCCATGCACATTTGAAAATCTCTCAACCCATTTTAGGTTTTGTTAATCGACTTACTTGTCGCTAGTGGAAATTTTGCTTGGTAATGACTGCATTCACCAGCTATTTGCATGGGAAATTTGTAGTCACAGAATCACTTTTTTAGGTCGTTTAAGTCAGGTAACTTAATTTAATTAGACAACTAAATATACCATACAACCGATGAATAATTTTTAAATTACTGACATATTAAGTTTGTAACAAGGAAAATTCTCGAAGTGTCATCGTTCATTTTGAAACATTCAAGTTATATTTTAACTCATCAGAATATTTATGATGATATACTGAACACATAATTGTGATGGTTTCATAATCCGAACACAATCGATGGATTCACATTACAATAAATTATTAAGTTTTAAAAGGAGAACAAATACTTAATTCTGATTTTAAACTCCCTGAAATATCTCATCACTTCCTTACAACATTGTAGTACAGATCAAATCAGGTCAACATAGTTCGTCTGAATCATGATCTTGATTCAACTGATCCTTCATTATTAAAAATGTTGGTTTATGTAGAAGCCAGAACATGACACTTCAGACTTTTGGCTGATATAAACCACTGAAATTCTGTAGATACGAAAACAAACTTTTACTCCATATTCTTCTGTTTTTGTCCCTCAATAATCATTTACGAGTTAAGCTTTATTCCCTATTATTTCCTTAGTTATTTTTGGCTTTAAAAAACACTTTAAATATGAGAGAATCATTAAAACAGATTGGTAAACATTCTGTTGTAACAGTTTAATTGGAGTTACAGAAATCATGTACATTTAAAAATCAAAAATAAATATCTTATTTAAATTTCACGATAAAAGTTATGAGATAAATGTGACACAATGGAAAGCTATTCATAAATAATGGTTTAATTTAATTTCTATAAATTTTGTGTACAGAAGGTTGTAGGCATAATCTATAATAAATCAATTTCTATGGTATTTAGTTGGCGTAAAGGAATTTAATGTAGTATGTTCGAGTTTTTAGAAAAGAATTATTCGTTTCTTAGCGTGAGAATGAAATTTCTATCAGTTTTATAGAAATTAAAATAGCTAAATTTCTAATTGTATCATTCACTGAATAAATTTATGAACGCATGGATTTCTACGAGTCTTCAAATTAAATTAATTTCTGAACTTTATAACACGAAAAATCGTTGACTGGCATATTTTAAATAAAACTATCCATTTGTGAGCCACAAATCTGTAGCAAAATTTACGTGAAATCACTACTAAATGCAAAACAAACTCCTATCAGAGTGTTGTTTATTTATTCAGGAAAGTCTATAATTAGCAAAAGCATATAACTGCATGTTTAAGTACGTTATAAATACCAGAAGAATTTAAAAAGTTTCATTTTGTAAGTGAGACCATCCCTCACTTTTTACAACGCTTCGGTAGCGACTATTGCATGCTGATCATTGATCAATATTCCGTATACGTTGATTGGACATCTGATGGTGTGTAGTACAACTTAGAACAAATTCGTTATCTTTTTAATGTTCATTTCAGTACATGTACTGTTTTGATATAAAAGTTTCTATCTGTTCAGTTTTCACAAGTGAGAGTTGTCGTTACTACACCCACATGATCTCATTATTCATAATTATTTCTTATGTGACATTTAAAAACCTGACTCTGTGCATAGTTTTTGAGCTAGATGATTTATAAACCGTCAACCTGGTGAAAATCACCAGGAAATATTTTGTAAACCTTTGACTTAATCTTTCAGTTTTATGAGGAGTTATGTTGCGAAATAATTTGGTATAACTCAGACAGCCAGGATCAGCACAAACAGTAAAATTAAAAGTCGAACTCATTTTCTCCAAATGGGATGTTTCGCTCTTAGTGGTCACTTTACATAGGTGTTAAATGACATACTAATCATCATCTGCAGAGTGGGCCTGAATTAAAGCCATGGAACCAAAAAGATTTGCAAACGGTGGAGATGATTTGCAGCTCAGGATAATGTTGATAATTGCTTGGTGTTCTTTAAAGTCTGTAGTTTGTTCTTAGACACTTGGTCGCCATAGTACGTGACATCATCTGTGTTCACTTCCTGATGCATTAAAGACTGATTAAGTCTACTAGCTGTCTAGTAAATTTTCCAGAAACAAACCTCGGAACTAGAAAAATATGAAACAATTATTGCCAAACATTCTGCTTATCAAATACAAAACAAATCATTTTTACACTAGGATTAAAAATTAATAACTCTGTCTGAAATTTGCTTAGTAGTATTAACTAGCAGTGTAGATAAAAAGAAAATTGGTAACACTCAGTAGCAAGCCACTTGCCAATGATGAGGAGTCTAAAAACTAGTAGATAAAAATGAAAATGAATTTTCTACAAACCGAAATCAAATCTTTAAGTTTGGTTACACAAATACAAGAAACCAAATGAAGGCTGTTTGTCTTCCGATTAAATGACGACAGTATTTTCTTAACCAAAAGTCCCTCCTGTCGTGTATTTCATGCAGAGTGGGTTTTTACAAGCGCTTGTAATTTACACAACAGTTAAAGGAACGTTTTAGGTTTTCAAGTATTTAAAATATAAGGTATTCATTAAAAAAGTAGTACTGTTTGACTAAACTCAGAAAACTGTTATAGCTTATCACTTTGATGTGTTTAAAGCTTGCAGTTGAAGTCCAATTTAATACTCTCAGTATGTGAAAGATATCTTACAGAAGACTAAGGAAGTGTAAGTAATGCATTAAGTGATAAGGTTAGCAATAGAGACTTTAATTACGAAAGTACCTTTCAATCCATCGAATCTGAGCTACTCCGACTTTCCAATATGTGTCTTGGTATGCAGAACAGACTTAAGGTTTAGATATGGCCCATTTTAAAATAGCCAAATCGGAAGAAGCCAAACCAGTTAGGTTTTATAGCTTCTGTTTGCATTAAATAAAAGCATGGAGTCCATTTCCATCCAGTTGTAAGCTGATCGTTTATCCCTTCATGTATGACATAAGAGAATCACAACTATCTTGAAAATAATGAGTCAGTACCATCATCATAAAACTCTGCAATGGAATGCAAACTTGACTGCTAAGCTATTGAATATGGTACACTATTTGACCATTATATGAGTGCGGTTAGTCGGCAAATCTTAATTCCCAGTGACCGTCCTGGAAATCGTTGAAATATCTGCAAGATAATTTTGCGCTTAACTGTGGCTTTCTTTACAGTTATCAGCAGATTATGTCATCATCTATGACATTTCTAGTCACAGAAATATGGTTGAAGAGTCTGTCACAATATATTTGGGTCTTTATCAGCATAGTTCAGTCTCCAGTATTTGCCATCTGGTCATCCTTCGGATACTTCTTCTGCTTCATCACCATCCAGCTGGTATCTCAAGATAATAACTAGAACAAATATACTGTGAACAGGTTCTTATCTAAAGTATCTTTATTAGTTGAAGTTTTCTCTTCGCTACCGTATTATTCAGAGTTATCGCTTCCTTTTTGTGTTGAACGGATGAGTCAGTCAGTTTACCGGCTAAAAAGGGCCAAGCTCAGAATTAACTGAAGTCATCATTTCCTTTTTTTCTGAACATTCTAGATGCATGCATGGTTAATAAGTCTCATGTGGTGCAAATTCATGATGTGATCTCGTATACTGTTTAGGTAGTGATACCGTCTTACTTGAAAAACAATTAGGGGGAAATATCAAACACGTGAGACATTTCAGCTTAGCCATTCGTTATTCTAATTTCATTGTTAGAAACAAGAAAAGATAACAGCTTGCTAAATTTATACACTGATCAACCTGAATCATATATTTCGGCACCAAATCTAATTTTGTATTTCATAAAAGTATCAAACAGTCACCGTAATACGAATTCACCAACTTCGACATATGGTGTTCGTATGCCTTCTTTGAGCATTTCTTTTAATATTTCACCTCTAGCCACGTACGTGTTGACGAGCTAACATCTATGATTAGTTTCCTCATAAATCGATGCCACATAACATTGGCTGCGTAAAAAGCGCCGTAAGGCAGCTAGTTTGAGTAGTTACAGTATTAAGTTTAAACAAAAGATCAACTCCAAATAACCCCAGTCTCTAGAGTCGACCTTTCATCCTCTAAATCAGATGCATCACATTATTTTATAGTTAAATCATTCGAGACGTATGAAAAGTTTAAAAATGGTTCCTATGAAACGATTATATAATTCAAAAGATGACTGATATTGAACGAAATGATGTGAAGACTAGGATTCTCCTACAAGAATCTTTTTTACGCCTAAGTGAATTCATTTCTGGCAAATTAAAAGGTTGTGGTGAAAGACAAAAATTAGTCATGGTTGCTCAACTTCCAGTGGCATTTCTATTCATACCAACCCGTAATCTAGGTCATTATCAAAATATCGGTTCTTTTTGTCCGTAGGTATGAATGGGTTTTTGAGTAAGTTGCTACTTAAATGATATTGCTGTCACAAAGCATGCATCACTTTCAGTCAAAATAAATAAGTACCCAATGAAGACAAGATGCATATACCCACTTAAGTGCTGTCAGACTGACTATAAACAAACAGCACTATCATGTCCAAAACGCATTCCGTATACGTTGACGAGCGTAGGTTATTCTTTGTACCACTACACTCCATAGGTCAATAGAATATTTTCACGATTGAAGCGTAAGTTACTTTTCTTGCATATTAAACGAACCAAAATGAATTAACTGTCAAATTCCTAAATTTGTACTTTACTTCCCACTTAATTATACTAATTCGCAAATAAGAATGTGTCAAACAACCTTGAAAACAGGGTATTATGTGGGTTAGTATTGAATAAATAAAATAACTTTTCATCTCGAAGTCATCTTATGAAATACTGACGAACGCAAGTAGCACAATAACGTTTGTGGAAATTTAAGCAACTTCCAATGTATTGATACCCACACTGCCGATGGTCTTCAGGGTCTTCAATTTCTCACTTCAGGCAGTGTGACTACCATCATTTGTAATTCGATTGCTTTATTTACCATTGAATCTTCACTATGTTAAGAATTTAAAATTCCATGGGAACCTAATTCTTCAATACTTATCTGTGGCTGGGACATTCCTTATTTTAATGTACGCTAAAACCTTCATTCCGGAGAAGCCTTTAAAATGTTGAACTTTCGCAACACGACACATATTCAGAGATGAATTCACAGGTATAACTTCATAAAATTATGCATGTACTATAACCCTTTTTAAAGTGACCAAATACTCACAGATCACAATAATCAGGTTGTTGTAAAATCTCATCTTTGATTTGATTAAACGTCATTGTGACTGACGTACTGTTCAACATGGTAATTAAATATCGGACAGCCTTAATCTTTTAACTAATTTAACTAGTGACTGCTTAGCCCCAGTAAATTCAACATAAATTCACTTTTTATAGTTTCCTAACGAGAAAAACTACATTTATAAAGATGGAATTAATGATACAATTATTTCTTTTGCCAGAGTAGAAAAAAGTAAGAACAACAGATTTAGCAGAATAATTATGTAACCATTTTAACTCGCGATTTCTCATCAGCTGCTCACAACCTAAAAAAGTTTAACATCAGCTGATAAAAATATTTGCTTGGTTGAATCACTTAGATAGAAAATTATCAGCTTGAAACGAAGATAACCTTAATATGACTTGCTTAAAGACAAACGAGTTGAATGAATAAATAATTAAGAACTGTTAGTAAGTTTTTAATTTCAATCACTAATCTGAATACATTTGTCTCCCAGTTTATTCAACTCCAGTTCTAAAATATTCAACCAATCCTTCTATATATTGATAAACTTATTATCAGTTCTTCACTAGTTACTTACTTAGTCACTCAAATGGTGTTTCTTTTACTACGACGCAATGTTATTTTTATTTCAAACAGATAATCTGACATAAGATATCTTTTGTATTTGTGTAAGTCACAGCATGTATAAAACTAAATAATTCCAACCTTTGGCACGAAAATCTAGTCCAACCTCCTTCATTTTTATTCCTGTGAAAAGGCTTCGGACATACTTAAGTGCAAATGGTTGGGATTATTTCAAATCAAACACTCTATGACTTACACAAATACAAACTGTATGTAATGTCAACTCAGAGTCCAATATTTGCAGTACTATTCGGTCATATCTCGATCATAGTTCATATAAATTTTCAGGAATTGATGTTGGGATTCTATTAAGTTGTAAGCAGTTGATGAGAAACCATGAAATAAATTATATCCAAGATATTCTGCTTAAGCCATTTGTCGCACTCTATTCATACTCGGCACCCATTTACATAGAAAAGCATGTAATTCCATGCTGATAAAAAATTAGGAGGCGATGAGGAAGAACTTCACATTAATCCATGTTCCATTGAAATGTCTGACATAACTCTGAACTCGTAGGATCTCTTCAGTATACATATGTTTGTTCTCACTTTCGTCTGAGTTACATACGTTTATAATTACTGATATAATTTGATAAATAAGGTTAATTATAAAAATTTACTGTCCATATTAAAGTAACATAAACAACGTATTTTAAATGTCTGTAAGATGAATTTATGTGTTGCAGAAAATGGAAGTCATACAAGAAACTGACATAAAGTCACTACCATTTTAGTATGTGTTTTTTAAGCATACACAAATGAAGTGAAGTTGTTCACAGGGTTTAGGAAATTAATGAATTTAAATTTAATTTAAATATCTGCCTACAAATCACTTAGAATCGAATGGTTAATCAATATTCTCATGACTGATCGTAGTGATAAATTTATATATCCTCCTATGATATGGAGAAAGGTCATCTACCAGAAAATGGGAATCATCTGCATCGAATATTGTTTGACGTTATCTAAATACCCAGACTATATAGTATCGAATAGTAGTTCAAAACCACTGATTTGAATTTAAACTGTTTATTAAGTAAATTTTAAGTACTTACTACTTTTTAAAACGAAAGAAAAAAATGTTTAGTTCATTGATCAACGTTTAGTGTCAACTGGTTACAAACTCGGACAAAAAGCCAAATTCATTAATTCATACAAGAGGCAACAAAGCTCTGTTGAACTTCGATCAAATATGAGGATGTCAAAACGTGCAATCGATTATACATTTTGTCAAATAGCTAGTATAAGATTCTGTTAAAGAACGAAGTGCGTGAATGAAACAGTCAGTGTAGTAGTATCTTCGTAAACATATGTCATTGATTCTAGAAGGTGTCTCCTCGTGCGGCGGTAATAAATCGGAACTATCAATTATGAAGATAAAATTATATCTGTATGCCGACACATTTACAAACTACATAAATTCACTGCTGCTTACCTGATGGAGTGCCAGGTTCTTGTTGCCTAAACGTCTGATTCTCATAATCATTTGCATGTTGGGTATCAAGAGAATTTTGCGAAAGTGAAGATTGCAAGTTGTCTTTTGACAGTTCGGAAGAGGTATCATCTTCTTTGTTAGTATCAGCTTTAGCTCTATCCGTGTTTTCCATTGACGTGTGTTGATCCGTTGCTATTATTGAAGACGACATTGAAGTTTGCGATAATTTTGTTGGTGATAGTCTGTAGTAATTTTTACGAGGGAATAGAACTTTAGGATAAACATGAATATTCATTCTCATGCAGTTATTAACGAAAAATAAACTAAACTTTATATCTTGTTGATTTCTCTACAGTATTTTAAAAAGTGTACTGTTCAAATGTCTCTGATGAGACATACAGTTATATGTTTCCTTCACTTTATCATTCATGCATATAAATATGGTGAATGATTTCCTTGACTTTTTATTCTAACATTAGTACTATTCTCTTCGCTCAACTTCTAAGATCACTGGCTAAATGTGCTTTATAAACCAGAAAACCAAAAATCGATTTGATATACTTCATGGTATCCAATAGAAAATTAGAAGACCAAACACAAAGTTAATTTTAGACTTATCGGTCAAATACGGTCACTTCTTATTTCCAGTATCTACATATATATATATATATATATATATATATATATATATATATATGTAAAAAGAATTCAACGGGTTATTTCCAATTCAAATGAGAATCATCATGTTCAGTGTAGCAATGAAATTGAGTGCATTTGTCGTTGTGTTTGTTAGGCCTCCAATTTCATTTTTGTTTGAATCAATCAATTACCTTGTGCACACAATACATTTTGAAAATTTTCGTTGCATTCACTTATTTCTTTCTCCACATAATTTAGTAATGAATTCAAATAACGCTCATATTTGAACTTTTCATATTCGTTTGTAAATTTGTGATCAAACCAAAAGTATTTGTGTATAATATCAGAATTAAATAAATTATATTAAAAAAGAATAAATATACATGAAGTCCCCAGTACTACTAATAGTATTTATCCTATAAAATGGATATATATGTTTCATTTTTATTGCATTAATTTGAATACATTTTCAAGATTGGAATTTTTAAACTTTTGATATCTATTATATCATTTGCACGGTTTTTCAAAGTGATGGTTACATGTTAACTATAGGTCTGATCTGTCCATTGCTTTCGTTATATCTACTAAAGTTAAGAGTCACAAACGATGTATGGGATTTTTCTAAATGTTTAAAATTTGAAATCAGGTGTTAGTATTCTATACCTTCATAAACTCTAAGGGAACGATATTATTGTGGTAAGTGTGACTAGATATAAAACTGAAACAGTTAAGGTTTTGCACAGTAGAATTTATTAGGGTAACGATAGAAATGTTCTCCATGGCACCATTTTAAGGTTAACAACCTGCAGTAAAGTTGTAGCCAATATTTTTAATGAAAACCAACAGTTCACCACTATTCAGCATGCATAAGATGTGATAATGAATACAGAAAACTTTCTTTAATCACCATTTATATTATATGCAATGACTATTAGATGTAAATGAACTAGCTTCACAGTGGTGAAACGCTTAAAAGTTCATTTACAGTCTGTTTTCTCCGCCTGTCTTCCAACCGAACTCAATCACCAAATCGTTCAGGATATTCACTTTTTACTGAGTCTGTAACCAAATGACATACAAGGACAAAACGTGATGAAATATCTAGAAAAACATATGGTCTCAAGTCAGGTTTCTTGAAGTTACGACTCAAAATGATCACTACCAGAATAGTTACATGTTGTAATATATGAAAACAAAGAGAAATATAACTGTAAAAATCGATCAAATTAACTAGTAAACATCATAATTATTTTGACTTATCAGACGACATCCGATGCATTTAGGAACATTGTTTCTTTTTCATAGACCAAAACATAGTCCTCTAGTGAATGTGCATATACTTACTGCTAAATAAACGCCATAAACTAACCTTACTGCCATTTAAAAATAAAATTTTTGCCCCATGCCTTATGCAATTGGGCGCGAAATGTTTAACAAAGGTATATCATATAGTCAAATTATCTGCAGTTTCTCTATCAAAGCCTGAAGTATATTGACATTATTCTATTATTCCGGAAAAGTTAACATCCACTTCACTTTTCAGTTGTAGAAAACATCAGGCTATAGATATAGCATAAGGCAAAGGTTAAAGTGGAAATTAAAACTAACTAATAACGTTTGATTATAACGAAGCGTATCACGGCTTATTGGAATTCAAATTATTCTTTGATTTTCACTTAAGGTGGTTGATACAGTCATCTCAATGAATAACTGGTAAATCTAAAAAACACCAAATAGCCAAGATGCTTTACTCTCTCTCTCTCTCTCTATGCTTAAATATCTTTAAATCTATTACATTTAATTACATAAAAGAAACTTTTTAATTCAGCATTATTTATAACAGTATATGATTGGACAACAACTTTCTTAGACAGTTTCCACACCAACCTATTCCACTATAAAGGTTGAGTTGGATTAGTGAACTTCATGCGTTCAATAACTTCGGATTATTGCTGAAAATAGCTTTATGAATTTCCTATTTAGATTTCAGTATTTCGCAATGAATTAACAATAGAGTAATGTTGTTTTTGCTACAGGTCAGTTGTTTAAAGCTAAAAGCTTCAATGAATTGTTGATTAACGTGAAGTTTCACTAATAAGGCCTGTGTATGGAATATTTCCGCGTTAAAAGTGGGTAGAATGGTGAAAAAATAAATGCATAGTGTTAATTTTGATGACGTTATGAAATAAATTTAAGCAGAACTCACGTCCCCAACTCCACTGCAAAACTCAGCTCAGAGCAAAAAAGATGCTTAGACTGACTCAGCAGCCTAGTGGATAAGACCTAGCTTTTTAGGTGATATTTCTGGGTTTGGGTGTAAATGTGAGAGAAATAACCCCTTAAAAGGCGGGCACTCCTGGTTGATGAGTTCTGGATTGGTTGAAACTCGTGCACTAGATTCCATAGCTATTACTCATTATTAGTGTAATCCAATGCTATCTCGTAGGTTTTTTGATAGTGATAAACATGAAGACGAGGTGGCTGTCACAATAATATAATTAATTCTGTATAAATATTAAATAGATTTAAAACAGATAAATTTGATGTGGAATTGCTGATCAGAAACATATAGCAGTAAACACCAACTTTGAAAAAGATTAGTACTTTTGCCATGTTTTCAAACACTGAATGCTTAAGACTATATTATCAAAGCAAATTATACAGGTCGGTTTTTTAAAAGTCGAGAATGTACGACATTTCTTTCTTAAAAAGTAGGTTTCCTACGCACATGATTTCAATACTATGAAGATTTTTCAATCAGTATGAGAGCACTTCTCACTAATATGAACTCATTGTATGCTAATTCCAGCTAAAATAATAGCAGTATGGAGAAAGCTAAAGCAGACGGTTGTTAGCTTTACGTATCATCTAAGTCGTTATGTGAACTGCAAAAAAAGTTTTTGGAAACGTTTGCTAAACCTTGCTGAGTATTTAAGGTCTAGTGAGACTAAGTTACTCATAAAACTAAAGTAAATTAGGTGACCATAATTATGGGGTCTTGGAATTCAGTTGTCTAGATCTACCACAACGCTATGCGACCCTTCATAGCAAAGTTGGCTGTCAGAGAATTTACACAGCAATAATCTGGAAGGTAAATTTATGCCCACTAACTGAGTTTTGATGTTTTCTCATTTGCCAAAAAAATCCGCACCACCTTATTACCATTGGTTTCTGGTGAATTTTTTTCTCACATTGTCTAAATACACAATACTGGTTGCATTTCAGTGTCAAATATGCAGTCAGAATATCAAGTGAAACTTTCAGTAGCTATGTAAAAGTAAAATTTCTTATTATTACAAAACATTTCAGTTTCAACAAATGAAGAAAATTAAGATTTCTTTTACTCTTGTAAGAGTATAGCGATTTCGTAATGATTTCCACATAGATGGAAAAAAATTACACCAGCGGGAATCATCCACTGACTTAACTGGACGATCAAAATCAAGTTCAAATAAGTCAGACTTTTAAGTACATGTACTTAAATTATGACTCCTAACTTTACAGTTGTTAAGGCGTCCTGGTATGTTAAGTTTCTCTGATGAATGGTAGGTTTATTGTCTCGTTTATTTACTTGAGTGCATATTTATTTTTCTCCGGATTACGGGTGAATCTGTGTACTCAAAAGTATTCACATTAGGTTTCATTACGTGATAACAAAACAGTTCATCTCTACTATTCACGGGAAATAGGTTTTTAAAAGAAACTGAAGTCTCAGGATTTAACGTGCTTAACTAACACCTTGTCAACAGGACTGCCTAAACCATACACTTACAATTTAAAGGATTACTATGAAGAATTTATTTCGGGTTGCTTTCATAAAACTTTCACGAACAACATAAATAAGTGGAATCTTTTAATAGATTATTTTGATAACTGCGAAAAGGTGATGGTCACTTTTAAAGTCTTTTTTTACTTATGTTTTGCCTGAAAAATGAATGAGGAAAGGGGCAAATATCTTGAATAATGTCAAAGCTGAACAATATGATCAGTTACTAGATGATCACTAATGCATCTACCGAGTGTAATATTCGTAGAACTGAATGACATCTAATGACACTTGTATTTTAAACATTATACTAAGTGACATAACATCTTTGAGGCTTTCCTTAAGCTGGACGTCAAGAATGTATCAGAAGGAAGAAATATGAGTGGATTGAGTGCTTGATGGCGTCTGTCAAAAGTCGCATCACGCCTTCCTATCTCCAATAGAAAACAAGTCTATTCTTAAATAGTTTATGTGGTGTGACGTAAACTGATGTATTCGTATTATTAGATAAATTTATAAGCAGAATGCATGGTTTACAATCACATCAGAGTCATCCAGTAAATAATCCTGTGCTACTTGGTGTTATATCAAGTAAACAGCCCAATAATTACGCTCCAGCATAGTGCACAGGCTTTACTTCTGAAACAATGGGTTCCCTAAGGTTTCCAGACGATGAAAGCTAACAAGCGTGAAACCTGGGTCCTTAACTTCTTGTCGACTGCCTCTAACACCTGACATACTAGCTGCCTACTTTCACGTTTCTGTACGTTTCCGATGGTAGATTCATTTAAGTTATTCGGCTGATAGAATCAAAAGATGAATTTTCAGTGATACTATTTCATTCGAAAGTATAGCAAAAATTATGAACCATCGCTCAGAATAAACAAGTCAAGAACTCTGGATGATAGAATCAATATTTTGACAGTTTTTATTCCATTTCAGCTTTGACTTCTTATGATGGGGATTTTAACATTATCTTCAGTTTTGCTACATGTAGAAAGGGGTTGGAGAGATTTAGCGTAAACTTCTGTTCACATCCTTCAACTACATTTATATACCTATAGTTTAAATCAAAACCGAACATTAAATTTTCTTTGAGGTTCCTAAAATAATTCCCATATATTTTAATCTTCTGAAGAATCACAGGAAAATGTTCTTAAATGTATACGTTAAAAGACTAATAGAAGCAAAAAACAATCATTCATGATAGAAGGCAAAAAATTAGTGTGCGAAAAGTTTTGACAGATCCAAATATCTTCAGTCTGATTTTCATAGAAGAAATCAGAAAACACTTTAGATCCGAGGTGCTGATAGATCTATCATATGCATAATAGTGTGTGTGAAGCTCTTCGCAGATAACCCCAGAAAACATCTGATAGTGGCTTGATATAACAAAGATTTTGTTTGAGACAAAGTTCTGTTTTAATGTGAAGATTCCGAGTGTTTAATGCGTATTTTTTAGTTCAGCCGTCGTTTTATCAATCATTGTTTGGTAAACTATACCAAGAAATGATTCATAATACTGTGCACAAATTTCAATCAAAGTTCCTCCTTTTCAATCTAAAACACTGTAAGTAGGATGCATGAGACTTAAAATCTAAAAATTGCGTGACCTTTTTCCTTATAATTATGTGAATTGAAACGACAAATCTTTAGGAGGAAGGAAAGTCAATTTTGTCCTCTCTGAACATAATATAAACACATAAATCAACTCAATACAAGTTTGTATACCAGAATATGAACCTGGCTGCCCAAGTTGAAAAAGGTGTGGCGAGAAGTGAACTGAGAATCTAATCATTTTATCTAAAAGCTGAACAAATAAGGATAGTGGTAACCACTTTTTACACTTCATGAGTTTTATACTTGGAAGCATTTTAGTTTATTTTCTCATTTTCTCACCAGATAATGTCTATAGTATGCTTATAATTAGGAAAATATGGACTGGTAGTTCAAACATTCTACGACTGACAGCATTTTCTTGGTCACAATATTAACTTTTTAAATATGATAGTATAATTAAAAAATACAGTCATTATGTTGTTACAGTGCTCATGTCATGGTAACAAAAATGGAGACAATTTGGTTCTTTGAATACTTGATGGCATTTTTCGAGGTGATTATATCTCGTATGAAAAGCTATTTGTGTTCTGTTCTATTAAAAATATCAGTATTTCATGTGACATGTTATATTGGCTCCTAAATTCAAATTTTAAGTGTACTTTTGTAGACTGGATAAGTTTCTCAATACCCCCAAAACATCGTTAATTATGTTTTTAAGCTGCATTTATATGCGTTAGACAGCAAAATTTACGCGTAAAGTGAGCTAAACACTCTTTCTAAAGTATCATCTGTCACGCGTAGAAGTGTCGATAAGTATCATTTTTAGTTGTTTTATTATGCGAGTGACAAAGTGAAAAAGTATTTTCCATTGAGCACAATTTATTATTCATAATGTTATCGTGATAATACATCTGAAGTTTCTCCTTTTTGACTAACGTGGCCGATTTTAGGTGAAAGGAGTATTTTTGAAATCAACGAAGTAGCTTAACATTCATTGTTGTTCCACTTTGATGAAACATCCTATACCTTTTTAGCAGAACAAGATGATTGCTTTGAGTTTCTTCTAACCACTAACAAATTTCACGTAGAGTGAAGCTCAAATGAATAGAAGTTGACAGTTTTGAAGTGGTCACTTTTTAGGGTTCATTTCTCCTCCCTACAACATTGCGAACAAGAAAACTTTTTAAAAAATGTAGGATGAAAAATAATTTTATTTATAAAACCACAGCTACCCATTCATTACTCAACGTTTTTGACATTTAAATCAACTATCATTCTTTATACATAACACATTTGCCATTTTTTTACGTACATTTCATTTTTCTAACTAACTGATTACAATAAATTGGTTTTATTACTCAACACAAATGAATTCGTCTTGCTTACTACATCTTGATATTCCTACGCGCAAATACCAAATGTCAGAATGGAAAAAATTATATGAATTAATTTGCAAATTTTAGCTAACCGTGTCGGCTTTCTTCTTCATTCACTTGTCAGAAAGCCAAAATACTGTACGTAGATAACGTTCAATGAAGTGCACATACACAGTATAACATACTTCAAAGAATAAAATACTTAAAATAATAACGATCTACGGATAATGACAATGATATTACTGTATAAAATGAATGATGGATGCAAAATGTTCTGAAAAGAATTCAGTTGTCACTACCACAATATGCAGAGATGGAAAAACAAATTTTTACAATTTTTTTGACTTGTAGTAAAAATTATTTATATCATGCGAGTTGAAAATTCTAAGCAAGCGCACTCTGTTTGCTATGTGTTAGTATCTTTTGATATGTAGTGAAACGTTAATTAAGAAAGATATTTAAGAAGATAAAAAATTATTTGTATCAAAGACACATACATATCTCAGTGGAAAAGTTGCAAAAAACCAGACAGCTGCGGTTGTTATATTAGACAACGGATCTAATACATATATTAGGTAGAAATTTATTCAAACTGATGTGTACATAGTGTTATTGCTTGAGTTATACAGTATTACACCGAGTTCGAACCCCGGTGGAAAAAATACCACATCCAGCTGACAAGTCTCAAATTGGACGAGATGTACATCTTGAATTCAACTGCTAGCCACTACCCATCATTGCAATATGATGCATACATATTTTGTCTGGAATGCTTTTTCATACAAATAGTTCACTTGACATCATCATTTGATAATAATTAAACAGAAATTAGACTGTACTGTTATTGCGTTGCTTGCGAAAAACAATGTTTATTACAAATTAGAAGAATACTTTTAAAAACCGGACATACAACACTAATAAAAAATAATTTAGTTTAACTGGATCGAATGTAGGTCCATATAGTGGTAATTATGCAACACGCTGTTGAGTTTTATAATCAAGAGTAATTTACAGCTAATCATACTCGTAATCACAATAATAAATCAAGACTAAACTAACTTACTTAGACACATATTTGCTAAACTTGGTGATTTTATTAAGATTTAGGTTGTTATTTATCACCTGTCAACATCACATTAATGACAAATAATTTTGGACTAATATTATCGACGGAGCCTCACCACCAACCTTGAAGGTGAACACAGAACCATTTGGCTACAAAGCTACTACTACAGTCTGTAACGTGTACAAATTTAAGAGACCAAAGATTAATATTTCAACTTTGAATGTCAGGTTTGCTCAACATAATTTTACTAAATTCTGAAAATCTCCAGTTTTTCAGTAGGATACCAAAAGAAGGTAACTTAAGTTTGTAACAACACAAATTACTAGTGACATCTTTGTTCAGTGTATATAAAAAGTGCAAGATCTATGGTAGTTATACGTTTTCGAGATAATACTAATCCAGAAAGTCTGTGATTCTCGGCCTCAACTGTGTTCGGAAATGTAAGTCACCAGTATTGGGTACTTCAGATACATATTAATAATTCAGGGTAGGAGACAATCAATGATAAGGCTCGAAAATAATCACAAAGCTCTCAGATGTATTCACCCAGAATGATCTTCAAAGTTTTGTGCATTTTATTAGCCTTCATAATTTCATCTACTAGTCACTCATACATATTCTTCTACTTTGAATTCTTGATTTTTTTATCCGAGTCCTTTTTTGAAACTTATGCCCTTATCTACCCTATTATTTGTTAATCGTACTATTTGTTTCGCTCCATCATATACCTCTGATGAGATGTGCCCTTATATAGCTTCACAGAAGATGAGGATGTGAATAAAATACATCAATATAAGAAAATATAATACCTAATTTGAAGGAAAATTGTCCCAATAAAATTTAAAATGTTCTTCTCCCAATTTACAGGAAGTTCATCTTTTACACCGTCTGTTGCATACACTGTAGTAGTATCACCACAAGGTCTTGGCTTTGTTGTGTTCTCAGATCTGGGCGGTTTAATCGTGAAGCTTTCATTATCTTTCTAGATAATGTCATCAATAAGTTCTCCACTATTTTGAAGTAATGTTATGCTTAAATATAAAACACTTTGATGATATCTGTTCTTACCATTTCTCCTGATCGTAGTTCTTTAATTCAGAGCGTACACCACATTTATGATTGAACATCTGGTAATAATGAACGAAAGTTTGGAGTTTAATGAATCTGTTACTGAAAACCCCCAAAGTCTCGTGCATATCATCAACCATCACTGATCAATGTCAATAACTTCCAAGAAAACTGTAAAGACTGTATTGTCTTTCAGCATAAACTAATTTTTATGTCTGTAATGACAGTGTAGTTTCAACTTTTTTGATCCAGTTATTGACTGTCATAGTGAGAATGGGTTAGGGCGCAAACATAAGATGTCTACGAGCTAAAAGTATACACGCCTATGATAATACATCTTAAACAACATGGTGTACGATAACTGGCAGGCAAACTTCAACCTATTTTATTATTTGTAGCAGTAATCAATAAAATACTTCTGTATTTAGGACATGACTTGGCATTCCCTGTGATACGATTCCTATCTCTTGTCCAAATGTGCTTATGACAATGAAAGACAAGCTGAGTGACATAGCCCTTATGTTACGAGATACTTTTCTGTCGATAAATTTCGGATGTGACAAAAGTTCACGGAAGAACGATGGTTATAGCTTAAGCGACGATCTCGGCACATATTTATATATCAAACTGATGAGTGTAGAACATATATCAACACCACATGAACTGCCGTGGTATTTCATTGAACCTCTACACAACTTGTTGCGAATTCTCAAGTAAGTTATTACCAGGATTTGAGCTTGAGCAACTGTCACTAAGGATTATATTCGACCTTCAGTTTTCCCCGTACATTGGCTTAGAGATCCGTTCAGCACCTCCAAATGATCTTATGAGCATATCTTCCACTTGGTTTTACCACCATCCACTAGTTGAAGAGTATCAATGAGTTATCCACTGACATTAACCCATTTTCACTCGTCAGCCTTACAGCATTAATAACCATAGATGCGTCTCGTAGCCCAGTACAAGGACCAAAAAAGGCTTCACAAACCGAATCGTTTATCACTTCTTTCTGTGATTCACCAACCTCTAAATTTTACTACCCCAACTCATAGTATTTGAAATCGCTGTGCTGAACAGCGGAACGTTCTACTCTGTAGTTCCATGAACCAAAAACAATATGAAACTGCTTAAATGACCTAACAAGTATATTCGAAGGTAGCGTACTGTTCATGTTCTTTTGGGTGAAATAAAACCACTTCTCACTGACTGGTCGTTTCCAAAACTTTCGGTACAGCAAATATTCATCACTTTAAGCTCTGAAAAGATGTAAATGTCAAAATTTATGCACCACGGCCATTAGTTATACTTTCTGTTTGAAGGCACATTATATAGCCTGTTCACCGAAAACGTATTAGGTGAAGCTGAAATTCACACTCATAATCTATAGTTTAAAAATCCAAAGCGAAATCTGTTAAAATACTCAATCACTACTTCAGTTGAACTGAGACGAAAGGAACAAAAGTCACTAAGTGGAAACAGTTATTTTTGTTCATTAGTCGAATTAATCTCCAGTAAGACGAGATGCACTTAGACGACAGTGAAAAAAGGTTAGTTTTGACATAAATAGCCTTTACACAAATATACCGATTGACATGGCTCAAGAAGCAGTTAGAAATGGACTCAAAGATAACAAAGAACGTACGCATCGAACTAAGGTGCCGATCAAGGAAATCACACTAGGAGTACGATTGTGCCTGACATCTACAGTTTTTAAGTTTCAAAAAAAATATATAAACAAACTGAAGGTGTTGCCATGGGATCATCAATATCCTCTGTCGTCGCAGATATATTTGTGGATAGTTGGAAACAGATGGCCTTCTAAACATTTAGTCTTACTCCAAAGATATGATTCCAATATGTAGATGATACGTTTACAGTACTGAAGTCGGAACACATCAATGGGTTCTCGGCCCATATAAATTCAGTAGTGAATGCAGTCCAATTTGCCTGTGACTTAGAAAGTGAAGAAGGTGAGTTAGCAGTGTTGGATTGCAAGATTAAAGGAACACTAGAAGGAAATCTGAAGATTAGTATCTGTAGGAAACCAACCCATTCGAATCACTACATAGACTTCGAATCCTCCCACCCCATTTCAGTTAAAGTAGGCCTAGTTAAATGCTTAAGTGATAGAACGAAAACGTCTACTAGTAGATGGGAAAATCTGCGACAAGAAATTAGACACATCAAGACTGCCCTACGTCTCAACAATTACCCGCCAAAATTTGTCGATAGATTCGAGAAAAATTGAAAGGAAAATATTAGCAGTAGTAATACATGTGTTATTAATAATGATTCTACTACCAATGGTAATAATGGTGACAGGGTTGACAGAGAATTCAAAGCCTCTGATGTGTTACCATATAAAGAAGGCACCTCAGAAGCACTTCGAAGAATTCCCAATAAGGCTTGCTGGGAACAAAGTGGCTGGCATTTAAACCAACATATTTTCTTAGAAACAAGCTTTGTAAGTAGTGTTGAAAACTAACTTAATTGGATGGAGGGAGAGACTGATAACCGACTGAATCTTTGTTTATCAAATCAACACCAAATAAATGCTATCGAAATGATTCTGCACCGTTCCTAGATATATGAAAAATTCTACTACCCTTGTCATCACAGAGAAGGAGAGAAAATTAGGAATATCTAAAGTTTGTCTCGAAGTTGTAGAGTTACCTGATATGAATATGGACAATAAATTGTGTCCGAAACATCATCTAGTAAATGCTAATGTTTCACTTTATGATATTTCTAATAAACAGGCTAAAATGGAAGGCTAACTTTCATTAACAAAGTATGCATTCACAATTACGATGTCTTATAGTTCATGTATTTGATTAACAAAGAGACTAAATATCATTCTGCACTGGTATTCAGTATTTACACTTAAAAGCGTCCATATTCACAAGTTCATTAACTAAATGTATCTAAAACACTGATGAAATAAAAGTACACACAAATTAAAAATAAATGGGAGTAGTAACATTCAATGCTCAGATAAGTGAAACTTCTGACTCTGCATCCCAAAACTCCTCTCTGAGCTTTAATCTATGAATCTTAGGACAAGAAACACTTTTTAGTTGAACTATATGAAAATTAACAGCAAGACAATTTATACTGACATCATGAATGAAACGGAGTTTTTTATTAGGTTAGGACAGTTGAGTGGGAAGAACGTTTTTCAGTAAATCTTATGAGTAAAAGTACACAAGATAAGTGTTTTGTTTAGGCAATGTCTTCTTCAATGGTGGCTTTTCCCTTGAGTGCTGAAGATATATGCGTATAATCTCAAGAATCCGTTTTAAGAGGGCTCACAATGAGCTGCGAGAAACATTCACATTAAGAATCTGTTATCGATACAAAATTTCAATTTGATAGTCAGCATACAAAACTTTCCAACAACTTTAACGCCTTTTTGGCATCACAAGCTAATTCAATCAAACGTCTACTTGGATAATTGTGAGCAAGAGAAATCAAAAGCATCTAAAATACAATCAAATCTCTACTCTGTATAACACGATCACCTAACAAATATCAAAATAAACTGGAAAACGTTTTCAAACGTTTGGTTTTTTGCCAATATTTGAATGGTTTTGAAAAACGCCATTTAGGTTCATTTTGCGATTCCTAACATTTTTAAACTTTGTGTAAACAAATAAAGTAGCTGCTTTTACTTCCTTTTGTAACCAGCAGACCATCCAAAATATAATTTTATTTCAGTAACTTTACTATCCTCGGAGTGCTTTCAACAAAATGGTTCCTATATTTATCTCTTTCGCTCTCCAGCTATGCATGCTGACAACATGATGCTATAGACTGTGATAGGCAATAAACTATTTAACTTATAAAATATCGTTGCTCACTGAGAAAATTTTTTTCAATGATTTATTGTGATTCTCCAATGATTAGTTTACGGGAAATCCTCATGACTTTTGCGATGTCTAAAACTGGAATGCTTAAGTTATAACAACTTTCAAAAGGTTTGCGCTGCTTGATTTTAGCATGGGAAAAACATGTTCATGAGTTTATCTTCGTACGAATATCAAGAAAGATGGATCGTGAAGTATCATCACAGTTACCTTAAAGTCTATTATTCAGAGTAACTGTACACCTACCCACTGCTAAATGGATATACGTAGATCCAGATTGAATTATGAATGAATCTAAAAACAACCTGATGAAATGATTATCAACATCTCAGCTTTGAAATCAGTAACGTCTGCATACATGTTTTTTTGGCTGATAATGCATTTACTTGAACAATTTAGATCAAATTATAACTAACTGAAATCTGATTACCTCCAACCGTCGTCAACCAGCATCAATTTTGGCTCCAAGACACAAAAAATAGGAGTATTTAAGCATCAGAAAATGCCAATCACTTTGCAAAGGAATGTTCAGCAATCAAAGTGCTGGTGCTACTGCTACGAATTTTTGCAAGCACGAAGCCTAGGTCCAAGGCTTCCTACTGTTTGCTTTCAACTAACTAACATCCGTTAAAGTATGTCACAATGTTTAGGCCCCCAGTTTGATGGCCACATTGAAAATGATAAGGTGAATTCGATCTCCACTCGGGGCTAGAAAACATGAGACTGGTAACTTTCTATTGACTAGTCAATGTAAGTGATCCAGTCTTACAGGAAGTTAGTCGCGACTCTAGCACCTCGGTGGTTACGTAGCTGGTTGAGACACTGGGTGACGCGGGTTCAAATCTCAAGCAATACAACAGTTTCGTCGGGGTTATAGATTCACCTTTCTAACGGGTGCTAGCAGGCACGTAACTAAGGTACATGGCTTTCTACCGACTGACTCCAAGCAACTAACAACTAATGGAAATTCTCTGACCTAGACCAAAATAAACCCACAATTTCTTTTTAATTCAAAGATTACTTGGTTTATATTAGTCTGTTCATGAGAAATGCGTTCATATTGCAATGAACTAACAAAGTTAATCAATTTTGGAAAAAACAATAAAAATAACTAAAATTATAGTTTTATAATAGGGAAAAACGAAAGCATAATATCACAAGTTGTCAAAATGGACTTCTGAATTCATAAGCCAGACCATGTGATGAATAAAATATATGAAAACCTGATTTGAGAAAAACAGATGATTAACAAGCAAACTAGCCAACTAAAATCAGTTGTTCACAAGCTACTTCTCTCTAACTGTCTATCAGATCATTACAAAAAGTTATTACACTTTTTTCACATAGAACCAACAACAGAAGTGTACCACCACTATTCAGTTTCAAATCTGTATCAACACAGACAATGTGGCAGCTTCCTCTGACTATCTTTTGTAGTTGATGTATGTTTCAAAAGTCACTCGGTTGCCTCATCATTACAAAGTTTACTCAGTTCCACTGTTGCTTACCTTTCAGAAGGTAAACCGTCTGAGACAGTTAATTTCTATGTATTATATAATCCAAGGCATTTTATTTAGAACTGAAACAGAGAATTTATATTACCTGAGAGCAAAATATATTCTAGTACATCGGCCGTTCATTTATCTAGCTATAAATTACAAACGCTTAGCTAACAACGAGTGAGTTCCAGGTGTCAAAAGTGTTTTTCAGTTAAAGCATCAATAAAAAGCTTTCATAAAATATTTCCTTATCAACAATAGGTTTACCCGAATTCAACTGCAACTTGCATTGAATTTGAGCTTTGTTCATCATATTATACAACTAATTTGAACTCAGACATTTGAACCTAATATCTAGAACACACTGACAGTATTTTCTGTTCATATAACTCCAATTTTCTAACTGTTCCAAAGTATATTGTAATAATGTTCAGCTCAGAAGTTCAGTTCTGAATAGACGAATTATCATTCCTTTTTCGCAAGTAATATAGTAATAAAGAGACCAAATAAAACAATACTATTCTATCACTTATCAAACCTAATCTGTAGATAAACTACAGTAACAACAGTTGCTTAAAACTATGTATTGGAAGGTTAATCTATCAAACTGTTTGAGAAAGTGTTCTATAGCGCATCCCACTTGGTGTAATTAAACAATCACTGAATCTAGAAGAAAACTCGGCTGGTGGCCAGCAAACTTCCACTTCACTCCATGACATTTCGAATGAATCTTACTAGCTTTTTCATGATAACAGAAGCATACTGAGCCAAACTAAGGATGGAAGAAAACTTAGATAACAGTCAACTTTGGGCAAGTGATCCAAAGCACTCCAATAATCGCGACTACAATGTCATAAAAGCCGTGCCTTTTTCAATTCGAGAAAATCTCAATGATATGAGTTATTAAGACATACGTCAGTAATGAGAATTCCCTTTCAAGCTTCCTCTCGTAGTTGAATAAGCTTTCAAAAGGCACTGAACGAGCAGACAAAATAGTAATTATAGACGCGGCAACTAAGTTACATTCTTCTCTAGATAACCAAACCAGTTCATTCGCACCGGTGTATCTCGATAAAGTAATTCAGTAAAAAATCCCTGAAAAACAGACCAGTTATTCAGAATACACCGTCGTATAGCTTCTTTTTCGGTGACAATTTTATGCTCCTATGTTTTCACTGTTATCAAAAAATCAACAAAATGATGTCGCGTACAGAGACCCAAACAAGTGAGATGGTATTAGGGATTATTACCAATATATACTAGAAACTTGTCAAATTAAAAGACCGAGCACGTGATTCACAAGACTTGTTAAAATTGCTCTAAATAACAACTAACAATCTGTTTGCTTCATTACTAACATGTTTTAAGATATCAAAGTAAAATTGTTCCAGAAACAACTCACTCCAAACTACTTTTGTTTGAGAATCACTGGATAAACGTCAGTGTTTCTTCAGCTTCGGCATTATAAATCAAAAACAAGTAACAGATACTAAAACAAGGAGTCGAGTGGCTCCTTGGTGACTGAAAACCCTTTAAACCCAAGTAATATAACAATGGCATAACTTTTTCTAAGATTCAGGTTCTCAAAAATAATTTTTAATCGAGTGATACATAGGATCTTAAATTTCTTTCTTATGAGACTACCTTAAAAACCTGGTATTTCTGATACTGGTAAATAGATGAGAATGAAAAGAAAGTTTGAATCACGATAGGTACCAGTGCACATAGAATTGGTATATTCCTCTCTGATTTTAGTATTGCCAGTCATTAGGCAATGATGAAATCCCCCTAACGATAACGAATAAATAACTTAAACAACTATTTTTAAAAACATCTCCTCAGATGTAATTGCAGCGTAAGTGCTTAAAACTTATAGTAGTGCCCATCTTTTTCTCAAATCCATTCTAAACACAAAGTCAAATACGAAATTCCACTTCCAGCTTCGAAGAAAAGATCACAATTAACGCCAGAGATCTACAAGCAGAAAGCCCACTTAAAACAAGCAGTCAGTTTCTTCTAAAATATCTTTTCCCTTAAGCAGAAAGAGGGGTATTTATGCAAAAACTTCTCCCAAGAATACGAAAAATATGCATGGAGGATATCATCTATGATAAACGAAAAAACTTACAAGAAATCCTGATGAAAAATTGATACACACTGAAATTTTCAGATAAGAATCTACAGCCGAAAAACGTCACCAAAACGTGAGCATACTGCTTGAAAAACGATTTTACTGTTGAAGATCAAATTCAAACTAGATCATGTAGCAGATATACATCGAAACAGACCTCCGATATCCATAAACAGAACATCCTTCATCCTCAATCTTAGAATCACATCCTCTTATCAGAAACTCAGTTGTCAGTATGCAAAGGATAAGCTGGAGCATTGAGTCACATCGATGTGTGTTTATCAATTTACTTGCTCCTATGGTGTCAAGTATATCGGGCGAACCATGTGTCAGCTTGTGCTATGGGCTCATGAATGCTGTCCAACCTAATAGATAAGTGGAGAACGGAAATGCATCCTCAGTTCTCGAATAGAACATCATGTAAACTCAGGACACTAGAATTGTTTTGATGAGTTCTTCAAGGTTTGTACCGAGTGGGACGAAGCTGCTCGAAAAGAGTGTACTTGAGGCATCTTGACCTAGCTGAAGTATTAGCAATTCAAAAGTCCAGACCGTCATTGTGTGGTCGAAGGAAGTACGTACAACCTCTTTTTATGCTTTGGTTATTGTAGATTGTCGATCACTTTGAATAATTTCCCTATGATGTAACTGTTTTGAATTTTGAAATAATTTTCATTATTTTCCCACTTTAGATGCATATCTATATATATTTATTACTTAACTCCTGTGTTTAGATTGATCTTTGACAGGAAATTACCCCAGAATGTCCAATTCTTTCTACTGTATATTCATCATTGTTTAGGTAAAAGAATAATTTCGTCGCAAAGGAACCTTTTTCTTCGCTAGAATTGTCCTTTGTTTTTTTCCTATGATATATAACCTTCAAATTTCATGCAATAAATATTTCTCTTGAATAAGTTGGCTGTAATGTCACTATCGGTTTTTCAAATGGTGTGTTTGACGTGTTTCATACTATCAAATCAATTGATATTTCCGGTTCAAAATTACAATCTCTATTATAATTTGATATTCAAGTCGATCGGCTTATACTATTTAATGGAAGGAAAATCGGTTTAAGTACTAACTGGAACATAAATTTACCTTCAACTGCATCTAGCAGACTAGCTTTAAATAAAATGCAGCTCACCTGTTCATATCCACTTCTACTTAATATTAAATCATATTTTGCTACATTATCAATTCTATAAACGGCATGGGATGCTTACCGTCTACCTTTTGTTCCAAGTAGATAATTGTTAATTCTACTTACTTGATTAAAAAAGTTTATAAATAAGTTTGTTGAAATAAAATTGAAATTTAATTTGACCTAATAAACTCTGACTAACTTTTGACAAGTAGTGCTTTTTCTAAGATATTCAGATATGCCGCGGTGTTCATATTCCAAGTTTAAACTACACATTCCAACATTATCAAACAAAATACTAGCATAAGTTGAATCCACTACTGATTTTTATAATTTATGTCTATGAAACAATTATTCAACGCGTTAAAATGACTATCTGTATTTCTTGCTCAGATTAATTAATCGACGCGAAGAGAGACTTTTATCATCCACCCCACTCACTCAATCTTAAGTATCACTCAAAACTATCCAGTTTTGTAAATGATTTTTCTTCCACTTTCAAGAGCGCACTGCACTAGCTCTCTCAACCAAATACAGAGAAGTAAATAACGAAAGTGCCATTGATTGAATTTCAGCAAATGAACAAATGTTGACAGTGAAACGCTGACGCAGGATTCTCCTAGATTCTATGTCAAGTGGGGTAGGCAATGTCTTACTGAGCTAATACAGCTTCGAACAGAAAATATCCTACGACGATTTTTTTTCGTGCACAAAACTACCCTGACAGTAAGACGCTTCTTAAGCGCATAGCTCTTTACTACGCTTAAAACCTTGTGTCTCTAAACAGTCAAAATCTCCCTAATTACTACCTAACAAGGTCTCAGGTATTTTTATAGCATGTATAGATATAAAAATATTATTCAAAACTTTATGTAATAGTCGGCACGTCAGTTACCTGGTTAGATTTTTTAGTGAAGACCAAAGTTATGCATTTTCGTCTGTCCACAGCAAATGATGGTCGAAGTAATAACAATAGCAGATAAAATATTCTGTCAGAAGTCAATAAAAAATAATTTCTTGTAGAAAAATAAAACACAGTCCATCAAATCAAGTATCTGACAGTAAAATGATGATTACGGTTTTAAATATAATCACAGGAGACATACGTTATAGGTCATCCAAATGACTGGAAAGCAACGCACACACACATTTATGCCTATATACAGACATTTACTATACCACGTGCAGTGTAAAGATAATTTAGCTGGTATCTTGTCTTGTGATCAAATTATTACAACTGTTAACTACTTGTTACAAATAGCAGATATAAAAATATGAAGTACAAGTTAAGGAATGAAGACTTATAGGCAGACAGACTCGATGGATAACAGACAGGTGCTTAGGTAGATAGCTGTAATAGAAACCAGTAGACAATGTAGTTTCACTATCCTTAAGATATCAATCTACAAAGGTTAATCAACGAAACGATAAATCCTTAAGAAGCATAATTATTATGTCACAAAATTCACTTTTATTTTTATTTTTGACACATTTTTCATTTTTGAGACAATAAGAAGAATTCAACAGCTTTTAGCTGAAAACAATGATAATGCCAATATCGATAACAATAAAAGCAAAAACTCATTGGAATTAGTGCACTGAAATTTGTACCAAGTTTTGAATCAAAAATGCTTCAGAAAGGGATGATTAACCACAGACTATCTTTCTTTCTTAAGTAGGTTTTTCAGTGTAAAGGTGAGGAGCTGGTATGTGTACTTTAACAAGATGATAGCTGAAGTCAAAAATAAGTGAGTAGTTCTTAACCATAGAGTAAAGAGTTCTTGATAGAAAGACTAGTGTACAATCGGTTGAATGAAACGCACTTTTCGTTCTAGATAAGAAACAACTTGCAAACCGTCAAAAAACAGAAAGTACCTTATAGTTGATTGACCTAATCCAACCGTTTCAGCAGTGACGGTGACAACATCATATAAAATGCATCTCAAGACACCTAAGTCTCGAAATGGGAACCTTGGTTTATGAGCCACACCAATTCCAATGGTCTCAGCGGTCTTGTCGTAATTTCTGATATATTCTTTATGTATGGTAGGATGATGCGTTCGTTGATTTCTGTCGGTGACTTTGTAGTTGATGATGCACGGGATAGGCATCTGATAAAGTTTCGTGGGTAGCCGTTCTTTTTCAGGGTGGACATCAAGCAATTTTCTTCATTTCTCCTTGAAGTCGTTGTACTGCAGTGTGTTCTCACTCTTTTGAACAGAGTCTGCACGCAGCTGATTTTGTGTGTCATTGGGTTGTTGCTATTGTAGTTGAGGATTTGGTCAGTGTATGCTGGCTTTCCATACACTTGGGTGTGGCTCATAAACCAACAAATTCCCTCCAAACACTACTATGCAGACAAAAGGATGAAACAAGCAAAGAAGACAAACAGAATATCATTTACAAAATCAACTGCAATAACTGTAGTCAAAGCTATATTGGACAAAGTGGCCGCCCCTTCACCTTCATCTACATGAGCACCAATTGGCTATTAAACGCCACGACATTTCGTCACTCATTTCAATGCATGTGGACAATTATGGGCACAAATTCAATTTCGACAATGTAGAAATTTTGGACAGAGGAAACACAAATAATATCAGAGAATTTCTAGAAGCTTGACATTCAGGTCAGTCAACAGTCAGTAGATGTATAGACATAGACCCGACCCATCAACTAATAAGAAAGATGGTAAAAGACAGAAAGGTCAGAGGTTAAGCAGAGTAACAGCCAACAGGAAAGTCTATACAACCAATGATACAACAATCGAAGGAAACAATCAATCACAGACCACACTGTCAGAGTAAGCCACTAAATCACTCACGGAGTGATGTTGACAGCTGACTTCATACTGAAGTTAGTGCTGATGATGTCGTCTAGCAAGACGATGAAAGCTTCACGATTAAACAACCCAGCTCAGAGATCACAATGCAACCAAGACCATTCACCTGAGCTACAAATATTCTCCATTATTTCATAATTGAAATTATGCTTAATAATCATCGTACTTAGGTAGTAAAAATAAAGTAGTTCAAAATCATTTGATATATTAGGAGTCCCTACATCCATGCCACTTTTGGGGATCTGAACTACTTAGAAGGTGCAGTACACATTTGGCTTTTTACTGCATTATTTCACTTTTTGTCTGCATCACTTCATAATTAAAATTTTTAAAGTAAATCATACTACTTGTAACTAAGCTTATTTTAACTTTGCGTCAAATGTCTGTACTACTTGTTATCCCATGATTAAGTGTTTAAAAAAATTCCTTGAGACTGCTCTCATACATTCCTAGTTTTAGAAGCCCGTAAAACATTAGTCTGGATATGAAACCCCTAATCATGATAAAAGTAAACCGCTTGTAAAGATCAGTAGAATTTCTCAATTTCGAAGTGACTGCATAGTTAAGAATATAATTAAAACTCGGGTTTACTAGTTTCACATAGACCGAAGAAGTCTATGAATCCCTTTTATCACTAACACGTTGTTGACATTTCAAAGGTTACAAAGGTGTCTTTGGTCAATAAGTGTATATATTTCTCTAACACTTTATGTAAATATCCTCAAACTTCTCCCTTTTAATTCATGCTTATTAGCATATATCATACTTCTGGAAATCACTGAAGAACGAAGAAGATCACTATAACAACCAAGCCTTTTGTCATCATACCTAAGGGATATGAGCGAGTTAAAAAATTTCTTCTACAACTTTTGACAAATTTTTACTAATCTTGACTCACTGTACCACAAATGACTGAGCAATTTTCCTACAATTCATAAACCGTAACTGTGTGAATAAAGCAGTTCTCTTTGGAAGCTGTTCACAGTTATATTGATTTCAAATTGTCATTCCTCGTGAGTTGTCATCAGTTGGAGGGTCAGTGAAAACCCAGGAGCACTAGATAATTGTTTCTTCCTAGTACTGGACTTCTGAGAAAAGTGCACCAGTAATCCAAGAACCTTCACGTCCCGTGGCAAACATGTCACTATCGAACCACTAAGTTTTGACCAAACATTACCAAGGAGACACACAAAACAAACCAGCTTTTTAATGCTCCCTGGTTTTCAGTGGTTTTTCAACTGATATCAGTCCATGATAAATAAAAACGTGGACAAATCAAACTTATCTGTGAAGCTGAATTGTCTGAGTTCAACTTACTTTAGTACATAAACGTCACAGTCTTCCAATAAAAGACAAAAAAACCACTATGCTTTTTTATCAGTATGACTTGACTAGTGGAACGTTCTACTGAGGGATGAGGACTGCATCCAATTAATAATACTTATCAGTGATATATTTACACATATATAATTCTGCTGTTGAGCTAGCTAAGGCCTCTAAATGTAAAGTTGTTGCCATCATTTTAGATATCTTTATCATAGAGTGTAGAAATCAGAAAACGTCATATAAATAAACGGGACTGTTCCCAGGTTTCTCTTATTTTACCTTTTGTTTATTAATCAGCAAGAATAGGGTCTACGACTAAAAAATTGGTAATAATAGTTTCAACAAATAATGGTATACTGAGGTGGTAAAAACAATAAAAATGCATTTTAAAGAATAGAGTAGGCCATAATTTAGAGAAAAATTATTGCTCTATACCACTCCGAAGAAAAGAACAAAACTAAACTTTAAATAAGTTTGATGAAGTTATTTAAGTTACGTGGAGCTAAACAATGAAAGAGTAGGGGCATTTTTCGAGCATTTCCTGTTGAGATTAGTGATCAAAACGTGTGCAACCTTCCTCTGAGTACCAATTCTGGATTTTTTTTCTTTCCCATCTGTATCACAAAGACGAATATTATTTCAGAGTACGGCATCAATGTGTAGAAATCTTGCCTGCCACCCTTTTTTTATCAGCATAATAAGGTAGAAGTTAACAGCAATATTGACAGTGAAGTGAAAATCATAATTTAGTCAGTTATTCATAAAAAATCGTTGAATGGAAACCAAAGAAGACAGAGGAAGTAACAATGAACCATGTGATTTGATGATGATGACAGGGTGTGGATGAATCTGAAGCAGTGAGATTGATTTTGGACAATATGAGCCAGATTTTCTAATCATCCCCTTACTATACCAAAAAGCTGACAGTTCTCAGTAAGACTTCGAAGAAAAGCTTTTAAGTCATCATTAACTGACTTCATACTTTTGCCTGATAACATTAAATTTTTTCGTAATTCAGTCAAACTGTATGGTGGATTTAGAAATGTAGCAGATAATGGGTAAACATGCCTGACACATTTTTTCGAATACTTTAAGCTTTAGTATAGACTACAGCTGCATGAATAATCTATACAAATGAAATACCGTCACATCTTAGTCATGTACGAAAATAGCGTGTCATCACATAAAACAGAGTAAGTTAATTGTTCTATTCAGCTCTCTCTCTCTTCTATTCTTTATTTCGTTAAACCCCGTAATCTAACCATCTATCATTCATAAATCATTTTACCACAATGATTTGCTAAACTCTGCATGTACTTACATTATGCATAGTTTTATTACCACTCATCGATTAGACATTATTAAATGTTAGCCTGCAAAAAACTTTGTATGTTCTTGCTTACAAGAGACACAAAGAAAGAGAGAGAACGACAGACGTGATCGATACGATCAGGTGACAGTAAAATATGATTAAATATTGAGCTAGATATATTACAAATGAAGGCATTGTACTTTTATATAACTCCTTAAACAGAGTGAGATATTTCCGAATGATGTTGGATGAAGTTGAAGGGTGAGTGCCGATACCTGCAGGAGTGAAAACTGAAACCATTTCAGGTTACCTACTTACTTATTGTATTATGAGACCCAGCTGTTAACTTAGTTTTAGCTTGACTTTATTTATTGAGAGTCCTCACCAAATCATGATCTATAACTTTCTGTTCATTATCACACTAGCTGTGGCTTGAGTGATATATCTTACTGATTCGTTAGCGCAGTCGTAAACCATTAACACTAATGACACTCGATCTACTTTTTCCCACTGACTTACTAATGGTTGGCATTTTATTGCTGTAACATGGAAGCTAATGAGTGGCATGGATGCCACTCATGTCAACCGGCAATGTTTACTCTTCAGAAAAAATTGATAGTAGCTTCTTGATATCGTTTCATTCTATATGTGACTAAAGCCTTATGATATCGTAGATATCATATGTACTCGGAGTACATCAAACTTCAGTAATAACACTTTCAAGATTTCACACCAATCCCATTTGAAAGTAGGAAAACAGAAAAGACGATTTCAGTGACAGGTTGTACGTACTTCCTTCGACCACACAATGACGGTCTGGACTTTTGAATTGCTAATACTTCAGCTAGGTCAAGATGCCTCAAGTACACTCTTTTCGAGCAGCTTCGTCCCACTCGGTACAAACCTTGAAGGACTCATCAAAACAATTCTAGTGTCCTGAGTTTACATGATGTTCTATTCGAGAACTGAGGATGCATTTCCGTTCTCCACTTATCTATTAGGTTGGACAGCATTCACGAGCCCATAGCACAAGCTGACACATGGTTCGCCCGATATACTTGACACCATAGGAGCAAGTAAATTGATAAACACACATCGATGTGACTCAATGCTCCAGCTTATCCTTTGCATACTGACAACTGAGTTTCTGATAAGAGGATGTGATTCTAAGATTGAGGATGAAGGATGTTCTGTTTATGGATATCGGAGGTCTGTTTCGATGTATATCTGCTACATGATCTAGTTTGAATTTGATCTTCAACAGTAAAATCGTTTTTCAAGCAGTATGCTCACGTTTTGGTGACGTTTTTCGGCTGTAGATTCTTATCTGAAAATTTCAGTGTGTATCAATTTTTCATCAGGATTTCTTGTAAGTTTTTTCGTTTATCATAGATGATATCCACCATGCATATTCTTCGCATTTTTGAGTGATTTATAAAATGCTTCATTGAAGTAAGGAAATGTTTTGCATAGGCTATATCACTTTCCCTAACCCACACAGTTTAGAAATATTTTCTTTTGAATTTTTGACTCCAGTATCAATTTTATAAATGTTACTTCAATAAACATATAAAATGAATACGGTGTAGTTTATGCATTTTACCAAAGATGCCCCAAAATTTTGACTTAAGTAGAGTTTGCTAATTTTACAAGAATAATGAATCTTAGAGTACATGTAAAGATTAAATGTAAGAAATTAAAATACTAACAAATTATCGTATTACTGATACGAGCAAGTAGTTTAACTTTCTTCAGTAGGATCAGATTATCTCAAGCAGATAAAAGCTATTAGCTGCTTGATTGACTTGGGGTCAGATACATCAAATGTGAGCACTTGGTTGAATTCCATTACTGTAAGAGTCCTAATCCAAAATTCATGAATACAGCATATCGAATAAGACATGAATACTGTAAAACAACCTCTACTTCATAATGGAAATGTTTAAAATTTAAATTTTATATGACAACAACTGTAAGGAAACAAGAATACAGGTTATTATCACGTAGCACTTTTTTTTCTGCAATATTGACTATATCTTCACGAATTTATATAACTTTGACACTATTGAAATTGAGACTGTCATGAATATTATGAAATCTTTTCTTAAAACTGTTTAAGTTTCATATTTACTACCAGTGTGCTGCATAACACTAAGAAATATAACAATAAATAAGGTTACAGTTGTATATATATATATATATATATATATATATATATATATATATATATATATATATATATATATAGGTTTAGGAATTAAGTGTCCAGAACTATTATGCATGACGCTTATTTAAACCGTAACAGCTATTCAAGGAGCTGAGCTATATATATATATATATATATATATATATATATATATATATATATATATATATATATATATATATATATATATATATATATATATATATATATATATATATATATATATATATATATATATAAGAATGATGGTTTCAACTATCTGGAACTGAATAAATATAGGTAATAAATTTAACCGTTTGGATTATTACCTCATCATCGAAATAGCTTAGATGCTATGTCTACGACAGGAAGGCTCATTCAATTGGCTGGCATCTAGACAGTGATGGAATCAGAATAAACTTTTTTGATCTGAATCAATTAATGATCTTGTTAATGATCATTGGAAGAGATAAAATTACATTTATACTCTCACGTTAGTTAAAAAGGTGTCAGTATTTAATTTAGTTCTCTTTTAGAAGAGATAAACTTTTCTACTAGCATTTGATTGGAATTTATTGTTACGTTCCAAGAACCATGAGACTTTTACGTCGAACTAGTAGTTTCAAGTTTTATGACCATAAAAGTAATTATGTGTGACAGGAAAACAATCAACAGTACTTATTAGGATAATAGTTCAATCGGACGTAAGTCTACTCTTTGTTATATCCACTCAGGCAGTTAGATATTTTTAACTTCTAGGTAGTATTAGGACCACTCCAACCCACCTCAAAAGTATGGTGACGATATGTTGGTGACACATTTACTGGGTATTAACCAGAACATATCCATAGCTTTTTCGCCCACATTAACTCAGTTGTAGATGCAATCAAATTCACTTATGAATTAGAAAATAAGAAAATAAAATTACCCACTTTGGATTGCTAATTCAAAAAAGGAGATGGAAACTTAGATACCAGTGTTTACAGAAAACCAATACACTCGAATAGATACTCGAATTTAACATCATCCTTCCATTTCTGTCATGGTAGGCTTGATAAAGTGTTTAAGTAATCAGGTTAAGAGTTTGACTAGTGATTCAGAAAAGTTAATAAGGAACTGCTACACATCAAAGACACACTACATCTTAACAACTACCCTCCGTAATTTATTAAAACATTTATAGGGACTCATAAAAGTAATTTTGATTGAAACATATCTAAGAGGGCATCTCAAATCCTCTGCAGTGTTGCCGTATAAAGAAAGAACAACAGAAATTTTACGTGGAATTCTTAACACTGTAGCACTTAAAAGTCGCAAACTCGATCAGAGAGAAACCTTTTGGGTCACGACATTCAATAGAGCCAATTAAGCCAATTAACCTAATTTATCAAACACTATGTACTGTCTATCAGGTCAGGTATAGAGGTCAAAGCAGCTGATAGGAGTCAGCCAAAACAGCGGAGCACAAAAATCTAGTGATACACATAATCACACTATAGGCTGTGATAAGGCGACAATTTGAAATCCAATATAGCCAAGTGGAAAGAGAGATTGGTCACAGAATCTTGGTTCATTGAGTCAACATCTAAAGTGTTTAACAGGAATGACTTAAGACATATTGTAGATACTTCGGAAATTTTACTACTTTTAAGATAAAAGAATGAAGAACTGTTGGAAGTTTGAGGGTCATATGATTACTTTGATATGAATATGAGCAATAAATTCTGTTCAAAACGTCATTCAGTAACTAATACCTTATCACCAAATGTCGTACCAAATAAATAATTTAATTTGGAAGTATACTTTACCGCTATTTCTAGGTTTAACTTTTAAGTTAACTGATGGATAGCTAAGTCTGCTGTGGAGAATCAAATCATAATCAGAAGTTGTACTGTTTAAGGTTCGTGTATTGTGAATGTTCTTCATAGGAATGAGTTTTAAACATTGATTTTTGAATGTAATATTCTCTATGTCGCCTTTTATATAAGAAAAGAGTTTATGAAACACTACTTGGTCATACATTGCATCAGATTGATGGGCCTACACGAACTGAATCCAGTCAAATGATTGCTAAACTGATATAGACTGAATATCGACAAATTAGTTGAACAGGAAGTTATTTCAATGAATCTTTATCGGAATTACAATATCCTAATACTCGAAATATAGTTAAACACAAAGTGAATCCTCTCCATATTTCATGGTGAACAACTAAGGGATTTCATATCATTTTTAAGATCCAATTATGCACTTATGTATGTATGTGTATATGTTTGTCGGTCAGTAAAGTATGTATTGTTTCAACAACTTTGTCGAACCTTTTGTGCAACAAGATCTGTCATATAAGTTCACTATATAATGAATACACATTTTCTTCTTTGGGTAGGCAGTATTTCGAATAAACAGAAATAAAGCTGAGTAATCACGTGTGATGACCACTTCTGTCCAAACAGCTCACAAGTCGATCTTACATAGAATGTTTTTAATGGTGAAACTAGTATTGAAATTGCTTGGAAAACACTAAAATTTGTCTTATATGATGATGTTCTAGAGAAAAAGAAGCTGTTACAAACCTTCAGTTTTTATAGTTGAAGTTTTCTGAGGTCCCCTTTTCGAAATCTTAGTGAATATGTCTGATGAGAATGGATACAGAAATTACTTTCAGTAGCTTCTTTCTACTATTTTTACTTATAATTGTGTTGCTAGTGATAAAGTAAACGAAGAACGAAAGCTAGTTGTTTTGAAACATCTCATAGACAACTCATTCTTTTTCAACATTTTACTCTTTGGCCTTTGAAACGTTTTATTCACATTTGGTTACTGGGTGACGATTGAAGATGAAATGAAAATCTGGAATGTGGCAGGATTTGAACTAGTGGTCTCTGGGCTACCGGCCTGGTGTCCTTCCAACTGCGCTGCGAGGACCGGCTTCTGACCAGGTCTTAATTTCATCTCAACTACTACAGGTCTCGCCCGACCGTCATCTTCAATTACCACCCAGTATCGTTACAAGTCTCCCTAACCACGGCTATCTTAGATAGTCAGAATGATAGTCCATATGACGCTCGTTTTGGATTGGGATGAAAAGCCCTGGGTGGGCAGTCACTGTGTATAAAACCAACTGAGAGGAACGTGTAACGAACCTACAAAGAAGTTGGCTAAAACCCTTGGTGATTGAAGATCTGGTCCCCAGTCGGGTTTCCCAGCTCACGTGGTAGAATACTGGGTCGATAACCCAGTGTTTACTGGTTTGATTCCAGCTGCAACTCAGACTTCTAGTGCACCTTCAATCATCACTTAGTATCAGTGCAAGCCTGCCAAACCACGTTTATCTCACATAGTCAAACTGTTAGCTAACTTTTCTTCAAAGTCTGAAAAAATCGACTATGGAAGCACTAAACAATTTGCTTCTTTAAATGTATCCGATGAATTTTGCTTAAAATATGTGGTAAAATTTGGTTCCATAAAATTAAATTGTACTATTTCAACTTAAAGCAAAATATATATTGCGGTAAGTTAACCCAGGATGAAACTGAAGTTAGTGAATACTTCATCACATACTGGTTAGTTGTGACTAGAGACACTTTGTTGATATACAAGCCAACAATATCTATTCCAACTTCATCTTTTTCTGGCTTTGCTTTATTGTAAATCGTTAAACATGCATAAAAATGAAATCGATACTGTAGATATATCGACTAATGATAAGTGTTTTCAAAGCACAAAGATAATAATAACGATCATGACAATTTTAAAAATAATAAGGCTGTTAGTTATAGTGACAGTGTTGACTAAAGCAGTCGTAACCCAGATGATAGTAATGAGAAGAACCAAGAAAGACACTCCAATAATTAAAGTGTATCAAGTTCTTGAGAAACTAAAAGTTGCATGGTACTGAAGGATGAAGTAAGTGTAAAAACAGTATCTGAACAAGTTTACTAGCTATATAAAAAGGGTGAAAAACGAGAAAGTAATAGGAAAATTCAAATGATAAACCTGTTTATTAAGTTTCCCCCTGGCTAAGGAAAAGAAAAAGGTTGTACAAACAACTGGATACAAAAGTCGTGAATATTTGCTCAAATTATCCTAATCTGAATACTAATTAACGTATTAGATGTTATGTGATCTACTTTAACCACTTTGTTTAACATATTTATAATAATTCTTATAATCAATATGGAATTATCAACAAACTGTTATGACATAATATTTTGATCAATAAAAACACTCAATAAATCTGAATAAATGTATGCATTTCTAAAAGAATGTACCGGCCAAAACTGACATTTAATGTATAATTATTCATAGATTGTTTTTATTCATCAGGTAAACTTAAAGTTAACAATAACAGCGTATGCGGACATATAATTTCCTTTGGAAATAAAAAAGAGGAAAAGAAGCTTTGATGTTTTTACGATGTTGATATACAGCGAGAAAAGTCCTGAAAACTGTTAGTTGATTGTATCTTTTTCTCAAATCATCCGATACTCAGCAGACATAACTATCTTCCAAGTAGGACCTAACAATTCTAAGTTTGAATATCTTATTTTTTCAAATTGGCCCATGATATCAGATAAAACTTTCTTCATTATAAATGTTTTATTGTCGTGGTAGTATACTCTAGCGACTTTAATGGCCTACCAAGGTCAAATTTCTGCCTTCTGTCTTGGAGGTGACCGTGATTGGCTAATCCGTGACCTTAAAAAGGTTAATGAGCACACGTTAGTTCGGCGTGTTGCTTTCTCATACAGGTAGACATAATTTTGATTTTTGCGTCAAAAATCTTACAGTTAGTTTTTTATTACTGACTACTGATTGCTGAAGTTCAGTTCGAAAATTTATTACCATATATCAACTCCTAATGAAGTAACTTATGAGATTATCACTGACATGTAACAATGGAAATGACCATGGCCCTAACAGTGACTCCAAAAAATAACATTTTAACTAAAGATGAATTGGATCACTTTTCTCTATCTCCAGGTTATTTGAATAAAATAGTTGAACTGATTAGTTCAAGTCATTTTAGTTAGAGGTCTATAGTCACATGTTTAACTGTAAAGTGGCATACTCTGCAGACAGCACAGCATATGAAGTAGCTGTTTTCTTGCATACTTTATTGCATCATAAACATTCTTACATAGTATCTCTGTTATTTTATAACTGACCAGAAAGAATAGTTTGCAGCGTTTCCATGTCTCTAGGAGTTGGGTAATAAACTAGAGTCCTACACAGGATTGAAGACAGCTATAGCTCAGAAGGTAAAATATCCTTAAGCTAATGTTGCCAAAACAATGAAACGTGTTACTTTAAAAATTATTTCGTCCTAGCTCAGAAAATGTCACCAGCACTTAAAACCACCACCTGTATTTCCACACTTAGAACTTTAGGCTTCAAGACCACCACCTTGACACAAACAGTTTTGATGCACTTTTAGAGACAAATCTGAAGCTAGAAATCTCTTGAGACTGACATCTACTATGTAAGTCACAGCCCTTTTTCTCACAAGGATCAATCTGTTTTGTAGACTATCATGAAATCTTGATCCTTTAACCAGGAAGCTGCTGTTTTGAATTCTATCTGAAACTCAGAGTTTGTTTTAACTTCAATCATCTCCCTACTTCAAAGTAAGTTGAAAAGATTACTTTTTCAGTTTGTCTAATACTTCTTAACTGAGCAGATACATTTGTCGCTTGCATCAATTCAAAATCTAGAACTTCTCTTTTTATATATATTATATCACTGTCATAAATTTCACTTCACAAGGTCTTATCAACCCTCAAAGTTAACTCCTACAGTGAATCTCTTTTTAAATAGCTTATTATTTTTAAATTACGTTTATATCTAACCTGATTGAAGAACTGCCTCAATAAATATTATCTGCTGGTTTACGCCAGCTTTCATTTATGACTGGAAGTTTCAATAATTGTAAAATAAGATGACAACAACTTTATTAAATGATGAAGTTAAACATACTACTAAATAAAGTAGTATGGAGCCTGGTAAGTGATGAAAAGCAACAACGTGATCATGGCCCACATTTTATTTGACAAGCATTTTTATGCTGGCCTTCTTAAATAACAGACTTATGCTTAACTTGTGGCAAATACCCAGATCATTCTGAAGGTGATGATACCGTTTATCATCTATCGTTCAAAAAGGTGTAAATGAAGACACATTTAGCTATGATCCAAAACTTTCATATAATCTACTCATCAACTGTAAACTGTTGATCTCCTAGTTGAGCCCCTGAAAGTTCAGCCGAAATATAGCAAATATGCTCGAGAAATAGTCAGTATCATAAGCCTTTTTATAAACATTTGCATAACTAGTTCGAGACGTGCCTGTTGTGGTTGTGGCCACTGTCTTTCATGTTCATCGAGAACTAACATGTGAATCACTGAAGTCTGAAAACATTCAGATCACGATTAGGCATTAAAAGATCTGTGTTCTTACAGAGTTCTTACTTCTTGATTAGACTGAATGTTTCGCTTCAGTAGTGATCTTTACGGTACTTGAGAATAAATCACAATATACTAATTATCTATTCAGATTAGAGGATCATATGCTGAGGACTGTTATTGTAACACAGAGGTTATGGCTTAAATGTACAGATAATCGGCTGGAGTAATCTGATAAGTGAAGCATCAAACAACTCATATGAATACATATCGATAATTAGCTCCTGCACAATGACAATTGTACAGCATAGTCGGACTGGGTCATCAATCAAGGGGTCACAGGCAGAGAAGAATATTACTTCTCGAGACAGTCACACACTCGAATACTCAACGGCTTACTCCGAGGTCTACCTGTGTAAGGCATACGGACTATCTTTAGTAGATGAATTGTCGTCTGTGGTTAACTATGATAGAAGAAGACGTTTAAGACTCATGTCACTAGCCCTGGTGCTCCACAGAGGAAGAACAGACACAACCGGGCTCAAAATAAGCATTTGGTTGAAACAAAACTGAATTAGGTTGCAGTAAAACACCTTCAGCGACTCTCCTTCTACATGAATTACTATAGCAAGATATTCTATGGTGATCTTACCTTAGTGGATGAGAAGGAAACGCTGTGGTCCATTTAAGAAGGTAAAGATAATACTTGGGGTATGTCACGGCATCTTAGACACAGTGTTGTACTTGTGACAAACTTTTATCTTAAACATAGGTAAGACCTACTAGAAAGACTTCACAGTATGTCAATCCATATGATACCTTTATTAACTGGTCTAACCTACGTAAAACGACTTCAAAGTTCAAGTGTGTATTCTTTACTGTATCGTAGACGGAGAAAAAATTTAAGGTTTATTATGTAGAATTTGAAGAAATCATTTCAAATCACATCAGATATTTTGCAAAACACTCTATGATAAACAGCAGGAGAATAGAAAAGTGAAGTAAAGAGTTTACTGCCATGAATTTGTAGTTTATTCTTTGTGTAACCAACTGCTAACAGTATCATTCAATGAAAGTGATGGTAGCATCACCAACTGATTCATTCAAATATGGATTGGCCAAATACAGAGACCTCATAGATAATGATTAGTGCTATCTCATATCCTGAAATCCTCTGGTTGGAATCTATTTTAAATGTCATGGAGACTTGAGGTTTCTTAGTTGTATACTGAGATTGCCAGTAAGTGCATGCTTCTGTGAAATCAAACGAATCTGGTGAATAGATGTACATGGTACTGTCTAGTCTATTACACCTATTCAAAAACCTATTTATCTGTGGTTAAAAATTGCAATTCAATTATTTGACCAGACATGTTAATGTTTATATTTAGATAGGAATTCTTATTTATCAGTTGCAATTACTAAAAAAAAATTAATGCTTACAACAAATCACTAAAAGTTCAGGTTTTCCGTTCTAAGTCTTTCATTCCTGTCACTTTTTAGTTGAAATAATACGGAAAATTTACAACGAATTCTTGTATGATGACTACCATATTGCTGCTTCTATTAAAATCAGTCACCAAAATGATATTTTGCCACAATATGCATCGAAGTATAATGAACATGAAGGTTATCATCGTAATACTTTTTAACAATATTTTGACCGCCAGTAACATAAACTTTGAAAATCCGGCAGCGGTCCAGATTTTCATCTCACCTTAGATCATTACCCAGTATAAATACTAGTCTACCATACTACGGCTAGTCTCAGACAGTCAAATGATAAACTTTGAGTTCATAAAGATTATGACACGGAAAATCATTGACTTCTCTTCACAAACATTTGTTACACACGAAGTTTGCCTCATGATTTAGATGAAGTGGATGAAGTCTTTTCAGGGTTATGCGGAAAGTCTGTCCCGCACCTTTAGCTAAAAATTTGTTACTGTTCTACAAAAGATGCGCAATAAATGGCATAATCAAGGTAACTGAAGATCCACTGAAACATATAGTTCTTTTAATTCCAACCGCAGCTTGAAAACACTCAAGAATATAGATTTTCAGAGTCACCTGAAGGACTGGTTGCTTCGAAGTAGATGTATGCGATGGCAATAAGGTTGAGACACAGCTGAATGGAAGCTCCTCTCATTGTTTACTTACCAGTGGTTTGAAACCATTAAAGGGCATTCTACACTCGTTAACAGTCATAGCAAATGAGTATTCGCAAACCCACGAAATGATGAGATCATTCAAACGTGTGCCTTGTAGTATCCAAAGTAGAATAATTATAGCCCAGCAGTCACTTAATTGGTATTACATTGACGTTTCTGCACAAAAGAACACGTGAGTAGTTTCTAGTGTTATACTGCTGCTCTGAGCTGATACAGATTTATGCCATACGATACGAAGTTTAATCACCAAGCTTTCTGACACTTCGAAAAATAAAAAATTCATTCTATTTCAGAAATAAAACAATATCTTGCCAAAAACGTATCCTATAATTCTTAACACTGATTTTTAGAAGTTAAATTCTAATTACTCTGGCTGATCCCTTAAAAACACTCAATATTGAGTACAGGAAATCTTAATTGTGAGTAACGTAACACTGTCCAACAGCGTTGCTTTTTTGCCCACCACTGAAAATCATATCATGAAATTGGTTACCTTCCAGTGACCAATCAGTTCATCTTATCTAGTTTTGCAGGAGGTTATTTGTGGCTAAAATAGCTCAGTAGTAGTCCTAATGACTGTAACACTGAGTGGCGTGGTTTTCAATTTCACAAGAATATCACTTTTCTCAGAGTTGCAGATGCGTCTTGTTGACAAGTGCATGAGACCAAAGTTCAGGGTTTGTTGCTGATCGCCCTTAACTTACTAAGACCATGCCATTACATAATACCTGGTTTAAAAATTTTATGCGTCTTTCACTCTGCTTAAAAAACAATCATGAAAATATTTCCGCAACTTTCTGTATGCCAACCGACTTAACATATAAAAGAATCCAAGGAAGAATCTAAATACAAGTCATGGAAATAACGAGTGTGTTCAGTATAGGAAAATCATGAAGCTAAAGAAAAAATGATCACGCTAAAGGTAATGGCGTCACCGTAGTATATTTACTGAAATTTCGCTCCTGTTTTCCAAGTTGGCAATTAAAATGTTTTCTAGTGTGATAAAGAAAGCTTTGTAACAAAACTATTCGGTTCCCAGGAAATGGCGTCAACAAAAGCAACTTTCCGAATAATAGATGTATTTATGACGATTTAATTTATCTGAACAAATGTGGTTCTCTTTACAGCGGTCACTAACACTGAATTAAACCAACATGCTGTTTGATTGTACTTAATATACATGGCAGTTCTGTTGAAACATTGATCAAATATGTTACTTGGTCTTGACCAGATTGAGCTTGCGCTGATCTTGAATTTTTTTGTCTAAGTAAATGAGAATTTTAAACACATTACAAAGTGGTCGATGAAATTTAATCAAGGACGGGACAATGTGAACTTGTTTACTCTACCTGATCAATCAACCTACATAACCCACTCTTGTAGAAGTTCACATAAGACCTGAATAGTTCACTGGTAACACCTCTGACTTCGGCAATGAATGGTGTGGGTTCAAACCTTTGAGGAGACATCAGTTCCTTTGAGGTTACAGATAGACCTTGCTGACAACTGCCAACAAGTACGAAACCCATATCCAGCAGGACTTCTTCTAGATTGTCTGCAATCGTCTAGTAAGAAAATTTAATATGCTGCGTAAAATTTCAGCTGACAATTGGTTTCAGACAAATAACAACCTGGATATATATTTAAGTGGTTGGAGTACAAAATTTATCACTCGTGAGCCTTACATTAAGATAAAAATTTGAAATAAAATCATTATAAGGGTAAATCTTTAACGGAATATTTCTAAAGATAAATTAATTTATTTGAAAACGTATTCAGTTCAAAGACTATTAGACTTTACCATTACAATGATGAGTGAATGTGAATTTGATCATAAATTGGGATCACAATAAATATCATCCATGACAAAAGCATTTACATATAAAGTATTAAAAACTATCACATCACTATTTCTTGCACAGAATACAAGTTACGGCTTGGTTTGTATGTATCGTATACATTTCCCCAAGAAATTTCCTAGAAAAACGCTAAATAATGTCTTTAACTAAAAAGTCTCAATTCTTCGAGATGTCTAAATATAAACCTGAAAGTAATAATTTCAAGATCCATACAGATTATTCAAAGTAAGAATAATTTGAGCTGTAACTATTCCTGTTATGAAAGTGATAACATGGTAATAAGTTAAACTACCCTCACGAAGAATTGTATTTTAGTTGAATCTGGGTTTCATTCTACTTTCAGAAATTACTGTAGATCACACAAGTATTTTTATTTTTACTGGCATAAACTGCTTTAGTGTTAAACTTAAAAAGGTCAAGAGTCAGACAATAAGTTCCACCATTTTGTAAGCATTAGCAAGTAATGCAGTTAACTCCTGACTGCTGAAAATCGAAAAACGTTTACATAATCACCTAGGTACTGATAAATGTTGTGTTATCTCAACTCTTATTCATGCATTCACTTCTTTCATCTTATTAAATTCTTATTCCATTTAACAAATAAGAATGGCTTTATGTTTGATACTTATAATCTCCTGTTGGTATACTATGTCAAACTGATGACATGCGGATGTCTTGATATTTCCTGAATTCTCATTATTCTGATGTCATTTTGGTGACCAGCAATGGAATCCAGGACGCGCGTTTCATCCCGTCTGGAACTCATCAGCTGGATTTAACCATACCTCACAGAATGACTTTGCTTCCACTGAGGTGTGAACATTGTGAAATTGTTTTTGTACACAACCTGAGTTACGTTAAATTTTGATAACTTTCTCACTGTATAACAATAAAATAGCCTTCAATGAGTTAAAAAGTGCCTAATAAGGCACTAGTGTATATCTATTTTATATAGAAACACGATATTCTGTGGGAATTTTAAAATAGAAGTGAAGGACAAACAGTTCCTCAAATAGACTGTCATAGTTCACTTTCTTCTTTTTACAGTATTTCAGATTAAAACTGTAACTTGTATGAGAATGTGACTAAGTATTTGGACAAAGATGTTTCAATGAACAGTTGAAACTATTTTTTGAATTTTGAATTCTAGCTGATGACATTTATTATCTTGAGATAATCTACTGACTTATTTTTAAGTTATATTAATTATTAATGATAGCAATGAAATAAACATCTACTGTTTCACTTACTAACTGATGTTAGGAAACTCGGATTGTTGAATTCTGACTTATTTGACAGTATCTGTTCCAGGCTGGTTCGGTTCAGCTGATTGAGAAGGAGAACACTCAAGAAACAAGGTATTTACCAAATTCTGCTAATTATGCAAATTGTTTTCGTTTGTTTTAAACGTTTTCTTCAAAATAAACATTCGATGGATTTTAGAATGAGCTGAAATCTATTGTTCATTGATCTTCATCAGGTTTAATTTTCGGAACAAATGCTAATAATTTTTTCAGTTTTAGTATCCACATGATGTCTTACAAGAAGTTGATAATTCAGTACAATCAAATATACTTTCATTTCGTGGTACATAACACTGTCTTTGAGTTTGTCTGCCAAAATGCTCTTAACAAAATATGATACACTTTAGCAGTGATAAAACCACGATTGAACCAAACACATTCAACTATTTGACATGCTTAGACAAAGCTGCTAGTGAATTCACTTAATCTAGTCTTAAAACCGTTTTTCCAAAATAAAAATCTCCGATTACCCCACTTGACTGTAAAATGAATGTGATTTCGATTTAGTGGTTAATTTACACCAAAGTGTAACTAGTAAATACTGGTTATCAACAGTTAAAACTGTACACTGAGAAACTTTATGAAATAAGTTTGCATTCCTGAGGAAGTATAAGTCACCTTTTGAATGAATACATAATCCCATTACAAAAATTGTATAAAATCAATTTGTGTATGTAGAGCTCTTTATAGATTCCAATTAGTCATCAGACAGATGGAAGACAAAAGGCAAACACCATAATCCCAAAAGTGAAGCCTTCTAATCCTGTTTATATCCTTGTTTTTTTAAGTATATCTTGTAAATTTAATAACGTGTGGTCATTTGGCATATGGTCTTCTTAAAATGAGTGACAATTATTCGTTACAGTGGAAATACTTTATAGAGTAACTCATTCAAATAGGTAGGGTTGCTGTACGTTGACCTATGTATCCGAGTTTTAGCCAATGGATTACGGGTTATAACCATAGTCTAGGAAGCCGGCAGTTTCATTAGTCTCCACGTAATTTATGTACTTTACTTTCTACTGCGTGAACATGCCTATGGTTAACCAGTTGCGTTTTTCATTTAGACAAGCATTTACAAAACCATAATGCTACATGAAAGAAATGGTTATCATGTAAACAGCTTGTGTGCCAAGTACACGTGAAAAACAATTACATAATTAATATCCACTAATATATAAGTGATTAAGGTTTATGGCAATGACAGTGAAAAAGAGACACTGACTGTTAATTTAACAGAAGTTATTTCATATGACAACACACTTCGCAAACCATAATGCACGCCATCATATTAGACTCACTGAATACTAATACTAACCCTTCCTTCAGTTTCATCAATCTTCGAAAATGTTCACACGACATCAATAATAAACACTTCAGGAAAAAGAAAAGCTGGCTAATTTTAGATAGAATAAGCTAGCCTGCAAATAAGTTTGATAAGTTAACGTGAACACTGTGGTATATCGATTGTGCATAGTAAATGTTTTCTCCTGATGTTAACCCACAAACATCTTCTCAGTGGAATAAAAATTATGTAACCACAAAACAGAAAATATCACTGCATTAAGGGTATTTTAGTAATAAGAAGAATTCCAGGAGAAAAGTGCATGTTAAGAAGAGTAGATACTCAGTGACAACCCTCAGCCACTGTTTTTGTGCTTGAGGAGCTCTCATTAGCACAGTTCAGTGCTCAACTTTGGGATATTTATATTGTTCCTTCAAAAAACGTTTAGCCTCCTGAGTCAGTGATAGTGTAGTTGACGCTGTTGATCGGAATGGATATAAGTAGTATATGGTATATGTTGAGAGGGCGGCAGAAATCATGGGGAATTATCAGCAATGTAGGAAGATTCTACCAAGAGAAACGCAAGAGACAATGTAGGCGTATTAAGAGCAAATCAAGATAGAAGCAGAAGAGGAAATGAAGAGCATTGTGCAAATGACTGTCTTAGTGGAAAGTGTACAATATTTGATGACTACTGTACAAGATGTTAATAACAAACATTTCTTCCTTCTTGCGTTTCAGTCTTCTCGTTTTCAACAGTCGATATCGCCGCTTCTTGACGTGACTTAGCTTCCGGTACCTGCAGTGCTCGATGACAAGGACTTCAAGTCGGTCACGGAGCCGGTGGGTGTCCGAATCCAGAAGTTAAGGTCGTGGTGCTTGGCAAATTGCTGAAGGGTCAAGCGAAATAGGCATGTGGTTGCGTGGAACATGTGGATGAGAAGGAGACTTGAAAGAGAACAGTTGAACACCTGGAGATGTAGTTTGATAGCCCAGCAGACAGGAGGCCGGCGATGCAGCAGTTTCGGAGCACGAAACTTTGAATAGACGGAGATCTGCTGGTATTGGCTGGGAAGTTGACAAAACTATTTCAACGCGCACTTCCCACTTTGGGTGAGGACTCGCAGGAGCAGTTGTTGGCTACACAGCTCATCAAAAGCGTCCTGAATGCCAGACAGATAATGGGTACAGCAGTAACTTCAGTGAAGTCACCAGAGGTAAATAACTGGAAAAAATAAATCGATAACCTTCAGGAAAAGGTGGCTGAACTTTGAATGAATATCAACAGACAAAGTAAATGGTTCTCATGCAGAAAACTCACACACTGAAGAAAAAACTGTCCGGAGAGGCGAGAAAGTTTTGGATGATATAATACGAATTCTATTTTTCCGACTAGACTAGATGTTGTAGGAGCCATAGATAGAGGTGCTGTGGTAGAATGCGAATCATTGATGGGGAGGTCCTGTTTCTTATGGATACGGCGGAGGAGGTCTCGCTGAGAGATAACAGTCAGTCTCAGAACAAAAGACCAAGTACACGGTGCACACGGTTGTTAGACATGCATTAGAAATCGCAGGCTTATCAGATTGTGTCATCGAGATCGGAAGTCACAAAACGACTTGTACACTAGTCATCAAATATTGTACACTTTCCACTAAGACAGTCATTTGCACAATGCTCTTCATTTCCTCTTCTGCTTCTATCTTGATTTGCTCTTAATACGCCTACATTGTCTCTTGCGTTTCTCTTGGTAGAATCTTCCTACATTGCTGATAATTCCCCATGATTTCTGCCGCCCTCTCAACATATACCATATATTACTTATATCCATTCCGATCAGCAATACCCACTGCATTAGTACTGTATTATTTACACGACAAGCTTCCACTGTTTATGAGGTACATCAGATTGGCAATGGCCATGACGACACTGATACACTGATAATCTCCCCCTCTAACAAGTCACATGAGTTTTTTTTACATTTCTATCTTCGTCAGCTAAACATCCTCAAAAAGTGAGCATTATCTGACCTATGAGTTTCATCATCTTATAAGAAGAAGAACTATGGAATGCCACACATCAAGAAATAATGTATCTGTTCAAAGAACGTTTCAGACTTAACGTCATTTATTCCCAGATCAATATTTCACCATATGCAGTCTAATCGATTTATGAAGCAGAAACAGATGAATCGTTTTTCCACAGCGTGTGTTTCTGAACTCCACTAAATAGTGCAGGCTTATGTTTTTCAGTTGAGAAACTAATCAACTATTTTCAGGTTGGTATTTCTCATGGACTGACATCGGTTGGAGGAACATAAGAAACCTGGGAGCACTCTATAGATATTCCGTCCTAGTATGGGACTCTTGAGCAGTACGCAACCATGAAACCTACGGTGACTGAACTCAAAACCTTCAGGTTCCATGTTCAGCATGTTACCAATTAACCACTGAAGTTCCACTGAGAGGTCGTGACTGGTGGCACACATTTGGTGGCCGTGAGGACAAATACTCAGCGATGACATGGATGATGGTCGCGCTATATCGCGAACTGACAGAAGTTGAAAATATGGACCAATGAATCCCGACCCAGTGGCTTAGTGGTAATGTGCTGGCCTTGGAATCTGAAGGTCCTTATTTCAATTTTTGGTGGGGTCATGGGTGCGTACTGCTGAGAAGCCACATACTAAGATAAAACAGCAGTCCAGTGTTCTTCCAACTGGTGTCAGTTCATGATGACTGTCAACCTGAAAAATCACGGAATCCATACAAACCCCAAAACTCAGTCACATGTTAAATCTCTAAAGAAATCTATGGCGAATATCTTCAGAATACTTGTGTTAACTCCTTATCTCCTGTAAGTTCTGATGCTTCTTTGACGTTTATTGTGAAGATGTCTATTCACGAATGACCTTTTGCAGCTGTTTCCTTTTAATCTCTATTTTCTCGAGCAGTAATTTAACCCACAACAACACAGAAATTCTAAGTGTTACACCTTTATGAATCACTATTAGTAGAATAGACAGAGTGCGTACCATGACTATGAACGTGCAAATTTTTCATGATAATAATAATGTAGTTTTAGGAAACTACAAATCTCATCATATTCTGCTGTCTTCATTTTTTCCCAACCGCTGATTTCCTGTTTTCGAGTACGATATGCTAACATAATGCAAGTCAAAGTGTTAGTACTGAATTCAGCTTTGAATGAATGTTTATGAGTCTAAAGCCTACAGAATTGATTTTAAAACTGTGAGTTTCATCACAAATAATGTCTAAAGGATACATAAGTAAATACTTACTCCTTCACCTAATGTAGCCGCTATGCATGCAAACTTTCTTTATTGGTTACTTCTGTAGCAATAAAGCAAGTAATATCATGTTTTTAAATGTCTATATAACCATTTCTGACCTGGGAAATCGGACAGTCTTGCACATTATTCGACAATCAAAGAAAAGGTTGGAAAAGAAATACTAGCAGACACTACCACTTGTGTAAAATATAACACCTCTTACTTAATATAAGTATGGAATTTAGGCACTGTAGTATCAGTATGGTTATGAGCAAAAAATTCTGCCTGGAACGTCATCTAGTGAACAGTACCGTATCAAACTAACTAATCTAATATGGAATAACGTTCTTTACGTCATCAAGTCTTCTAACTGCTTCACCAGAACTTTTCATATTAATTCAAATCGATCTAAGTTAGAAAAGGAGGTGATTGTAATGATTGTATCTGTCTGAAATAGCAGCATCTCGCTTCATTTGATCTGATGGACAAGTTGAGCTGCCTGAACATCGAAAAAAGTTAACGTATCTTTTTCAGGCTACATATAGTGAGGAGTATAAGGATACAGATATAGAGTATAGTCAGTGAGTTTCATCTAGTTGCAGATATTCTACTTCCTAATTTACTCATGTACTTCTTTGACCTTTACCTTGGTGTTTTGTTGTCTTGTTTATGCAAGCTAGACGGGATAAAATCCAACCAGTTTACAGCGATACAGTCTTAGTATTTAGTTAATTATCTGTTTCTATAACTAGACGTCAAATAATCAGTAATTCTTGATCTTGTTTTCAGGCAAGCAAATTTATTAAACAGATAAATTATTGATATATTTATACTTTACCTTCAGTTCTTGTCGATAAATTATGACATGATGACAATAGTAAAAACGATTCTTTATACAATAAACTGGCTAATACATGCAAACAGGTATTTCAAAGAAATAAGATTCCTGGCAAGATTTTTATTAAATATGACAATAAATATACAAAGCTTATTTCTTATAAATTTCTTCGCAATAAACATTGCTTTACACCATAAGATTACTTAACTAAAATTCAACTATCAATCATTTCCCCTTCTTGTAATGTGTGTAGGCTCAAGTGCGTCGGTATGAGTTGTAACTGCATAAAACACGTCAAATAATATGTGGTGTTTTGTTACAAGAAGTTTATCTTCCAGTTTGACAGACATTTTTTCAAATAATGTAATTCTGACTGTACTAGTTTGTCAAGCCAAAGTAATTTGTGTTTTTCAGACTGATTAAATACACAGTTATTTCTAGAAAACCTTTGTGATGTGTGTTATTCAAAAGGTGAAATAATAACCTTAAAGCACGAAAGCATATCACAAAATATCTTCATGGAATCATTCATTAGAATAAATATTTTCAGTTTCCAGTGGATTTCTCAGCTAGATGGTTCTATAGTTTACCACACAATCTCATATTCTGAAAACTGACTACCAAGAACGTTTTCATAATGATAATTGTGATATGTTTTCTAAATCCCAGAAATTTAGAAAATGACCATGTAAGGAGATTTAATTTTAACTATTTTTGAGATAAAATATCCTTACAAAGTCAATCGTCAGCTCTTCTGGATCATTTTAATTGGATGTTGACATTCAGTACCTCTTTCAGCTGAAAATTTGTTGTACAGTGAGGGTAGAGGAAGTATGAACCGCCATAAAGATCACTTGTTATTGTAAGTGGAATCATCTACACAAACAGTGGGATGCATCGCTTATGTATCAGCATTTCGATTGAATGTAGCCATGGTGATACTTCCTAAAAATGTTCAGTAGAAGTAGTGAAGACACTAAACCAGTGATGAAAACAACTTGTGGTGTAGTATGGTTATGCATTTATAGTGACCACTGTATTGTACATCAGCATAAATGTAGAATATAAACTCGAAGAAACACCATGGGATGAAAACAATTTTTTACGAGTCAGAAAGTCTCAGGGTTGAAACAAAATATGGCTAGGAACAAAATATACCTTTGAATAGTATATTTACAACCTGAAGAGAAAAGCAAATTAGAAAACTTTTAAGGTTTCTAGCCATCGATTTTATTTGTCTGTTTAACTTAAGCTAAGAAGCCTCGATTTTCATCATTTTATTGTCCTTGACAGAACGCCGCGGTGTATTAGTTAGGTTGTAGTCGCGTCTTTCCCATCCAACTAATACAATAAATTCAGCTGACTAAATATGTGTCTTACCCACTGCAGTAGATAAAAGCTTTCAACTTCGTTGATTAGATCAGTTATTTGAATAGCACCCTGCTCATTATGTTTTCATTGCTTGCCAAGAAATACAGAGTTACCCCAAATATCCCACCAAGACATTTGTGATCAAGGGCCTGTGATCTTCATTTTTACTTCAGTTTCAGTGACTGGTTACATTAAATGGTCACTGCAGAACAGCTAATTTCATGTCTACTCCTGAGTGCTGACAAAAATCTGTCAATCATTTAGGAGTATAGTTATCAAGCAAAACGGCTTACCATCACAATGCACTTTCATAGACTTAAGGTGGTTGCTGGAAGCTGAAAGAAAGCCCTGTCTGTCTGCTTCTTGGAACTTGTCAGTAAGGTGAATCTGAAATACCCTTATAGATTTAAATCTGCATCACTCAGCGTTTCAGTCACCAACACTAACGGTAGATCATTTGGGCCACGATTGCATAAGGTACACTGATTGGTCTCTGGACAGTAAACATCTTCATCCTCGCGACTTACCAGGTCTTACATCTATCCAGACAGACTAAGATTAGGTCAACGGAGTATATTCTGTCCTAAGATAACATATGAAAACCTTTTCTGAGCTATTTATGAACAAGTTGAGCAAAGGTCATCAATCATAAATCCACTTGGTGGAATACCATTTCACAGGTAGACGAAATAGTCAGCTTACCTAATCACTTCTCTCTCTACTTCAGATTTTTATACTGACAAAGACCAGTTTCCAAGGAACAGCATGCATTTGCTAAGTAAGGAACGAATTCTGAATATCCTTGAAAATTCGCCCAAGATGTTCGGAATACTTTTTATTTTCCATATGTGTTTGGTTAATAGGATTTTGCTATCCGCGTTTTCCAAACTAAACCCAGAGTTCTCAATAAAATCATCTACTTCTGAAAGTGAAGCCGATCGAAATGTACCTTCAGGAATATGACCCAATTCATTAACCGTTAAAAATTATGTCAATATGAAGCAGTAAAAGACGTGACAACCTAAATAAATAACTCACTGTAAGCTAGAAGCTGAAATATTAATAAATAAGTCGCTTCCTCCGTGATTATCACACTATGATTTACATTTTTATGAAAAGAGATAATAAGTAGCCAGAATCGTATAAATGTCATCCTAACCAGCCTAAACACCAATAAATAATACGTCAGTCACGAGTATGACAGATATCCGTAGCTCATTAATCAAGATATCCCAATACCACTTTTTAATTGGTTTGATTATTTACTATCTGATGATTGCTTTTTCCCCATTTTAACTAAGAATTTAAGGTTGATTCATGCTCATGAGCCTCTTTTTCAACTTATTATATTATATTTACCTGGTGTGGTACAGTGAACATCCGCATACACTTATCTATTGGTCTTCATCAAACTCCAATCTACTTGAAACAAGAAAAGACTTACTTCATTTCTAGGTAAATAAGCATGAGTGACTTAGCCATGATTATTCACATGAGCACCTATAATATTTATATTGCTTAGATTATGAAACTGCTGATTCATGATTCAGAACTAGGAAGATACATAGAAACTTTGAAAAATTTCCAAGAATAGGATACAAAGTAAGTAAAGTCATGTTCTTTTTGCTTCTAAAACTTCACAAAACAATTCAAATTGAACGGCAAGATGAGACTCTGTTCCCTTAAAAATGTGTATTGAGTCAGGTAATCAGTATTGTGCAAAAAATAATGAGATCGTTTTGCCAATAAGACCGCATAAATAAATATTCAAGCAAATAATAGTAGAAGCCGAACGTTTTATTGTTGTGACAAGATAATTGTGGTTAGACTGTAGAAGAGGAACTTGGAAATAGATCCACCATTTAAAATCTTCATACAGTGGTATTCTGCTGATGCAGCAGGCTTTTTACAAACCACAAGCCACTCTTACTGGTTTCTATAGTGATCAAAATGAACCCAATGTAATACACATGCAGACCAAATTGTCTAACTTCAGGTCATTATGAATCTGAACAATACAAAAGGTCATGTAATGTTGGTTCTATAAACAGAAAACCATTTCGAAAATTTTTTTATAGCACCGTCTTCTTTAAAATAGTATCATACACTGAGAACTGAAGCTGGCCTTTGTAGGAACAGAAGACCCAACACTTCTGTCAAAAGTATGCGAATGCATCAGTCAGACTAGACCTTCTTGTTTCAGATTTCAACAAACAAGAAATCAGAGGTGTACACAAACTGTGGTACCAAGCCCCTTGAAATAGACAATGATGTATAAGTGTTAGTGATTACTAAAACATTCTTGCAACAGTTCATCATCCTCCGAAACTCATAACATGCTTAAGTGAATCCAAACTTGATAAATGGGGGAGGTGTTCTTATCTGGAAAGTTCTTACTAGTATGTTGCTACCATCCACCAAGTTTTAATGCTACAAAAAATTAAAAAGCCATCTGCTACATTCACTAAAAAACGACACAAACCTCACGGTTCTTCACTTAAAAATCCCAAAGTGCCACATGTTCGGTGTCTACCAGCCTTTGACTTCTCTGTGTCTGGTTTAAATACTTTACATAGCTTCTGATACATTTGATACTCAATATTCTGATAATTCATTTCATGACATCTGGCTTTGATTCAGTCAAAGATAATTGTAAATAATTACTACCTACTCATATACTTGTAATTCTCTGTTGTTTTATTGCTCCGAATTGTCCAACCTTCATTGGCACATGGGCTCCTATGCGGATGCTTCGATATTGCCTGAATGGTATTAAATGTAATCGTAAATAACTGGAATAATCTACAGACTAAATGTAAGGCGTATAGTAAGTTTCAATACTTTCACAAGGCCTCTTATGAAATAACAAAGAATGGCAAAAATTGCTGCATAAGCTTGACATAAAATTTTCTGATTGACCTAATCTATGCATCTTGAAAGTTGCACAGTTTACAACCATTATACGCAAATTTTAAAACCTTAGATTTTGAAAACTTGAGGTTTTTTTCATACCAACGGTGTGATCGTCAAGCGAGTTGTGAGTTGAGCTGTTACGATACCGTACATTCTATGTTCGAAACCACTTACTCAAAACTTGCTTTATCTACTCAACCCCCTTTTAGCTCTGTTTTCTCCTACTGCAGTGTACGCTTCATGGTTTGTGTTGATTTACTCTCAAAAAATAACAATCTTAAAGACACAGTGTATGTCAGTGCTAAAAAATTACCTGAGAAGTCAAAGATTAGACAGTGAAAAGCAACTAAATAGACAAAACTTATAGGCTTTTTGAAGCAGCTGAAAATAAATAGCTTTTTATAACTTTGGTGAAAGGACGTAAGCCGATTTCGCAGAAGAAATTCCTTTTCGACTTCCAACTAGGGTATGAAAAGTCACTGTCTTCTATCCTTAAATCCATCTTGAAATTATCAGCTAGTAAGTACTAGATTTCTGATCAGACAAGCGGTGTATGAGAGAGTGTATGATTAGAAATCATTTTCTAACACGGTAAACATCTTCACACTAATAAACTCCAAAGAAATCACTGAGTTATCATATGATATTTACTCATATTAGTGCTTTATTCTTGTAGTTAACTTGAAGTGAATCTCCATTTCAAGCAATGAAGTTTCTGATTCCCCTTCACAAAGATTTCCCTAATGTATACAATAAGTTGGTGTGTCTCTCAACTTTTAAAATCCTGCTAGTTTAAGTCATTAATTTATCTAGGTAAATTCAACTCAAAATGGTTTTTATACCGTTCATTTTTTAGTTGCTATACTACAATACGACATTCCTCATCACTTGTTTTAACGGAAAAATGAAGACGGCTTTAAAACTTAATAATGGAATTTTGCTGTAAAGGTGTGCACATGGTATTGAAGTGCCAAGCAGAGGAAAGACAGAATAGATCACTTGATATTGTCATGAAGTCATTGTGCAATATAACAGTAGTAGTAGTAGTAATTCGTGATTTTTTTGTGTCAGAGGTCACGTCTTGCAATCTCACCTGAGTGGTTTCCAGTTAAAACTTTATTGATTCCACAGTTAAGTAGTTGAAAAACTGCTCAGCTATAGGAAATGTCCACATGGACAGTGCAACTTTTAAATCATCTGCAGAGTCGATCATCGAATAATAATGTTGTCTCACAGAAACTTTTGATAAGGATAATTCCTGTTACAAATACACTTTCTAAATGAAATGTTCTTATGATATCATGTTTTGGTGACGGTAAGAAATCAAAATTTAAGAATAAAAATTAGGTAGTAACGTTCAGATGTTCTATTTAGACAAGGAATAAGTAATTTTCAGGGTACAGGCGTTGAAAGTTGTATCATTAAAGCAACAGTTTCATGGATATAACACAACTGAATACATGTGTAGTAGAAACATAAGATGCTTTATGAGTAGTACTACAATTCATTAGCCGCCATCCAAATTCTAATGACCATACCGTGACTTCATGCATATGCATGAAATAAAGATATAAATATAAAGCCTTTAAGTCGATAGAGTGAGAAGAATTTAATCTTTCCAGCTCATACTGATTAGTGGGTCGTGTCACATTATACATCTTCCTCTTTTTATCATTAAAAAGTTTTAGTAAGTGAATTCTACTTATATACTGTATAAAATCAGTTTTGGCTTCCAAAATCTGAATTGTCAGCATTTGAGAAGGCAACAATGAAGTAGCCAAAGTATTATAAAAATTTTAAACCTACTTAGGAATGCAAGAATTTCAAATGAGTCACCATTTAAAAAATGATAAACCCGTTTAGTCTTTCTCAACTTTCAACTAAAAGGATTTTGATAAACTGAATCAAAAATAATCTCCTTAAGTGATTTGAAACGATATTTCCTATGATTTTTATATTAATAGTAACAGTATTGTATCCTGCCAAATATAAATTGAACATTTTCTCAGTTCATATGACATTGTTCAAAACAGTAGATAAAAAACTCATCAAGTTTACTGAATATTAAATTATTTACATTGAAGCCTAATAATGTACTATATTGGAGAAATAGTAATAATTCGACTTGTATGTGAGGCGGATAGTAACTTGCTTTTTTGAAGTGTACAGAAAGCACTGGAATATTATGCCTGGCTCATGGTTTAATGATTGAATCGTGAATGTGATCAAAGGATCATAACTTTCTTATTATTTCACAGAAAATCTATCAGAAGTAATGAGAAGACATCTAATGGTACACCTTCGATATAGTAGCTATTTTCAGAGGCATTCTTATCTAAAATCCAGTATACTTGATAGGTCTGATCCTATACTTTTCAGAAAATAAAACAGTTGTATGCCTACCTATTTTCGGGAACGAAAATTTTGAATATTAAGTATTTCACACATAAAAGTCCAGGTAATATCATTTTATTTCATGTGTTGTGTTGAATAAAGCATCAAAATTACTTCAAGTATATAAATGTATGAAATTTTGTCATTAAAGTCAATCTTAAGAATATGTAATTAAACCGTAGTTTTGAAAAGATTTACTAATTCATTTATCACTCATGACTCTAGTTTGAGATAGGGTTTAGTTGACAGACTTCGTGTTGGTGTAAGATATTAATGACCAAAGTTGAAATATAACAAAATTTTAAGTTTTTAAACTCTCTTTTCAACATTAAGATTCATTCTTCATTTTAAGCTTTTTAATTGTATTTTGCACAGCTGATCCACTTTTAAAGCTCTTTACAGTGAATAATAGCTTACTCAGGTTAACTCATTATGAATAAAGATGTATTCATCAGTAATTTTACAAATTAATTTAAAAAGAAACTAATGATCACTGAATGATAAAATATGACCTAAACCACAATGTTTAACAATACGCCTTGTTTTACGTTGAAAGTTTTTAAAATTTCAGCTAGGCATATTGGTTCAAAAGTAACGTAACCTTCAAACACAGAATATTTCACTGCTTACTCACTAGAGAGCAAACTATTTCAGTTTGTGTGGAACGAATTCTGTCCATCACTCGGTAATGTAATCATCAAGTTTAGAGACTCAGCGTCGCAGTGCACGTTGACTGATTCTAGATTGTTGAAGCTACTTGACAAGATGACCATCTCCACTCAGGTTTCTTGCTTGTCAGTACTCGTCAGCAAGATACAGCTGCAACCTCAAGGAAACTGACATCCTCTCGGAGATAAGAACTCTTATGATGCAATGCTCCAGCCATAGACGTAAGTAGTCAGTGACTTGAAAGCTCAGAGGTAAAATATCTGACTGCAAGGAAAATCAGTTAACTTGAGCTTGCAGATGCGCCTTGCCAACGAGTCCTAAGAAGCAGGAAGCCTAGTTCAAACAGGACTTCATGGTGATTTTCTTCAACCATCTAAGACACTGTCATACTTCATAAGCACAGCATGAGTATTTTTGTGCAAAAGCAAATCCTAACTATTCCTTGTATCGCATTGGTTAACATGAAAGTTGCAGGCAGCAAAATGGAGAGTTTCTAAATTCCATCTCGTGTGCATTCAGCACCATGCGATACATAAAATCTCCAGTTAAGCGTGGAACGACTGTCACGTGGGGAAAAATCCATTAGTCTATAACTCTAGTTGATTTAGGACCTGACTAACTGTTCCCTCCAATAAGAGCGAAGAACTACCCACAACGGCTTGCAATGATGATTTTTTTTCAGTTAACCTCGCCTGGTTAACTAGTTCACTAATTAATAGCCGGTCCTGAGCCCGGGTGAAGAGAGAAGGTTAGGCATAGGGCTAGCAACCCCAGCAACCCATAAAACCAATCCAACCGATGAAGAAACTTCAAAGCACAGAAAAATATAAAAAATGAAAACAAACTTATTCCTCACTGGAATCGGAGAAACGAAATGACGTTAGTTGGTGAAAGCTTCCGTGAAGCCAACTGGTCGATGTGTCTTCTCTTCTCTCGATGAAAGCAAAAGTAAAAATGGGGACATGGAATGTCCACACAGTGTTTGAACCTAGCAAGGCTGCTCAGATCGCAAAAGAGATGAGAAGGTATAACATAGAAATACTAAGAATTTGCGAAAGCAGGTGGAATGGAAGTGGACTCTCCAAACTGTCAACTGGAGATGAGTCAATAATCTACACGATATTGTCACCCATACGACAATCATGAGCACACTCAGCTTTGGAGTGGCTGTCATGATGCCCTCAACCGCATCGAAGGCTTTCATGCAGTGGGAACCAATCTCTTACAGGATCAAGATTATGACAGCAAGGTTCAACTCAAAAGGAAGGAAAGTCACAATCATGCAATTCTAGGTTACGCACCTACAAATAATGCAAATGAAGAGAAGAAGGGGGAATTCTACAGATAACTTCAATCAGTAGTGCACAAGAACCAAGATGGTGATATCAAAACTCGAATAGGTGGCATGAATGTCAAACTGGGAGCGGACAACACAGGAAGAGAACTAACCATGGGTCGAAAACTACTCAGTGAAATGACGAATGAGGATGGACAACTCTTTGCAGGTTTCCGTACCCTTGATGATTTGGTGGTTGGAGGCAGCATGTACAAACAGAGATATTCACAAGGCCATGTGGATTTGATGTCACCAGGTGGAAACACTGAAAATCAGATCAACTTCATCTCAATCTGGGAAAAGTGGAGACAAAGCCAGCCTACTGGACGCAAACAAGATCAACAAGAGGAGCCAATGTAGGTTCACACCACTCACTATCTAGTCCAAGCAACCCACCTTCGAAATCAAGTTGAGAGCCTTCACAGGAGCTGGTGATGATACACCACAGTTCAAGTTCAACACCCAGAACAGAGACCGAAAAACGAAACTACAAAGGACATCTTCACGTCATCAGTTATCAGGAAAAAATTATGCTCTTTTCACCTTAGGTCGCATCATCCTGGAGAGACCAAACAATTCTCCGGATTCAAAACTACTACCGGAATAGGCTGGCTGGCTGGCTGGCTGGCTGGCTGGCTGGCTGGCTGGCTGGCTGGCTGGCTGGCTGGCTGGCTGGCTGGCTGGCTGGCTGGCTGGCTGGCTGGCTGGCTGGCTGGCTGGCTGGCTGGCTGGCTGGCTGGCTGGCTGGCTGGCTGGCTGGCTGGCTGGCTGGCTGGCTGGCTGGCTGGCTTCAGAAAAACAAATCATGTGTGGATCAGATTGCGACGCTACGCATCAGCATGGAACAGAGTATAGAATGGCAGTTAATTCTTTACCTCAACATCATCGACTTTGAAAAAGCCTTCGATGGCTCCGCTTGTGAAATAATTTGGCAGCTGCTTCAACACTACCCTTTTAGTGCCACAAACCTTTATCAGCCTCACTCAACAGCAGCTATATGCTATATGGTGCTACATGCCAAGTGATTCACAATGGAAAGCTGAGTGATGCCTTTGAAGTGAAGACGGTAGTAAGACAGGGTTGCCGCCTACTGCCACCGATCATCTTCCTCATTGTGGTCGATTCGACTCGACTGGATCATGCAACAAACTGTGAGGAGCTAGAAGAGTAGCATATGCTGCTTATCCGGTGAAAAGACTCAGAAGGAGATTTGGATTTCCTCGATGATGATCTATGTCTGATGTGTTGTCGCACAAACTCAAAGATCTACAAACGAAAACTAAAAGGTTGGCAGAAGAGGCATGGCAGCGAAGGAAGATGGGACTTCCTTCAGGTGAACGTAGAGAAGACAAAGGTGTTGAAGAAGCCAAGCAACAACAGCGAAAACAAGCACTAATCACGATCAACGGGAGAAATCTAAACGAAGTTGTCTCTCTCGCCTACCTGCCAGGGCAGCATCTTTCCAACTACAGGTGGCAAAGCCAGTATGCACAAGATAGCAAGACAAGCCTTCATTATTTTGAAATGAGTGTGGAGATCTACTGCACTGCACTGCACTCAGGATAAAGCGTGAACAATATCCGGATTTTCAACACTAAGTCAGTCAAGTCAGTGCTTCTATGTGATAGTTGAGAGACTTTGTGTGCTACGAAAAGCATTCCCAACAAACCTGATACTGAAGATCAGATGGCCAGAAAGAATAAGCAACAAGGAACTCTGGCCTGGCAACGAAACACCCAAGAACCCATCGCCCAACAAGTATGTTGAAGAAAGTGGAGATGGATTGGATTGAACACAAACTGAGAAGACGTTTTGAGGACATCACTTGCCAGGCACTCGAGTGGAGCCCGAAGGAGAAACGACGAGTTGGGCATCCGAGGGTGACATGGAGGAGGTCGTATGAAGAAGAAATGAAAGCTTGTGGGTAGTTGTGAAGCTAGGTTAAGATGACTACAGAGAACAGAGTGAAATGGCGACGCGCTACTAAAGCTCTTTGCTCCACCTGGAACATAAGAGACAAATTATAATAATGTGACACTATCCCAGTAATAAAGTCCTAGTTCATATATTATTTCATAGGCCATACTTCTGGTTTAAGAGTTGTATTAGCAGATAACTGCCAAATTAAGGTGAGGAAAATAAATTTTAAAAGTTATTACTACTGAATGAATACTTAAGTTGTAAACTACACATTTACAACTCCAACTTCTGATTGTGCTCTCTAAGTAATTTAAATATTTTAGTTATCCCAGCAAACTTAAAAGGGGGACTGTTATAACTTAAAACAGAAAGCTAACATCCAGTTAAAAATTTGAATCACTCTGCATGAATTTGACAGAAGATCACAGACATTCATTCACCCAAAACGTTTGCTAACTTAGCGTAAATAACTGTTGAAATATATCAAAACCCTTCCAGTGTCAGTCTTATTTGATATCATATAGTTCTTCGGATATTTCCTAATTAACTGTATGCTTTCGTTATGAACTTCTTTCCCCACAACATAGTAAGCATACATCTACTTTCTGGTAGAAGTTTAAGTTGATTTTAAGTATGTCTACTGCGACTGAATGAGCCTACGAATATGTGATATATGTGATAATTCTTTTTATGCGTTTATTTAAAACCTAGTAGAATTTTCCTTTCACCGAAATACGGGTTGAGCGCGTAAGCTTTTACTTAACTTTAAAACAACTATTGTCATAAAACGTACATGCATCCACCAACAGTCCATAACAACTTGAAACAGAAACCTATATTTCTGTATTTTTGTCATAAACTTTTTCCAGAAGTAGATCAGCTTTTTCGATTCTTTGTATGTACGTTTTCACTATTTTTTGTGGTAAAAGTTATCATATTTCTTTTTGTTTGTCCTGAATGTCGTTAAATTTTAACAGGTACCAACTAAACTAATCGAAACTAGGAAAGGCTTGCAAAGAAGAGCAGTTGAAATCAGTAACCTGAGAAATCTGTAGCGAAAAAGCATTCACATTATCAGTAAGTCTTTTATAAACAAGGTTTTTCGATCATATGGCCTTTTCTTATAGCTAAAAAGTATGGAATACATCAGAATTGCAACAGAATGCTTAGTGATGCTAAGTGAAGTAGTGTTGGTTCTAAATAAACAATGACTGCCAATCTGAAATTTCTGACGCAGTTTACAACTCAGTATTTTGGACTTATCACTTTCACTATTGGTGTATTTCATGCACTACTATTGAACACTTAATAGTGACCGACCATCACTGACTAGCAGTCATTTCAACATGTGACCACAACATCAACCTATTGTTTTCGAAGAAAGCTGGGTTATAAACGTTGACACGTATCGAATTCAGTAAAACAGATGCATATTCAATGCACTCCAATATTTCTCATGACCACATTATGTTCTCTAAATAAGTCAGCATGGTTGATTTATATCTAATAAGCTCACCAAAGTTGTTTCCAAAATCTTCAGACCAGTTCTTCTTGATGATATATCATCTGGCCCGTGTACCCAATCTCTAGTACATATCACATCTGCAGAATCCAAAATTAAAAAGCGTGTTTGACAATTTCCATAAATCCATATTTCATTATTTCCTAACTGCATAAGTCTAACAACTTCCGTACTTTATTTCAATAATTATTTAGAAAGATGACCAAAATATTGGTAACCTTGTCGGAGTTCTAATCTGCACGTAATTTATTTCATATGAGCTGTTGAATGACACCTGTTCTACACACTTAGTTAAGTGTTTACATAGTTGTTAAACTATTCCTGTATGTCAAGGACGTTTGCTTTTGAAAATATGAAGATTCCTACTTGGTAACACCTTAATATAACAATTATAGGTAGTCCCTTCAGATACACTAATTCATTTAACCAAAGTTCTTGACCATTCAATTAAATGGGAAAACTAACAATTAATCGTACAGCTTCAACTCTACTAAGAAACCTTATATAAATAAAACTCCTCTATCTACTTGATAGCATTTTGCTAAAATCAATTACTAAAATAATTTGATGACTCATAAGTTCGGTAGAATTTTTAAAACCATCGAAATCGAGTTATTTTATATATTAAAATACCTACTGAGTGTAGTTTAGAAGGACAAAGTTACAGTACCCATAAACATGGTTAATGAATTTTCACATTGATATTTCACTTAGAGAGTAACTTCATCTATCTTAGATATATACAGTGTGAAATATTTATCTCAAATCATTTTTGATGCAGATTACATGAATTGTTAAAGTATGTCACTTGAAAAGCAACTAAGGATTATGAAGCAATCTTAAAGATTTTTACTTAATCATGGTTTTCTATATTCATATACACACATGCAAACACAAGTACGACGACAGAATAATGTAGGAAGTTGATTAGGTTACATGCCATATTATTATCTGATCGAAGGAATTGACTAGGCTGCTGATATAACACGAAGGGTTTCACAGTTATTAATTTTTAGTCCTTACAGTCTGACGATTAGGATTTCCGAAGTCAAGTACATTTAATCATTTATATTTACACTAAGAACTTGTCATGGGAAAAATCAACAAAGGCGTATAGACTTACATCATTCTTTATAATTTCACTATTAGTAAGGATATTTTGATTCCCAGATTCCATGTTGGTGACAAAATGTAATAAAGCTGGGGTTGAAGCTCCTACTTTATGCACAATAAATTACTTAAAAATAAAAAGACAACTAATACTGTAGTTCCATATTAGATTTGTTTATTTGATATAAAGCGCACAGTGATACAGTATTATTTACTTGATTACGTTTCGAGCATAAATTATTGCTCATAATCATATCAATGTAATCACACTTCTTTCGACATCTGATTTTATAGTCCTGTCACCTGATCTCTCTTTGTTTTTTTTGTTTTTTGATTGGTAGTAAAGTTTTCCATATCTCTGGTATAGGTGTTGCGTCATTCCTATTACATGTGTTGGGTGTGAATTCGATGAACAAAGATTCAGTAATTAATCTCTCTCTCCACCTAGCTATATTAGACTTAAGTACAGTGGTTTTGTCCCATCCTATTGTGTGGTTGTGTGTTAATGAATGTAATGCAATGGCTGAGTGTTTTTCTAGGTTATTGATCTTATTGGGGTCTGTCGTTCTATGTTTAGCTAAATTCCTATGTTCTGTTAATCTAACTGACCCCGACCGGCTAGTTTGACCTATGTATTTGACTTCACAGTCATTACATGGAATTTGGTAGATTATATTATTTTGCTTAATTGGTTCTATCGGATCTTTTAGCCGACACAGCTTACCTCTAAGTGAGTTTGTTGGTTTAAATGCCACCCTAATTCCAACCTTGTTGAGAATCCTACGTATGGTTTCTGATGTTCCTTCCTTGTATGGTATCACAATAGAGGTGCTGATTTCCTTTCTACTTATGTTGTCACTATTATTTGTATTTGTATTAGTGTTATTATTTTGCTTCTTATGCGTCCGTGTGAATTTCTTAATAAAATGATGGGGATAATTATTAGTTATTAACGCTTCTTTTATGTGTTTCAAATAATAGTGACAACATAAGTAAAAAGGAAATCAGCACCTCTATTGTGATACCATACAAGGAAGGAACATCAGAAACCATACGTAGGATTCTCAACAAGGTTGGAATTAGGGTGGCATTTAAACCAACAAACTCACTTAGAGGTAAGCTGTGTCGGCTAAAAGATCCGATAGAACCAATTAAGCAAAATAATATAATCTACCAAATTCCATGTAATGACTGTGAAGTCAAATACATAGGTCAAACTAGCCGGTCGGGGTCAGTTAGATTAACAGAACATAGGAATTTAGCTAAACATAGAACGACAGACCCCAATAAGATCAATAACCTAGAAAAACACTCAGCCATTGCATTACATTCGTTAACACACAACCACACAATAGGATGGGACAAAACCACTGTACTTAAGTCTAATATAGCTAGGTGGAGAGAGAGATTAATTACTGAATCTTTGTTCATCGAATTCACACCCAACACATGTAATAGGAATGACGCAACACCTATACCAGAGATATGGAAAACTTTACTACCAATCAAAAAACAAAACAAAAAACAAAGAGAGATCAGGTGACAGGACTATAAAATCAGATGTCGAAAGAAGTGTGATTACATTGATATGATTATGAGCAATAATTTTATGCTCGAAACGTAATCAAGTAAATAATACTGTATCACTGTGCGCTTTATATCAAATAAACAAATCTAATATGGAACTACATTCTACCACAGTGCCCAAGTTTTTCACTTATATTAACTAATACTGGTTGACGGCTGCAAGTGAAATCAAAAAATTTAGACAGCCTAAAATCGTGCAGTATAAATACAAGTCTGCCAAAACACGACTGTCTTATGTAGTCAAACGATAATCAATATGATGCTCTCTAATTCAGCTAGATTTGGATTGGGATGAGAAGTTCTGACTGAGAAGCCAGTGTAAGTACGATCAAGTGGTAGTAACGCGTCAAGAATTCACATAGTAGCAGGGCAAAACACCTGAAGATTGAAGTGAAATAAAAATCTGGTCAGCTGTTAGACCTTGTAGCTCAGTTGGTAGAACACAGTGCAGATAACTCGATGGTCACTGATTCGAATCCTGCTGCGGTTCAAATTTCTATTTCACTTTCAATCATCACTCAGTATCAATGCAAGTCTACCGAATCACAGCTATCTCAGATAGTCAGAATAAGAAAAATATAACTGATAGCAAATTAAAAGTGAAATAAATTCGATTAAATTACTGCTCACTAATTCTTCTCATTTTAAATCTGTTAAGTTTAGATAGTGAATTTAATTACATTTCACTATGACTGCTTAATCATACTACGTAAAAGTAAGAAGGATAACTAAATCTGAAATATAATACAGGCTAGCTGTAGTTTTCAAATACAGTATCAAAAAGCTTTGATTTCCTTTTATTTAGTCACCAAACAACACGAGTATCTTCAAATAACCGCATTCATGTGAGTCAAGCTAGGAAATTAGTAATCAAACACATGCATTGTAATGACGAGTCCAAAATAGGACAAAATAGGCATCCTGGATTGCACTGCTAGCCACTGCCCATCATTACTATACATAACTGAAACACAGGCAATATCAAGGCATCTGCACAGGAGCCCATATGCCATCAGAGACTGATCATTTTGGTCCAATCAGCGACCGTGTAATACAAGCAATAACACTAAAACACATGCATTATTAAAAACACCAAATATTCTATACTCTTATACAAATTGGTAACACACTTTGAAAATATGAAATAGATAACAATGCCATTTTATTCAGCTGACAGCATGTAATATAGGCTTCACCTAAGACACAAAAATTTTGAATCATATATTCTGTAAAAATGAGCTTCTCCAATTTTTTAAACTTTCATGTCGTCAGTTTCATACTGTATGATAAAAACTACTTTTTCAAATAATTGCAAGAAAACGACAGTCTGCTCAAATATCTGGACTACTGAATTTTTCTCATTTTGATGCTTTTATCCAACAAGACGAGGGAAAACCATCATTGCAAATAACTTTACCGCAACTGACTTTATCTGAAATTCTAAGCACAAACTGCAGACCCTTGCAGGGAAAAGTGGATTACTTACAATCTCTTTTATCCTCTGAGGTGTACCGTAGTAGTGATAATTTGATTTCTCTTAATGGTTTCAAAAACATTCCGTTATGATTGATTTAGCTGTACTAAGAGATGTGAAGATGCTTTAGCTACCTTCATCAATACTCATTGGAGTATTTCGAGTTATATATGTTGTAAATTCTCAAGTGTTTACATCAACTGCATCACTGTAAAATGTCACCCAAAACAGCTGGATAAGTACTGCTTTATTTGTATCACAAATATTCATTTGACGCTTGGTTGCAGTTACTCTAAGGTATCTTATTTCTCTTGAATATTCATGAATTTCGCAGCCGCTAAACTATGTGTTTCCATGCCCATAATATGTGGTGACATTAATTCTTTTGACCATAGTTTTCTTAAAACTCTGGGTCATTAAAACTTTGCTATCTGCAAAACATATCAGGATGCAATAGTGAACTTGGTATTCTTTAATGGTACTAATATGTACAGGAAACTCGAAAGGGAGTTCCACTGTTCAACTTAGATCACTGCATTATGCGTGTTTTACCCTAAATTTATGGTAAGTTACACAAATCGGTCCTCAAATATCAGCATAAGAATATCGTGCATAGGAACTGTTCACAAAATAACATACTTCAGTTATAAAGTACAGTCTGGAATGCATTTGACATCGACGTTGGAACTACACTATCGGTGTTGTGACAAGGTATCTAAAGTTTTGTCTGGACATTTATTACCCTAGTGAAAAGTATTTCTTCGCTTCGATCGCATATCCTTTCCTCAAACTCAGAGACTAAAAAAAATGAAAACGAAAGGTTATGTAAGGTAAGTGACAAAGCTGGTGCTCATCAAATGAACGTTTTAATCAGGTTGGAAATCAAACATCTGCCTACTACATAGCCAAAAGCTTTTGTTATTCAAAGACTGTTTCCTGATGTGGAAACTTTTGAAAGACGTCACTGGTAGTAAACACCTTAGTAAAGAAGCATGTGTTGATGTCTGTGCATCAAACAAACTCTAACTATCCCAATTCAACTATCCCGTCGCGCTCTGTTCGCTCAGTTCCAAAGAAAAATATTGTCCTAAACTCATCAAAAAAGATATTTTCGGTTGTCTCATATCCTTTAACCCTTCACACAGATTGGTTCTGAATGATATGCCAATAAGCTGGTTTATCATGTCAACTTGCTTAACAGAAAACACCTTAACAGGTACCTGGAAAGATATTATTAGAGTTTCCGTGACTCTAGACACATGTTTGAAATTCCGTCCAATTACAGTTACTTCTCTATTCTTGAAAGTAGTGGAGGAGCCAGTAATACCTCTGCTTGAACCTTCATTGAAAGTTTTTGAAGATTCTTATCAATTTACATGCATGAGTAAAAGAATCACTCTAGCTGCCACTACTGTCTTATGTCACAGTATTGCTTATAATCTTGGTAGAAATCCCAAGTATATCAAGTATGCCTTCTTAGACTACAGTTCTGCATTTGATTCCGTCTCAAGACATCTCTTGATGAACAAGCTAGCCGAAATACATACATACTCAGTCCCGGATAAACAGCTGGCTGTTTTCTTATTTCTCATAGAGGGAAGCACTATACCTCACTGCTTACTGAAGCTATCTTCCCTCAAGTTTCCATTCTTTTTCCTGGTCTTTTCTCTCTCCTTCTGTATCATTTTCCATTTTCAACTGGTATCGATCTTGTCAAGTATGCCAATGATCTGGCAGTTCCCATACTTATCTTTTCTTTATCAGATTGTTCCTAACTCAATGATTTCCTATCTACTATTGGACGTGGCACTTCATGAATGGTCTTGTGCCTAATTCTTCAAAATGTCAGACTATAAACTTTAGTTTCAGACGTGAGCACAACCAATGTAGACTGCTTAATTCTCATGATTCTTGTTCGATTGATGGCTGTGTATTAAAAAGCGTTGCAGATGTGATTTATCTTGGAATACGTTTTTCTTTGTACCTTTACTGGTCTTCCTATATTTCACTAATTTCAAAAAGAATTTTCAACCGAGCTTTCTACTTTAAGAAGTCGAGCGTATCTGGTATGACTCAACCTCTTCTTTTATATTTATAAACTCATGCATCTTGCCTATTCTCCTCTATTATTCCCTTTTATTCTTCCCTGGGTTGTCGAAAGAGGACCGTGCTGTTTTGCATAGAACTTTGAAGACTGTCAGAAGAACTAGTGATGCACCTATAAACCTTCCAAATGAAACTGTTGTGAACAAACATCTTAAATTATCCAGACGTCTAGCAGGGGTTATTTTATCAGATTACCAGCATCCTCTTCTCTCAGGGCTTTTTACGTGTCGATTCTCAGGCCAGACCTGGAGTGAGTATGTAAAACTTTATGCTTGTATTACTACATATAAGAACTCTAATAAATCTTAATTAGCTTGTATGCTGTGCGAGGAAGAAAGTGTTAGAAATAAACTGACTAATCAACTTTTATTTTCTTAAAGTAAACTTTTTAGTGATTACAGAGCTTGCTCTTGTTTATGTATTATGAATGTAATTACTAATCCAACCGTTTACGTAAAGTGACTCTGTGTTTTCGAAAAAGTTGTAAATAGAGTATATACTCTTATCTTTTTATGTATATACTTTTTCTTTAAATAAACTATGATCAAGATTTGATCGTAAAGTATGTTTACTTCATTTTATGATGCATGCATATAAACAGTTACTGTCCAATTGATGCCGTATAAATACATTTTTCCGAAGAGATCTTTCAGAATTAAGCCAATATTATTATTATTATTATTATTATTATTATTGTTTGAGCAGAAAACTCAGATTTATTTGCAGATCCACAATGTACACGGTGAAGTCAAATTTGGGTAATATCACTTAAATAATAATTAACAAATATGAATCAATTTAAAACTGATTTATTTTGTGTTACTATTTTGGAACTGCTATGTCCGCTAATGATGCACGGATATCGGCCATCAGCCATCAACGTTCAACAACTTCCTAGTTGATTCCCAACCAGACTAATTAATGAAGAAGACATGGTGGACGTGTAGAAACGTGTGTTGGGGTTTGAAAGACTAAAAACAAAAACAAAAGAAAATGTATCTAATATATAGATAGTTCGCCGTTTATTATAATAATACTAATTGGCTGATCCATCCTCTATCTGTCTAAGTGTGGACGTGATAACAAAAGACATTTTGATTGGCCTCTCTCCAGATTAGTCATTTCTCTCTATCCCCATATCATCTCTCTCTTCGTAAGAAATGTTATTTGAGGTCATACTAGGCCTCACTGTCTTTTTCCTGCACCTGTCTGACCGAGGAGGTTTCTCCTTGTTTACTGCGGAATCATTAGTCTACTTGGCATTTTATCGGCTAGCACCTACCAAGCCAAGAGACTTACATACACATCGAGAATGGGGTCTGAGGTGATTCCTGGAGAATGACCATTGTATGTGTCGTCATGTGTGTGTTGGTGCCAAAACCGTCCTCATGGTCCACAGCATTACAGTCTCGGCATCGATGTTGTTTATGTTGACAAGATTTGACAAAATGCTGGGGACTATCATGCCAGCAAGGCGATGGGGGTATCTTTGATGGTTGGTTGTTATCGTATAAGTTAGTCAACGGTGAACAGGCGAGATAAGGCCACTGGGTGTGTGGCCGGAGGATAATACGGAGGAATGAGATGTCTGGCGAACTGTGTGTCTCAGAACCGTCCTGGCATCTGGATTGGGCTAAGCTTGCATCATGCTGCTGGCTGCCCAGTGTACGGTATTCTGCAGACACGTCTTTCAGTTTCTGAACTGTGGCGCCATAAGTGCGATCACGTGAGTTCCGCTGCGAAATCATGCTTTAACATTAGTTCAGCTTAGGTGGAACAGGCTTTTGAAGTAGGAGACGTACCTCCCAGGAATCATCTTGGCCAGCAAAATCCACTTCGAAGTATCCTTCGTAACTTTGTTCATCGTAACGCCTGAACGAAGTAACGGAAGTCTCATTGGCATCAGCATCATCGTGAAATCCAGTGATGCTGCCAACGGAAGGACTTATTAAAACTGGCATAGTGAGCGATGATTTAGTACCACAGATTTTGGATTACGAAAGAATCCTCATTTGTTGTTCGAGGAATTCACCCGACTTCGAATAGTCCATTTCTCAATATTCCATTCTCGTTGCCAACTGTTATGATTCGAAAATTGCTTTGGCCGTAAACGATGCCCGGAAATCGACTACCAGTCACCAACATTCAACAACTTTCTAGTTGATTCCTGACGTGTGTATTTTGAAATGGACCCAAAACGCTTGAAGAATCTGATAGAGCAGCAGCTTAAATGATGGAGTTGTTTGCTGGCTTACGGATATCATCCCACTCGATTTATCCCCAGCCAATGACAACATCAGAAGCTGCATGTCATAATTCACTTATGACCCAAAGGTAAACAGAACGGTTTCGCAGATATAAAGACCTATTCAGAGAAGACTTCGCAAACAGAGACTACGCGTGAAAGGTTAGACTGTTGCTTTGGAGGTTGGGAGCGGAGGACTATGACAAATACTGTAATTTGATTCTGCCACAATAACTTAGTGATGGGAGATAGTTGAGACTGTGCAGATACTTCGTCATCAGTTTGTTGACCATGTTACCACTTCATGAAACTGATGCTGAACGGAAACGTGACGTTCACAAGCACTTAGTTATAATTAACCATACCTGTGAACATTTCAAGTTGAAATCACTGACAGAAGATCAGTTTACGGTCTTCATCTTCATTTGTGTGCTACAGTCCTGAAAAGTCGCCGATATAGTAACACACCCGTTGAACAGACTAGAACAGGACCCACAAATTCACCAAAATATACTGGAGAAGAATATCAGCGGTTGATGAACCTTCGTAAAGATACCACCTTGACCCAGTTCGATGGTCAGTATCCAGCAGAAGTACATCCAGTGCATCCAGTACCATCGACGTCGAACTCACCGCATCAGATACTGTCCACAGCATGGTGGCACTGTGGTGCTTGGCACTACATGGAATCATGCCCATTCAAACATCATAAATCCCGACGATGCCATACCAGTAGGCAAAAAGATGAGTACCGTAGACAGAATAGCCAACCAAAGTCTAGAAGCCGATCCTGTCGACTTCCTATGACAAAGTCTATGATTATCACAGCCACCCGTAACGTCAGCATTAGTGTGCCACGTAAATAAATTGATGTCATAATCAACTCGCAGCCCACACGTCTTCAAACAGACACTGCACAGGACATAACAATAATATCGAAGAATCTATGGTAGAAATTGAGAAGACCTACCATGGAGTAGACAAATCAAATTTCACTCGGTGCTTGCTGCGGAAAACTTCAGATAAGTGGGCAACTGAAGGGTGATCTCGGTTTCTAGGAGACCCACTTCATCGGCTATGTAAATAATTCAAACCTAAACTTGCTGAAGTTCGACTGGTCTAAAGAATTACAGCTGGTATAAATCCGCTTAAACTATATGTAATAGGGTAAAAGCTGTAGGGTCCTCAACATTACTCTTGGAATTCAAGATGTTTTTCCAGCCTAAACTAGGGAGTTATAACCCCATAAAAGCGGTCCTACGACTGCGACCTGGCGCCACACCAGTTTCTCACCCAAAAAGATCTGTTCCGTACATTTCACACCAGATTATGGGAACTGATTTAAAACGACTTGAAGAAACAGAAGTTATAATATCAGTAACGTATTCTTTGTAGCTAGCTCCCATTGAGGTTATTAGTAAAGCAAATGGTTTCATCTGTATTTGTGCTGATTTCTCAACAGATCTCAATGCAGCTCTAGAAGAGCATCATTATGCGCTGCCGCTTCCAGATGACCTTTTTTAGCATCCTCAATAGGAGAAGAATCTTTGCAAAGATTGATTTGGTTGGTACATGCTGGTACATCTAAAAGATAAAGCTAGTCTTTCCACCGGGAAAAGACAATAGAAGGAAAGAATCTGGTTGTCAAATGATTAAATTTATCCATGCATTTATGGATAAGAGGAACAATATTTTTTCAGTGAAGATATATTTTTTAATGATCTCTGCAGTCCTATTTACATTTTATAAAATGCTAGAGGCTCGCAATAAAACATTGTTCAGTCAATACACATTCAACTGTAGTAGTGGATGTAGAGCAATGGTTATAAGATAAAAAAGCCTCATTGAAAAACGATGAACTGGACTCAAAAGATGGAATATTAATCAAGTGCTGTAAAAATCGTGCAAAATGACAATTATGGTGTAAATCAAATCCAAATTTACAAAGTGAAATTGAATTAAATTAACCTCAAAGAAAGTGTATTATTAAGATCAATGCATAGATAATTTCAACTTTTGGTACGATCACAAGCAGTAGTCTTGCCTTAAATATTAACCTAGGTAAAATACTTGCAAATATGCTTGTAGATATCGTAAATATTGCAAATATGTCTTTAACAGTTTATTTCTCTCCAAACGTTTTTGAATATACAGTTTGGGTTTTTGATCATTTGTAGCTAATGCTTCAACTGTGCATAATTAATGAGAACAAGAACCTTTGGATTACTTCAACTCAACCCTGTAAATTATCCTAAAAGACCAATCATCAAGAGATGGATAACTGAAGTTTAAACAGTTTTTATTTATGATTTATATTGAGTTTCACGTATATTTAATTTCAGCAGATCGTTCAGAGTCAAAGGTGTTAGAAAAAATTGTCAATCGGGAATGACCTTTTTACCCATCTGATTTTGATGAGTGAACTAGATAACTAACTATTAGGGAGTGAATGTTAGTCCTAATTAACAGACTATTTGACTGATCTTTTAGATTTTTCCATCAGTGAATTATTGACGTAAGACGTTTGAGTAAGCAATTGAAGTTCAGACTCCTTATTTATATGTAAAGTAAGTATACATGATGTCCTTTTATTGACTGACATTTATTTTTGCATCAGATCGTAAACAGCTAAACAAGAATGGAATACTTTACCATCGATTAGTTTCATATTTCCAGGTATCTTGACTGTGAAATGTGATATACGTGTTTATCTCCCTATTTATAAACCTTATCCACCAGTTTTTTATTCGCAAAGATTATAGTGAGTATATTCATTGCTCACTGCATCTTCCTGCTTCAGTTGCAAGGCATATCTTCTCAGGTATTGTTTTAAAACCAAGTTACAACATTTTCAATGTATTCACCTCAGGCATGAACAAAACTTGCTACTTGCTTTTGAAATGTTTTAATGGAATTATTACATTTCTACAATGTGTAAGAATAAATACAATTTTTCTCTAAATTTCTCAGTGGGATAATTAAGCAACTTTACTAGATTATTATTCAATCGTAATTCCAATGTGAAAGCTAAAACTCCATAGACTAATGAGAGGCGGCATTTGTCATCAACATTTTCAGGAAATCTTTAAGCCCACTTGGATGATGTTCAAAGTTTCGATTACTTTAACTATCCCGTTTTAATGTGAAGTACACTGTATGTTCATCTGATAGTTATTACCTGGTGCATACTTATACCAGTTGATTCACTGCTTCATATTACTTGGTGCGCAACCCAGATATTGTGCGCGATCATGATTCACTGATATTGTTGAAATATACAACCATAAACACTTTCAGCTCCATATTATCAGTTCATTGCTTTCGGCACCTGAATAATACATTCAGACAATTATTAATGGATTTTTTCAAAAACTTTGCAAATATTTAAATACCGTGCTGAATGAAATTGAAATGGAATGTGAGCTTTTAAGCCAACCACGAACAAAAAGACTAAAATCAGCATTACTAGCTTGCCTAGCGTAATTGACCACGAGACGAAGAAATTCTTGGTGGGAGAAAGTATTTCACTTTAGAAATTTTCATTTCATTCTTACCATCTGAGTGTAATAGTGCAGCATCCTAATATTAAATGGTTTGACAATGACTTCTCTAAAGGTTAGCCTCGGGCCTTGCTGAAGACCATTCAGAAACTGCTGGTGCTTGTCAGTGAAATTCAAATATTTCATAGCACATAAAATGAGCATTTTAAACTTATCATCCTTGGTGGAATTTTATAGTAGATATTTGGCAAAATCTGCCCACTATACCGACTTAGGCATGATAAAATTGTAGGCTTCCTATCTTTAAAACATTTCATACTCCGAGACTGGTTAGAATTCAGGTAGGATAGTCAACACCTTTTCATTTCACGTAGACCGAACACCTTGACAATATATTCATTTTGCACAATCCTACGCAGTGACTGAAAATCATTTTTTCCATAATTACTTCTACCTTTCTAGATAAACATATGTTATCCTGATTAAGTGTCTGTCGTTATTACTCAAGCTTCCTTGCATATAGCAGCTGAAAACCTGACTTCAGTAATTTGCGTAGACGTCCAAATATTAATTCACATGTTCTTAGTGCATTCAACATTGCCCACCTACCAACTCTCAATTACAGACAAGAAGATGGTAGACAAATTTTTTGATCCCCTTTTATCGGGAATATTCTTATTGACTCTCAGATACTTAACAATTGTATTTTTACCGTATAGTACATATTTGTCCCCGAGAAGGTTTGGACTGTATGGTTACCCAACTGCACTGTTCAGGCATTTTTGTTATTTTGATATGACTTGTTGTTGCTTTGATGGTACCAGAGATTTCATTACGAATCTACCACTGATTTACTACAGGCCGTGTTATTGATATTGTTGATCCAACCTTTGACTGTGCGTCACTCGTGGAAGTTCGGAAACTACACAGTACGACGCAGGAACTTGTCAAGTTCGTGTTAGTTTGGCACCGCCTGGTTTTTCCGCATGTTCAGGTCAAAATAATTAGATTTTGGCTGTTATAGAAACTGTATTCTCCTTCTACACATAGTTATTCAGTGCTGCCAGTTTTTGAACTCTAAAGTGTTCGTCTTCATTCAGGCACGTGCGGAAGTGGGTATGCTAATGAGTGGATAAAAAGATGCTGTAAAATTCGCGATACAGCCATCCACTATAATAGCGAACTTTAAAACATGACTTAAAAAGCTCTTTAAAACTCTAGGGAGTGGCATTCTGCAATGTTGAGATATGGTTATTTTCACGCATCAAATCGATCACTTGAAATGATCCTGCGCCGTGTGTGCTGTGAGAAAAGTCGGGAATATCTGATGATATTTGGCTGCAACTGCTTGTTTGTCCGAAGTTAAGCAATTTTCACGTCGTTCTATGTGGTAAATAAGTAAATACTTTACCCTTAGATTATGAATTTACCACGAGAGAACCAAGTTTACAGGCATCGTCAAATTGATAGTGGTAGAATATGCTACAATATTCGAAAGGACCTGAGGGGTGCAGGAAGGGGCATTCAACTCTTTCATCATACCAAAAATATCTGAAGGTTATGGTTACGGAAGGAAAGTATCGCTTCGCTGTACACGCACACTGTTCGTGAGTTTAGACAGTTGTCCTTCCCCATTCTTTTCCACACTAAAGCGGCACCAGTGTAGCGCGACATTCGATGTCTGCATTGCAAGCAGCCGACACATTTGACCCGTCTACTTAATCCAACGTTTCGTCAGATAAGCGTCTATTTCAACAGCGTTTTTTACGTTCCAGACCTTGCTGGCCAACAAAAACTCACTTCAACAATTTCAGGGATCAGTAAGTGTCCGTACAACTGTGTAGTCTACGTTAATATTTAAGTTCAAGCATTTCCAGCCCTTTAGGCGTTACTGTTTCCTGTAATGTAGATTTGTGGCGTCACACACTTTCCCAAAATCAATAGCCTCGGGTTAGGCGACTTTCGACAATGTTGCTGACCTTGATAGTTTAACTGGACTCGCTAAGCTGAAGGCACCTGGTCAAGCATCCTCACCATTTGCACGCTGTCTTGTTACGTTGCACTGCTCGTATTCGACTCTCTAGCCAGTTAGTTGGAACGCATCGGTGTTTTGGCACAACCATCCAAATATACTATTCCATCCGACTACGCTATCGTGTTCTTCCTTGGTCTCGTATTCGTGGGTATATAACAAGTTCGAATAATTAGTGATTGGTCTTTGCGTCTGTCTAGTTCGCACCAGGACGAATCCTAAAGATTTGTAACACTAGTAGCGCTTGTGGTCCAAACAAATAAACACTGGGGGAACTGTTGTCCAATGGTGGTGGATTTTAAATGAGTTTGAAACTCTAAAGATTTCACACCAAAGTATGCGCTATTGCCAAGAAGATATATTGGCTGTTAATCGTATCTTACTAGATGGACTCATTTGGGATAAAGTACCAGGAAAATTCGTTGCATAGCATTGGTGCGAATGTGTTGACGTCAGAGTCACGGGGTACAGTGATTTAACTGCTTATCCAGATTTCCGCCCCAACCATTTCCCCAGAAATTTTTCCTAAGCATCATAAAGGCAGTCACGTAAGCTGTTTGACGGGCGCATTATGGAAAATTCCAATACCTTTACAAGCCACGCTCAGCAAAAAATGTTGGACTTTCGTGTCAGTAATAACGATATGTTTTTCTAACTGTATGATTTGCACGACTCACTTAAGTGAGTTATTCTCCGGTGTTTAACCGGACAGACAGTGGTACACTTGGGGATGTCGGACTGATCGAAGTGCAACGCAAGTGAAAGTTTGGATATGCGTCACCAACGTATACCAAGTTTTTCCAGGTGATAGGAATTAGAACTACCACAAACTACATCGTTCAGTACAGTTTATATATCGCTGGTACTAACTGCTACTCAGTACAGGTGGGTGAGCAAAAACCGTACAGCTTGAATGGTCGTGTCATCCATCGAGCAATCAGTCTAACGAAAGCTAAGGGTACATAAAAATATCTGACAGAAGCATGCGATATTGAGATATCTTTACTTCGTATATGCAGACCGGAAAATAACCTGGCAAAACCTTTGGACTTCATTTAAGAGTACTTCGTGTTAGTGCTGGTCTTCAAAGTTCTAATGGACCGGCTTACTTGTAAATACACTATTAAGAGCCCACTTTCAGTATAACAGTGGCTTTTCATGCTGTGCCGTGCCTACACAATCTCCTGACAGGTAGGCTCATGAATCCCAGTTTGTTGAAACGATACTGTCTATATACGACCCCTGCCAAGTTACCAAGTTTGGTTGCATATTATCTTCGCACCACTGGGTATATAACCTGCGTATGACAACCTCCTAACATATGAGGACCATAAAATTTGCCTCAAAATTTACGACCCTTTATCGTGCTAAGTTTACTCTGCCACTTTATTAAAGATGGCTGGTACAATGGCGGGCCTATAATGTGAAGTTTAGATTTGGGGAGCAGGCCCGTTGAACGCAGTGAAGACAGTAAATGACGAACTGCGGTGCAGAATCATGTAAAAGACTGTTAGTGTACTAAATTCATGTAAATATGTGAATAACAGTAAAATGTGATAACTGCCAGCCGGGAAGTGTCAGAATTATCCGCTCCAGCTCTAACAGCGTATTTGGTCATCAACGTGAACGAAGTCACAGAGATGATTGAGAAGGGAGTAAGAGAACATGACTCATTGAATCTAGCCTATCGATTGGTTGTAACTGACGTATCTGGTTATACAATATCATCGGCGTATTCACCGACAACGACTGCTATTCCTTAGCTTCACCTACAGCTGGTATAAACGAACATTAGCAAGTCAGAAGGACAGGCGGCAGCGAGAAGCTAATGGGAGACCACGGGATGGATGGTGATGATACCGCATAAAACCTGCAGGTGTAGGGCAGACGTAAAAATTCTAAAAGTCTAAATAGTTTGTGTTTTGGCAGTAACTGATATGAATACTGCCTTTATTTCAAATCATCCCATCATCTTAACGTGTGCAAACTCGCTGACATGTACAACAACGAATTTCATGGACTTAGATTCAGTTAGCGGGATTAATACAGACGCGTTATTTTCATAAATGAACAGCTTTGGCTCTGCTCAGTATCAATAATGGCAATCTGTCCATTCAATTGCAAGTACGTATCCGTTTGCAGGTGAGATTACGTATGTACACCTGTTCGACAACCGCTTCAACAGGCCGCAGATCTATGGAAGTAGGATTGAAGCACAAAACATGAAAGGATAACGGTTTTCAAAATATTCTGTACATGACAATATTTCACGAGAATAAGGTTCGTTCAGATTTTCCAAAGAGAAGGAGTGTAAGGTGAGTGTGATTCCAAAGATCGCCTGTTTCTAATACAGAAAAATGTAAAGAAATCCATGCAGTATATTTAACACGAAATATTTCGTCCGACCTAATCCTTAATAAATGGTTATCAGTTCAAAACTGCAGGATGTCAGCATCACAACAGGAATTTAAGAAAATTTTGTGGTAACTGGAATGTCACCCAATTAGAAAACATGAATCCAAAGTGAGAAAGGTCACTACGATGCCCTGCGAGCAAAACTCAGCAGTAAGTCAAGTGACTGAGGGAGATATTTAACACCAGTTATGCGGATGAAGACCTCAGGAATTGCAAGACGCGGATGTATTTGAGGGTAAAGAAATCGTAAGTGTTAAAACTAACGGTATGGCCTAGCAGGAAGATCGTCGGATGTGCAGTCACTGGCAGGCAAGCCATTACGATACTGGATGGTGGTTTCCCACCACCTACTTTCGGGTTTTGACGAAAATGGTAGAGGCGATGAATTTCTGGACCGAGGCTTCTGCACTTGTCTATACCGCGTGGCAACACCTGACCCAGGACACCTGATGTCAAATTTCAGTCTGAACATGACTACTTATTAAAAATAATACATGCCTTGTGACCCCAAGAATTGTCGGACGGCTCCCAGCTTTTCTTGGTTTCTAGAACATGTTCACAATGAACTCGATGAATAGCCAGGATTCTTCAGGCGACGAACCCCCTTAAGTTTCCCGACGGTTATAATAGCAGGGATAATCCGGGCAGATGATTAGGCCAGATATCAATTTACCTACTGTTTTGGAGAATAGCTTACCGGCAGCAGCCCTACACTACATATTTTCCGGTACTCTGTATCGGGTGATCTTATCAAATGGAAGTCACCGTGCGTCGAGTGGACCGCCTGAACGATGCCGTTTACACCAATGCGAAGAGTGCCTGAAGTTCATGTGGCACTACTGTCATTAGAACGACCACTCTTTCAGTGTCTGTCCCCAGGCACTACATCAAGTATCCCCGATGGTACTAATCTATATAACCCAAAGTGTAACATAGTGAGCTGGAATTGTATTGGTTACTTAACTGTAAATAATTACCAACACACCAGACTGTACGCATGAGTCCTTAGTGGTTAGCAAGCGTACAAGCTGGAGAAGTGATATATAGATGGTTTTATTACTAAATAACAAACTATTCAAATTAACTGGCAATGCCAACTAGTCATAACCCAAGCTCCGAACATTGCGCACGTTTGGTTCTAATGGTGTAACCTTTATACCAGCATCCGATATCTTTTCACTAGCTAGTGTAAGCAAGTTGATTTCTTTTGTGCTCGCTTCTAGGTCATGTGGAATGGTTCCAGGTCCTTTGCGGGTCCCGATGCAGTGGGTGCACCCGCTTGCTTCATGTGACTCGGCCCAATGTGCGGTTGAACGTTGATCAAACTTGTGTGATTTTCTCATGGACTGTGATGTGGGTGGGTTCCTCAGGCGTCTTGCTAGCAGATGGTAGGTCGGGCTAGTTGTAAAGCAGAAAACCAAAAAAGGGTACGAAGAAGAAAAAACCAAGGTGGGGGGTGTACAGCCAACGGGAAAGAGAACCCTGGGTGGATTCATGGTAGATAAGTGATAGAAAGAACTTTTATTACATAGTGTGAGAACAGAGTCAGACCGAAGAGAAGGGGCGAGTGGGATTGCACGACAGGCTATGGAAATAGAGAAAGTAATGCCACTGGTAGTTGATGGCAATTGGAGGTGTCCACGGGGAAGTATAACGTGGGACCAGGTTCATGGTGATAGAGGCGGTACATAAGATTCAGTAATGGGTTGGATGTGCTGAGTTGTGCAGAGTTAGTAGGGCCCATCAATCGAGTCCATATCCCAGCTGGATGAGCGCGAACCGTGTGTCTCTGCGTAACTGTCCAACCTCCTCTTGAGGCCATTAACAGATAGGGGGTAGTAAGTTCATATCCATTACATGAATTGCGGCAACTTTTGACGTGGCTATACACATCAAAGACTTGATACGTGAATTGTTTAGTACCAAACACCATTTTGTAAACCTTCAAGAATTTTCAACTTCATGATGCCCATAGTGGCCCGTTTCATACTATGTGTGTTATGTGTGAATAAAAGTATTATTATCGTTAGTTGTAATAACTCATTCGGAAGAGGTAAGCATGATTTTCACCATTCCTGCTTTCAGAGCAGCATCTGCAAAAGAAAGAATAGTGGGAGAAGATAAGATATGGCAAGATAAGCTCAGAGATATCCAATGGAAAATAAATCGTGAAAACGGTGAAAACTGCGGTTGAAAGAGTTTTGCTCGTAGCATTTGCCACAAAAAGCAACACTTATAATAACTTAAAAGTCATCCTATTTTATGATGCGAGTGGGAATGATTAGGTTTTTAGTTCTGCTTCGTAATGACCCACAGTGCTAGTCAGATTCACCACAAATATGTGAGTAGTAAATGTCCGAACGGTTCGTCTAATGAATGGTACACAGATAACTTATGAGTCTCCAAGGACTAAAGTATAACTTAAAATTTTGAATCGAAGAAACGGGAAGGGCACATGGGTAGAATAAAGCACCAGTAGGCGTTGCGTTGGCAGCGTGGATAGGGATAGCATATTACACCACAAAGCACGAATCGTGAAGCACAGATTGGAATACGACCGCTGGCATTTGCAGACAGGGGTTAATAATAATAATAATGACAATAATCACTTGTTCTTGAATTCACTGGTGCATACCATTTTTACAGGTACGGTTGCCGCAAACAGTGGTGGAAATTCTTCGGTGATATTTTTTCAACATCTTTTTACCATCTCCTTTCCATCCCAGGTGGTGGAAATCCCCAGTATGAAAGAAAGAAAACTTCACACCACACACAAATAGTGCGCTTTAAGTTAAGTATTGAGTTTTTGTCATGCTATTTGGTCGCCTGGCAGAAATGAGGGCCATGTTGCATTCATAAGCACTTCAATCTAACCGAATATTTATGGGCTAGAAACTCTAAAAGCTGCAATCGAAAACATAGTTTTATTGTAACTTATAAATTACTAATGTGAGGGTGAAAATTCATAATTTATTATTATTATTATAAGTGTTAACTTAGTGGTGATGCATCAGACGGTATGTTGTGCTAACGCCGGATGTGGGCGTAAGTTGAGTTGAAGGCCAGCATTAAAGTAAGGATGATTAATGGGGTGGAAAACATTTCCATTTCGACGCTAATATCTACGCATAGGAGGTCACGTGGTTTTCGGGTGCAGCATGAATCACAAAACGTATGAGCAGTTGTCGGTGAACAATCACAACAGAAATAGAGCAGGGGTCTATGGAATCTTGAATTCTGACTCCTGCGGTGCGAATAATCAGTAACCGAAGTTACAGAACATACCTCCGTAGAAAAATCACTTGCTGCGTCCTTGGCCAGTATGCGAAAATCCGCGAAGTAGGCTGTCGTCCGAGTGTCGGTTGCTCCCCTCTTGAGTCACTCAGATTTATTTGCCTGGCAGAAAATATATGCATATGTGGAAATATGTAAATGGGTGACAGGTGTAAGGATTCATAAGCGCAGGAGCCCCAAGATGCCACATACCCCTACCACAGAGGGTTTGCTATTCTCCTTCTGTTATAGCGTTTTATCCGCTCCCGATTCTGAATAGGGACAGTATGATCTTCAACCGCCTGATGAATGTGAAAAGGCAACTAGCTTACTAGACAAGAATCACTGAAGTAGCACTGAAGTACAAAGGCAGGACCAAGTGCGCGCAAATTATGCTTAGTCAGCTCACAGTTTTGAGGCCAGAGGCCCTTGACAACACAAGAGGTTTTCCAGGAATTTTCCTTGCCTCGCAAAAGTGGCCACTGAAATTCAGACGCTTCAAAAACATCTGAAGGTATGACATACCAAACCTGCTGAGACCGTTTAACTTATCACAGCACTGAGCGAATACAGACTGTGCTATGCGTATGTAGGACTGAACAGCCTGTAGAAACCTCTATTTCTTCCCCGGAACATATAATTCAACTGCTTGACATCGTACATTTTTGAGATGTTTGCCAGCATCAGGAATGCCAAATTACTAACCACACACTTTCATCAAGCCTTGTGCACTCCGCGCATCTTTTAGTCTTCGGTTTGGATGTTGTTGAACGGAATGTCGATGCGAGGGACCAAAGACAATTAAACGAAAGGATAAAGATCTATAATTAAGTGGAATCACCAGTAGATCCAAAGAAAAGCACCGAAGACTAAACTTCCGCTTTATACTAGATATCAGAGCCAATTATTAACCTGGCCTACCTTGCTACTTCACTACTTTGCTAGGCGGTCCTAAGCTCGGATGAAGACAGAAGGCTGGGCACAGAGCTAGCAACCATGCCCGTGAAAACACCTCAATCGCCGAACAAACTTCACAGCACGGAAAAGTATAAAAAACAAAAATAAACTAATTCCTAACTGGAATCGGAGAAACGAAATGACGCCAGTTGGTGAAAGCCTTCTGGAAGCCGATAATGCAGATCAAGAGAAGAAGGAGGAATTCTACAGATAACTGCAATCAGTAGTGCACAAGAACCAAGATGGTGATATCAAAACTCGAATAGGTGGCATGAATGTCAAACTGGGAGCGGACAACACAGGAAGAGAACTAACCATGGGTCGAAAACTACTCAGTGAAATGACGAATGAGGATGGACAACTCTTTGCAGGTTTCCGTACCCTTGATGATTTGGTGGTTGGAGGCAGCGTGTACAAACACACAGATATTCACAAGGCCATGTGGATTTGATGTCACCAGGTGGAAACACTGAAAATCAGATCAACTTCATCTCAATCTGGGAAAAGTGGAGACAAAGCCAGCCCACTGGACGCAAACAAGATCAACAAGAGGAGCCGATGTAGGTTCACACCACTCACTATCTAGTCCAAGCAACCTACCTCCGAAACCAAGTTGAAGGCCTTCACAGGAGCTGGTGATGATAGACCACAGTTCAAGTTCAACACCCAGAACAGAGACTGAAGGACGAAACTACAAAGGACATCTTCACGTCAGCCATCAGAACAAAATGGGAGACATTGAGTAACATCTACGAGGAAACCTGGGTGGAAGGACACTGAAACTCTTTGAAAGAGTCGTGGAAGGAAATCTGCATAACCACGCTAGGAAGGAAGAAAAAAGAAGACAAGGAATGGATCTCGACGAACACATGGAGGCTGATAGAGGAGGGAGAGTAAGCTGGTAAAGCAGAAGATAATAATAGTAATGATGAACCGGTGCAGTGTAGGGTTGGACAACGAAGACAGGAATTGAATGCAACTTATAAGACACTGGACAGAGAAGTGGAGTACGCGCAAAGACAAAAGACACTTCTACGACACATTGGCAAGTGAAGCAGAACAGGCCTTAGGTAAGAGACACCTGACATCACATCAAATAACCAGGTTATTATCCGGAAGGGAAGAGCTCAACACAGATGAGACCAATGAAAGATAGTGAAGGGAACTTAGTTATCACCAAGGAGGAGAAACAAAGGAAACAATGGGCTGGCCACATCAAAAAGCTCTTGAACCGACCACCACCATACGCAACTTGTCCAGAAATACAACCAGCAGCCGACGCAAGCCCTCCAACGAAAGTCGAGGTCCTGAACGCCATTAGGCTACTGAAATGCAGCGAAACAGCAGGACCGGATGGAATTATTCCGGGAGTACTAAGGACAGACGCAGAGACAACAGCGGGTGTGTTCACACAACTATTGCAGAAGGTCTGGAAGGAAGGAAAGGTACCTGCATGTCGGAGGAAGAAGGACTACCTTGTCAAACTCCTAGAGAAAGTTGACCTAAGCTAAGTGTTTGCAGGAACTTGTGCTTTATCATGCTCTTTTCACCTTAGGCAAAATATTAAGTCACATCATCCTGGAGAGACTAAAAAATGCTCTGATTTCAAAACTACGACCAGAATAGGCTGGCTGGCTTCAGGAAAACAAATCATGTGTGGATCAGATTGCGACGCTACGCATCAGCATGGAACAGAGTATAGAATGGCAGTTAATTCTTTACCTCAACATCATCGACTTTGAAAAAGCCTTCGATGGCGCCGCTTGTGAAATAATTTGGCAGCTGCTTCAACACTACCCTTTTAGTGCCACAAACCTTTATCAGCCTCACTCAACAGCAGCTATATGCTATATGGTGCTACATGCCAGGTGATTCACAACAAGATGTTCAGTGATCGCTTTGGGGCGAGCCACAAAAGGGGTTGCTAGGATTCAACAAAAACCATCCGACGATAGAATGAAGGACCGAGGCCTATACCCTCCCAGCCCCCGGGGGTTACGAGGTGACTTGATAATGGCTTACAGAGCGCTGAATTTCCCGTCACTCGAACAGTGGATTACTCCCGAGTCGACACTATGATAATCCTCGTGGGAACCCCAAGAGAACTGCCCACCAAAGGTCAAAAATTTATGTGCGTTCACACTTCTCCCTTAGAGTCTGCGGGAGCTGAAATGCATTGCCAGTAGAGGTAGTCCCTGCTCCAACTGTTGAAAGTTTCTGGAAAAGACTAGACAGTCACGTAGAAACCCACGGTCTACCCATATGTAGCTGGAATACGAACTTAGCAGAAGAAACCAACTGCTGTCACACCATTCTAGCTATTTTACCCCTACACCAGTCTTATTTCTACCGTAATCATCCCTTCCACTTGTCATGAATCACCCTCGCCTACCTAAGTTCTTCTTTACCCCGCCCCCTTCGCCCTACTGAGTGTAAGTAGATTACTCCATTTGTTCACTTTTCTTTGCCTTTTACCCACATAAATTGATCTTTCTCAGTTTTCTTTTCACTATCCTGAACGACCAGTATGAACAACTGCCTGGCAACTCGACATCTGAACAACCCAACTGCACCACAAACTAAAGGCAAACTAACCACCACTTAAACTCCTGTTATGTAAACCAGAGCTATGGCAGACGAGTGGCTGGGTCTACTGCATTTGAATCTGCCAAAAGCCTGAAACTGTCCCGCAAGACCGAGAAGCGAGCAAAAAGACATCAAATGGTTCACATAATCTCGGTAAACAGATATTGGATATTGGAAATAGACAATCATGACCTCCACACTCTAATATGTATGTACAGCAACGTTAGGGGGCTAAGAGGGAAGGTAGCAGAAATGAGGACGCTGCGTGAATATCAGCACTACGACATCATATTCATTACTGAATCCTGGCTCTCATCGGACATCTCCGACGAAGAGATGCGCGTTGCTGGCATGGAACTCTTCCGCAGGGACAGGGAACATAGAGCAGGAAGGGGAGTGGCTATCTACGTGAACTCCTGTTTCAAGGCAAGGATGGTTAGCGATACGGCCTTAACCCAGCTCCCAGAGTCTCTATGGTGCTACTTCACTCTCTTCTTTATTCTCTCTTCATTCCTTTACCACCACCTTACTATTCTCTTCCAGGTACCTACACAGACAGGAGTCATGGCAGTTCTCTAAACTTCCCAGCAACCCGTAGCTCCCTAATCACTCTACAAATTACAACCTACTAACCCACAAAACATCCACCTCACGGAAGCTAAAAGCAAGAAAGCAGAGGGTGTTTCCTCGTCCACTGCAGGAGTGACTCGAGCGACTCGAACCAAGCCCTAAGCACTAGACGTGAGAGATCAAAAACTATCAGTTTTCTACGCTCGCACTACCAATATTGGATATTGGAAAGCAATGAGGAGAAAAAGCGCAAAAACTTCTGTGATCACCGAAGAAGTACGAGTGAACAAAAAGGACCGAACCTCAAGATCCAGAAGTGAGAGCTCAAAAACTGCAAGTTGCCCCTACTCACATGAATGTTGTTGGATGTTGGACCTCGAATGAGAACAGCGTACTTTCGAAGTACTGCATTACATACGTGAAGGTCAGCCGTATGTTTGCAAGTTTTTTCATCAGTTACTGCGTGAATCGACCCAGTTTTTCTGCTTCACCATCATATCGTATTCTTTTAGTTTTTAGCTGTTAGTTTTCGCAACTCAAGCAACTGCTTCACTCATTCCTGCTGACAATAATTTTGCAGCACTTACCGAGAATTATTGATTAATTAGCTTTCTGCATCATGAATGTTACTCTTAGACCAGATCGTTCACTTTTAGACCCTTATTTCGAGTCTTACAAGCTCAGTTTGCACAAAATCCCTGTTTATGAAGCGAAAGTTGAGTTTAAAGTCAATTATAAACCGCTTGAGGAAGTTATTTCAAAGCAGCATCTGAAAGCATATAATAACATCAACTGCTTGCACGTCAATCCTTTCAATCCGAATTATATATACTACATAAATTCCAATGGATCCGTATGTCTGTGATATATTATTCATCTTGTCTATAGGTCGTATCAGTCAATATACCTCAGTGTCCACAAAACTTCAACCAGGGTACGGTTGTCTTCACAATTCCCAATTGGCATAATATATCGACGAATGAAAAGTACTTCAATGTATCCATACAGTTCCCTGCTCCATCCTACATACTGTTATATGATGGTTTGGGGAATCTATATCTCCTGAAATCGGATGTATCATATTCTGAAGACTTATTCACTGTAGGTTTCTGCTTACTTTTGCAGCTTTTTGTAGGCAGTGTTTTGTCTCGTGTAATGGCGTTTGTGCTCTAGTTTTCAGTCATACCGATAAGCACGTTGAATTACGTAATTCAACAATTCAGCGTTATATTTTGGAAACTTTTTTTTTGACTGATCGCCATACCAAATGGATTACTGGTTGAAGTTAAAATACAGTACGCAAATTTCCTGTCTTAAGAGATTTTAGGTCCACCTCAAATGTGTGATGGCGGCGACATTTCCTGGTGTTTTTCAAAGAGGTTTAAGTCCTGTTTTATTAGTGCTACTATTTAAATTTAAATTTCATCTCAGTCACTGAGAAATAAGACATTTTCTCTTTGGTTGGCTAAATGACCATTCCTGTTTTTTTCACTTTATTTCCAACCCTACTTAATTTTTTCAGGTGATTATCGAACACCCAGAGGTTTTTAATTGCGTAGGGTGAATCTTTTGATTTTTTTTAAAGGCCTCATACATGCTACATTTCTATCCACGATTCCTTCCTTCATGCTTCATAAAGTTCTGTGAAATTTCACCATTTCAAAAGACATCGATGTAAACATTTGCGCAGTGGTTGTAGATCATATCTTATTCTAAGCGCATAAGCTTGTGGTATACCCAAAGAAATGTCAAGTGACCTTAAATATCGAGCTAGTTATAATTAGCTAAAATAGATACAGTGGTCATCATCACCCATCGACATAGGACCAGGCATTACTGCGTAACGGTCCGAGTTGCCACACCTCATATCAGTACATCAGGTAAACAAGGCAGTGAAGTGCAAGATGAAGATAAGAAAATTCAGTCAAAAGAAATATAAAGTACTAAAGGAGAGAAACGAAGAATGAGAAAGTGGTGAGATTCAGTATAGCGTTAAGATGAGGATAATGTGTGTATACATCTGCGCCACTGACATCAATTCTGAGCCATATCACCTGGAGTCAGTCTCCAACCACTGGTTCCTCTTGTCCCGCCGACCTCAACCACCCAGTTTGCGTCGCCCCACATGGCTCAAACCAACAGTCAGAGACTTCATACATTGATGCCATATTTTAGTCTGGCCACCTCGGGCCTTTTCCCAGCCTGAACCTACATCGGCCAACATTGTGTGATGAGGCAATCGGTGACTGGGCATACGTAGTACGTGTCCCAACCATCTCAGTCGATGAAGGTTCACAACCATGTCAACTGATTTACCTCCTCCTAAAACTCCACACCTGACTTCTGAGTTACTCACTTGGTGACACGTCGGAATACGGCCTATACTTCGAAGACAACGATGGTCAAACACTTGAAGCCTTCTTATGTCTTCCACCTTCAATGGCCATGTTTCACAGCCGTACAGTAGAACAGACCGGACTGCTGTGCAGTACACGTGACCCTTAATGGACATTCGGTTACCACGGCAGCGCCACAGGTGGCGTAAGTTGACAAAAGCAAATATCAAGTCATGCGTCACTACAAAATAGTAAAACCAGTGTTATGGATAATAATTGGTTACTTGAATGTTATCCCTTCGGTACTGTCCACCACAGTTCAATATAGTCCAATGAATGTTAGTTTAGAAGGTGATACTTGTTAGCGTTCCACAGTCGACGTTGGTTGACTTGGCTGTCGTTATAGTTGGAAGTAGGATGTGATGGCTTATAAAATCCAAGGATAATCAATTGGTATTCACGTCAGACATTAGTTAACGGAGGCAGAAGTCGGAGTAGATAGAAGCATACTATACTTCCAGGTTTAAAAACAGAATCAAAGCGACATCGCCACAACCGAAATTCCAATTTTAAATTGCACAAATAACATTAGTCTTCCTGAGGATTAAGAAGAATGTAAGCAATGTGTAAAAAGTGATAAAAAACTATTTCTAATTTAAGTAGTTTATAAGTAATTTCGTGCAATCCCCACATGTTCTTATCCTAAGTCTGTGGGTTCGAGTCCAAATTATCCTTCTCTGATTTGTTCACTGCAGCAGCCGTTCTCCTCCACAAAACATATGGTCCAAAATATTTGGTGACTTCAAGTGCTTAGAGAGTTACTCTCACAAAATGCAGGTCAATATCTACTCCAGGCTTACTGCTCGTTCCTTATCGTAATTGTTGGACTTAAACCACATCTACTATATTAGTTTAAAAAAAATAAACCACTTAGCCAATATCAGTGTAACTCAGCATTACAGCCACACCCCACAACAGCACATCGAGACAAGGTGGTGAGATATGAAAATTGGAGAGGTAGGGAAGAAAGACATAATAAAGAGTCGCGAAAAGTAAAAAGGAAAGACAAAGTATGGTAAAGCAAATAACAAACACTAAAATTTTTAAAAAAATCCATCACTAAGATCGTGACATATTACTTAGCGTCTCCAGCTGTTGGTTTCACTTGTCATACAGATGAAAGTATAAATTTCCCTGCATGCCTCTAACCAACACTCAAAGAGTGTTGAAAGATCCTGTTTGGTATTAAATGTATATCAAGATAAGATAATATGCTTTTATCTCAAAAGCCAGTATGAAATTAACGTTCTCCTTATATGGTATAGCCTACGTAGTGCCTTTTGTCACTGAACATTAACCACAAAGTAAAAAATTGAAAATTCCCTTCATTATCGCTTTATTTTGTGAGCATATTTGCAAACTGCGCTCGTTGGAGTTTGAAATCACAATTTTTCCATCTTCCGAACGTCTTTTATAATGTTTAGGGTGAATGACCATAATAAAGACACTGCAGATATTAGTTTCTGATTGACTCAATGAAATTATGAAGATGGACCTGGGATTACTGTATAGTTGTTCAAGATACCACACCTCACATCAACACATCAAGTTAGAAGACATAAAGATGAAATGCAGAAACATATAAGAGAAAGTATTCACAATTGCTGGAAGTCGTAGAAAGAAAACAAAAATAGATGAAACAAAAAAGAAAATTCGGCATGCCAAGTAAAGTGTGTGGATATCTCTGTGCTATTGAAGTCGATTCTGAATCATATCACCTAAAATATCCAGTCATCGATTTCAGTTGTCACATGGGGTCCAACCGAGAAATCTACATTTCTCCACACAACTCTGACAAACAGTCAGCGACTAGACTTCATGAAATGACACGACGTTTCAGTCTGGTCACCTCAAACCCTTTACCAGCCTAAGGCTTTAAATAAAATTCCCTGACTAGGCATGGTCAATACATGTTCCAGTCATCTGAGTTTTAGAAGGTTTGCAATCTCGTCAACTTAAAATCCTACGCTTTATTCTAACGTAGTACTTTCATACATTATAGAAAAATTTAACTGATGACAGTGTACACTAGAAAAATTGTAGCAGAAATCAAAAGGTGCTCTGTGTTACCAGTCTAGAGATCAACTGGGTGGACGCGTAACAAAGTATAATCATGATACGAATTCTAGTCAGTGTTATAGTCAATATCTTCTGCAAGCTAGTAACCACCTTAGTGTTTAAGAAATATTCAGTACAGTATCACAGAACATTTTTAGCTTTGTCACATAGTATAATCAACCGTTGGATGTACCAGACCATGAGTCAAATGCTGCGAGGACTTACAATACCACCCAGTTACTCAAGCTGAAGCAGGTGGGGCAGGACCACTGCATAAAAGTTTATCTCTGAAGTTGATTAGCTACATTTTCAACTTCGACTACCCATAGTATGTCTATCTTTAGCTGAAAGGGAACTATTCACCATCGATGCGAACTCGAGGCGACAGAATTGGACTTTCAGTACACAAAACAAAGGCAAGGTGGAGTTGTACTATGCAACCTGATGATTAACTTCACATCGATCGCAAAAAGTTTCAAGAGTCGAAGTTATAGGCTGCACGGGTTGTTGTCAATTTATTTTAGATAACAGATGAACAAACACAAACTCTAAAAGGGAATTATTTCCTGGGTAACGTTTCAGACATAATTCTTTGTCCATATTCATATCAGATGAAACGTAAATAGTAAATGAGACTCTTTTACTATGCAACACATCCAAGAAACAAACGTGAATAGAATTACAATTTACCACAGTGGCCAAGTTTTAGTCCTACATTTACTGAAGACAAAAGTTTCCAGATCTCTGACCACTTACTATCGTAAAGCTACAGGTATTATGAAACAGTCGAAAAATCCGGTCCCTAAAGGAAGACAAAACACTAAAAATATGCAGTCGTTGAACCAGTCATTTATCATAGTCAAACACTGATTTCCAGCTCAATGTAAATTCCCGTTAGGAAGAATTTTGTCTAACAGCTCAAACTAGCGGTTAGTAGGCCTAGGGTTTGATGTTTTTCTTTGGTCTGTCAGCTATTAGCATCTTTTCCAACATACTTCAATTTCATTCCACACCAGATTTGTCCATGTGATATGTAGCGCACAGTGATACAGTATTATTTATTCGATGACGTTTTGAGCATGCATTACTACTCATAATCATACCAATCATATGAAATATCGTATCACATTGATATGCATAAAACGTCATAATGTGAATAGTACTGTATCACTGTGCAATTTATGTCGAATAAACAAATCTAATATGGGATTAAATCCTACCACAGTCCACAAGTTTTACACTTATATTAATACTTGGATGTCGTTTATCATTGTATGCTAGAGAAAGCAGTAATGCAGTATTTCTTATACGCCCCAGGCATTTCTATCACAAAGACTGAATTTTATTGTCTCATTCCAAGATTGACTTCACTGTCACTTGTTAATTCTATCTCACACAAACAGCCTTTAAAATGCATTTGTGCTAAGGTATTTGTAGTTTTGATTCTTAAAATACAGACATGGAGGAACACACTATAAGATCTTCACTTTTTTGTTATGTCTTAGCCTATATAAAAACGAAAATGCTGTTTAAGATTTGAGAGTAAAACAGGAGATATTTCAAATATTTAATCTAAAATGCACTCTCCAAAGGAGTAGAAGGACATCAAGAAAATGCATTTTCATGGTTACCTTTAATCAGAGTAGATTCGTACACCATTTGTTTCTTTGTAATCATGTCACATGTGTGCCACTGATTACAAGTCAAACTTTTCTATCAGAATTGAGTGAACGCTCCGCATCCACTGACTAGCTTCGGACGCTCAATTCCGTCTTTACACATCTGTGGGAATACATCTGGCATGTGAAGACAGTGATTAGTATTTCCCTGGGAGAGATTGTTTTTGTTATAGAGTGTAGCATTACTTACTGGATCCTTCAGAAAAGCTCGGAATTCCCCGTAAGACTTCTCAACAAATCATCATTCTTCGAATATTGGTGAAAAGCCACATGATCATAAGTATGAGTCTCAGATCAGGCAATAGTTTCAAAACTGACAGGAATTGCTGTCGTAGAAAAGTGTATAAAATACCAAGGCCACCGGAAATATATATATATATATATATATATATATATATATATATATATATATATATATATATATAGTTGCATTATGTGCTCGTTTTGATTTGCCAATAAACGTATCATCTTTCTGCCACATACTCTTGTTTGTAAGGAACCGAATATCCCTCAAGGGTGGAGTCTAATGGTTATTATTCTAGAGTCCACAGGCGTATAAGCTATTTTTCGCTATATCAAGTAGTAAGTGGGATAGGTTCAAAAGACCTTATACCTCAGTATAATATAAGCATGCAGTCTAAACATCGTAATCAGATCAACAAATCTCTGAATTCAAGACCAGTCGCTGAAATGTCACCTCAAACGACAATTCACAAGCTAACATTCATCTGCGAGTTTGCGTAGACAGGATGATATATTCGTACAGCGCTCTTCAAAAGGAAGGCTAGATGTGAAATTTTTATTAGAGAATACGGCTATTTTGACACATTGGTAAGCTATGAGACATAACTACAGGAATTCAGCACCATATCGCCTCTTATCTACTGAATCTTTGTATCTAGTTTTTCCCAAATGTCCACTTACTTGATCTTGGCTGATAATAACTTTTTTGTACATTTGTATAATGTGCATGTGTATGTGCAAAAAAAGTTGTATCCCATTAATAATGGTGAATTTCTTTTCAAAGTAAGAAGTAGTTTCATTATCGTGCTAGCTTTTGACTGACTTCAAAAGCCAATTGTTAATTTTTCTCAAACTTTCAATTAATTTTTTCAGGTTGTTAGCAACATTCAGCCTCCTGTACATGAAAAACATAGTCAGTTGATAGATTGCGTAATCATTACTGACGATACAAACAATCAACTTTGCCTACATTGCTTATTTGTTTGTGTGTCGAAGAAATATGAACTTGACTTCATATCTGACGATTCAACTTCGGCTTATATGACGTATCTTGATTGGATTTCTTTTAGCTCTCCGGGTATGTGGCACTTTATTATTGATCAGATCGGTTGCATACTTTCTCTTTCTTCTTTTAGAAAAGCTTTGTGCGCCGAATTATATTTGAGCCACTACTAACTGTCTATGGTTTCTAAATTCAAAGTAATTCTTTGAGTATACTCAGGTTTATGTGCCTCGCTACGGGTTACATCTTTGTGAAGGCTCGTGATTTCACACGGACCTCAGCGATTCTAGATAGCTGGTTGTGCTTCTATAGCATTTAAACGTGTTCATTCCAGTGTAAAAATTAGGCAGTGCGCGAATTTAACGAAATTTCTTGACCTATAAGCGGAAGTATTATTGAGGGGATTTGAACAAAGAAAGACTGAAAAATAGAAGTAGAGACGCTTGGTGTTTGACTTTTCAGTAGTATTAAACTGCAAAAGCTTCACATCACTTTTTCATGTCTGTAAACCACACTTTTCTTGTGGGGAGTTGTAATACTACCGGGTTGTCCAGGCCGAAGTAAGTGAAGCGTTAATTGAACTCAGCAGGTACCGCTTGAAAGACACGCGTTTAAGTCATGTAGCCACATCACTGATTTATGACTTGGAAAGTGTTGTGATGCCCAGTTTTGTATAAAACATTGTTATCGATCTGAACATTTTAACGTGTCATTCCCACACCATTTTTTACGGTATGACTAGTAGTCTACTTTCTGCCCCATTGAAATGTAAATCGCTAATTGGTTAATCCTTACTCTTACTATGAAAATGTCTCCAGTTGCGGACAAGGTCATATTTTATGTGTATACTTATTCACGTGTTTTGGATTGAATTGTTATTATGTTCTCGGAGTAATACACACTCTCCCGTCATCCAGCTTCGGTCTTCTCTATTCGTCTCGGGGTTGCAGTCAGTGGCTCTTGCGTGCTAAGTTATCTGTCAGCTAAGCGTGCGTATTATGTTCGTTTCGGAATACATAAAACTATTAGCGTCAAAAACATAACAGAAAGCTGATCTTGAAAGCCACTAAATCTAATTTAGCGTTGCACTAGAGCAGAGGCTCACATCGTATGCTATAGTGGAAAGCGTAGGCTCAAAGAAGCACCATCACTACTTCTACAGACAAACTTTTCGGCAAACACTGATTTTTTTGTCGTCGTTATATGTTGGCAATTAATTCAGGATTACGTTTGACTGAAAATTAAAACTTAGATTTCTTTGTTACCTGCTGACAACTTATAACTTAAGGATACAGATCTTGCTTAACAGTTGGTGCAGATCCTACGTAACCAAAACTTATTGTTCTTTTCTGAGACTGTTGTAATATATTATTTACTCTATTATTCTTCCTCCCTCGATTTGGCTGGTTTCATCATGTATTTCAGATGGTGGTTTTGCTATATGTGAGGAACTGGGCAGACACTACTAATAAAACCTGTATTACAAAAGGATTAGCGAGTGTATCGTAAGACCATCTAGTGGGACAAGCCATGAGGAACTAATTATGTTTGTTAAACGAATGTGTATTTTAGAGATATCACCGCTAACGGTCATTTAAAAATACTGGACAGTCCTATATTTTTAACAGGTTTACAGTATTGATTGTATAAGAAAGCGCCAAGCTATTCCCTCTACGTGCTTCATTGATGGTGATATGAAGGAGTAAAATATGTGTTTCGATAACAGATTTTTCTCAAAAAACAGAAGCAGACTTTACAACAGGTGGGTAATCAACCATTTACCTGTGCTACAGTTATTGCACTCTACTGCAGTCAAGGTAAAACACATAAACCACGCTATCATAAGGCAAACTACTAAGAACTAACTCAACGCTAAAAATTTGTATGAAAATGTGATCAATCAGTATCCTTTAAAGGTTGATAAGTTTACATAGGTAACGTGGTGGCAATAGAAAGTATGAATGAATTCATCTTATATCGCAAACATCGTTCAACAAGAATTATACGTCCTAAGCAGTGCTTATTGTCCTGCATGCAACAAAATTCACCGCACGTTGCCTACACCTTAAAGGTAGTAATTGTGTGTCATCAGTACTAAACATATTTTCATTACTGTGCTAAATTGATAGATGTTTTTAATAACCAGTGTGTACATTCATATATTGTTTCTGCTGTTGGTCATCTCACTAATTCACTTGATAATGGTGATCATTTTCGTCGTGACTAGTGATTACGTTTTTGATTCTGTTTCTGTTTTTGCTACATGCTTGGTAATATACTCATTTTCACCTTCGAAAGTTCGTGTCAATATTGTTTTCATGTATTGCATATTCAGACTTTTTCCTGAAGCTATGACACTTGACTCATGTACTAGTATCTGAATTTGTATGCAGTTTCCACGTTGCATTGTTTTTTACTTCTGGAAAAATTTCAAATGTCAATTATTTTAGTATGCAATCTATCCTGGTCCTTGGTTCGACACCAAAAGCTTGGCGCATCTTCATTTCCCGAGTTTGCTGCATTAGAAGATGGTGCTTCAGCGATTCATATCTGCTCCGAAAGAATATTCCAGGTTATTTACGACTCTAATGATTCATCCTGTTGCAAAACTGATCCTAATAAGAGTAAGCTTTGCATACTGTTATAAGATACTATACTTGTTGACTTTTTTGTTGTTGTTAAAGCCCGAAACAGACAAATTTGCTGGTAATTTGACAAAGGACGCTTGGCGATTTTTTGACCAACAATTTTAGCCTTCTTAATACAATTAACTTGTAATGCTTCAGCAGTAACGTAATACAACCACGTGTGTTTTACGCCGTAGACCAGGTTATGTTTGTTGTGTGCGAACTAGTGACACTACCCCGTCTTTAAAATGTACTGATAAGCACTTTAGTTTCAATTATTGAACATTTGTTATTTAATTCGTAAGACTGTTGGTTACCGAAATTTTTTATGAATTAATACTTATGTTTGCATATTAAAAATATTAAAGGAAGCTGAGTTCCGTTTTTACTAGTTCTGGCTAATGTACGTGATCTTAATGTCCGTGTAAGTTGCTCAAATTTCACCATATATTTGCAATTTCCAGATGTTAAGTAGTGTTATGGCAACTTTGTTATTCGCGAATCCCTTACTCAACTGTATGAAAGTTATTTATGCTGTCAGCACTTCTAATTGCGAAAGTAGTGGGGAGGAAGAAAGTTGTCTATAATAATATTATAGGTAATAGGTGACACATGGAGCTGTGGTTTTTTATGTGAGCACTTAAAATTCTAGCATATGGGTTGCGGTTTCGAAACCTTTCTCACTTAAAAAAGTTTGAGCGCCCAGTAGCACAGTTAGCCTTGATAAAGTAGGCATGGATCTCTGCCAAGTGCATAAATATCCACATGGTTGGTGAGTTGCAGTATTGTCACATTAATATGTGGTATAATGTTTTACTATGAGTATTTATATGTGTGACCCTCTTGAGTCTAAAAGGTAAGTATTAGAAGGAAGCTTTATGATTATGGTTACGTGTAGTATTTCATTTTATGGTAGACTGGAAGGAATTACATATTGGCATTGAAAATAATGAGGTCGACTTTTGATTTTTCTAGTGGGTTTTGTTTATCGTCACTCAGGTAATGAGTCAAAAGCAATGGACACTGAAGATGCGTCTGTTTTACAGGACACAAGGTTTACTGTAACGTGGATACAAAATGATGCAGACGAAGACACAGATTCAGATTTATTCAGCGTTGCTTTTACACTAAATAACATAAAACTGCCATCATTATACGATCGGAATACTGTTCTAGTACAGATCACAGCTGGTGACCAGTCTGATCATCAAGTACTTCATGTGAAATTGTGCTCACATGTTTCTGTTGGAGCTGAAAATGTCAGTAATGATCCAATTACATTAATTGATCACACTCTGTATGCACCAGTGAAGCCCACATCCTCATGGACATATGACCGTAACAGCAACTGGTATGTCCATAAATATATTGTTTTTCTTTATGATTAGCAAATGATAGATAACAATAATTTCCTGTCTGGCAGATAAATTCATATCAAATTTTGTGTGCTGCTTTTGAGAAGTATAAACCACTCATAGCCGTTTTAGACGCTTTACATTCAATTCAATTTTATGGTCAAGAATTTAACGTGAAAAGAAACTAGCGTTTTACTTATTTCCTAAATTCATATCAACTTGATTCAGAACTAGAAGTTCTTGCGAAACATTTTATATGCTTAAAAAATATCTGAATGTATTTTGCTTACTTAGCATGAAACATACAAAAACTAAGAGTTTAAACAAATGCGTATTGTACGGTTAGTTGTTCCATCAAAACACAGGAAAAGTCACAAGCGAATCTTTTATGACTCTGAAAGTTTGTCTGAATTTCAAAGACTTCATTGTTTTCGGTGGGGAATCATCTGTAGCTGGGAAAAGAAAGTCAGATCAGGACTTATAGGTAGACGTAGTATTCTAGTCTATGTAAAAAAAGCTCATCTTTTCACTTTACTAGCTTACACCGACGGAGCACATTCATCTTGAGTACTGGGACTTTTTCACATGTGAGTTTCGAGATATTGTAGCAGCTAATAGTCCAACAGTTTCCAGCCAGGTAATAATTAAAAGATGGATTGAGTGAAGAAATATTGCTCTTACTAGGTTAGCTTATTCGGCACTACGCTAAGCTAATATCTGTTATCCTAAACTGAAAATAAAAGCTAAAAAACTTGTTTCCTTATTTGCAGCATTGAAATTCATATGATTAAACAAAATACTCACTATTGGCCTCGTTTATTACTCGATTCACGTGAAGATGACAAACTGATTAAGGTGCAGAAATCACAACTCCCTGTTCTGGAAGACCGACCAGATGTAGAGGCCGATATCACATCTAAACCACCTTTCAATGTCGGACAACTGGAAGAGGTTGATTTTCCTATGAGTGAAGATGATACTGATCTGGTACTACAACGTATTGACCATGAACCCCTCAAATGTACTCATAAGGTATTGATTGCTGTCGGCATTTCTACTTTGAAGTAGCTGTTTATTTTCGAATACAAAACCTATTTTTGTTTCACACAATGGACAAATCAGGTTGTATCAGACAGTTTAGGTGGTTAGACCAGTTAAATTTGCAGACAAATACTGTATGTGCTTTCGTTGTTGAGAAACTCCAAGTAAAAACAACTCTTAACACAACCTGTACACGGTTATCTTAAGTGAATATGTGCACCGTTGATGCACTTCTTAATGTCCACCTTAGGGTCCATAGCTATATTTCGCTTAACCGGAGCTCGAGAACAGTAAACTGGAGGAAAATAGGCATGCTTCAGAAGTAGACTAAGGTGTATCAATCAAACCCTCATCTTTTGATAGGCTTTGAAACAGGCATACTTATCGGGGCGAAAATTTGCCGTATTGCTCGACCTGAAAGCGGCATTCGACTCTGTCAACCGAAAAGTGTTGTGGCAGTATCTGACTAAAGAAAGCCCTAGAGAGTATGAAATAATCAAATCTCTTTACTAGAACTCATGCAACTCTGAGTAAGAGTTTACGGGGAGTTACCGTCTGAAGTGACAACAACCAGTTTCACCGTTCCTGTTTTACTTTGGTATAGATGTGGTAATGGACATAACCATAGGTACTTGCGACTTTACAAGGACTGGAATACTCATTGGAAGGCACATGGTCAACCTAGAACACGCAGACGAAATTATCTTGTTAGACCAAGGTGTCAACAAAATGCAGGATCTTGTAAACACCTCGAGCAGAAGTCTGAGTATGCTACGCATGTATGTTGCGCCTGTCGAATGTAAGACAATGCCTCAGAGGTGATCTGCACCAACTCTCAATTTGAAAATAAGGGCTTGGATTAGCAGAGTGTATTTGCCACTCCATTTAATTGAAATACGGCATCAACCCATATGGGTTAGTAGCTGACGAAATCTCAATTACAATACGGGAGACTCGTTTGATATCTATCAACTTGTGTCACTTCCGGTACCGGCAAAGATATGTTAACGGCCCGACCGACAGTCGCTACCTTGACCTAATGGTCGGAATTGCGTATTGCAATGATCCAACGACCTTTACCGGTGAAACGCTTGTTTCCTTTAGCTCCTATCATACCAGAAAGGTCTGTCGAATAGTGGCAAGACGAAAAACAGTTATCTTTATAGAGTAGATTTTACGCGATGATGGAGTTTAAGGGCGAAGTTGTGCTACTTTATGGACCACGGTGCGATGGCAGTAAGATGCTTCTTTTGAATGGGCTGCAGTGCCACGCTGCTGCTGCCCTTCCTATAGGAAGGGATAGGGGTTAGAAAAGAACGGCCTTGAAAATAGAACACTTCCCTTTACTCCATAGCATGCCAGTGCCCACGATACGGATTCACAGTTGGATTTGCTGAGTCAAACTAAACTGTCGAACTGTTAAAAAGGTCGTATGTTACCGGCCTAAAGCAGATATCTTTTGGGTTGTGTGGTCACACGTCACCATTACTAGCCCTTGTTTTCTAAGCACCTCCAAAAGAAATAGCCTTCGGCTATGTAGGCGACCGGGAAGTGTTAACCGCTCTCACAACTCTGCCAGCACTCAAGTTTCCTCAGACCACTGTCCACCTTCTACATCCTTACCCTTTAATCGTCCATCACTTCTCTTGGTTGGTAATTATTACATAATCTTCAATTTTCCCTAGCTGTACAGCCCTTGAAAACGATCTGAGTTCACATAACAACGTCACCGGTCTCCCAAAACAATGCGCCAAATTACACATTGGAGTCTTCAGTATTCACACCCCACATCAAGTCGGCCAGTAAGCTTCTCCAGCAACTTGAACCATGGGTGTGTGTTTGGTGGCTTCCGTTTTTTGAAAACTGCGGAGCCTTTTGATTCTTTTTGGTCATGCTGTGTGCATTATGTGGCGGGTTGCTGCACTGGTAAGAGAAGCATGACACCTTAAGCTCAAATCTCCCGGTTATGCTTCAGAATGCGAGTAGATAACCATCTTTCTGTTCGTTAAATATACTTGCTAACTTTTGACTCAATGATTAAGCATGGTGTTCGATACGCTGGGACTAGTTATGCAGCTGGATAGATTATTGACTTGGTATCTCTTATCCGTCTGTTTATTATCTCCTTTGTGTCATCATATTTGGCAACTAATACGAAGAGATTCATTCCCACTGCATACCAGTCACTCGTTGTTGTTTACAGATTAACTTATTGTTTTTCGTTGCGATTGTCTAAAAAGGAAGTGTATAAGCATGCTTACTATTCAATGGAATTCAGATTTCAAAAACAATGAATTCACTTATTTCTTATACAAATTTATACCTATTGCAACCAGATCAAAAAGGAAATGCACTCAGTAACTTTGCACGTGCATACAGTAGCCAATCAGCCGCATCTATTTTGTGAGGGTTAGTGATACTATCTGGCTGCCAAAAATTTGGTAATTGGGGCTGAATTAGAGACCGTCACCTACTGGTTGGAAGTCAACTGCTTAACCCAATGATCCACAATATTACAATAGCTGTACTTATAATCGTAAGGGCAACATAGTTTGGGTATTCCGGTGTCATAGTTTCTTGATATTTTTGTAAAGGATCCGACCACTGTCATATGAACACAATTCAATATCACTTTTAGTCAAATTACGATCGACAATAAGCAGTGGATTTAAAGAAGGACAAGATTTAATGATTTCATTAGTTTTTGTAGAGTTCTCCAGCTGAATACTCTATTTACTTAATCATATGAATGACGAGACATTACAGGGAAATAAACATATATGCGGTCCAGATTTCCATATCACCTTCAATCATCACCCAGTACAAATTGACACATTAATTGATGTGTAGCCATGTAGGAATGAACAGTCTTCACAAGTGCTTCGGTAATACAGAAGGGTGAAGATGAACTACGTCATTCTGATTCATAATCATGGCACTATTACCCAACATCTTACTTGATTATTATACGCGCGATTCAGATTGAGACAGACAAAATCAACGCAAAACCTCACACACAAGTGCATCGCTTCAGGTTGCTACACTTCACTGTAGTGCACAAAGAAGAGGTGGACAGGAAGTGATATCAAAGTAGGTAAAGTTGCATGAGAAAAAACCATCTGAAGATAAAGGTTAGTGCGAACATTCAAGCTTTAAATGTCAAGGGATGAATACGCCTACGACGCTATGACCGATTTCCAGCCATGTCACCAAGAGTCCTCAGCCACTGGTTCTTCTCGTCTCGGGGACCCCAAACAGGCAGTCTGCACCTCCTCACACGGCTCATACCAACAGTAAGAGACTTCATCGACTGGTCCCAGGTCTTGACTTGGCCTGAACCCTAGCACGACACGTCGAGGTATGTAATTTGTATCCAGCCTATTCAATTTAAAGACGAAGTTTTATTTCGATTACATCATTTAAATCACCGTTTCATATTCAGCACCCACTTCAACCTTCCCCACTACCACCTGGTCTGAAAACTCGTTTATTTCCTTATTGCTATTCCTCAACTGATGTCTCAGTTTGGATTATGCATCTCTGTCTGCTTTCCTGTTTTGCCTCATAACGTATATGAGATGAGTAGGTAGAGCATCCAACTGATGAGTCCCAATGTAGATTATGAGTTTACTAAATCTTCATTTCTCTACGTCCATCACTTTTTTCGCGAAATGTCTTAAAAATTACCGTTAAATGTTCATCTATTTCATCACAAATTCTTTTCTGTAGGTCCATTTATCTGGACATCAGTGGTTATTCAAAGTTCGATGTGTATCAGGCTCAAAATCAACTCAAGCTTTCTGCATTCGTCACGATGTAGATGGGATTGTCTGGCTACCTTTGTGTCAGTCAGTTTCTATGACGACGAATCCTTATAAAGACCAGTGTATATGGAAACATGTCTCAACTTTGCAAGCGTTCGGTTACGTCCTCGCAAGCAAACGGGAGTGTCGATTTGTTTCTAGTCCAGTCTTAGTCAACAAAACTCCACTAAAATTTGTAGCTGTTGCTGATTCTGCGAGACGAATCTATGTGTATCTTCAACCACTTCCAAGTGATATCAAAAATACGGAACTCCGGAAACGTATTGCAACTGATTCATCTTCCATAGAACAAAAGATTGTGCACGTGGCTGCACAATATGTAATTAGTCTACCAACCAGTGAACCAATAATTGGTTTTGTTGCTATAGATAAACCCTACGCATCATGTATAGCTTGTACACAGTCCACGCTGTACATTTTACCAATTGATGGATAAATTTATATCGCTTGTACATTTACAGTTTGTGTTTATTCCGTTCGCTGAAATCAGCTGCCTTGTTAATTATACTCGATATTTTGGGATGAATTCCTGTTCTTAAATTATTGGTTTTTTTCGTTTGTTATGTGCTAAAGCCAAAGTAAGCAGACGATATGGTGTATATGTTAGTTAACAACTTCAAGTGTTTCTTTTTACCATATTATCAGTACTTATGGACATACAGAGTGACTCAGTCACTTTGACGGTTGATATTTGGCAACTACATTACGAGCAACAAGACCGAGAAAGCAGAAGCTAATGGATTCATAAATTACAACAGAACTCATCAGCTGAATATGCTATATATTGTTTAGTTACTATCAACTTGATTATCCCCTCTAATATTTTCACATTCCTACTTGTTAGAAGTTGTCCACTTCTTTATTTTCCGCCTCGACTGATGTTTTAACTTGTTTGTATTCCTGTATTACTTCATGCTAAATTTAATGGAATGTGCAGAAGATCTAGCAGAAAATTTCCAGCAAAATGTATGAATTCATTCAGTTCTGTTTCTCTTTAATTCGTATCGAAAGTGAAACGTTTTTGGGTAACAAGTCAAAGTCCACTCTACTTAGCCAACTGGATACTATATTTCGTACTCACACATGAGATACTATCAGAGGCCCAGTTCAGATTATGTAAAGAGACTGCTGAGTTGCATTATTCCTGGAAGTGATGTGGGCACCCTAATGTCTTAACCTGCACTAAGATGTTAAGATCCTCAAAAATTACAGTCTGCAGACTTACAATTCTTATTAGAATTCCGGGAGTGGATTATATATATTTGTTAGAGCATGAAAATATTCTGTAGTAATAAAGTACAAATGATGAACTACAAAATACAATGCTTGTTTTCAATCCAATTTATATCCTTCTCATTGATGAGCAATTAATGTATGGAGACAATGTGAACGTAATTAATTGAGTTTCTGGAACCAACACTGGGTCACTTCCTCTGGATTTCGAAAATTCGTTTCAGTTGGAAATCGGTATTCTGTTAGACATAGCAGTCTGTAAATGACGTAACCTCAGAGCCAACTTGTCAAGGGCTTGATAGCGAGCCTCTGTAGTAGCTTCCGTGCTGACTACCAAGATTCGGTGTTCTTGGTCGATCTTTGCTTGTATAGTGTTATCTAGGATGCAAGCAACTAGAAGACTTTCTACCTCAGGATCGCTAAGATTTAACTGTTGTGAAATAAAAGGTATCCTGATTCTGGTGTACGGCCGGATTATTTTGATTAGGACTTCAGTTCTGATGTTACGAAGTAAGTCTTCAATATGTTCTCGAATAAAAGGATCCTCCATTATCGAATCACGTTCACGTCGTAAGATGGATTCGAATTCCACAATATCATTGTTTTGATAGGCTGTTACAAGGCTGGTCATAGCCACAATTTGTGGATCGTTTTTGTACGGTTTCGTTTCCTGAAAAACAAAAGACATTCAAATATAAAAGTAATAAGTAGTCTAGATAATGTGTCATCTTACTTAACTGAAAAAGACATTCAGCTCAATCTTTTGTATAACTTTATCTTTCCGACCATTACTAGAGCAGTGTGCACTGTAAGAACGATTAAAGCCTTCCGGCTGAAAAGCTTAAGATTATAGGCTCTTGAAATCGCGTCATGATTTTATTTGTCGAATATCGTTCATAATAACAAAGGTGCTGCGAACGCAAGGATAGTCTGTTAAATAGAATCAGGACATTTATTCAAATACATGAACTTCATAAAATATAAGCCGGCTTCAACTCATCAGTGGATTTGTACTACTGCTAGTGATTATTAAGACTTGACAAAATATCTCACCGTCTAGGTCAAAGTGGGTGACACTGAACTATTAAGTGTTATATGAATTGAAATTGCCATTGAGGAAGGTGTTGGTAACGCCAGCGAATAAACATTGGCTCAACTCAACATTTCCTGTGAAATATTATGAGCAATGCCTAGTCACTTTTTAACCTTTGGCAGAGCAATCATAAAGAGAGGTGGACTTCTAGCTTCCACAGCTTACATTCATGTTGCTGTTGTCCGTATTAGTAGTGTATAGTACTTGCTATAAATATACAGACCTCAACGTTCTGCTTGGTAGGTGAAGAATTCTCAAAAAATTGGTTGGGATGGTTCGCCGGACTGTACTAGTAGTAAAACATAGAGGGGAAGAGAACTCTTGAGAAAATGAATCCATCAAGAAATTCAAGATTCTGCATTATCAATATTACATACAACTACTGAAGTTCAGGTAACTATTTCGTAACTCGAGTGGCCGCTAGCTATTAATAACTTGCAAAAAAATTCTGTACAAAATCTAATTTCGAGTTACCCCCTCATTTTGACACATTTTATCTTAGGGACTACCGAAGTGAAAAACCATATTGCAAAGATAACCGCAACAGAGAAGTACATTCTTCTCTTACATACGCTTATCACTGCGGTTTATTAACTTAGACTGATGACTTCAATTATATGAAGATTATTCGCATAATACAGGAAATTTTATACACGAGGTTTTGTAAGTTCTAGGAACCAAAAGAAACTGTTGAAGTGCGACTAGACAGTTACTTATCTGTTGAACCCTAAGTTTATGTATATTTTTTGTTCAAAGCTGGAGTCTATTTCCTTTTACACTTACCAAATCACTGATGTATTTCCACTTTAAAATCTATACGAATGCTTTCAACTAAGATTTCCTATAGACTAATTTTTCTAAATATAATTCTACATTTATAAAAATGAAGCAAACAACAGTAAAAATGAAACCATTTGCAAACCTGTGAATCAAACGGATTAATTCCCGACTTCATCAACATACTGGCTAAAACAAGGTATTTAAGGCAGTGCGTTCTGCGCTGACACCCAGATTCATCGTAGTTCTTAAAGGCTTCAAAAAAGTCTGTGTGGGATTTGGCATATTCTCCCTCACGAAGATGCATTTTCCCACCACATTCCCGAATAATGCCCATTATTAGAGGATGTGGAATGGCAGACTTGATATGTAAAGACTGTTCGTATAAGGCTTTCAGTTTTTTGTTATTTTTTTGAGCTGTATACATTTGAATTTCAAGTGCATAAATCTCCAACAGCTGAGTCCCTTTTTTTAGATCATCTTCCCCATCATCTGTCTGACAAGATTCCCGTAATTCTTTAACAATCTTTTGTAAATGTATGTAGTCACCACGTTCCAAGTAAAGTTTTCCCAATTTTGTGTTAGTTTTGAACCACAACCTTTCATTTTTTGACTCCCGAAGGGCATCTAGAGTAGTAATATAAAACTGCTGCAATAAATCCATTTGCTTAGAGGTTGAAACATAGTCCAGAATTGAATTAATCGACTTCTCTGAATAATTTCGGGTGACAGCAGATTTTATGTAGGTAAGAAGAATTTTGTAGTTTTCCATCATACTATCGAACCTTCCAAGTCTGAAATTTATCTTAATCATTTGCTTCAACGCTCGAAATCCCCAGTCACCTTTGGTTCCAGTGCCTTCTATATCTAGAACCTTTTGAAATTCAACTAGTGCCATATCTGGGTTGTCATCTTTCCGTGACTTAGCCATATAATACTGATTCTCTAAATCCACATTCGGTTCTGAATTATCATCTGAAGAATATTCCACAGATAATTCTCCATCATCGAACATATCTTCGTTCGTAAACATATTTCTTTGTATGTGTTTTTGATCGCGTTACTTAAATAGACTCGTAAAAATGTGGAGGAAAGTTTTCCATTCGAAAAATTACAACTCGGAAGATTATCTGGATTTGGCACTAAGAGTTTGCTGACTATAATTTTCACAAGGAACTTTGAGGCAATGGTGTTTATAAGCAAAATATGGACCACTGAGTACTTCGAAAAGCTAAAAGTCGCATGAAAATGAAAATGAGTATCAACTCAAAGGCAGATAAGCTTGTTTGCGCAAATTAAGATACGATCAAAAATGAACATACAAATCATAGCTTCTCGTGACCTTAAAATGAAGCTTTCAAAGTCTTGAGAACGCCAAGGATGGATTCTACTGGGTCATTTGAGTTGCATAATGTCGTCTTGAACAAATGATGTATGACATCTCGAAAAACATAATATTCTGTGAATTTATATCTTTTTGCTACTAGGGAGTTCAACGATATTGAACAAAGCACTTCTGTGCAAGATTTTACGTTGCTTTTACTCCATGTTTTATATAACTTCAATTTCAACTGTCACCTACCCTAATGAGGTAGTTCAAATTGCTCAACGTAGTGATGCGATGCATCTGAACTGGTTAAGATAAAAGTGATCTCAAGTTTTCGGTTAGCAATCGAGATGCCTTAGTTATTAGCACCAGGTTAAGAAAGTAGTAACGCTAAGAATGTACGTCCAACCCTACTACAATCTACATTTGTGGTCCGGCCAACAGGCTGATATGAGTGGTTCTATGACGATACTTTAAAGTTATGTTGAGTAAGTGAGTGTTCGCCTGTCATAAAGACATTTTGACTGCAACCAGTAAGATAATATACAACAGCGGCTACAGGTAAGAAACTTCAAGTAATCCTAGAAAAATTCTGATAACACCGGGCGTAATGATCCCCCCTCGCCCGTGCCTTTGATAAGTTGCGGTTTAAGTGACGCACTACTATCTGCATCGTGTGTAACTAATACATAATATAATGAAGTAGGTTAAAATAGCCATTTTCAGTGTACTACAGTACACATATGACAGTTGTTCAAAGCACGATCCTTTGAAGCTATGACAAACTTAGTAACACAAGTATAGGTAAGCAAGTACTATAGTAGTCTTCAGTATACAGACAGTTAGTCAACAGAAAGAAAACAGTAAGCCCTCTGAGCCACCTAAACTACATGCGAAACAATCTGCGATAACTTTCTGGACGCATTTTCCCCATCATTTGAAAATAAGCTGAGGATTTCTTGCACATGCACAGAAAACTATCTTATCATACAGCCTTCATGCTATGATTATCGTAGTTTCTATGATCTTAAGCCCCCAGCTAGGACAAAAATTAATCCAAACCTCCCAGAAATATGCATATACATCTACATATGTCGATAATTACCGACAAATTATTGTACATACACACGAATGGAATGAAAATATCTATTTGAAATAAACTAACAGCAAAAGACTGAACGGTGAAGTAAGGAAAATATCCTCAACGGATAAGCTACCCAAATGAAAGGCGAAACGTACATAGAACTCGTCTGAAGTGTAGCACCAACTTTGAATTCCGCTCCCCTATAAGGTGAAAAAAACACATTCATTTGAATGTTTCTGTTTGAAAGACTTGCTCATTATGATGATTTTTTTTAATCTAATAACACTTTGTTCTTCATAAATAAATGGCCTTGTTACCCAAGTATGGCGGTCGTGAATAAGGCACCTTATTATGCATTTTAATGCCGTAATTATTCCTAAGAAAATGATATAGTCACACTCTCGCCAGCTGAATTATTTAAACAAAGGTTTATTCACCTTATTTTGTGGTGCAAAGTATCAAGCTTTTTGTTTTGTCAAACCTGTTCAAAGCCCTATGTTGCTAGTCTGATGATTGGGTATTGAAGTTCTTACAGTCAACGTTGGTTAGTGTACGTTCACCAGATTTTAACGGTTCATTTTCCTATCAAATTTCCTATTTGTATGTGCGGTTATTCTTACTTTATGTGCATACAACAGTAAAGCCGTTTACTCTTGTCGATTTATGTGGTTACCAAATATCCAGTTATTTAGAATGACCATTGTATGTTTGCATATCCCTTTTCCTCTATTATTCAAGTCGCTCGACTTTGAGTTTTAGCAGAACGTCATACTGTAATGTTAACACATCATCGCATAGCCTAGTTCTCGTGGTTGTCATTCTAGCTTTTCTAGTTCCTTTTTTCACTCAGCTGTCATTATCGTCTGATGCACCTCAAAAACTTCTGATTGAAGTGCTACACTCTCTAAAGTTCCTCAAGTCAGCGCAGTTCTCTGTGCTATGAGGTTTTGTTTGCGAAATCCCTGTAGATCATGAAGTGCGCATAAGTTTGCTGTCTGGGTATTCTCAGGCTATGTAGTATTCAACGACGCGGAATTACCAGGAACTGAAGTTTCAGTAGTCTTGGCAATCCACTCGATTTTCAAGTCTAGGGCACCTTATTAATCATGAAAACTCTAATTTGTGTTGTCCAGTAATGCTCAGCCACTTATAGACCAAGAACGTACTAATGGTTTGCATAAATGTTAACAGTGGTTAACGTTGTAGGTGGGTATTCAACATGTATAGAAATTTTATCAGGGAATTAGTTGGGCAGTTGAAAGTAAACGACGACTGTAAGCACTACGTGCAAAAAAACCAACTTTTTTTGTCCTGCTGCTGCAACCAGCGTGCCCCTAATTAAAGTCTCATGTCATTCCCCTTACCTCCGTAAAAGTTTTTGTGGAGAATGTATCAGAGCGGTCTTGGCTTTTTCTTTTGTGAAATCTGACAGCTTAGACCGACACACTTCTGTATCACTCAAAGTTGATTCTTATGTCTTACATCGTATCCCGGCATGCGTAAGCACCCCTAGGCTGCCTGTCCATTTGGGCTGATAAAGGCTGGTAACTTAATCTTTTGACATACCTCTTATCTAGCACTCAGCCGAGCGTTCACGATACCAACTCGGTGTTTCCTCGACACTAAAGTGTTAGTTAGAATATCCTGATTGAAGCCAACTTTTATGGAAGCCCTTTTTCCTCTTTTCTAGTACATTGTAAATCATACTTTTCACTGTAGTTGGTTACACTACACATCTTGTCTTTAAGTGTGCGCTAGAATATACTCCGTGTTTTAGGTGATTATTGCGTATGTAACTTCTATGTATAAATACTGTGTATCATTTTTGATTTTGCTACCTTCGATCGTCTTTGACCTCGAATACACCGGTAAAGAAATTTTCTTTTTGACTTTTAGATCAAACTGAAAGCTAAAGTATGTATGTATTTTCAACTATGGTTAGGGACGTAGGCTTGCGGCTGTTTCTTACTGCTCTCGGTAGAAGTACGCAGTGTGAAAATATTCATCTAAGTGATTCCAAAACTGAACCAATGGGACGATGATATTGATGTAAATTAGCCTACTGGCAATTCCCTATTTTCTCTAGATTATTTGAATGAACCTCACTAGTAATATTTAGAAATTTAAAAGTTGAAAAGACAGCTGGTTTATAAATTTCAATATTACGTTGAGACCTAAAGGTTTCGAAGTAAAATACTTGAAAATTTGGTCAAAAGGCTGTTTTCTGATACCTTACGATTTAGTGGGTGCTGCATCCTTACTTGAGGTTAAGTCCATCAATCAATATCAACATAGGACCACACATTACTGCGTAACGGTCCGAGTTGCCACACCTCATATCAGTACATCAGGTAAACAAGGCAGTGAGGTGAAACATGAAGATAAGAAAATTCAGTCAAAAGAAATATAAAGTACTAAAGGAGAGGAACGAAGAATGAGAAGGTGGTGAGATTCGGTATAGCGTTAAGATGAGGATAATGTGTGTATACATCTGCGCCACTGACATCGATTCTGAGCCATATCACCTAGAGTCAGTCTCCAACCACTGGTTCCTCTTGTCCCGCCGACCTCAACCACCCAATTTGCATCGCCTCACATGGCTCAAACCAACAGTCAGAGACTTCATACATTGATGCCATATTTTAGTCTGGCCACCTCGGGCCTTTTCCCAGCCTGGACCTACATCGGCCAACATTGTGTGATGAGGCAATCGGTGACTGAGCATACGTAGTACGTGTCCCAACTATCTCAGTCGATGAAGGTTCACAACCATATCAACTGATTTACCTCCTCCTAAAACTCCACACCTGACTTCTGAGTTACTCACTTGGTGACACGTCGGAATACGGCCTATACTTCGAAGACAACGATGGTCAAACACTTGAAGCCTTCTTATGTCTTCCACCTTCAATGGCCATGTTTCACAGCCGTACAGTAGAACAGAGCGGACTGCTGTGCAGTACACGTGACCCTTAATAGACAATCGGACACACTGGCGTAAGTTGGCAAAAGCCAGCCGAGCATTTTGCATCCGTACAGAGATTTCATCGGCCACTGATCCTACTTCCCAGGTAAGAGGCGGTCGACACACTCAATCACTACACTCTTTAGTGTTAGCCGTAGCAGCGTTGAAGACCAATCCTGGAGCAACAATTTGCATTTGAGAAGCGCGTCCCAAACATTCTCAAATTGCCACTCAGTGTTCGGAATACTCTGCATCTTGTCAGCATCTTCACTTGACTGGACTAAGTCATCTGCATATTCTAGGTCTAATGAAAATTCTCCTGCGCTTAGGTCAAACTCTGTGTAATTAGGTGACGAGAGGGAAACCTCCATAAGAATATCTATGATAAAATTAAATAAGAATGGAGAGAGTAGGCATCCTTGACGGACACCACTCGATGAGTATAGCTCCCTGGACATTCACCATAGGCTCTAACACACCCATAAGTGTTCGAGTAGAGAGCTTTCAATAAGGTGATGTACTTACTCAGCACACCTTTCAGTGACAGACATTGCCATAAGACTTCTCGATCAACGGAGTCAAATGCCGCTTTCAAGTCGAGAAATACTGCTATTGTCGGGCGCCTGTAAGCATGTCTATGTTCCAGGACCTGGTGCAGTGTGAATATTTGGTCGATACATCCACGGCCAGGTCTAAAGCCTGCCTGGTTTTCTCGGGCTTGCTGTCCCCGAGCTCCACTCAGGCGTCGGAGAATTATAGAACTTAGGATCTTAGACACTATGTTTGTCAGGCTGATTTTCTCTGTGGTTATCACAAGAGGACTTCTCGCCTTTCTTGAAGACTGGGATGATGAGTGACTTAGACTAGTCGGAGGGGATCGTATTTGATTCCCATATACTGGTTAACACTTCCGTTAACCTGACTAAGAGCACTCTACCACCATTCTTGTATACCTCAGCAGGTAGTCCGTCTGGTCCTGTTGCCCTCCCTCGTTTCAGGTTACCTGAAGAAGGCACCAAGCTTCTTCTGGATGGGTGACAGTCTTTTGTTCCGATAACTGCCTACTCAACTTCTCACTGAACACGGCTTTGGTGTTTCCGTTGTCCAGCAGAACTCGTAGTGGTTTTGTTGCCAGATCTTTCTTGCATCCATTAAAACGCAGGCATATAGGTACTCAGACCAACGCGTGATCGCTGTCCAAGTACGTACTGCAGGAATAGTAGCAGTCTTCCACTGATCCTCTCCAGCGATGACTGATAGCAATGTCATGTATCTGTGTCCATCGCTGAGTTGAGCTCGGTGGACGCCACGTCAGACAGTGCCTTTCTTTATGTCTGAAATTTGTGCTGGCTAAAAATAGGCGGTTATCTGAGCATAGTTGTAATAGGCGATCACCATTATTTGTACGTTCAGCTGGGGTTCCGAAAGTGCCATCTAAGTGCCTTTCTGCCTCACTCAGTCTACCCACCTGTGCGTTGAGGTCACCTGCAACAACCACTACGTCCGAACGTTTGGCTTTCGAGAGAAGGTTAGACAGTTTTCGGTAGAACTCGTCCTTCACTTCATCCGAGCTGCAGTCAGTGGGTGCGTAAGCAAAGATTACAAAGAGACAACGCCGAGTTTCACTGTTCCTTTTAGTTCTCATCGTGCCGTTCAGCCTCATAGCGCAGAGGCGACTATCAACTGGGATCCAGTCTAGTAGTGAGTTTTCTGCCCTAGTGCTTAGTGCTATGCCTACACCTGCAAGACCACGAGAGCTAGCTATCGAATCTCCAGAAACTCGAAGGGTGAATTTTGCGGATTCACCAGATTGGTCAGGAGAGGTCAGGTGAATAACCGCACTTGGGTCCTGTATGTGTGTCTCACAAACACAGCATACATCCATGACCCGAGTTGCTAGAGTCTTTGCCAACGAAGCCTGTTGACCAATCTGACGGAGGGTGCGGACATTGAAGGCTCCAATATGTAATTTGGAGCGTGGTTTAGGGAGACCACGGATGTTGTTCTGTGGACTCAGATCGTCATCATCATTATCAACATAGGACCACACATTACTGCGTAACGGTCCGAGTTGCCACACCTCATATCAGCACATCAAGTAAAAAGGTAGTGAGATGAAGGATGAAGATAAGTGAATGCAGTCAAAAGAAATATAAAGTATGAGAAGAAAGGAAAGAGGAGTGACAAAATGGTGAGATTCGGCATAGCGTTGTTAAGATGAGGATAATGTGTGTATACATCTGCGCCACTGACTTCGGTTCTGAGCCATATCACCTAGAGTCAGTCTCCAACCACTGGTTCCTCTTGTCCCGTGGACCCCAACCACCTAGTCTGCATCGTCCTACATGGCTCAAACCAACAGTCAGAGACTTCATACATTAGTGCCATGTTTTAGTCTGGCCACCTCGGGCCTTTTCCCAGCCTGGACCCACCTCAGCCAACATTGTGTGATGAGGCAATCGGTGACTGAGCATACGTAGTACGTGTCCCAACTATCTCAGTCGATGAAGGTTCACAACCTCGTCAACTGACTTACCTCTTCTCCCCAAAACTCTACACCTGACTTCTGCATTACTCACATGGTGACACCACGGAATACGGCCTATACTACGAAGGCAACAGTGGTCAAATACCTGTAACCTTCTCATGTCTTCCACTTTCAATGGCCATGTTTCACAGCCGTACAGTAGAACAGAGCGGACTGCTGTGCAGTACACGCGACCCTTAATAGACAAACGAATATCACGGCGGCGCCATAGGTGGCGCAAATTGGCAAAAGCCAATCGAGCCTTTTGTATCCGTGCAGAAATCTCATCGGCAACTAACCCACCTGGGTTGATCCTACTTTCCAGGTAAGTGAAGTGGTCAACACACTCAACCACTTCACTCTCTATTGTTAGCCGCGGTACCGCTGAAGACCAGTCCTGGAGCAGATATTTGCATTTGGGTGGTGAAAATCGCATCCCAAACATTCTCAAATTCCCACTCAAAGTGTTCAGAAGAGTCTGCATCTTGTCAGCGTCTTCACCTAACAGGACTATGTCATCTGCATGTTCTAGATCTAAAGAAAATTCACCTGTGATCGGGTCAACGTCTGTGTAATCAGGTGACGAGAGGGAAACCTCCATAAGAATATCTATGATAAAATTAAATAAGAATGGGGATAGTGGGCATCCTTGACGGACACCACTTGATGAGTATAGCTCCCTGGACATCTCACCATAGGCTCTATCACACCCACAAGTGTTCGAGTAGAGAGCTTTCAATAAGGTGATGTACTTACTAAGCACGCCTTTCAGTGACAGACATTGCCATAAGACTTCTCGATCAACGGAGTCAAATGCCGCCTTCAGGTCGAGAAATACAGCTATTGTCGGGCGTCTGTAAGCATGCCTATGTTCCAGGACCTGGCGCAGTGTGAATATTTGGTCGATACATCCACGGCCAGGTCTAAAGCCTGCCTGGTTTTCTCGGGCTTGCTGTTCCCGAGCTCCACTCAGGCGTCGGAGAATTATAGAACTTAGGATCTTAGACACTATGTTTGTCAGGCTGATTCCTCTGTGGTTATCACAAGAGGACTTCTCGCCTTTCTTGAAGACTGGGATGATGAGTGACTTAGACCAGTCGGAGGGGATCGTATTTGATTCCCATATACTGGCTAACACTTCCGTTAGCCTGACTAAGAGAACTCTACCACCATTCTTGTATACCTCAGCAGGTAGTCCGTCTGGTCCTGCTGCCCTTCCCCGTTTCAGGCTACCTACCGCTTTCTCAACTTCTTCTAGTGTTGGGGGGCCTGTCTCTATGTCCCATTCAGGGTCCGACTGGATAGCGGGCAGCGCAATCGTGGCTGGAGGCCAGTTAAACTGTTCCTCAAAGTGTTCTGCCCATCGTCCCAGTCGCCTTCTCTGCGAGTGAATCGCAGATCCGTCCTTCTCCGCTATAGCCTCACTAACTGTTGTTGACCATTTACCCCCAGTCTCCTTAATAAGTCTAAATAACTGTCTACTGTTACCGATCGCCGCTGCCTTTTCCATCTCTTTAGCCTTTGCTGCCCACCACTGTTCACGATCGTTGCGCAGACTTTTCGTCAGTCTATTTTTAAGTTGCGCTCGCTCTTCATTGTACTCAGAGCCTGCAGGGATGCATTCACGTGCATCCATTAGTTTGGAAGAAGCTGCTGATATCCACTGGCTCTTTTTAGCCATTATTTTGGAGTCGGCTACAGTCTTCAGTGCTGCTTTTACAGTAGACTGAAGATGGCACCAAGCTTCTTCTGGATGAGTGACAGTCTTTTGTTCAGATAACTGCCTAGCCAACTTCTCACTGAACACGGCTTTGGTGTTTTCGTTGTCCAGCAGAACTCGTAGTGGTTTTGTTGCCAAATTTTTTCTACGTCCATTGAGACGCAGGCATATACGTGCTCGGACCAACGCATGATCGCTATCCAAACATGTACTCCAGAAGGAGCGGCAGTCTTCCACCACTGGTTCCTCTTGTCCCGTGGACCCCAACCACCTAGTCTGCATCGTCCTACATGGCTCAAACCAACAGTCAGAGACTTCATACATTAGTGCCATGTTTTAGTCTGGCCACCTCGGGCCTTTTCCCAGCCTGGACCCACCTCAGCCAACATTGTGTGATGAGGCAATCGGTGACTGAGCATACGTAGTACGTGTCCCAACTATCTCAGTCGATGAAGGTTCACAACCTCGTCAACTGACTTACCTCTTCTCCCAAAACTCTACACCTGACTTCTGCATTACTCACATGGTGACACCACGGAATACGGCCTATACTACGAAGGCAACAGTGGTCAAATACCTGTAACCTTCTCATGTCTTCCACTTTCAATGGCCATGTTTCACAGCCGTACAGTAGAACAGAGCGGACTGCTGTGCAGTACACGTGACCCTTAATAGACAAACGAATATCACGGCGGCGCCATAGGTGGCGCAAATTGGCAAAAGCCAATCGAGCCTTTTGTATCCGTGCAGAAATCTCATCGGCAACTAACCCACCGGGTTGATCCTACTTCCCAGGTAAGTGAAGTGGTCAACACACTCAACCACTTCACTCTCTATTGTTAGCCGCGGTACCGCTGAAGACCAGTCCTGGAGCAGATATTTGCATTTGGGTGGTGAAAATCGCATCCCAAACATTCTCAAATTCCCACTCAAAGTGTTCAGAAGAGTCTGCATCTTGTCAGCGTCTTCACCTAACAGGACTATGTCATCTGCATATTCTAGATCTAAAGAAAATTCACCTGTGATCGGGTCAACGTCTGTGTAATCAGGTGACGAGAGGGAAACCTCCATAAGAATATCTATGATAAAATTAAATAAGAATGGGGATAGTGGGCATCCTTGACGGACACCACTTGATGAGTATAGCTCCCTGGACAACTCACCATAGGCTCTATCACACCCACAAGTGTTCGAGTAGAGAGCTTTCAATAAGGTGATGTACTTACTCAGCACACCTTTCAGTGACAGACATTGCCATAAGACTTCTCGATCAACGGAGTCAAATGCCGCTTTCAAGTCGAGAAATACAGCTATTGTCGGGCGTCTGTAAGCATGCCTATGTTCCAGGACCTGGCGCAGTGTGAATATTTGGTCGATACATCCACGGCCAGGTCTAAAGCCTGCCTGGTTTTCTCGGGCTTGCTGTTCCCGAGCTCCACTCAGGCGTCGGAGAATTATAGAACTTAGGATCTTAGACACTATGTTTGTCAGGCTGATTCCTCTGTGGTTATCACAAGAGGACTTCTCGCCTTTCTTGAAGACTGGGATGATGAGTGACTTAGACCAGTCGGAGGGGATCGTATTTGATTCCCATATACTGGTTAACACTTCCGTTAACCTGACTAAGAGCACTCTACCACCATTCTTGTATACCTCAGCAGGTAGTCCGTCTGGTCCTGCTGCCCTTCCCCGTTTCAGGCTACCTACCGCTTTCTCAACTTCTTCTAGTGTTGGGGGGCCTGTCTCTATGTCCCATTCAGGGTCCGACTGGATAGCGGGCAAGGCAATCGTGGCTGGAGGCCAGTTAAACTGTTCCTCAAAGTGTTCTGCCCATCGTCCCAGTCGCCTTCTCTGCGAGTGAATCGCAGATCCGTCCTTCTCCGCTATAGCCTCACTAACTGTTGTTGACCATTTACCCCCAGTCTCCTTAATAAGTCTAAATAACTGTCTACTGTTACTGATCTCCGCTGCCTTTTCCATCTCTTTAGCCTTTGCTGCCCACCACTGTTCACGATCGTTGCGCAGACTTTTCATCAGTCTATTTTTAAGTTGCGCTCGCTCTTCATTGTACTCAGAGCCTGCAGGGATGCATTCACGTGCATCCATTAGTTTGGAAGAAGCTGCTGATATCCACTGGCTCTTTTTAGCCATTATTTTGGAGTCGGCTACAGTCTTCAGTGCTGCTTTTACAGTAGACTGAAGATGGCACCAAGCTTATTCTGGATGAGTGACAGTCTTTTGTTCAGATAACTGCCTAGCCAACTTCTCACTGAACACGGCTTTGGTGTTTTCGTTGTCCAGCAGAACTCGTAGTGGTTTTGTTGCCAAATTTTTTCTACGTCCATTGAGACGCAGGCATATACGTGCTCGGACCAACGCATGATCGCTATCCAAACATGTACTCCAGAAGGAGCGGCAGTCTTCCACCACTGGTTCCTCTTGTCCCGTGGACCCCAACCACCTAGTCTGCATCGTCCTACATGGCTCAAACCAACAGTCAGAGACTTCATACATTAGTGCCATGTTTTAGTCTGGCCACCTCGGGCCTTTTCCCAGCCTGGACCCACCTCAGCCAACATTGTGTGATGAGGCAATCGGTGACTGAGCATACGTAGTACGTGTCCCAACTATCTCAGTCGATGAAGGTTCACAACCTCGTCAACTGACTTACCTCTTCTCCCCAAAACTCTACACCTGACTTCTGCATTACTCACATGGTGACACCACGGAATACGGCCTATACTACGAAGGCAACAGTGGTCAAATACCTGTAACCTTCTCATGTCTTCCACTTTCAATGGCCATGTTTCACAGCCGTACAGTAGAACAGAGCGGACTGCTGTGCAGTACACGTGACCCTTAATAGACAAACGAATATCACGGCGGCGCCATAGGTGGCGCAAATTGGCAAAAGCCAATCGAGCCTTTTGTATCCGTGCAGAAATCTCATCGGCAACTAACCCACCTGGGTTGATCCTACTTTCCAGGTAAGTGAAGTGGTCAACACACTCAACCACTTCACTCTCTATTGTTAGCCGCGGTACCGCTGAAGACCAGTCCTGGAGCAGATATTTGCATTTGGGTGGTGAAAATCGCATCCCAAACATTCTCAAATTCCCACTCAAAGTGTTCAGAAGAGTCTGCATCTTGTCAGCGTCTTCACCTAACAGGACTATGTCATCTGCATGTTCTAGATCTAAAGAAAATTCACCTGTGATCGGGTCAACGTCTGTGTAATCAGGTGACGAGAGGGAAACCTCCATAAGAATATCTATGATAAAATTAAATAAGAATGGGGATAGTGGGCATCCTTGACGGACACCACTTGATGAGTATAGCTCCCTGGACATTCACCATAGGCTCTATCACACCCACAAGTGTTCGAGTAGAGAGCTTTCAATAAGGTGATGTACTTACTCAGCACACCTTTCAGTGACAGACATTGCCATAAGACTTCTCGATCAACGGAGTCAAATGCCGCTTTCAAGTCGAGAAATACTGCTATTGTCGGGCGCCTGTAAGCATGCCTATGTTCCAGGACCTGGCGCAGTGTGAATATTTGGTCGATACATCCACGGCCAGGTCTAAAGCCTGCCTGGTTTTCTCGGGCTTGCTGTTCCCGAGCTCCACTCAGGCGTCGGAGAATTATAGAACTTAGGATCTTAGACACTATGTTTGTCAGGCTGATTTCTCTGTGGTTATCACAAGAGGACTTCTCGCCTTTCTTGAAGACTGGGATGATGAGTGACTTAGACTAGTCGGAGGGGATCGTATTTGATTCCCATATACTGGTTAACACTTCCGTTAACCTGACTAAGAGCACTCTACCACCATTCTTGTATACCTCAGCAGGTAGTCCGTCTGGTCCTGTTGCCCTTCCCCGTTTCAGGCTACCTACCGCTTTCTCAACTTCTTCTAGTGTTGGGGGGCCTGTCTCTATGTCCCATTCAGGGTCCGACTGGATAGCGGGCAAGGCAATCGTGGCTGGAGGCCAGTTAAACTGTTCCTCAAAGTGTTCTGCCCATCGTCCCAGTCGCCTTCTCTGCGAGTGAATCGCAGATCCCTCCTTCTCCGCTATAGCCTCACTAACTGTTGTTGACCATTTACCCCCAGTCTCCTTAATAAGTCTAAATAACTGTCTATTGTTACTGATCTCCGCTGCCTTTTCCATCTCTTTAGCCTTTGCTGCCCACCACTGTTCACGATCGTTGCGCAGACTTTTCATCAGTCTATTTTTAAGTTGCGCTCGCTCTTCATTGTACTCAGAGCCTGCAGGGATGCATTCACGTGCATCCATTAGTTTGGAAGAAGCTGCTGATATCCACTGGCTCTTTTTAGCCATTATTTTGGAGTCGGCTACAGTCTTCAGTGCTGCTTTTACAGTAGACTGAAGATGGCACCAAGCTTATTCTGGATGAGTGACAGTCTTTTGTTCAGATAACTGCCTAGCCAACTTCTCACTGAACACGGCTTTGGTGTTTTCGTTGTCCAGCAGAACTCGTAGTGGTTTTGTTGCCAAATTTTTTCTACGTCCATTGAGACGCAGGCATATACGTGCTCGGACCAACGCATGATCGCTATCCAAACATGTACTCCAGAAGGAGCGGCAGTCTTCCACCACTGGTTCCTCTTGTCCCGTGGACCCCAACCACCTAGTCTGCATCGTCCTACATGGCTTAAACCAACAGTCAGAGACTTCATACATTGGTGCCATGTTTTAGTCTGGCCACCTCGGGCCTTTTTCCAGCCTGAACCCACCTCAGCCAACATTGTGTGACGAGGCAATCGGTGACTAGGCATACGTAGTACGTGTCCCAACCATCTCAGTCGATGAAGGTTCACAACCTCGTCGACTGACTTACCTCTTCTCCCAAAACTCTACACCTAACTTCTGCATTACTCACATGGTGACACCACGGAATACGTCCTATACTACGAAGGCAACGGTGGTCAAATACCTGTAACCTTCTCATGTCTTCCACTTTCAATGGCCATGTTTCACAGCCATACAGTAGAACAGAGCGGACTGCTGTGCAGTACACGCGACCCTTAATAGACAAACGAATATCACGGCGGCGCCATAGGTGGCGCAAATTGGCAAAAGCCAATCGAGCCTTTTGTATCCGTGCAGAAATCTCATCGGCAACTAACCCACCGGGTTGATCCTACTTCCCAGGTAAGTGAAGTGGTCAACACACTCAACCACTTCACTCTCTATTGTTAACCGCGGTACCGCTGAAGACCAGTCCTGGAGCAAAAATTTGCATTTGGGTGGTGAAAATCGCATCCCAAACATTCTCAAATTCCCACTCAAAGTGTTCAGAAGACTCTGCATCTTGTCAGCGTCTTCACCTAACAGGACTATGTCATCTGCATATTCTAGATCTAAGGAAAATTCACCTGTGATCCGGTCAACGTCTTTGTAATTAGGTGACGAGAGGGAAACCTCCATAAGAATATCTATGATAAAATTAAATAAGAATGGGGATAGTGGGCATCCTTGACGGACACCACTTGATGAGTATAGCTCCCTGGACAACTCACCATAGGCTCTAACATGCCCACAAGTGTTCGAGTAGAGAGCTTTCAATAAGGTGATGTACTTACTAGGCACGCCTTTCAGTGACAGACACTGCCATAAGACTTCTCGATCAACGGAGTCAAATGCCGCCTTCAGGTCGAGAAATACAGCTATTGTCGGGCGTCTGTAAGCATGCCTATGTTCCAGGACCTGGCGCAGTGTGAATATTTGGTCGATACATCCACGGCCAGGTCTAAAGCCTGCCTGGTTTTCTCGGGCTTGCTGTTCCCGAGCTCCACTCAGGCGTCGGAGAATTATAGAACTTAGGATCTTAGACACTATGTTTGTCAGGCTGATTCCTCTGTGGTTATCACAAGAGGACTTCTCGCCTTTCTTGAAGACTGGGATGATGAGTGACTTAGACCAGTCGGAGGGGATCGTATTTGATTCCCATATACTGGCTAACACTTCCGTTAGCCTGACTAAGAGAACTCTACCACCATTCTTGTATACCTCAGCAGGTAGTCCGTCTGGTCCTGCTGCCCTTCCCCGTTTCAGGCTACCTACCGCTTTCTCAACTTCTTCTAGTGTTGGGGGACCTGTCTCTATGTCCCATTCAGGGTCCGACTGGATAGCGGGCAGCGCAATGGTGGCTGGAGGCCAGTTAAACTGTTCCTCAAAGTGTTCTGCCCATCGTCCCAGTCGCCTTCCCTGCGAGTGAATCGCCGATCCGTCCTTCTCCGCTATAACCTCACTAACTGTTGTTGACCATTTCCCCCCAGTCTCCTTAATAAGTCTAAATAACTGTCTACTGTTACCGATCGCCGCTGCCTTTTCCATCTCTTTAGCCTTTGCTGCCCACCACTGTTCACGATCGTTGCGCAGACTTTTCGTCAGTTTATTTTTAAGTTGCGCTCGCTCTTCATTGTACTCAGAGCCTGCAGGGATGCATTCACGTGCATCCATTAGTTTGGAAGAAGCTGCTGATATCCACTGGCTCTTTTTAGCCATTATCTTGGAGTCGGCTACAGTCTCCAGTGCTGCTTTTACAGTAGACTGAAGATGGCACCAAGCTTCTTCTGGATGAGTGACAGTCTTTTGTTCCGATAACTGCCTAGCCAACTTCTCACTGAACACGGCTTTGGTGTTTTCGTTGTCCAGCAGAACTCGTAGTGGTTTTGTTGCCAAATTTTTTCTACGTCCATTGAGACGCAGGCATATACGTGCTCGGACCAACGCATGATCGCTGTCCAAACACGTACTCCAGAAGGAGCGGCAGTCTTCCACCGATCCTCTCCAGCGATGACTAATAGCAATGTGGTCTATCTGTGTCCATCGCTGAGTCGAGCTCGGTGGACGCCAGGTCAGACAGTGCCTTTCTTTATGTCTGAAATTTGTGCTGGCTAAAAATAGGCGGTTATCTGAGCATAGTTGTAATAGGCGATCACCGTTATCTGTACGTTCAGCTGGGATTCCGAAAGTGCCACCTAAGTGCCTTTCTGCCTCACTCAGTCTACCCACCTGTGCGTTGAGGTCACCTGCAACAACCACTACGTCCGAACGTTTGGCTTTCGAGAGGAGGTTAGACAGTTTATGGTAGAACTCGTCCTTCACTTCATCCGAACTACAGTCAGTGGGTGCGTAAGCAGAGATTACAAAGAGACAACGGCGAGTCTCACTATTCCTTTTAGTTCTCACTGTGCCGTTCAGCCTCATAGCGCAGAGGCGACTATCAACTGGGATCCAGTCTAGTAGTGAGTTTTCTGCCCTGGTGCTTAATGCTATACCTACACCTGCAAGACCACGAGAGCTAGCTATCGAATCTCCAGAAACTCGAAGGGTGAATTTTGCAGATTCACCAGATTGGTCAGGAGAGGTCAGGTGAATAACCACACTTGGGTCCTGTATGCGTGTCTCACAAACACAGCACACATCCATGCCCGAGTTGCTAGAGTCTTTGCCAACGAAGCCTGTTGGCCAATTTGACGGAGGGTGCGGACATTGAAGGCTCCAATATGTAATTTGGAGCGTGGTTTAAGGAGACCAGGGATGTTGTTCTGTGGACTCAGATCGTTGTCGAAGGCTGCAGAGGTAGGAGAAATTGAAGATGATGCAGCATCATTAATTAAGAGACGTGAAGGAAGATTAGAAGGTAATGATGGAGGAGGAGGATAGCAGTCAGAAGAAACTTGGGTGCTGACAGAGTTGTGAGGGCGGTTGACACTTCCCGGCTGCCCACACCGTGGAAGGCTATTTCTTCTTAAGGTACCTGAAAGAGATTTGTGTGACCGCAGAGCCCATCGGACATCTGCTTGAGGCCTGTCACACCCAGCCTTTTGAGTATGATTATTTTGTATTTTTGGGGCCGGATGGTCGAAAGGAAACGACAAGTGAACCAACACCGCCGGCCCGGCAGACCGTGGGGCGTGGTGGAGTGTGTTATTTTTGGGGCCGACCTTTTCTAACCCCCCCTTCCACTGAGAAGGCAGCATCAGCATGGCACTGCTGGTCATCCAAGGGAAACACCTTACTGCTGTCACACCCCATCCAGCTAGCAGCAGTACGACTTCGCCCTCAGACCCCCATCATAGTGTAGCAATTTACACTATAACGGTAACTGCTTTTCGTCTAACCACTACCCAACAGACCTTTCTGGTATGGTAGGACCTCGAGGGAACAAGCGTTCCACCAGCATAGCTCGTTGGGTCATTGTGATATGCAAGCCCGACCACCACGTCAAGGTAGCAGCTAGCGGTCGGGTTGAGATTAAGTGGTTGTGTCTAGGGAATGGAAACAGGTTGTGATTAGGTTTTAGCGTATGCAAACTCAAATGGAAGCATAATGTGGTGTGAACTTGTCTATAATATTGTCCTTTTGGGAAATGTAGGCAGACGAAAAGCCCCTGCAGAATTAAGAGTTAGTGCGAAACGCTTCGATATGATCGAAATCATCATCGTAGAAACCCTGCTTAGGCTTATCCATAATTAGTAACATATTTTCATCAATTCAAAGGTTCGAACAATAACCGCGCAGTAAACTTCAACACAATTAGTCGCTTCATGATCATTTGATAGGTGCTTAAAGTTGGCAATATTCTAGTTTTGTTGACTATATATATACATATATATATATATATATATATATATATATATATATATATATATATATATATATATATATATATGCAGACTCATCATCAATATCAACATTGGACCAAGCATTACTGAGTAACGGTCCGAGTTGCCACAGCTCATACCGGTACATCACCTTACATTTCACGGGTGTGAAACGCATGCAAAACGTACTCAGATTTCCGCTTGACTCTTTCGCAGGACCCTGTTATGCGTCAACGTCTTAATCTAGTAGGACAACGTCGTCTGTAAACTCGAAGTCAAACAGATGACCTCCTTGGAGTGGGTCAATGCATGTGATGTCAGATGTACCTATGGTTATGTCCATTAGTACTTTGACAAAATTAAATGGGAACGGTGACAGCAGGTATGCCTAGCAGACACCAGCTTTCATCAGTTTAGATGACAACTCTCAACGCATGGCTGGGTGAACTCCAATAAAGAGCTTTGATACGCATTATATACACTTGTTCGGTACTCCCTTCATAGTCAGATAGCCACAACACCACAAGGTCGACAGGATCAAATGTCGCCTTTAGGTCAAGACATATAGCAAGTGTCGGCTGTTGGCCGGTAGGTATCCGTGTTCCAGAACCTATCGAAGTGTGAGAATACTAACGATACGCCGTCGTCTTCAAGTTTACTGTTCTCGAGCTGTAGTTGGGCGTCGGATAACTGCGGACCCTAAGATCTTCGACACACTATTGGTCAAACTAGTTCTCCTATGGTTGTCACAGGATTTCTCTCCCTTGTTGACTGGGATGATCAGGGGAGTACACTGGTCTGTCGGTACTACCTCTGATTCCTGTACACTACACAGCAATTTCCTACCTCCATTCGTATAACCTTGGTGGCACACTGTCAACTTCTGCAGCTTTCCGTCCTTTCAGTTTCGACGTAGCATTCTCAATTCCAAGGAGAGTTAGAGGACTGACATCTGCGTGCCATTCAGGTTCAAGGTGGATGTTGGGCAACTAAAGCATTGCTGAGTCACTTGGACTGTCCTCTTTGGAGTGTTCCATTCAACGTCCTGGTCTTCTTTCTTGAGAGGTTGTCAGTGTTCCATCCTCTTCGGCGATGTTCTCAGTTGCCATCATTTTCTTCCTAGTGTTCATAACCTTAAGTAGTTGGCGGGTTCTGCTAAACGCTGATGCCTTCCCTATCCCTCTCACCATCCACCATTGCGGAGACTCTTGGTCAACTTACGTTTGAGTTACTTTCGCTCTTTATTGTGGTCAGATCCCGCTGGAATCAGTCTTCTCACATCAGTTAGTTCGAATGACGTCGCGGGAATCTAATGATGTTTGCTAGTCTTTGGGTGTAGGTTACCAACTGTCTTATTCGCTGTTTCTACAGCGGACTTAATATTATGCCTGGTTTCCTCAAGATAAGCATTGATGTCACGTTTGGATAAATGCTTAGCTATCTCTTCCCTAATTGCGTACTCGACGTTCTCATCTTCCAATCGATCATAAGTAGGCTTCACTATCTGCTGTTTCTTGCGACCAGTGAGGTGCATACATACACAAGCCCATACTACAATGTGGTCGGAGACCAAAAAGAGCGACAACCCCCACCTATCCTTAACAATGGCTTATGGCAATACAGTCTATCTGTGTTCATCGATGTCGGCGGACGCCATGGGATACTATCTCTCCTTCTACCCAGAGTTAGTGCTGAGGGAAAACAAATGATTTTCAGAACACAACTGTAACATACGATTACAACTGTCGGTGGCTTGTCATGGGATTCCGTAAATATCCTCCCCTCCTAAGATGTCTTCATCATTGGATCAGCTTCCCTATTTGAGGGTTAAAGTCGTATGTATTTATTACTGTTTGAACGTTTTGCTTCCTGTGTTGTATGACCCAAACTTCAATCATTCGGTACGTTGGTTTAGATTATCATCAGCAACCAGTGAGTTTTCATTTGTTGAACTGCATTGTAGCTATTGCAACAGTATTCACTAAAACCAAGGAATCTATCCTAAGCTTCACTCCAGTTTTCAACTAAGCACCAAGTCCTAGGTCGGTCTTCAGATCTATAAACCTTCCAACGCAATCCTGATGGGTCCATCCCGTCGTCGATCAGGAAACATCAAAGCAACCTATCTACATGGAAGCAAACCTTCTTGTCAGATGACTTTTTTTAACTCCTCAAACTGGTCAGTGTTGTCCGAGAACGCTCCCAACTGTTAGTCTTCAGCTCATCCACAGTCACTGAGTGTTCGACCTGACCGTACTCACTTCACCTTAGACAGATGTGCACGGGATGCGTGAATGACCCAACGACCTTTACCGGTGAAACGCTTGTTTCCTTTAGCTCCTATCATACCAGAAAGGTCTGTCGAATAGTGGCAAGACGAAAAACAGTTATCTTTATAGAGTAGATTTTACGCGATGATGGAGTTTAAGGGCGAAGTTGTGCTACTTTATGGACCACGGTGCGATGGCAGTAAGATGCTTCTTTTGAATGGGCTGCAGTGCCACGCTGCTGCTGCCCTTCCTATAGGAAGGGATAGGGGTTAGAAAAGAACGGCCTTGAAAATAGAACACTTCCCTTTACTCCATAGCATGCCAGTGCCCACGATACGGATTCACAGTTGGATTTGCTGAGTCAAACTAAACTATCGAACTGTTAAAAAGGTCGTATGTTACCGGCCTAAAGCAGATATCTTTTGGGTTGTGTGGTCACACGTCACCATTACTAGCCCTTGTTTTCTAAGCACCTCCAAAAGAAATAGCCTTCGGCTATGTAGGCGACCGGGAAGTGTTAACCGCTCTCACAACTCTGCCAGCACTCAAGTTTCCTCAGACCACTGTCCACCTTCTACATCCTTACCCTTTAATCGTCCATCACTTCTCTTGGTTGGTAATTATTACATAATCTTCAATTTTCCCTAGCTGTACAGCCCTTGAAAACGATCTGAGTTCACATAACAACGTCACCGGTCTCCCAAATTTATTATTATTTTTTATTATTAGTCCCTTGGGTTCCTAGTGGAACATAGGGCTTCAGTAGCACGCCTCCAGTGACCTCTGTTCTCTGAGATCTTTTGAACCTGGTTCCACGACAGCCCAGAAGCTCTCATTTCCTCCTCGCATGACCTCCTCCATGTCACCCTCGGACGTCCAACTCGTCGCTTCCCATGGGGATTCCACTCGAGGGCCTGACGCGTGATGTCCTCAGTCGGCCTTCTCAGTGCATGCCCAATCCATCTCCACTTCTTCCTGCATATTTGTTGCGTGATAGGTTCTTGGTTGGTTCGTTCCCAGAGCTCCTTGTTGCTTATTTTTTCTGGCCATCTGATCTTCAGCAGCGAGCGTAAGCAGTTGTTGATGAATGTCTGTAGTTTGTTGGAAATGCCTTTCGTGACGCGCCAAGTCTCTGAGCCATACAAGAGCACTGACTTGACGTTGGTGTTGAAAATCCGTATCTTGTTCCGCATGCTGAGTGCAGAAGATCTCCACACTGGTTTCAGGCTAATGAACGCCTGTCTTGCTTTTCCGATTCTGACTTTGACGTCCTCGTCCGTCCCGCCTGTAGTTGAAACAGTGCTTCCTAGATAAGTGAAGGAGGTTACTTCCTTCAAGTTTCTCCCGTTGACGGTGATTGGAGTTTGTTGTTGTTGTTGATGGTGGTGGTGCGGTATCTTCATCACTTCTGTCTTCTCTATATTCACCTGAAGTCCCGTCTTAGCTGCCTCCTCTGTCAACTTGTTAGTTTTTGCCTGCAGATCTTCAAGTTTATGTGACATTAGGCATAAGTCATCGGCGAAATCCAAGTCTTCTAGGTTCTTTTCCGTCGTCCAGTGGTCTCCCAAAACAATGCGCCAAATTACACATTGGAGTTTTCAGTGTTTACACCCTCCAGCAACTTGGACCATGGATGTGTGCTGTGTTTTTGAGACACGCATACAGGACCCAAGCCCACTCTTAATTATTCGCCTGACCTCACCCTGCCAATGTGGTGGGTCCGCAAAATTCACTCTTCGAATTTCGATGGCTAGTTCTTGCATTCTTGCAGATATGTATGTTTAGCATCCAGTGCTAAGGCAAAAAGTTCGTTGCTTGACTGGTTTTCGGTTGACAGTCACCTATGTGCTATTCGACTGGATGTCACGGTGGAAACTAAGAAAAATGGTGAAACTCACCGTCGTCTTTCTGTAATCTCTTGTTATGCTCCCAATAACTACAGTTTGAATGAAGTGAAGGATGATTTTTACCGAAAACCTTCTAGGTTTTTTATAGCCAAACGCTGAGATGCGGTCGTTATTGCAGGTGACTTCAATACATAAGTAAATTAGTTAAGTAAAGCATAACGGCACTTAGGTGGCACTTTTGGAACCGCAGCTGAAGCAGAAAATGGCGATTACCTCTTACAAGTATGTTCAGACAACCATGGTTACTGAGACAAATGGATTAGAATGGGTCTGCAATTCACTGGAAAAGTCGTTCAACTAACCTCTAGTTGGAGCTTGAATGGAATGTCAAGACAGGACTCTCAACACTTGAACAAGTCAAGAAAGCTGTGGGTAACCTGGTACAAGAATGGACAACACGGCCAGGCGGACTATTTCCAGAGGTTTTTAAGGATAGTGGTCAATGATTTTAGTGAAGTTAACTTAAATGTACAGGGGTCAAATACTTTCCTTTCTGGCTGGTTTCAGTCACTGATTGTCCCAGTCTTCAAGAAAGGCGAGAAGTCCTCCTGTTATAACCAGCTTGAAGAATATAATGTCTAAGATTGTGTTCTATAATCTTTAGATGTCTGAGTAGACTTCGAAATCAGCGAACCAAGCAGGCTTCAGACCTGACCGTAGGTGTATTGGCCAGATATTCTCACTCCACCGGGTCCTACTACCCAAGCACACTTGCCGACGGCCAACACTAACTGTATTTATCAAACTGAAGGCCGCATTTGACTTCATTGATTGACAAGTCTTATGTCTATCTCCCACTGAAAGGGTTACCGGGTAAATACAACACTACTTGAACACCTCATAACGTGTTAAAGCCTATAGTGAGTTGTCTGGTAGCACCCATACTTTCCATTCCTACTCATTTTCATCATAGACGTACTTATGGAGGCATTCCTATCATTGTGTGACGGATTGGTCTTATCGCAGGAAAATCCTTAGCAGATTTAGAGTACTCAAATGACAATCCTCTTAGATGAAAATGCTGACAAGATACAATGTCTGGACACCGTGACCGATGATTTGAGAATCTTTAGAATGCGTTTCCCACTATCCGAATGCACATTGTTGCTCCATGACTGGTCTTCAGTGGTGCGAAATCTAACAGAAAGGAGTAAAATAGCTGAGCCCGTTTGGCGATTCCACTTACCTGGGAAGTCAAATCACCTCTAATGAGTCAACAGCCGACAAACTCCTTCCGCAGATAGAAAACCCAGGTTTTGCAAACTTAAACAACTGGTGCCGCTGCAATATCGTTCGAGCTCACTGTGCTGCAGGTCGCTCCCTTCTGTAAAATTCAGGCCTACACCACCAATGTATCTTGACTTGGAGGTGGCATTTAACTCTGTCCACCTTGAGGTGTTGTGGCCGCGTCTAACTGAAGGGAGTGCCAAGGAAGCATATTACGCTAATTAAAGCTCTTTACTCGAATTCACTCAGCCGTATAGTAGTGTAGAATAGTCATCAGAACTGACGACAACAAGTGGTGTCCACCAGAGATGCCCACTGTCACCGTCTCTATTTAACATCGGTAAAGAAGTACTAATGGGCATAACCTTAGGTATATCTGACATCACAGGGACTGGTCTACTCCCTGGAGACTGTGGTTGATTTCGAGTATGCAGATCACATTGTCCTGCTAAATGATGACGCTGACGCAATGCAGTCTTCTGGACGCGTTGAACAGAAATCTGAGTATATTTAGTATATGTTTTGCACCTGTGAAATGTAAGGTGGTGTTCCAGGACTGGTCTGCTGCATGTACTTCCAGTTTAATGATAGGGTGTGAAGTGGTGGGATGTGTCAACCACCTCACTTACTTGGGGAGTTGCATCAGCCCGAACAGGCTCGTTGCTGACGAAATGTCAGCTCGGATACAGAAACCCTGTTTGGCATTGGCCAACTTGCATCATCTGTTGCACTGGCTGTCGAGATACCCAACTACCTATAAGAGGACGAGTGTACTGCTCTGCAGTCCGTTCTGTCCTGTTGTACAGCTGTGAGACACAGCCGTTGGGAGTAGAAGACATGAGGTGGTTGTAGGGTTTTGGTCATGGGTGTTTTCGTAGCATTGCTCGCGTTTGGTGGAATCACCTTATGAGTAATGTTGTGTTCAGGCGAAAGGTAGTAGGCAAGATAGGGAAGTCAGTCGATGAGGTTGTGTACTTTAGTCTACTGAGATGGTCTGGACATTTACTTGCTGCACATATCGAGCCACCACCTGCCTCGAGGTGCGATGCTAGGGGATGTTGTATTAGTTTGGAAGAGGTTTCAGGGTGACGAGACCAAGACGTGGGACTAGTGGATGAAATCTCTTAGTATTGGCCTGAGCCGTGTTGGGAGATGTAGACTGAGTGGTTGGAGCTGCGAAGACGAAAGGAATCAGTGGTTGAGGAATAACTCTTAGTGAGATAGCCAAAAATTGGTCACAATGGCGCAGGTGTATTCACACCTTGACATCTAAAACTCGAATGTTCAACCAACCTTTATCTTCAAACGGTTTGTTCTCTCACACAATTGTGTCTACTTTGATGTCACTTTTTCTATCCACCTGTTCTAGTGTGCTGCTGTGTGTACTGTGACAACTTAAACCGAGACACTTGTGTGGGGTTCCTTGTTGATTTCAGTGTATTTTGTTGTTGTGTTGTAATTTATGTTCATAAAACATGGTCGTTAAAAGTAAAAGACATAGTAGTGCCTCTGGGTTTCTGTCGTGGCGACCCTCTAAGCATTGGTGCTGTGTTGAAGTGTCCATGTAAATGTGACGTCAGATGTAGAGTTTTCTTTGACGGGAGGGGGAGGATTCACTATTGACTGAGGCGGCTGGGACATGCGTGAGACGCATGCTTAGCCACCGTCTGCTCCGTCGCCAGATGTTTTGCTTGAATAGATTTAGGCTAAAAAAAGGCTAAAGCATGTCATCATTGCATGAAGTCCTTGACTGTAGTCTGAGCCATGTAGGAGAATGTAGACTTCTTGGTTATGGTCCATGTAACAGCAGAAACTATTAGTTGGAGACTAGGTGATATGGCTTAAAATCAATTTTTTTTTTGCCAGATGCATCTACACGTTATCTTCATCCTAATCTTCATGCTGAATTCAGTATTTCCTCCTTCTTAACTGCTTTTGATAGATTCTTCTTTCTTTATCTTTCATCTGAATGCTTTTTATGCTAATGTGGTTTGGAAACTTGGAGCGTTACGTTGTAATTCCTGGTTCCATGACATTGATGATGTTGATGATGTATTGGTTAATATTCAGCGGGGCCATGAAGTGGCTCACCATCATACGCAACTAGGCTTGAACGGCAGTCCCCGGGGTACAAAACGTCTCCGGTTTTCATGAGCCAGCATCACTTAGCCACGCCATATAGAGCTTCTTCACTTAGATGCCTTGACACGTAAATATGAAGTGTATATATGCTGTCGAGAGTCATGGCTATTCCCCGCCAATATTGATAATAACCGGGCAACCTCCCTGTATCCGCACCCTACTTCTATCAGCTACCAATATAATCAACCTTATCAAGCTACTTAGGAAAGGGAATGATGAATAACTTTTCTTTCGCCAAACTAAGTCAACTGTAAACGATGCATAAACCAGCGATCTACAATTTGGAAGCGTAGGACATAGGTCAGATCACAACTCCGTGTGTTCATATGTGAAGTCCAAGTTATCTTCATAAATTACTCAGTCTGAATTGATAAAAATCAATGATAACAGGAGAAATATCTACATCTGAGTTGCATGAAAATGAGTTCTTAGACAACTCAATAAATTTTTGTAAGCCCTAAGCAGCTCAATCAATTCACATTCTATACCTCTAAGAAGGACTATACGAATTGATTTCACTTTATTCGATAGCTCTTTTTCTAACTCACTAAACAGTAAGTTGCCGTCCGTAACCAAAAACCTTTTGTAGTAACCAACTTAATAAACACTTCATCAGCTGTTTTATTTTGAACCTCCACTGTTGTAATATACTTCGTAGTTACTCTTGATGAGCGACTTCTCCTAAACCTCAGTTATTGAAGTTTCGTGGTTCAATGTGGTTGGTTTCAGGCCTAAATGAGTATTGTCAGTAGTTTCAGGTTTGCCACTTTTGAGCACTAATCGAGTAAATATCCGATCTCATCTACCTTAATTCCATTTTTGTATTCAGTTCTTTGGATGCTACTTTGAAGTGGGACAACTTAAACTAATGCACTTTTTATTGCTTTCTACATTGATTTTTGCCTGACAGGTTTTTCCTGTATGCAGTCATCTAGTTTGATAACTAATCGTGGTAAATCCGATTTTTTGGTCGAGTTCGTTGAACTGTTTGCATAGTATGATTTCAGATAAGATTGTCAGCGGTGATAGTGATGTAGAAATGTGCAGTGAAACTGTGTGTATAGTAATTTAACACTCACATTGAAAATTTTCACCGATGAATGTTTGAGATTCACTGGTTACCAACTTCCTGAGTTGATTAGTTTACTATGACTGATAGATGATCCTTATTGAAATATTAGTCTTAATGTGGTGTTAGATGGTGCTAACTTAAAGCTTTAACTGATTTCATGAAAGCAAGTCCTGATGTAGTCTATCAATTCTTGAGATAAAAAGTTCAGTGAGTTGAGATGACGTTCCAGCTCTCAACATGTCTGAATGTTTCAACCAGAAGAAATTGTGTAAGACGTTGCCTGTAAGATTACTGTGTATTCTGCACGGTGTAAATGGTATTCATCTGCACTTATCAGTAGTTAAATTTACCTGCCGAGTTGTGCTTGTTTTCGCGTTGTCATAGGCAAAAAAAGACCTGAAACTCATTTCACTATTCTTCATAACTATCTACTTAGTGGTTCTAATGCCGTTGTCATTTTATCCAGAAACTGTTAGGTACCACGTTATTCGAAGAATTATAGCAAGGCTATGAAACCAACTTCATATTCACATCTCAGCTTCATTATTCCCAAGCTTATCAAATGTGTAACGCTATTATGTGAAAGGCAGTTTCTCTGTATCAGCATCCAGTTTTAAATTACGACCTCCTGAAAGCTGCCACTTAACTCAGTGACTTGCGGTATTATCGGATATAGCCTTAAGCCGAGATCAGATGTGATCCTTTTCCAGTTCTCCTACAACCATAGCTCGTCTATACTTTTAGTGTGTGAGTAGCTAGTCTTGAGTCTAGCTTTGGTATTAAGTTGCAGTACTGGGAACCAACAACGATTTTAGTTACCAGTAAAACGCTAGATGAACTTTTCAAGTACTAAAGCATAATCAGAGTGCAAACAGGTTTCCAAAAAGTTTTACTTCTAAACATATAAGCCACCAATAATTGATTACATTATGGTCTCTTTGAGTCCAAATTTGAGTAGTAGAATTCATTCGGCATGCAGTTTTTAGAAGCATAGGCAAAGAGGTATTGTTTCCCTTGGCAGTTACTTCCTACCGTAATGGAACCTTCATCCCTGTCGTGTCACAAACGATTATTAATGGATATGCAGTTGACCAATACAGCTTCGGTTCTACTACTTTTTTTACGTGTGGACTGTTATACTGTCCGAACGCCCACACTAAAGCACTTGATCGTCGAAATTGGGTTAGGTTGAAAGAATTATCAGGGCTATCAGACCAATCAAGACGTGACATCAATCCATGAGGTCTCTGACTGGTGACCTGATCTGTGTAAGGTATAGACTACCTGACTGGGGTCCAAAAACGATAGTAATCAGTGGTGGAATACTGTTGGTGACATGACTGAAAATCAATCACAATGGCATAGTTCACTTTGACGCCTAAAGCTTGGATATTCTCAGTAACCTTCACTTTCCAATTGGTTCTCCTCATAAATGTTTGTGTTCTTTGATATCAGTCTTTTTCTATCCACTTTTTCTTTGTACGCAACTGTGAATTGTGGTAACTTGAAGCGATGCACTTGTGTGTAAGGTCCCATGTTGATTTTGCCATCGCTCTGCCATACTCTTCGAGAGTTTGACTTGAAACCTAATCCGCTGGGTAGTTGAGCAACGTCATATCCTGCATTCCAGTGGCTGCCGACAACCAAATCAGGTTCCTTCGTCGTCGGTCCGTCCTTAGTCTTCTAGCCTGTCTGCACCGTAGGTTTCGAATCAGGCTTTTCCGACTCTTCTGAGTAGACTTTTGATATCCACCAATGCAATGAAAAGCTGCATATATTCACTTTCGTTCACAAAATGTAGTCCTCCGAATGCAATGAGAAGAAGATAAGTTTATGGTTGGCATGCTTTTCACATCTATAAAATGTGGGATGTTGCCTCGCATCTACTTCTCACCGACTCCTAGTTTATGTATGGGGTATGAAGCGACGACATGACACTCAACTATCGATTAAAGGTTGAGCGTACTCTACACCAATTCACTTCTTCTTGCTTTGTGGCTACGGAAAATGATAATTGATGGAAGAGGGAATCCAAAGACTTCAAGTTTCCGACCACTGCTACCTCTTAATCAAAGGCTGTTGTGGAACTATCACTTAAGTGACAATGTCAGATGTAGAGCTTTAGGTAAAGGAGATTAGTTAGCTAAGTTGTAAACCTTGATCGACTCAGATATCTGGGATATGTTCCACATCTCCAATCTCCGTCTGATTCGTCACACAATTTTAGCTAAGGTATCTTAAAACCACAAGAAGGCTATAGATGACCAGACTAAGCCATAGCATTCGCCCATAATGTCTCTGTTCGTCTGTGTCGTATAGGGAAATGGAAACTTCCCACGTGGAATCTGCATGGGGGCGGGGTTGGAAACTCTACGTGATGTGACTCAGAATCGATCTCAATGATGTAAATGTATCCGCACATTATACTGGGTTTCATCATTGTTTCATTGCTTCGTGTTTTCTTTTCACATTTTACCACTTTTGAATACTTTCTCCTTATTTTTCTGTCTTTCGTTTTGGTGCCTTCTACTTTGTGCTGATATGAAATTTGGCAACTTAGACCGTTACTCAGTAGTGCAAGGTCTCATACTGATATCGACTGACTAGTAATTTACTCTGGTGACTGAAAACTTCAAATTATTATTTTCTGTATGTAATTGTGTCTCACAAGTCTTCATTCAATATCGGGTTTGATGTACATTCATTGTTAATCAGGTTAGTGTTCTTTGCATTAGGTTACCTCTTTTTATATCATTTTAAAGCTTTTGACTCTTGTCAACGATACATTTTAGCACTCCTATATGTGCTTATGGGTGCCTTCCTCGATAAACCGAAAACAGAGAAAGTAGTTGATATGGGCCAAGGAAATGGACTTCGATATGCTATTTCAAGTATGCAGGGGTGGCGAGTAGAAATGGAAGATGCCCATGTAGCAAAATCAGAACTTCCTGTTCCTTTTCAATACTGGTCATACTTTGGTGTATTTGATGGTCACGCAGGATCTCGTGTTTCTGAGCTTTGTGCTGCCAGGTTACTAGATGTAAGTCTGTTAACTGGTTTTTCATGATGACATACAGGCTATTCTCAATACAGAGGAATTTCAAAAACTGGATCCTTCTTGTAGTGAACTTGATACCACCTTAGTGAAACGGGGCATCGTTAATGGTTTCTTAACTTTTGATCGGGACTTGGCATCTGAAGACTCAAATGAAAAATCTGGCTCTACTGCAGTAGTCGCTTTTGTCACTCCTACACACATAATCATGGCAAATTGTGGTGATTCAAGAGCAATACTGGTTCGAGACAATAAACCTCTCCTAGCAACCCAAGATCATAAACCATATAATCCTATCGAACGTCGACGAATTTCTGAGGCTGGTGGTCAAGTTATGTTATCTCGTGTCAATGGTTCTTTAGCCGTTTCAAGGTAATTGCGTTTTTACCCTGATTTCCTTGGTATTTATTTCTTTCCAGATATTGGTCAACCGTTTCTCAGTTATGATTTCTGTAGTCTTCCATAGTTTGTTTCTGGTATATTGGACTTGAATACAGAAGCTGTTCTTAAGAATCAGTTATTTAGCTTATGGCTTTAAATCTCACAATCTGGTAGTTGAAGCGCTCCATTGGTCTCGTGGTATCTTAGGCTTATTCATTTCACTCAGTAGCTGTGTGACCATTAACAAGAATCCCAAACGAAAAACATCCATCTCAAAGAATATTTTGCTGTATTCGAGTTTCTGTGAGTTGATGTACATAACAACCATAGCATTGCTGCACGTAGAGTTCCATGACTGTAACTAGGTTTTTGTGTGGGATTTACATACATCATTGCATGGATAATTGAATCGAAGATCCCCAATACACTTACTAGTTTAGTAACACACGTACTAATTAATTCCTGTTTAAATAATAGTAGCCATTTTACTCCATTGTGTCATTCAAATAATCTGGGAAAGGTGTTTTATATGCATACATCCACGTTCTTATATCCTTTATTCCTTTTTTCCACAGATCTCTGGGGGATTTTGAATATAAACAAGTTTTTAGTCGTGGAGCTACGGAACAACTCGTTTCTCCTGAACCAGATGTATTTATTATTGAACGCCAAAAGGAATTCGACCAGGTTCTTCTCCTTGCATGTGATGGAGTTTGGGATGTATTCGAGAATGACACTCTTACCACTTACGTCCTTCATCGGTTGTGTTGTTTACCCTCTTTAGTGGATGTGTGTTCGGAAATCCTCGATACTAGCCTTCACAAGGTTAGTTTTTCTGTTAACAAACCAGTACAATATCTAGTACAGTCAGGTTTTTTAAGTTTGTTGATAATCGACGTCTCAAAAAGTAGTCCTTGCTTACCTGTTCAGTAAATGTCTCTAGCTGTAGTATCGAAGATTGTATTTAATCATCAGTGAGATTCTTCTTCGTAAACTGTTTACGCCTAATAATGGGTCGTGGCTAGCAGTGGAATCCAGGATGCGCATATAAAAACAATTATGTTTACGCTTAATTTTGATTTGCAACCTACTTTTGGGTTTATTTTTGGGTAAACGTTTAAGTCTTATTGGTCGCAAAAGTAATGTAAATTTATCTGTCACGTCACTCCATGTTATTTTTATTTAGACAAATGGATTTAAACTGTTAGTAAAGACTTCCAGCTAGAGCATTTATTACTGTTAAAAAATCTGGAACCCTAATTAACGTGCTCTATAGCGGTGAAAATGGTAGAAAATTGTTTTTAAGCGAAAACCTTCGCGAGAGTCCTCAACATTTTTGGCAAAATGAATTCGGTTATGTATGCTACCTCTTTGATTCCGTAACATATTCTTCTTAGACTGTTACCAGATACTAAAAAGAGTGTTCTGTTTTTGATGTCGTTTTGTTCTCCGAACTGGACGGCTTAACCGTGAGGCTTTTGCTGTCATTGTAGACAACATGATCAGCACAAATTTCAGAAAGAAATACTTCACTGATCATCCCAGGCAACAAAAAGGTAGAAAAATCTTGTGACAACCATAATGGAATTAGTTTGACCAATATTATGTCTAAGATCTTAGGGTCTGTAGCTATCCAACCCCAACTGAAGCTGGAGGAAACCAAGTAGGTTTCAGACCTGGACGAGGATGCATCGATCTGACCGAAGGGAGTACCAAGGAAGCATATTACGCTAATTAAAGCTCTTTACTCGAATTCACTCAGCCGTATAGTAGTGTAGAATAGTCATCAGAACTGACGACAACAAGTGGTGTCCACCAGAGATGCCCACTGTCACCGTCTCTATTTAACATCGGTAAAGAAGTACTAATGGGCATAACCTTAGGTATATCTGACATCACAGGGACTGGTCTACTCCCTGGAGACTGTGGTTGATTTCGAGTATGCAGATCACATTGTCCTGCTAAATGATGACGCTGACGCAATGCAGTCTTCTGGACGCGTTGAACAGAAATCTGAGTATATTTAGTATATGTTTTGCACCTGTGAAATGTAAGGTGGTGTTCCAGGACTGGTCTGCTGCATGTACTTCCAGTTTAATGATAGGGTGTGAAGTGGTGGGATGTGTCAACCACCTCACTTACTTGGGGAGTTGCATCAGCCCGAACAGGCTCGTTGCTGACGAAATGTCAGCTCGGATACAGAAACCCTGTTTGGCATTGGCCAACTTGCATCATCTGTTGCACTGGCTGTCGAGATACCCAACTACCTATAAGAGGACGAGTGTACTGCTCTGCAGTCCGTTCTGTCCTGTTGTACAGCTGTGAGACACAGCCGTTGGGAGTAGAAGACATGAGGTGGTTGTAGGGTTTTGGTCATGGGTGTTTTCGTAGCATTGCTCGCGTTTGGTGGAATCACCTTATGAGTAATGTTGTGTTCAGGCGAAAGGTAGTAGGCAAGATAGGGAAGTCAGTCGATGAGGTTGTGTACTTTAGTCTACTGAGATGGTCTGGACATTTACTTGCTGCACATATCGAGCCACCACCTGCCTCGAGGTGCGATGCTAGGGGATGTTGTATTAGTTTGGAAGAGGTTTCAGGGTGACGAGACCAAGACGTGGGACTAGTGGATGAAATCTCTTAGTATTGGCCTGAGCCGTGTTGGGAGATGTAGACTGAGTGGTTGGAGCTGCGAAGACGAAAGGAATCAGTGGTTGAGGAATAACTCTTAGTGAGATAGCCAAAAATTGGTCACAATGGCGCAGGTGTATTCACACCTTGACATCTAAAACTCGAATGTTCAACCAACCTTTATCTTCAAACGGTTTGTTCTCTCACACAATTGTGTCTACTTTGATGTCACTTTTTCTATCCACCTGTTCTAGTGTGCTGCTGTGTGTACTGTGACAACTTAAACCGATACACTTGTGTGGGGTTTTGCGTTGATTTCGTTGATCATTTTATGCGAAGTTTCCACTTGTCCTAGGTGTTATCTTCAACATTCTGCACTAACCTAGGTTCTTGTTTTCCTTATTTCTTCAGGGTAGTCGGGATAATATGAGTGTTCTTCTGGTTGCGTTGGACGCTGCCCCAACTGTGGATCCTGAAGCAATCCGTAAAGAAATGGAGCTAGATAGTTCCATAGAAAATCTTATTGTTGGTGAGTTTACGTAGTTTTTTTAAATGACACCTCCAAGAACTTTACCGCAGATATTTTGGTGGTTAACTTAGTTACCTACTGCAATTGAAGCACATTTAGAGGCGTTCTTTTTCTCTCGGGCGTAGTAATGTGATTAGGTGGCATTTGGATGAATTTACTATTTTGAGACAAATATTCTTTTGATTCAGTTATATGCATTGTCTTGATTTACCTTAAATGAAATGCGCGTAGATGGATTTCTTCATGATGGTGTTTATTTTTTAGACCTAGGTTGAGGACTCCTGGTGAACAAAGGAAGCATGCAATATCAATATCTCCCTATCATATCAAAATTGTGGAACCATTAATCATCTCATTCACTTACTCATTCCATGAAGCATATTGTAAAGCACCCATTGTATTTAATTGGAAAAATACAAATTTTGTCAATCTGAGGATAGTGTTGAACTGTTATTTCAGTGTTTTATGCACAATATCCTTTCGATGCATTGATGTGAATTCAGTGTACATCGTACTGCCAGTGTTATTGTTTTACGAATAAGATTCTACTTTTCCTCAGTTTGCTTTATCTTTTGTCTTTCGCCTTCATGAATAAAACCCCTGGTTAGTAATGAAAAGCACGTTAGCTTGTCTAAATGTGATGCTGAAAAGTGTTTCTTCGTTATGTCACTAAAACCGACTGAGCAGGAAATAAGTATCAAACAAAGAACAGTTATAATTGTCCGACTAGTTGAGTTGTATTCATTCTCCATGCCAAGTCAGTTCTGCAGGTTAACCAAATGTCCATTTTAGTTCCTTCTTTGGGTGGTAGTATACGGCATTTATATAGATTTTACAGTCGAGTTAATGTTACGTTCATGAACCAGTGCACCTGAAGTGTTTATGTAATTTACCTTTATTCATACTCAGATATCATGAATTCAGCTGGTGAAGATGCTGACACTTTGAGTGTGAACTATGTCGCCAATACAGTTAAAAGTATGAACCTTCCCAATTATCCTCCGGGTGGCTTCAACACCAAGTGAGCACCTCACTAAGAGTTATAATTATGCTAATTGTTTGCATTAATTTAATTACTGAGCGTAAATATAGTATTGTGGTCAGTATTGTAGACGTTGATTTCTAGTTTGTATTACTTTTAGTTTCATTTTCTATGCTTAAATAGTTCAGAGTTGCGTTGTGCTTGGTCTCAGTCACTACAGTTGACTGTCGTGTTAGCTTTTTACTTTTCATCAGTGATAACAACGTGCTCTTTTTCTTTGTCCTCATTCGTTATCCAAACTACTTTGTTTGTTTTTCAAACTACTCTGCTTGTGCAGTTAATCCAAAAGAGAACAGCAATTTAAACAGCCATGTTTCTAGCTGACATCTAACGTAATAAATGATAGTAGACATGAACATAACGGTCACCCAAAAAAGCTACGTGCTGGTACGCCTGCTTTTTAGGGTCATGTAGTATCAACAAGATTGGAGGAAATGGAAAAAAAATCGAAAGCTCGTATTATCATGATTTAATCGACCTATGCAATGTTGGGGACCTAAAGCGTTGTTTTAGTTGAGGCTTGTCACTTAATTATCTATCATCCGACTTTTCTAGTAGTGGTAAAATGAGTAATACAACCGCCATGTACAGATTTATGTCCTTTGCGATTAGCCACATTCATTTTCCGATGGTTAATACCACCGAGTCACTCTGTAGATAGGGGAAAGTTCACATTCCCTATTTGTAGAATGTCGAATACCTTAACTGATGAGCTACATCTCTATCATACGTATCACTTTAAGACTTGAAGAAAAAGAGTTTGAAAGGGTGAGTCTGATTCCTGTTCTTCCGGACATGCTGTCTCTGTTTGCTTAGACTTTAAAGGTCGAACGGAACCACGTAAAGTTGGCACTTACCAGAAAGTTATATGTAACCAGTCGTTTGCATATATCCCTGTGACTTTGTGGTCACTCAACTAGTTCTCGCTCTGGTAAGGAGACACTAGCAACCTGGTTTCTATCATATAACAATATACTAATCTGCTATTCAGATGTAAATGCTGTGCGACTCAACACTTGATAATTGGGAACCTAAGCTTATGCGTCATAACTCAAAACGATACGAACTTTTCAGATGTGAACGTCTAAAAAGTACCGGTTATCTGCACACAAATTTCCTTGATAATTAGTGACGTGCGCTTCTATTTCTTCCTTTTTGCTTTCATATTACCAACACTCAATTTCTCAGTTCTGTTAGTGTTTTCTCACTTTTTGATCTTGACCAACTGTGGAAGTAAGGACTAACACCCGTCCTCATTTATATGTATGATTCTCTTGTGATTCGTGTCTCACTTATTTCCTACTCCAAAAGTCCCGATATATATGGATAGTCATATTAGAAAGTAACTTCAGTAGGAAATTAGGAATGGATATCTCAATAACCTTGTACCGATAACAATAGTTGTTTCTTTTAATTTCGCTGTAACAGTTGCTTGATTTTGTCCATTAATATCTTCCAACATAAGGAGACGCACCGTCTTACGTAATGTCCATAGGCGTCAATCCAGCAGTAGACACAAGCAAGTCATACTGCTATTCGCTTACAGTGAATAAGGTCTGTAGGAGACTCGTTTTTAAAATTTCTAGATGCCAACTTTCTGTTGTTTTAGACGCACGTGTGTTTACACGACGGAGCGCGAAGACCATCCAACTCAGAAGTTTCCTCGTATTGCATTTGAAGATGAGAACATTAGTAGTGTAACTCTGAATTTGCTAGCTTCTTTTGTTGAAAGTGCAAACTTTCACCTCTTTTTGTTGTTCTGTCGTGGAAAACGTGGTGCTTTTGAATTTATGGCTAGTAAAAGTTACAGTACCTTGGTAACCGTTCCATAACTAATGGTTTTACAGGGACCTGTCCATGTTGGCTACAAGCGATTTAAGCATGGGAGGCGGCTTAAACATATGGACTGGCAATGGATGGTGGAAAAGAAGACGCTGAATTTAGTTACTTGCGGGTAGATGTAGGTTTCATTAAAGAGACCCATTTAAAAAGTCAGTAGCTAAAATAGCACAAAGCCAAGCTTTCTTAGTAGACTTACAATAAGCGAGCAGAGCATTGGGTGCACCACCCTGAACATAGTTTCATCTAATCCTTAGTTACCCAATATCAAACTGCAGCTGGGATTTATCATAGACTTAAAACCTCCATCTCTTATCAAAGTTTAGAACATAATAAACCGGATAACGAGTTAAACAGCAGGAACCTAGTTTATTTAGTAGATCTATGGCTCATTGGAATGAAGAGTGTAATTGCAACAGTTATAGTAATGTATCTTTTCTTTCCCATTGCATGTATTTGATCATTTTAAACAGAGTATATGTCAGTCAGTTAGTTCGAAATACATCAGATATTTCAGGTACAATGTTTTAAAGTTTGCTTATGGTCTTACATTGTGGTTACTTACCATGCTTTGAGATAACTGTCACGTCTGCCTGTGATATGAAGCTGTAAGTCTGATAGGTAATTCATTTGATACTTATAATTCTGTAGCTATTGGTAGCTTGAAACAGAGGGCCGTCATATTTACTTACGTAATGTGCAGTTCAGTGTAATGGGTAGTCCTGTGGACAGTTGTTTTTTTCAAGATGAAATGTAAATATGCTTACACTAAGTAGAAACGAAAGTAAATCTTTTCGCATGGTATCTGGGTTAATAGTGCGATGATTTCCAACAACAGCAAACGAGGAAATAAATGGAAAGCGAAATATACTGAAACCGGAAAGATCGTAGAGAAAAGTCAACCAACTGAAATAGTTGAGGCAACTTTCAAAATAAATAAAATAGCTAACGCATCCAGCTATTTTATTCCTACACACTAAAAGAAATAATAATGACTACTATCGCTCAAACAATCATTGCTAAAGTTCTAAAGTATTCCTCAGTGCATTCCTAGATTTTTTCACACTTAATATCGTCTATATTTACACCAGTGTTTCGCATTCCAGTCGTCGCTGCTGGTGAGGAAAACCCTCATAAGACTTCTATGGTTCAGTGGTATTTTATAATATGAGTAGGATTTCCTACTGACCGAGGTGCATTACTTGTTTGCTATAATATCGTTTTAGGGTAGTAATACACTATGGGTTTGCTTGTAACTGTGAGGGATATGACATTGTTTCTTCAATTTAGTTATTCTACTAAAGAATCATCCCTATACTAAGACCCTTTGGAACTCTTTTTTGATATCTCTAAGTGTATCCAGTTATTATTTGTATGCGGGATTCCATAACGGTACAATCAAGAAGTATGTAGGGTGGGGGAGAGATCTGTGATTCAGTTGCATGCGTTTCGATGATCTCCCACTTTTATATAGCTCAGCGGGCACAATGTGGCAATACAAATAAGGTTTCACAAGTGAGCTCTTTTTTCACCGTTATATGAAATTCTGAAGTTCTTTGTAATCATATTATCTGCATTCTTTTGACTAATAACTTGAATTCCTTGGTGGATTTTTGTCTTTTGTGTTTATTTTTTGACATACTTGTTATTCGCTGTTGTTTTGTTGGATCAAATTGTTCGACCTCTGTTGGCATATAGGCTCCTACATGGATGCCTCGATATTACCTGAATGGCAATTATGATAATTTGGTTGGTTGTGGCTAGCAGAAGAGTTCAGGGTATGTTTCGTCCTACTTGAGACTCGCCAGTTGGACGTACCTGCACCCCAGTGATGTTGTTCCCACTGAGCCTCGAACTCCATACCCATTGCTTCAAACGCCGAAGCGTTATCCACTATGCCACAGAGGGACGATAGCCACTTCTTGTACAACGGGTAGTAGTTATTACTATTTATTGGCATACTTATTATTCTCCGTTGTTTTGTTGGATGGAATTGTTCGACCACAACCAACCAAATTATCATAATTAACATTCAAGTAATATCGAGGCGTCCGCACAGGAGCCTATATGCAAATAGATGTCGAACAATTCGATCCAACAAAACAACGGAGAATAATAAGTATGCCAATAAATAGTAATAACTACTACCCGTTGTACAAGAAGTGGCTATCGTCCCTCTGTGGCATAGTGGATAACGCTTCGGCGTTTGAAGCGATGGGTATGGAGTTCGAGGCTCAGTGGGAACAACATCACTGGGGTGCAGGTGCATCCGGCTGACGAGTGTCAAATAGGATGAAACGCCCGTCCTGGATTTTCCTGCTAGCCACAACCAACAAAATTTTGGGTTTGTTTTTCAAAGTGTCAAATGCCTTGAACTCATATCCCACTCAACTCAAGTGCCTTCCTTTGCGTTTCTTATCACTCCTAAAGTTGGATAATCTTCTTGTAATCACTTCGTTATAATAAATTTGACAGTGTTTGTTGGTTAGATAGTTTTGCCTCGTCCATATAATGTCCATTTGCCATTCACTGTGGTTTACTGATTATCCTTTACTATCGTTGTCACAAGCCAAGTTGAAAGCAGTTATCAAGACAGTCTTTGGAAGAATAATATAAGATAAATAGTGAGATCAAGTATTATTAATTCCTGATGAGACTCTTTGAGGTAACCTTGGTTTGAAAACATCTTTATCAGGTAGTATGGTTATATGGTTAAAGTTGAAGTGGAAATCTGGATTTTTGGCCGCTTATTGATGTTTTTTCTCCCAAGGGTTTTTTTTCCACTGAATACAGGCTTTCGGATGCAAAGAAATGAAAAAGCAGTTTAATCTTCATATTCCGCTGATGGACTTGGTGTTTCTGTTTATTTAAATTTATATGAAATAAGTGCATGAGTTATAATCTCACTTATTTTGTCTACTTTCTGTTTGTGCATGTTTACAACAGTCTTCTTCGCGAATTTCGTTTGAAGTAAATTAGAGCTGCAAAATTTTAGATAAATTATCTTAGCTTAGTTACCTTAAATTGCCGTACACTTGAATTACACTGCCGAAAAGCTGGTTTATCCCTAATATCATCTCATATTTTTACATTTTAGACGTGCTTATGTAGAAAACTTTTTCAACGCACGTTTCCGGCAGAATAAGTAGCAAGTAAGTAGTAAGACGCTATGTTGGAACATTATGCTTTAATATTTTGCATTTACCATCGGATATTAGCCATACGTTTTATGAAAACAAAAATGGAAAATCTTAGTTTTGTGTAAAATATAATGTGGTTTGGTACGATTTATTACCTGCCTGTTGTACCTTTCAAATCCAGTTGCTATCCCCTTGACTTTTACAACTTGCTGTATTCCTTTAGTAGGGATGATGTAGTTTGCATCGTGTTTTCAGACTTCTTTATTTGAATAAGTACTTTACAATATTATAAAGAAAGAAATTGTCCGTAAATTGCTGGAGAGATAATGTGAGGTTCGCTGGAGTTTCTTCCTTAATGCAAGACTTTCCTAGCTACTTCGTAGTGTGTCACTTTTGTCACCATTATGTGAATAGTATTCCAACATGCTGTTGAATCAGTTAAAGGTTCACAATAATTTATGAGATCGTTGTTATAAAATTTCGTTTTGATGAGTATCTGTTTCACTGTAGTACAAAACTGGCTATGTTCCCAATCATAACACAAGTCATTTATTTTCCTATTAACCTTTTACTTCATTCAATGCTTGTCACTCCTCTCTGAGTGGTATGCATTCTGAAAACTTTGATTAAGGTTTCTTTCTCCAACTAGATATCTCTGAAAGGATAATTTCTCAGACTGTTTGTTATACTGCTTATATACTGCTTAATGATATGATGACTGTACCAATTATAAAGTTTCTTTGATAATTTAATGCGATTGCAAAATAATTTATATGAACCATGATAAATTTTTGACCGAATAGTATGGCAAATATTGGGCGCTGAGTAAAAGGTTGATATCAGATATAGTTTGTATTTGTGTCACAGAGTGTTTGAAACCAAATTATTTGATTTCAAACGTGTTATAACCTACATAAATACAAACTATATCTAATTTGTATTGCTTAATGTTTAAATTCTGATCGCTACTTTGCATTATTACACTTTATTTTGCTGGATATTTATTTGTTGCAACTGTCATCTGGTGTTTTTCTGCTAATCGTCGTTTTGGATCGACTAATCGAACTTTATTCGCCTATCATTACGTCTTGATTCATGTATATTTCATGACCCATTTAATTCTAATGAGGAATACTTTTCATGCACCAGTTTTAAGGTGTAAGAAAAACTGTCTAGTGTGAAAGATAATTGTGAATAATATCGGTTATCACTGTGATGTGTTTGATTTTCAGGAATAACTTTGTTTCTATGCACATGTAGTCATTTTATCCTGATAGATTATGATGAAATAAAGTGACAAACTTTTAGAGTTGATGAGCATATGTGCAACAGTTTTTAACCTTAAGGTTTGAATTATCTGAATATTATTGACACGAGAGTTTTTATTCATATGACTTTAATGCTTACCAATCAGTGTGCAAGCTAATGTAATGTTCTTCTTAAACATACTAATTTGCTGTAACGAACGAAACTGCGCTGTCAAAATTTCATCTTATTTCGATTCTATGTAATCATTATCGTGGTGATAGTTTTGTTCGTTTAACTAAGAGTATAGACTTAACCAGAACACACCTGAATTGTCTTTAAAAATATTTTGATACTACAAAGAATAGACATACCAATATTCATTGTATTATGGACAACATTGACGACACAAATACTGTCACTCTTCACACATGCTGACTAGGGAGTAGGGAAATATTTGTAGTCCAAGTGCCTGTAGGTATTTTTTTCTTCAAATGGATACCATGTTTAAAAATATATTTTAATTGTGTTTTCAGGTTGCTCGCAAATAATTGAATGCTCAAACTCAATGAAAATTCCAGTTCTGAATTTAGAGACCACCCCCTTTTATTACTCATATCTTCTCCCATCCATCTAACACCATTATGAATTTTCTCTTAGTACTGCCTCTTCATTGACTTTAGATAAATTGGATTTTTCTCATCTGTAATTTGCACCATCGTAGTTGATGTATATGTTTTTCTATTTGACGGCCACCTAACTACGATGGTATTTACCATCATCTTTTTCAATTCTTCGAAGTGGAAAACTTATTCAGATTTGTCTTCCCAGTTATCTGTTTTGTCTTAAATTTTTCATTTCATGCAATACACTACTTACTTTGGTCCAAGTTCTCAACTTCACTGACAGAATGCTTAATATTTCAGTCGTTCTAGTGACCTCATGTAAACGTCGTTGAGTCATAATGTCCCTTATTCTAATTCTTGTGCACAGTTTATTTGTATTATTTGAGTATTTGTGATTTTATTGTATAGGAATTCAAATCTTACAGGCCCTTACCTTAAATAATACCACTGGGCAGATATTCAAGATATTAACAGCCCTCTGCATTTTAATTTGTTTTGTTTAGTTTACAATTTAATAAATGAATTCGTTTCCTTCGTATCCGTACATTCGTTTATCATATTTTTGTGCCTATAACTTTTACAAAACAAGCTTTTATGCTGATCAGAGGGAAGAAATATACTGTTTATGTGTACCTGTTATCCTTTTTATTTTGAAACTCATCTTTCTTCACTTGCTCCACTTAGAATACCATCAATAGCTTCATTTATTTTCGTATACCTAAAGTGTTATTCGAAGAATAAACTTCCTGCAGCTGTTTTATATACCCTAACGATAGAAATCTGGAATGTTGGGGAGTTGCATCAGTCCAAACAGGATCGTTGCTGACGAAATGTCAGCTCGGATACAGAAACCCTGTTTGGCATTGGCCAACTTGCATCATCTGTTGCACTGGCTGTCGAGATACCCAACTACCTATAAGAGGACGAGTGTACTGCTCTGCAGTCCGTTCTGTCCTGTTGTACAGCTGTGAGACACAGCCGTTGGGAGTAGAAGACATGAGGTGGTTGTAGGGTTTTGGTCATGGGTGTTTTCGTAGCATTGCTCGCGTTTGGTGGAATCACCTTATGAGTAATGTTGTGTTCAGGCGAAAGGTAGTAGGCAAGATAGGGAAGTCAGTCGATGAGGTTGTGTACTTTAGTCTACTGAGATGGTCTGGACATTTACTTGCTGCACATATCGAGCCACCACCTGCCTCGAGGTGCGATGCTAGGGGATGTTGTATTAGTTTGGAAGAGGTTTCAGGGTGACGAGACCAAGACGTGGGACTAGTGGATGAAATCTCTTAGTATTGGCCTGAGCCGTGTTGGGAGATGTAGACTGAGTGGTTGGAGCTGCGAAGACGAAAAGAATCAGTGGCTGAGGAATAACTCTTAGTGAGATAGCCAAAAATTGGTCACAATGGTGCAGTTGTATTCACTCTTTAACGGCTCATAAAGCTTGAATGTTTTCAGTAGCCTTCATTTTCAAATTGATTCTCCTCCCATATATCCCTACCTACTTTGTTATCAGTCTTTTTCTGTCCACTTTTTCTTTGCATACTGCTACGCATTGTCTCAACTTGAACCGATGCAGTTGTGTGCGAGGTTGTACATTTATCCTTTCTTGGCAGCTGCAAAATCCTGAAATTATGTATCAGTATATTTTCTCACTAATATCGATCTTTCAAAAAGATGTCAGTATTTCACAGTTGATATTTTAGCCTACCGATTACATAGCAATAAAGGTCTGTATCAGAAGACTTCCTTTCTTCACTTGATAACAAAGAGTTTGACCTAACCGCAGGAGAATTTTCATTAGACCTAGAATATGCAGATGACGTAGTCCAGTTAAGTGAAGATGCTGATAAGATGCAGAGTATTCTGAACACTGAGTGGCAATATGAGAATGTTTGGGACGCGCTTCTCAAATGCAAATTGTTGCTCCAGGATTGGTCTTCAACGCTGCTACGGCTAACACTAAAGAGTGTAGTGATTGAGTGTGTCGACCGCCTCTTACCTGGGAAGTAGGATCAGTGGCCGATGAAATCTCTGTACGGATGCAAAATGCTCGGCTGGCTTTTGCCAACTTACGCCAGTGTGTCCGATTGTCTATTAAGGGTCACGTGTACTGCACAGCAGTCCGCTCTGTTCTACTGTACGGCTGTGAAACATGGCCATTGAAGGTGGAAGACATAAGAAGGCTTCAAGTGTTTGACCATCGTTGTCTTTGAAGTATAGGCCGTATTCCGACGTGTCACCAAGTGAGTAACTCAGAAGTCAGGTGTGGAGTTTTAGGAGGAGGTAAATCAGTTGACATGGTTGTGAACCTTCATCGACTGAGATAGTTGGGACACGTACTACGTATTCTCAGTCACCGATTGCCTCATCACACAATGTTGGCCGATGTAGGTCCAGGCTGGAAAAAGGCCCGAGGTGGCCAGACTAAAATATGGCATCAATGTATGAAGTCTCTGACTGTTGGTTTGAGCCATGTGAGGCGACGGAAACTGGGTGGTTGAGGTCGGCGGGACAAGAGGAACCAGTGGTTGGAGACTGACTCTAGGTGATATGGCTCAGAATCGATGTCTGTGGCGCAGATGTATACACACATTATCCTCATCTTAACGCTATACCGAATCTCACCACCTCATTCTTCGTTCCTCTCCTTTAGTACTTTATATTTCTTTTGACTGAATTTTCTTATCTTCATGTTTCACCTCACTGCCTTGTTTACCTGATGTACTGATATGAGGTGTGGCAACTCGGACCGTTACGCAGTAATGCCTGGTCCTATGTTGATATTGATGATGATATCAGAAGTATATACCGAATAAACCTTATTTACTTGTCAAATTACTTATCAAGCTTATTGATTGTCTGCAACCCTACTGTCGTTATCCTTAAAGTTCAGAAACATTTGGATACTATAAATATACGCTGTTGCTCTAGCAAAGAGTAAAGATTCCTAAGTGAGTTATGAAACTAAGTCTTTGAGCGCAGATAGCAAGCTTTTTCACACGCCTAATGAAACGTGCATTGGGACTTGGTAGTTATGAAAATATTTTATGCATCTGAGATGTAACCACGGCATTGATTGTGACATTTGAACCCTTGGTCCAGTTGAACAACTTATAGTGGTCTTACTTTAAGTTTTTTGATGCTGTTTTGGAGGACTACGAAATATGGAGGAATCGTAGAGTCAGTGGATATAAACACGTAAAACATATCCGGATATGTAATTCAGCAGTCAGGAATAAAAACGTGAAGTAGATACAATATATACTCAGGTAACACTCATTATTTATGTTGAACATTAGGTAATCATCAGCGGAAAAAGCCAGTGAACAGGAAAAAGGTGATATTGAAGTAGATAAAAGTGCATGGGATAAGAGAGAATTCAAAGAAAATGAAGGTAGTCAAAAATATTCTAAGTTTCGTTGATGTTGAAGAGTGTATACATCTCCGCCATTATAACCGACTTTCAGCTATAATACCAAGTCTGCAGTTGATTCCTGTTATCTCTGGGAATAAGGCCACTTCGGTGCAAGGCTCAGATCAACAGTCAGACACTTCATCGCCTGGTGCCAAGTCTTGATATAACCACCCTGAGCCTTCCAGTCCTATCCCAGGTAACATCGCTTATCGAGGTAGGCTGTGGCTCGGCGTGCGCAGTACATTCAAATCACTTCAATCGGTGAAGGTTAACAACCTCATCGACCGGCCTGCCGTCTTTGACCAGCAGGTACCATGATACCAGTGGTCAAAAGTCTGTAATTTCATTATCTTTTCAGTCACCATTTCCAGTGGTCGTATAAAAGGACAGAGCGACATATAGCTATGAACCCCAGTATTGCAGATAATGTTATTAGTGAGACCGATTCCCCCAATGTTTTTCACAAGAAGACTTCTATCCTTTCTCATAAACTGGAATGGTTTGAGGTTGTCCAGCAATACAGGATATCTGTGTTTCCTATACCTTACTCAGTAATTTACTATCTCCATCCTCATAAACTTCTGGTGGTAAACCGTCAAGTCCTGCTGTATTGTATCGTTTCAGGTTTCAAAGAACCTTCTCAACTTTGAGAAGAGTTATAGGACTGACATTTACGCCCGACTGAAGTTTTTAAACTGGGTGTTGGACAGTTGAGGCGTTGCTGTGTGCCACTTTTTCTGTGCATAGTATTCCGCCTAGCGTTCTGAGCGCCTATCCTGATAAGTTGTCTCGGTCTAATCGTTTTCGACAATGGTTCAACTAATATTCGTCTTCTTGTGAATATCCTTGACGGGTAGAAATCACTGCATGGTGTTACTGTCTTCTCCATCGCATTCAGTATCGACCACTGCTCGTGGTCTTTGCAAAAAACTTTAGTCAGTTTATGTTTGAGGCGATTTCATTATGGGTAAAAAGCCAGCTGAACTCAGTTTTCTCGGATCATTCAGTTCGGTAATTTATCGATGTTTACCAACCTTTGGATGCAGGTTACTGTCTGCCTTTACCGCTGTTTCTAGAGTAAACTGAATAGTACTGCAGGCTAAATCGGGTCTTAGATTTCTGTTATGTCCAGATAGATTTTTAGTCGTCGTCCATAAACCATTATAAATCTCCAGAGTTCGGTCTACCGGCCACGATGTATTCATGGGATAGTCCCTCATGGTCTCGTAGTTGGCCTTGCTGTGGCAAGGGAAGGTGTTGGGCGTCTCCGGTTGCAGGGCCTCCCTAGTAATCATGGATAAGGTTATTACTGCGTGGTCACTGAGGCCAAGGGGAGGTTGGACACATACATCCTCAATGAGAAGCTCATAGTTTGTAAGAACGCAGTCAAGGCGCGATGTGTTTCCGTCAGGTCCCCTGCGTGTGGCATCATCCACTCTCTCTGAGAGACCAGCAGTCTTAATTGCATTCTTCTGACTGAAGGATCTGATTTGCCTCCCTTACGTCTCGAAAGGGATGATGATAATATTTATTCCTGATTATACAAGCACGCACCATCCTTATAGGCATGAATAACTTTTTATATAAATTACATGTGTCTTCATGGAAGGTAATCTCAATCCCCACCTTTTGTCACCAGAAGATATAATTGCTGCATGTTCATATAATGAAACATCCCAGCAGAATAAGTATGCAAAAATTTACAAGTTGGACAAGAGGAAGTATTGTCTTCGCATTAACAAAAAAAACCAGGTTTGTATCTCTACATTACACTTATTACCTGGAGAAAAATAAAACTTGAGGTTTATACTTTCATTCTAAAAGTTTTTACCTTTTGCTTGAGATAATGATGAAAAGTTTATGAAGAAATGTATGCACAGATTGTTTATTTATTGTACCTCATTGATGATTCCAGAACTGTATAATTCATGCATATTAATGCCATTTCACATCACAGATTCATAATCTTGATGAGCATTGCGACTGAGAGCCAAATATCTTCTCCTTTCGAACTCCGGCATCCAGAAGTAATAGATTTATTTGAATGCGCCAAGTGGACTTCCAGGACGTCTTGTCTGGTGAGGCAGAACTCCGATCATTTTGCAGTTGAATCTCTACGCAAACCAGCTTCAGTCAAAAGAAGTCTCATGGTCCCAAAAGGACCCCTATAGCTAGCAGTAAGGAAAGTAGTAAAGTCATAGGTTGTTCTCCGGTGATAACCAATTCCAATATTTCATGCGTAAATGGAGGTAGGAAGGAAACAACCACGGTCACGGATCGCCTCTCTGTTAGCATGCCTTTGGAGCAGATCCCCTCAGTTATGAATCTGAATCCCACACCTGACAAGCCCCCAAAAAAGGTTTAAAGAAATGTAGGCAGATCAAATCAGTTAAAAGTGGAACTTTAGGTAACCACCGTAAGCCTGGCAAAGTCACGACTATTCAGCCTAACGGGAAGCCGAACCATCAGTTGATCACTTCCCCTCCCACCCAGGTGAAAAACGTTCTGAAAAAAGCAGATCCCGGTCCAACTACCTGTAAGACATGGCGGAAGCTATCTGCATTTCCTCAGCATCGGTCAATCCTCAAGGCAGCTCCCACAACTGGTTCAGGTCACATGAGTCACTCCCAAAGGGCTAACCAGAAATCTGAGTTTGCATTCACAGGGAGGAATAAGTCCCAAAAGTTAGGCCATAGCTTTAACCTCAGATCGCTCATACTCTTCAACGTTCAGGAAAGTGGCTCTTCCCTATTGACTGATCGTGAAGAGCATGATCTTGGTCAGTGGAAAAATATTTGCAAACTTCTGGGAACCTCGCCTTGCAGTTCATCTCTTCAACGCCTAGCACGAAGCAAATTCTCCCCCAAAGGATCTCCTAGACCTTTAAGAGTGTCTCTCGTTAGTACTCGTCAGTCCGAACACATCCTTTTGAAAGATCATCAGTTAGTGAGGCGAAAACTGTCTGACGTTAAGATTAGGCCTGACCGATCCTGGTCTGTGAGTGAACTTCTTCGCAATAGCAAAAAAATCCACTCTCAGGAACTATGCTGTTAAATAATCATACACGGAATTCTTGAATGTTCGGGAACTGATACTGCTGAACTTATCCACGACATAAATCAGTGGAGATATGTTGTCAACAAACTCCAAATCGATGTGGGGACCCAAAAAATTAATCGTCTTCCAAGACCGGCTCACCTCTCAACCATTCGTACTCCCAGACTGCTCCAAGTAACCCTTGACCCTCGGGATATGGTCAGAACTACCGTGGAATCCTGGTATAATGTATCTGACACATTCCCTAGAAAAATTGAGTGCAAACCCAGGGGACAAAAGCAGACTGGGAGGCGGTTCAAGCGCTTGCCGCTGGCCAACCCACATCTAACGGTCAAACGATGAGCAAGAGCTCTTATCAACCTCGTCCCAGATCGATGGATCTAGTAGCCCTTGGTTCCACCTCTTTTTTAAAAAAATTGTCAAAGCCGGCCATTTAAAGGCTGGCAACACATTCTTAGCTCAACCTGCTTCTGGGACCCCCGGCCCTCATACTCTCACTAGCTGTACCTATAGTAATGTGCGTGGCGTGCGCTCCAAGATGGTAGAGTTGAGGTTATTAGTTGATGAGAATAGCCCTAATGGCTTTCTGTGAAACTTGGCTCACAGAGAACATTAAAGATGAGGAAGTTTATTTAAAACACCTCAGCTTAATCCAGAAGGATAGACTGGAGGGGGCGTTGCTCTTTACACCTGTCCTTCTTTAAAATCCCATGAGATTCAGTCCCATAGAAGTGGTATTAAGTGCTGTAGAGGTCCTTGTTTAGTTGGAGCAACCAACTTGGATGTTCTCAGGTCTCTTGGGTTGGACGGCCATGCAGTTATTTCATTCGATATTTTTGTATCTAAGCCACCCGCTGCGATCACCCACTAGTCAGGAATTACAGGAGGACTGATTTTGAGAAAGTCCAGCGAGACCTAAAAGGTTCCGCTTGCTTAACTTGCGATGACCTACTGGATCTTGATGTCAGATGGGATCTATTTAGGGACACAATCCTCCAGACGATAAAAGATAACACTCTTCTGATTCCAAGAGGAACTAACAAACTCTACTCCTCCTGGTTTAAGTCAAGTACGCACAAACTCATACGGCGTAAGCGGTCATCTTGGAATCAATGGAGGTACACTAATAGCCCTACTGACTGGCTAAATTGTAAAGACATCCGTAACAGATGTACTATAAGAATCAGAAATGACAACAAACTACCAGACACAACTTTTTAGAACCCTGGAGGGGAATCATGGGATACTGTACTCGCTGGTGAAACATAAGGGTAACAGTGCACTTAGTTTACAGGACCGCAATAGTTTAGAGATCCTCCATTCTAACTCCGAGGTAGCAAACTTACTGGCTCATGAATTCCAAAACAACTTCCATCATTTGTCGGACACCTGTATTACAGAGGGACTAAACCATATAGGGTTTGAACCCTCTATAATTATGGAAATATTAAAGAATGCCAACCCGAATAAGTCTCCAGGAATTTATGAGATTCACCCGAGAGTACTCAGAGTGCTGAATTTCTGTACGCCCCACTAGCAAACCTCTCCAAATGCTCGTTTCTGAAAGGCAGGTTACCCTCTGATTGGAAACGGGTGGCTATCGTCCGAATTTATAAAGGTGGAAACAAACTACTTGCCTCCAACTACAGGCCGATCTCCCTGATCTCTTCAGTTGTGGTCATGAAGAGAGTCATAAATGACTCATTTCATGTTCACTTACTTAAGAAATCAATCTTAAACGACTGTCAACATGGCTTTTTACCTGGAAGGTCATGTAACACCAACTTGTTGATAGCTTCGAATAGCTGAACTCTCTTAGTTGAGCGGAAAAAGCCTATTCACATTGGTTTACTTGACTTTTCTAAGGCCTTTGACGGGATAAATAGTGATATACTTTCTAAGAATCTCCAGCTCATGGGTATACACGGAAAATTACTAACTTGGCTCAGAGATTACCTTTACACCAGGTTGCAGTCAGAGTTGGCTCCTCTTTATCTAATTGGTTCCCGATGCTGAGTGGTGTGCTTCAAGGTTCTGTACGGGGCCCACTACTGTTTCTTGCTTTTATCAATGACCTACCAGGAGTCCTTGATTCACATTCACTATTATATGCCAATGGTCTGAAGATTTGGAGGGAAATACAGGTGCCCACGGATACTTCGGGCTTCCAGGAAGACCTGATGAAAACCTTCAATTGGACTACAGAAAATCTGCTTCCTCTCAACTCGAAGAAGTGTCGGATGATGATAGTTGACAAATAAAAGCAGTCCCAGTTCTTACTCTCTGGGTGAAATAAATATCTGTCACTAACAAGGAACAAGATCTGGGAGTTACACTAGGTGACGCACTAGGAGCCTCAGTTCACTGCCGCCTTGCAGCCAACAAGGTATATGGAGTCTTGGGGGTTTCTCTCAAGAACCTCAAGGCGTCTAACTCCTCTTTTCACCACAGTGTATACTCTGTACATTCGCTCTCATCTAGAGAAAAATTTGCTTGTGATGTCCTCAAACTTGAAGAAGGACGTATCCATCCTAGAACGGGTACACAGAAGAGCTACAAAGAAAGTGATTGGGTTACGGCACAAACCCTACCCAGACCGCTTAGTTGCTCTTCAGCTGCACCCAGTACAATACCGGAGGATCAGAGGAGATATGATCATGATGTAAATCACCCATAATGCTCGCCATCCTAACAGATCCTTTCTAAGCTTTACTCGGAAACGTGACCTGACGGGTCACCCGTTAAGAATGGAGCATGAGAGAGCACGTACAAAGGTCCGTGCCAACTCATTTGCGGCTAGAGTCTGTAAACTGTGAAACTCCCTTCAGCAGTTGCTACAGCCCCACCCCCTGATGCTTTTAAAGGGAGTTTAGACGCACACCTTGAGTCCTACGGCACCGATGGGCTGTACTCGAGCTTTCCGTTATCTGCAGTAATACTGCCTCGAGACCAGACTAATTAATAATCGTTTGTCTCTATCCATTCAGGTTTTTCTGAACCAGGTAGATAACTGTGACCATTCCAAACCCAAAACGAATTCCGATAAGACAGACGTAGAACCCAAGGAACCGCCGTTCACTAATTCTACAACACGAAGTTTGAAATTTGTCTGGCGTTTTCACGAGTCATGACAGCCTTGCAGTGAGCGCAGGTAAACAGCATGTCGTCGTGTTAAGTTAGGGTAAATGTTAGACTTTCCTGGCCACTTTTATAATGAGTAAATCCTAGATTTAAATAATTGTGAAGTTTTAGTCCAGTGAGCATTTTTTTATTTCTTGTTATAGTTAGGTGTTGTGAACTCAGTAAAACTGCTTACCGTCTATGGAGGGTAGTTTCTGCCAAGGTCTGCTCCCTACTTGCATTCTTCGGTTTCTGACTGAAGGGTCTGATGCGTCTCCCTTGCGTCTTGAAGAGGATAAACAGGGGATTGAAGTCACCGGAAATGATTACAGAATCGTAATTTGCAGAGAGAGTCATCAAGATCGCCTTGATGACCATTTCTTTACGTGTAGGAGAGCTGGTGGGGGACCGATTTATGACTCCGAGTGTGCATTTGGTACGTGGAGAGTGAAGTAGCACCAGGGATTCTGAGAGCTGGATTAGGGCAGTATTACTAACCACCCTTGCCTTCAAACGAGAGCTTACGTATAGAGCTGCTCCACCTCCTGCTCTGAGCTCTATCCCTGCAGAAGAGTTCTATGTCAGTAAAATGCATCTCTTCGTCGGAGATATCCGGCGAGATCCAGTGATAAATATGATGTCAGAGTGCGTCCTCATCTCTGCTACTTTCCCTCCCAGCCTCCTAACGTTGCTGTACATACATATTAGAGTGTGCCTGGTGAGAGGGGAGGGCTGGTTGCGTATTTTCGCTGGAGGGGCGCATACGTGGTTGGGTCTAGCGTCGTGGTAAAGCTGGATCTATACATTTTCCCATGTGGTTCTTGATTATATCAATTTCAGATTTCCTGTTGTGTCTGACTACGTATTACTATATACTTGTAGCAATATTTCAATCCTTCCCTTATATTTGGTTTACGTTTCCGCTATTCTCCTCACATACTGTGTTACCAACTTTTCGGTACACGACCCATGGCCGTTTGCTGTTTTCCTATTTCAACACTAAGTTTCGATTTAAACGTCTTTTTAAATGAGAGGATCTAAGGCTAAACGTTCTAAAATTGACTGCTCTGGTGAGAAAAGGCAAAGACTTAGTCATCCTAATGCTCTTTTGTGTGACAGAAGCATTGTTACTCCGTATACCTCAGATCTCGATGAACTGGTATGCCCCACGCCTTTTGTCAGAACTGAAGACATCATATCAGTCATGAGTAGCAGTATTAACGACCACAGGAAAGAAATCGATAACACTAAGACCATGATGGGAGAGATATGGAGAATAGTTGAGGATTCCCATCCATTAGCATATCTTCTTGGGAAGCATAAAAATCTAGTTGGAGACCATATGGAGAAAGCAGAAAACTTGATAGACTATCCGGCAACGGAAGTAATGAAGAGACCATTGTCGTCTTAACAGGCCATCGTTTATAACGTACCTGATACCCTATCCTTGGATTTAGTTAAGATGAAAGTATTACACCCATGCGGTATGACAGGAATACATTGTGACTGTAAGCGCCTCCACAAAAAAACAACGCAGTCCAGTTACCCCATGATTTTCAAGTTCACTACTTCAGTTGACGCCAAAAGATTTATTAAACTACAAGACCACATAAGGTTACATGGCAACTTTAAAAATGTTGCAACTGCACAAGACCAAACCGCATCCCGACGCAAAAAACAAAAAGTAGTCTGACCAGCTCATCACCTTTAAACATAGAGGCTGCTGTGTGTACGAAAAGACCATCAGAAAGTGTTGACACGGCCAGCCATCCTGTTGAACAAACCTCCTCCTCGGTACGACGGTCTCAATCAAATCTGGCTACAGGTGAACCTGATCCTTCAGTTGCTCGTAAAAAGAAAACTACTTGGTACCGTCTCCTCTAAGGTCATAAGCAGAAGCCCATTGGGTGATAGAAAACTAAGACGCACAGGTGAAACCTCACCATATAAAGCTAAAATGTTCCTGAAAAACAATTTCAGGCGCGTGTTTTCTAATGACAGAAAGGAATATTTCATATCTAAGACACTGCCAATACACAAACCTAAAAGACAGGTTTTCCGTCAAACTCCATCCAGAAATGAATATCACGACAACTCTAGGTTGCATCGCACGAGACACTCCGGACCATGTTCCTTTAATTACAGGGGTCATAAGTAATGCCGGGTAGCGTACCGAACACCCAAATGTCCTACATATCACAAACACCTGACGAATGTTCAACTGTGCATCATAATAATCCTAGTCAATACTTTGGGAACAAATGTATACCCTCTGCCAGAAACTTCTCCACTTATGAACTCCACCAAAAATGTTTTCGGATCCCTCATAATATGTACGACACATGGTGTTTAGGATCGTTCGGCCCCCCGATAACACAGGGCTGAAACCAATTTCCTCGACTTCCACCGGTCATAAACCATACCTTACACCAACAGTAAAGAAGAGGTGCACGTTAACAATCTATAAGTGCCGTGAAAAACTAGGTGATTGCATACTTGTGAGAGACAGAAACTCACCAGTCACACCCCACTGTTGAGTCTTGTCACGTCCAAAACATTGGTAGTGCATCGTCTAGCGAACTAAATACCGGAAATCTCTCTGCTCACCAAGGCTTAAGAGACATAGTAAGTTACTTTGCAAGCCACAGTAAGTAGCCTTTTTACGCTTCTGCATATTAATGCCCGCTTGTTGCTTAAGAAAATATCCGACCTAGGAACAATAGTCTTACTAACTAAACCCAAAGCATTACTAGTTACTGAATCATGGTGTACTGACTCAATCCTAGACTTGGACTTGGTTATAGATGGTTATACTCTATACCGCACTAATGGTGACCACAAGCGTGGTGGAGGCTGTTTGATCTGTGTGTAGCTTTGCCACCTCGAATGAGATTGAAGATGATATCTTCAATGGTCTGCCGGACTCACTTGAAGTCATTATGAACGGTACCAACTACAAAATCCTCATAGGCAGTGTGTATAGAGCGCCATGTTCAACAAAAGAAAGTGACGAACTGATAGCTAGATCATTTGTCCACGCTGGATCTCTAACTGTTGACTTCAAACTGATTGCAGGTGACTTTAACTTACCTGAAGTTAACTGGGAGACTTGTAGCGGTCCGCAACGATTTGATGAAATACTTGCTGTCAAAGAAATCTATGGCTGGAAGCAATACGTCCAGCAACCCAAGCGTGGAGATAGTATACTGGGCCTAGTCTTTTGCTGTGACATCACCCCTGTCACTACCCATGTTAGTAGCGAATTCTCTAACAGTGACCATAGGATGGTATTCTGTTGCTTACCGACTCTTTCTCCCAATGCAAAAACAGGCAATCTTTAAATTATACTCGGCATCCAAGCTACAAGAATATAGGATGGGAAGTACTCATCGAGCTCCTCAGGTACTCTCCATGGGATGACTACTATACCACAGCCTCATTAACAGACACACTCAAGCTTCTACAGATATATAGAGCTATGTCTAGATACTGTTGCTCTTGTGAAAACAGGGTTTATAAGGAACCAGACCCACATGTCCCTAAAATATTTCGCTATAAACTTGGGAAATTATCATCACAATACCACTCGTCGAAAGACTTCATGTCACTGCGCTCAATTTATGAGACTTACTAATCTGTTAAGATGCTACGTGCGAAACACGCAGTAAACGAAGAGATCGTCGCTCCCAAAAGTGGCTCTAGAATACACAAGTTGACGTCCCTTTTGAGTAAACATCTGCAGATATCGACGGATGTAGCCTATCTACTACATAGTGAAATGGTACAAAAAGATCCCCTCAAGATTAGCGAACTGTTTAGTGGATCATTCGCCAATTTCAACCCTAATGCCTTCAACCCCACTAGCTTTACTCCAATTATCGCTAGTTCATGTACTACAGTGGAGTTCACTGTCAAAAGTATCACAGAGGCTATTAAAAACTTGAGACTATCGACAGGTACGGGGATAAATGGCCTAAACTCAATAGTCATCAGAAATAGTGATGATATGCCGCTGTTCTTGCTTAAGATATTCACTCTATCATCGGAAAGTTGGGAGTATCCCAGCGAGTGAGAAACTAGCTTTGTAGATCCTCGCTACAAGTCCGGTGACGAAGAGAATGCTAGTAACTACAGCCCTATCAACGTAACGCCAGTCGTCTCCCGAATTATGGAAAAAGTGATCAAGAGCGGCATGTTTGACTACCTACTTAGAGAAAACCTCATCACAAAGTTTCAGCAGGTCTTGCGTTACTTGCCATTTCGACTTCTTCAACCTTATCACTAGTAGCCGCGAGGCACGTAAAATCGTCATCGTTCTATACTTCGATATATCAAAGGCATTCGACAAGGTGCCACACACTATACTCTTTGATAAGCTACAATCGATTGACATTCATGACCCTTTACTTCACTGGCTAAAATCATTTCTTAGTGATCGTAGCCAAATCGTCAAAGTAAACTCTATTCAGTCTAAACCTGGGCTCATAACTAGTGGAGCAATACAGGGTAGCGTCCCCGGGCCTTTGTTGTTCATAACTTAACAGTGTGTGCAACTGCTTCACTGTAGGCGAAACATTCCTATACGCTGATGACCTTGAGGTTGTACACTCAGGTCGCACCTATGAATTTAGCAATTCGCTATCTACTGTTCAAAAAGAATTAGGTGAAGTTGCTAAATGGTGTGAAGAGTCCCATCTCAAGTTCAACATTGATAAATGTGGTTGACTTAGCATAGGCAGCGCTAACCTAGAAGTGTCTCTCGAAGTATATGGACAAAAGCTACCTAGATGTTCTTCAGTGCTAGATCTTGGTCTTAGATATTCCAGTGACTTAACATTCTCCGAACAAATGGCTTGTATCACATCTAAGTCATGTAGACTCCTTGGATGCATCGTCCGCAACTTTTATAGCACTGAATCAAGGGTCCTACCCTACAAGGTGAGCATCCATCCCATTTTAGAGTACTGCCCGTTTATCTTAAGTGGCCTTCGTATAAGCGACGGAGAAAAAATTGAAGGAGTACAACGCCACTTTACACTAAGAACACTAGGAGCTGACTGCAACCTACACTACATCTCCAGATGCAATATGCTAGGACCGGAACTTCCGTGAGAGAGGCGACTTAGAGTGAATCCTATATTTTACTATAAATTACTTCGAAAGCGAATGCACCCATGTGGCCCGGAAATTAAAATAGCTGTAACACTCTACTCACTATTTACGTAGTCACAATCTATTGGCTGAAAATGAGTGTTGTAAGACCAAATTGCGAGGAAACTTCTTCCTTAATAAGTTCTCTCACATCTGGAATAGACTTCCTGAAGAAATATGTACTGCAGGCTCATTACCTGTTTTTCGTTCTTCACTTAACAAGCTCCTAACAGACGATCAGTCTATCACTCGCCTGGGCACTATCTATACGTTCTGGGCTAATGAAAGCATACTTACTAAACGTACAGAGTAAGGCTATCATAAATTTCAAGTACCTTTTACCTTAATGGACTCATAAAGGGTGTTTGATTACTGGTCCATCTGGTCGGATTGTGCAGTACAAATACATAACCAGTGTTCCCTTTAAGTTTGCCAACAAAAACTGCCTATCTAATAACTCGTAAGAACTTATTGTACGAAAAAAAGGAAGAGTTATTCTTATATGCATAAATTAAAGTTTACATATAGTTCAAATGACTCTAAAAAGACAAGAACTTCTCTCCTCCCAGTTTGTTTTACGTGGTATTCCACTGTCCAGTTTCTCCTTGTGTTTTCTTTCCTCTTCTCTTTCCAGTATCAGCCTGACGAGAAAGTCCTAAGTATTAGTTTTATCAAAACGTATCAACTTACTGGAAATCCTACTTCGCACCTAATACTGGAACTGATGTTAGAGGTATCCAACTGGCTCGCCGTGATTTTCCTGTTCCTTGAACAGCTTAACAACCAACTCACCTCCCTACCAGTACCCTAAATGCTACCACATACGAAATCCCAAGCACAATAACTGGTCTCAGATTTCTGGTCCGTGACAAATGCAGCGGAAATCCGGATAAACAATCAAACTCGACGGATCACTTTACCTAATGGCATCACATCCATAATAATGCTATCCAAAAGATCTCTCTAGTACTTTATCTTGTATCAATCCACCTAATAGAAGTCAATTAACAGCCAATGTATCTGCTTGACAATGCCGCATACTTTAATGTGGCAAATACCGGAAAGCTGGAAACCCAAGTGTACAGGAAACCAACACACACTGACTAAATTCTCAACTACAATAGCAACAACCCAACGACACAAATCAGTTGCTTGCAGACTCTATTCAAAAGAGTGAGAACACACTGCAGCACAACAATTTCAAGGAGAAACGAAGAAAATTATTTGATGTACACCCTAAAGAAGAACGGCTACCCACGAAACTTTATCAGATGCCTATCCCGTGCATCATCAACTACAAAGTCACCGACAGAAATCAACGAAAGCATCATCCTACCATACATAAAGAATGTATCAGAAATCACGATAAGATTGCTGAGACCACTTGGTTGAATTGGTGTGGCCACTCATAAACCAACAAACTCCCTCCAAACACTACTATGCAGACAAAAGGATGAAACAAGCAAAGAAGACAAACAGAATATCATTTACAAAATCAACTGCAATAACTGTAGTCGAAGCTATATTGGACAAAGTGGCCGCCCCTTCACCTTCGTCTACATGAGCACCAATTGGCTGTTAAACACCACGACATTTCGTCACTCATTTCAATGCATGTGGACAATTATGGGCACAAATTCAATTTCGACAATGTAGAAATTTTGGACAGAGGAAACACAAATAATATCAGAGAATTTCTAGAAGCTTGACATTCAGGTCAGTCAACAATCAGTAGATGTATAGACATAGACCCGACCCATCAACCAATTAGAAAGATGGTAAAAGACAGAAAGGTCAGAGGTTAAGCAGAGTAACAGCCAACAGGAAAGTCTATACAACCAATGATACAACAATCGAAGGAAACAACCAATCACAGACCACACTGTCAGAGTAAGCCACTAAATCACTCACGGAGTGATGTTGACAGCTGACTTCATACTGAAGTTAGTGCTGATGATGTCGTCTAGCAAGAAGATGAAAGCCTCACGATTAAACAACCCAGATCAGAGAATACAATACAACCAGGACCACTTTGGTGTGGAAAAAATTGTGAGTAGGAATGATCTGAACTCAGAAAGCTGTGTATGTACTGTAAAGTGATATTTTCCTGCTATTTTCATAACTTTTAGACACTTGATATCATGATAGAGCTTAATGTTTTCCTTCTGCGCCATTCAACACTGCTCATACCTTTTAGGCTTTTTCGCAATCACCAATTTGATGACGCCTGTAAACGAGCTTCTCTCATGTTAAATTCATAGCCTGAGAATGAAAATATTTATTTATTATTTATTTCCTATCCACAAACGTTTCATTGAAGGAAACTGGATGTCTTTCCAATGAGTTTATTATCTTTGAAAACATGCCACCATCCACATTCCCACTCAACTATGCGAGATTATATCATTTCCTCTCATAATCGTGCTATATGTCTTAAAGGATTTTATTAATGGTTCCACGCATTGTCCATCTGCACTCAACCTGTCTGACTAACCTAGTGCTTGTTGTGAGCTGTACTTTACTCCACATAACGGCATGTATGACAAGAAAGCATCTGTGCATATTGTAGTGCTCTGTTCTACCTATTTTGGCATTTCGTGAGATACATTCCACTGGCGTATCGATTACCCTCGGAAAATCGTCTTCCTTCGTATTTCTATCGCATGCCAAGAATGTGATTCGCCAAGACATACCTATGTAACTCACCAGACCTGATTTATTCATCATCGTAGGTTATATTTAAGTTTCAGAGGAAAGCATTCATCTACCTGGCCTTGACAAGCAGCCTGAAGATTAGTATTATGGAATAAATATTTATGGTCGAGTGGCAGTGCAGATAGTGGTATGTTCTCAAAGAAAATAAACACATTGGAAAGTTAGATATTTCTCCTTTCAGTGAAACACATTTGTGGACTGCAAATAAAGTACCGTTTTTCTCATTAAAGTAACCTTTGGACTTTCCTGGTCACTTTCGTGATCAATAAATCCCAGGCTTGATAATTACGAAGTTGTAGTTAGCTACTGCATACTTAGTAACACCTTCCTACAAAAACGAAAATCAATAGTGCGAGTAGAGGAAACTTGTAGTTTTTGAGTTCTAGGTCTTGACGCTCGGTCCTTTATGTTCGGCTATACTTCTCCGATGGTCGCAGAAGTCATTGTGTTTTTCCTGCTCATTGACTTGTCTATTTGAAGGTATCTTTTCTTGCAACTTGTAGTTTGGTTTCTTTAGGAAAGCAGCGAAGCTGCCGATAACCATTTGCGATTCCCGTTTTTGTAAGCATCTGCAAGTTGGCATTAAGCGTTATTTAAAAAATGCTAGAAATAGGGTGGGCAGAGAATGAGAAAAAGAGGAGTGAAAAATACATGTGGAAAGATAGGTGTTACACCTTACAGCAGATACTAGGGTTGGGTAATATAGGGGTGGAAGGGCATATCATCAGTTGCTGCCGACAAGTGTTCGAGGTAGGCCATTTGCGCTAATATACTCATCCAGTAGCGTTCCATGAGATGCGTACTCCACGGGAGAAGAAGTTAGATCTTTCGTCTTTGCCCTATAGTGAGGTAGGCGAGTGAGGTTCCCACGAGACTTTCGGTTTTGGACCGATAACGTTAGCCTATTTGGGTGGTCCACTTGGTGAATGATTTTGTAGGGTGTTATCAGGTCACTTCGTTTCCTTCGATAGTTTAGCGTAAGCAAGTTGAGACATTGCACATATGTTTTGCTTGTTAGTCTGATAACCAACCTTGCTGCTCTTCTCTGTACCTTCTCGAGAGTAATTGAGTCTCTCTTTAGTAGCGGGTGGGTCACTGCATTGAACACCTCTAGGTTTGGGCCAAAATAAGTTTTAAATACCGTTAAGAATAACTCTGGGGTTAACGACCCAAGCTGGCTTCCTGGTGCACAATGGCATTCACGTTTGCTGCCATTCCCTTATAATTGTCAGTAGTATCCAGTGTGTCAGAAAAGTTTAGTTTGAGGCCCTTTTCCGTGAGAAGCCTAAGAATCGTTAAGGACTTTGGATGCGCGAAGAAGCGGCATAACAAGGACTATGAATAGCGCTGCGTACCTGATGACCAGTGCAACAGTCTCTAACCTCCTTCATGCCAGCCGTATTACCATGGTTGAAAAAGAGAGCAGAAGCTAGGAGGAAAGCAATGAAAGTACGTGGCACAGGTAGAGTAGTGACGGACTAGCAAAATGCAGAAATGCTTAATATGAGATCTAATGGTGGGGACTTGTGGAAACCACCCTTATCTGAGATCATTAGACACAATATACGCCCTTCAGCCTACCTTTCCTTGAGACTATAGTAACTATCTTCCCCTAACCCCGTAAGTGTAAATCAAAGCTCTCACAGGTACACAAATGCAAAACAATGTCACCATCATTAAGCATTTGTAATACAGCATACACTAGAGCGCGAGAAATGTACTGCATAAAAATTCAACGGTGTTCTACAAGGAGAGTATTAGACTATATAGCCCCTTACTCCGCAGGTCCCCTTTGGATACTCTAGTCTTCGATGCTGATTCCATAAATTCTAAAACAACTAACATCACCTCGCAACCCTCTATGTTTCTCTCTCTCACCCGATATGCAGATTATGATGGCGGATCATACCGACATACTGAGCACCGAGACACACCTCGAAACCCTATTCAACACGCGAGAACTATCATCTTTTACCACCTAGAGATGCAAAATCACCAGGAACTAGAAAATTCATCCCAACCTACAACCTCTCCTAAATAAATAGTTCCGATTGGGATAACAACTAGAAATATTGGTGTAAAACGTTATTTGCATCCAAACGTGCAAGTTCTTTCAGTCCTGATAACCACTCACCTGAAACCGAAGCCAACCGAGGGTGATCTTATACGACGCGCCGATCTTCCAATATCCACTATTGGTAGGGCGAGCGTAGAAAACTGATAGTTTTTGATCTCTCACGTCTAGTGCTTAGGGCTTGGTTCGAGTCGCTCGAGTCACTCCTGCAGTAGACGAGGAAATACCCTCTGCTTTCTTGCTTTTAGCTTCGGTGAGGTGGATGTTTTGTGGGTTAGTAAGTTGTAATTCGTAGAGTGATTGTGGAGCTATGGGTTGCTGAGAAGTTTAGGGAGCCGCCGTGACTCCTGTCTGTGTAGACTACTGAAAGAGAATAGTAGGGTAGTGGCAAAAGAATGAAGAGAATAAGAAAAAGAAAGAAGAAAAAATAATAATATAGGGAAGAGAAAGGGGAAGGAGAAGAAAAGGAGGGGTGAAAAAAGAAATAAGAACGAAAGAAAGGTATTTGGGAATTGCCTGAATGGTCGCGTGGGTTTCCTTCCTACAGAAGAATTAGTAGGTAGTGTGGGTGTATTAAGGAGGGAGATAGTGAGTGGTAGTTAGGAGGGAGTTGGGGGCCAGTGAGGTTGGTGACTACCTGAGTACGTCCGTGGTAGTCCATGCGAGGTGACATAACTGTCTAATCGCCTCTTGAATGAGTCGACTGAGAGAGCTATAACGATATGGTATGCTATCTTAATGGGGTTTCCTTGTGAAGATCGTTGAGTTGCAGGCAAAATTGATTTGTTTGCATGGTCTGCCTGATGGGCTATCTTGTATGCCATGATAAGGTCACCCCTTTTCCTGTGATAACCCATGGTAAATAGGTTTAGGTGTTTAAGTCTTTCAGGATACGTCTTTCCCCTTAGCCCCACGACTGATTTTGTTGCAGTTCTTTGTATTCTTTCAAGGAGATTAGAGTCTCTCTTGAGTGTTGGAGGAGCCACCGTATTGAAGACCTCTAGATGCGGCCACACGTAGGATTTGAAAATGGTGAGGAAGAGTTCGGGAGTGAGGGCGCCAAGCTGTCTACGCAGAAAGTGTAGAATGGCGTTCACCCTGGTTGTCATACCTTTGTAGTTGGAGCTGGTGTCCAGATGTCGGAGAAGTTGAGCCCCAAATCTTTCTCCATGGACACTCTGGTTATATCACGGTTGCTCAACATGTACTGGAAGTCGGTCGTACTTGATTCATTTTTACTGATGTGCATAACTGCACTTTTCCAGGTTGAAGTCTCATTCGACGGTTTGATGGTGAAACCTCTTCTATTCTCCACCATAATATGACAACAGCAGCTGGATAGAATCGCATCTCCGGCTTGATTTACTCAAATGACAGTTCGCAACATTATGGACCTAAACAATCCCTAAACTCTGTATAATACCATACAACACCAGATCGAACTTTCCCCAGCCGCCCATCCCAGTTTCGCTTACCATCTGTGGACATTACACATTTATCGAATACTGAAATATCTCCGGTTTCATTTGTTCTCAACATGTGATATGCAACATGCTGTTATAGATCTCATGACTTACTGTTGCTTCTCATACCGACTGATTTTACCCTCATTAATTCTCGTCACTGCTGTTTAAAGATATCGCTTTTATCCAGCATCTGTGACCAGCAATATCTAGACAGTTGTTTACTCCAGAAGAAGACGATGATATGTTTCTTTCCAAACTTTTACAGCTTAAATATGGAAATAACATTTAGATATTGCCAGTAAAAACGGCATGTGTTCGCATAATTCATTATTCGAAATATACTATTATTATTATTATTATTGTTTTATGTGGATGCCCTGGCGACTGCATACTTGTTAAGAACGCGACTGATTTTCATTGCCTCTGATACGTGAAGGTACATCACCTTGTATTTCTCCAGGCTTAAGTTCAAACCACTTGTTCCTGACCAGGACTCCAGCTCCAATAAGTCATTTTGGAGTATCTTAGGATTCTCTTTCTCACTTATTGTTCTCCATGTTTTGATACCGTTGGCAAACAGGAGGACGGACGGGGAGATTTGGGTGGGAAAATCATTTATGAACGGTGAAAACTGAAGGGGCACAAGGAATGCTCCTAAAGAAATTCCTGTGATTTCATTTCTCCAGGTTGACAGAATTCTGCTTAATTTAGTACAAAATTCTCTATCCTTTAGATGTGATGTGAACCATGCGATGACCAGTCCAGTGATACCCACTTTTTTAAATTTAGCGAGCATGACAGTGTGGGACGCTGTCAAACTCTTTGCCCAAGTCCAAGAAGGAAAAATGGAAGGGGGGTTGCTTGTTGTCCCACCTAGTGGTCGAGTCATCTCAAGCGGTCATCAAGCTTGTGGCATATGACCATCAATTTCTGAAGCTGTGTTCGTTGGGATGAATGATGTTTTTTCCCTTCGGGTAGTCCCAAACAACATCTGGAACCAGGCTTTCCAGTACCCTGGAAAGTACAGGAGGTAATGCCATCTGCCTATGGTTGCATCAGTTTCCATGCAGCCTCCATGAGTACACTGTTCATGAGATGGTTGTTAGCTTTTTGGTAGCAGTAGAACGCTTCTGGCTTAACTAATTGTAGTTTCTCCTTGGTTATCAGAGAGAATCTCACCAAGTTATGGTCGCCTTTGCCTGGGGGCATGGTCACGGACATCTTCCACCAAAAGGCCATCGTATGTTAGAACGTAATCAAGTGGCGACCTTTTTCCAACTGGTCCTCATCCGGTGTTTTCCCCAACCTTATCTATCAATCCCGCTACCATGAAGGTGTTTCGAACTTTATATTTGAGAGACATGTCCACATCTTACCTCACATTTTGGGTTCAGTGCTGGTGTGCTAAAGCCTTCAGTAAGAACTACATGGCCATAGGCCGTCGACGTGTTTGTTGAAATGAAGGAGAGCAGCCGTGCCTTATGCTCTGTTGTGCAAAGAGAAGGCCCGAATACCACTCCTGACAAGTACTTAGTTTGGTTTATGGGGAAGTAACACCGTAAGGAGTCTGGCGGGAAGCTAAACACACCATCAATCGCTTCATTGACTTTTGAATAGGTGAAGTTGGGCAAAGATATTTCCTCATCCACGCGTCTGATGACAGCCATATCTTCTTGATGAGAATTATATCTGCTCACAGATTGTGGCACACTGCTCCCAGCTCCATGCTGCTTCAGTGGATTCCGACCGCCAGTCCCTACTGGTGGTATCATACATACTTATGTTTACAGGTAGTTCACTAGCTGGTTCTTTCGTGATCGGCACTGTTTGTGGCATTCTTGGAGGCTGCTTCCTATCTTCTGGTCTGGTAGCTCATGCTCTATTTTCGTAGCATCGTAAAGCTCCCCCTATTTAATCTTTTACACGGTACCATGCTGTGAGAGCTTCTTTTAGTGATGCTCCGAAGTCCAAGCGTACAGCTAGTAACCCTGGCGAAAAACAGCTTTGCAGGTGCGCAGGTCTTGGTAACCTGCTTACGACGCTGGCAGGCAAATTTCCAGGTCCCATTTTTGCCGCTAACTACTCCCACCACTCTACATTGTGAGGGCGATTATCGCACTTTGTGGGTCCACCCACCTGTCTGGGCATTCCATGCATCATCATGGTTGCAGGTTTATCCATATCACTAAGTGACGTCTTTTTATACGCCTCTCTAATGACCCAAGGTTTGTCCGGTTTCATCCTTATGGGGCAGGGGCCTTCAGTGCTTGGTCGGTGCTGCGGCTACAGTATGTTCCCCGACTGTTGCGCTGCCACTTTTGATACCACAAGAGGTGGTGGCATGTCTCGAGATACTCTGCTTCTGGGGTTAAGCTCTTGAAAAAGGATTAAGTATACGTAGCTTTCAATGGAGCCGCGCTACCTAACTGTGGATGCGACGACTACAGAGCTTCAAGCCACTAGGAGTTAACTCCTATGCCCGGAACGATACTCGAACTTAACTCCTAGTTCTGGAACCGAAATTTTATTTCCAAAATTGATTATAATATCACAACATAAACACTTAGAATCTGCCATAAGTGAGTGAAGTAGTTTCGTCCCAGCATTACGCAATTATTGAGGTCATAGCCCACCCACGTCCAAGGTGAGTTAACCACAAGGTACCACAGCGAATCAGTGGTTGGCCAGACGAAAGCAAACTAATACAGCCAAGCAAGTGTGAATGTTTCAATGTCTGAACACTGCCTAAAGCAACACTTCGGCAATTCGGGAGTGCGTATTTCCGTCTACCTTCCTTTTAAGAGGTGCATCACTTAGTAGATCAGTACCGCCAACTGCGAAGAAGCATTTCGTAGAGAGAGACGCCATCTGCTCGCGACCTAAAGCTCACAACCTAGAGTCAGAACTTAGAGGTTGTCCTGGTGGGAGACTGACAAACGCAGAGGCCAACCACCGACTATTCGAACTTGCGATAAACCCATGAATACGAGACCAAGTAGGAACACAATAGCGTAGTCAGATGGAATGGTATATTTACAAGGTCGTGCCAAGATACCGATGCGTTCTAACCAACTAGCTAGAGGATCGATTACGAGCAGTGCAACACAACACAACGGCGTGACGAATGGCAAGGTTGCTTGACCGGCTGCCTTCCGCTTAGCGAGTCCAGTTGAACTATGAAGGTCAGCATCAACGTTTAATCTCGTCGAACCTAATCAAGTGATTCTGGAGAAGTGTGTGATGCTAAAAGAGCGGTGAAAACTGCCAGTTTCCAAATACGATTTACCATTAAAGTCGCCGTTAAAAAACCAAAAGTTGTGTATCCAGTATCAATTTTCCACTGCAACAGATCGCTGAACTTATTAGGTGTTTGCCACCACAAACTCATTCGACGTATCCATATCAGAAAGGAATAGTTAGTTGATCTCAGTCTTGCTCAACTGTTTAATAAAGGTTTGGACACCGAAAACATATTGTAGGAAACTGTCTGGTTACATGTAACTTCTCTTTTTTAGAATGATTGCCATAACGAAAGTCTCGACGGCGATATTTGAGTAGCATACATTCAAAATATGAGCTATTACTTCCAACACATTCTATCAGTAAATCAAAGAATAAATTTCTTATTCTTGCTGAACAGCTTGCCTTCTGACTTTCTAACTTCTGGACATAGGACTGTTTTCCTTGCTTAATGACAAGATGTGAGTAGCACAATACACCCCAGAATGCTAGAATAAAATTAATTTTAATGGGGTAAGATTTTGGCAATTTGACGCTGAAAGCTGTTAGTTATACCCCGTATCTCAATCAGAATATGAATTATTGTATCAACAACTTCGTTTTACTTCACTAACATTCGAGGCTTAGTACGAGGGCTATCTAAGTGATGTTCTTGGTTGCTGTTTACAATAACTCCGTTGTTAGATATGATGTAGATGAACAGTGGAATGTGCTTTTCCTCAAACAGAGAGTCTGCCAAGATTTAAAAATTAACCCTGATGTCCACTTTTTGTCCTGTGAGACACAACAAGGCTTTCGGATTATGAAGGAAGAGACTAAATTAATAGATTATGGTCTTATGTCTGATTGTCATATTTATGTTTACATGAGACCACCGAGAAATCAATACTTTATTTTTTGTTATGCTTGTGAAAATATTAGAGCTGCTACTGTTACTTTTAACTGTTCCGTTTGTAATTCAGTCTTTGTCCCATTTAAATGCGATACTAACTCCCTAAAATGTAACGGAAAGTGTTTATCAGATTTTTGTGTCTCGAATGAGGCCTTTGTAGGATTATCATGCCCGGTTTCTCCTACACATGAATCAAAAGTGTTCTTAAGACACATCAAGCAGAATGTTGGTAGAGTAGACTGTGCTGCATGTGCCTCATCGGAGATGGAAAATTTAATTAGCTTTTGCGACGATGAAAATCACTCACTCTGTATTGAGTGTTTTAAGAAGTATGCAACAGAATATTTTCATGGCGGAATGTTCCAGTTTGTTGATGACGCCGGATACACTATTGGTTGCCCTGCTGGGTGCCCTAATTCATTCATCACTGATCCTCATCACTTTCGCATTTTGGGTCCTGAATTTTATTCAACCTATAAAGAGCATTCAGCGAAAAGGTACCTAATATTGAAAGGAAGTACTTTCTGTCCCTCTTGTGGTACTGACTGGCAAGTCACAGATGATGAACACCATTTATCTCTCTCTCGTGGTTGGCACCGTTGTTTGCCGCCCGTGGGTTGTGGATCACTGTTTTGTTCATCTTGTGGCTGGCACTGCAAGTCCCTAGGTTCCAGTAGCTCGCAAAACTCTTTAAAGTGTCTTTGTGGAGAGAAATCCTCTGGCTCAAGAAATCCTTCTGCCATGTGCAATTATATATGGAAGTCTCTAAAACTAAGAACTGGTGATATGGAAAGTCGCAGGTGCATCAATGAAACTTGTCAACTGTGTCCCCGTTGCAAGTCCGCGACGCAAAAATCTGGTGGATGCAACCATATTCACTGTTCACTATGTGGGTTGGACTGGTGTTGGGTTTGCTGTGAGGTGTGGACTGGTGAATGCTTGTCTTCTCATTGGCTGTGATGTTATATACACTTGTACTTTTTTCCATTTTCAATAAAAAATAATTACTTGAGTGGTTCTTATCTCTAATAGGTTAAAATTTCCCCTCCTTTAATGTGGATTTTTTGTAGTAAAATGTCTGCTGGAGCTGTCCGTGCTCCGCTTATTATCCCTTTGAGGAGTCCAGACTCTGGGCTGTATAAATCACACTTGGATACAAACACTTATCTCGAGCTTACGTGTGATACTCCAAATGTGGGTATCTACTTTACAATCAATGGAAGTAAGCCAATGGTTGCGAAAAGTCGGAAGGAACTTACCAAGACTGGAACTTATAAGTTTTATAAGCCATTTACTTTGCCACCTGGTTGCCACATTTTACGAGCAGTAGCAGTCTCACTGTAAGTCCATATGTTTTCTATCCTAATGGTTTTGTGAGTAATCGAAATCCTCGAAATTGTTTTAGTTCCCGGCTCTAAAATTATACCAGCAACCGTTTCAAATCTAGGTTATCGGTCACTGTGTTATTATTATTATTATTATTATTATTATTATTATTATTATTATTATTACCGTTATTGGAACACACACATCCTCAGCTTAGAGAGGCCAGGTTCCAGAGCCATAGGACTGAACTCCTCGCACCTAAGTGTTGTAAACTCGACTCTTTGCGGTCAGACTAACGTCGCGATGGCACCAAAGGCGGTGACTGTAACTTAGTGGATAAAGTTCAAATTGAGACATCAAAGTAACGTGTTCAGGTATGTGGACCCACTATTAAAGATCAATCAGTCTCAGTTACTGTTCGAAACGCAAGCCATTTCCGAAGCGGCCCACACTTGTTCGGTGCGAAAGGCGTGGCAAGCATAAGATTTAAGTTCAAGGCATTCAAAAAACTTCACTTTGTCAGTTTCGTCTAAAAACACTGTGTTATCCGTATCCTTCAGGTCAGTTAGATGCCCTCTGAGAAGTAAATTAATCCGTGAGACTATGAAGGTAAGGTTACATTCATCAGGTGATCTGTAACAGTGAAATGATAAAGGTAATATCTGAGATCTTCGATAGGCAATGCTGGTTTTCGTTATTTTAGCTAACAACTGTTCGAAAATCCCCATACAGCTGTATAAATTGAAAGAGAGATCCTTGATTAATACTTCCGGATTTTCCTGGTATCCCCTTCACATTCACATTGCCACAGCACGATTCACGAGGTTGAATGCCACTTTCAGGTCAGAAATGTTGCAAGTATTTGATACCGGTAAGTATATTGGCGTTCCGACACCTATCGAAGTATGGAAGTGTGGTCGATGTGTCCGCTTCCAGGCTTTAAACTTGTCAAACTTTCTCGAGTTTCAGCTCAATGTTGTATGACTATGGGATCTTAAACACTGTCCTAGTCAAATTGGCCTCCCATTAGTCGTTACTGGGAGATTTGTTTCATCACTTACAATCTCGAGTCAGACTAATTTGACATGATAACTTTCAGTCCCTATATACTTATTAGCACCACAGTAACTTCACTCAGTAGTTATCTACCTGTGTTTTTAAAAACGTTTGGTGGCAAACTGTCAGGTTCTACTGTTTCGCATATTTTCCTGTTTATAACAGCCTTCTCAACTTCGTTGGGAGTTTGATAACCTCTATTTACAACCCATTCAGATTCCACCTGCATGTTGAGCAACTGAAGTGTGATTTTTAGCCGGATGACATTTTCTTCAATGTTCTTCCAAACTTACCAGCCTCTTTTCTTCAAAGGTTATGAGGGAACCATCCATTTTGGTGACTGTGTTGCTGGCCAATACTTTCTCTCTACCGATTCCGTGGATGACAGCATATAAAAAAGATAAGACCATCTGCTGCATATGTATTTACTGGGCATTCCTTCTGGTTTCAAAGTAATGGTGTTTAGTAGCTAGCGTTGGAAGTTACTTTCAATATCAAACCATCCACAGGAGCCCACATGCCAATGATGCCGATCTGTGACGCGAAATTAGAAGAAATAGCATCTAAACTATACCCATCGAAAAACAAATGGCCGTCGGTATTCATTGGCCTAATAGATAACGCTCTGGCATTCGGAGTGATTGTTCCTGAGTCTCAGTAGGAAAAACACTCACTAGCAGGTAGGTACATCCAGCTGAGGACTCCCAAATAGGAAAGTACGCGCGTCCTTGATTCCACTGCTAGCAACTATGCATCATTACTATCAAGCTAGAACTACCGAGCATATCGTGGCATCCACGCAGGAATCCATGTGTCAGTGGTGGCCGACCGACTTGGTCCCATCAATGACGGGAAATTGTAGGCAATAGTAGCATTCATTCCTTTTACCTATTTGCTGATTAATTAGGTGACGCGAAAGGTCAGTAAATCGCCATGTTGATCTCTGAGTAGTCATCAGAGGATGTCGAATTTATATTTAGCTAAGTGATAGCAAAAGTGAGTTAACATTTTAGTCTTCCCCAACACCAGACTTAGTTGAATCCGTGGAATATTGTGCAAAAGTCTGAGCTATTACACTTCATAGGAGTTTCGGTTGGATTACTGCCTCAATCCAACAGCTTCCCAAAGAAAACCATGTAGACTTTTCACGCATGTAGGTTCTCATGCAGAAAGCTTTATATACACACTGATCCACGATAGGTTAATGTTTTGTCCAGTTAGGAAGTGATTAAGCGACGTTTTCTATCCCCTCAGAATATACTTGGTCTCTGATATTTCCTTCATACTATTCATTTGAGTACTCAGTCTTTGTAGAGAGCGGTTTTTGTATTCTAAATCTGAAGACGATAGTTTACTGTTTTTAACACCATGTTTACACTTGTGACGTTGAACTTACAACTTGGCTTTTGGTGTGAAATGTTAGAAACATGAAAGTTTCCAGTGCTATGTGCTTAGTGAGTTTGGGAACATTTTTGACAGTTTGACGTTTTCCTAGGTTATATTTCCCTCCAGGGTCTTTGAATTGTATATTAGTCATTTAACTTGGCACAGTTGTGTTGAAGTAAACAATTAGTAATTATTCAACTTTACCAGGGAAAATGGGAATGAAAGCAGTGTAGTTACGAAGACATTCGATGTGGTCAAAGCCAAAACTTATCAGGACGGCGACAAGGCAGATCATGTAGATGACTATGGTTTTCTCAATGAGCTCAAGTCATCCGGTTATAAACATCGAACACAGATGGTAATCACGTTATTATTATTTTAGTTTTTGTGCTGCTTGTGTTGTATCCAGTAGGGCTTCAGATAGATGCTATCTTTATATTTCGTTTCACTAAAATATTTTATTTCCACCCTTATTGGTTCTGCTTTTTACTTTTGGTTCTTCTCATTTTTCTTCAAAAGTGTTGTAAAATCGGTGGATATATATATATATATATATATATATATATATATATATATATATATATATATATATATATATATTAGAAGAATGCTTTTCTAGATGCTTTAAGAAATGAACACTACAAGATAGGAATGCATTTCAGCTATAGTTGCATTTTGCCATAATTAGTTTTCTACCTAATTTATGCTTATTACCTCCTGTTTTTGAGAAATAACAGGACTACTAAACATTTTAAAATTACTGCTTCAGTGCATTCAAGTGATAATCATGGACTTTAGGAACTCTGTTACCTTTATAGTTCTAAACAATAGCCTGTTCTGATGGAATCTCGACTCAGAAATTAGTATATAGAGTATCCACAACCACTTCATATCAAGTCGTTATGAATTGGATACTAATGCAATAAGAGCTCCAACCATATCAACTTTCACCTTATCCTTGGCATTCTCGTCTGAAACCAAGACAAGATGGGCACTAACAATTTTACTGGCTCCCAGTGTGACTTAGAAAAAGAGAATGAGAGTATGCTATATCTGTAGCACTTCTCATGACACTGACAAAAATAGTCACTGAGGTACTTAAAGTAATCTGATTATTAGGGAATCGATTTGTTTCCCTGAGAAATCCATTTTGGCGAAATTTAATTTCTTTCTTGATAGTTTTCGTCTCCTTCTTGCACGAAATATGTGGGACCTTTATTGAATGACTAATAACTCAGGTAAGCTCTATCTTTTGAAAATAAGCACATCTCAGACGCACTTTGCTCTGAGGATATATGGCAGCTAGGAAGTTAAAGCTTAACTTTGATTAAATTAATCAGTGGCTTACCTTCAGCTGCCATGTTAACTGTTTTAGGTAAGGTAATTTCCTACCTTTACTTCTTGTTATATCTAAAATTAAGTCATTGGATTGGACTCATATTTAATCTTCCTTTTGCATTAATTTTACTTTTCCGAATTATATCTTTATTCAATTACCTGTTCTCGATCAAATTATTTCTAAAAGTGCTCATATGAAGTCCTCTTAACCATATCGTTTTCCATTTCCTGAATTCGAAAAATTGTACTTTTCTCTCTTTGTATAGATCCACTTAATCTTCTTCTCATGCATGCCTTGCTTCACCGTTGTGAAGTATGTTTAGACTTAACTATCAAACATTAGTGTTCGTATTCAGCAAACAAGTGCAGTAAACTACCATAATTTAATCGCATTATGCAAAATTACGCATTCTTGGTTTATTTTCTGTTGTTGTTTTTCCCAGTTGAATATCAGTTCTGCTTTCTCACAATCTACATTTAATTGCAGTTTGCCTAATTTTTTCCCATTGCATTTTTGAGTAATGACTAATATCATTGTGTGTTAACAGTTGACCTATCAGTTTTATATAAACGCTTTCTTAATGATATATGTAAAGGAATAATAAATACTTTATCAATGCATTCATTTGGCATTATATCTAACTGCCGTAACAAGGAGTGGTTCTCAATTTTGTTTGTCCGCATCTCAATTAACTCTAGACCAGTCAGAATATTGAACTTTCTCTAACTTGTAACAGATTTATTGTTTTAAATTTTAAGACCGATAGCAGAAATAACTTATTTAAGAATCCTTTTTTTTCCCTGCATACAATACTTACTAAAATAAGGTACTCTAACATACTGGAAATGTTACCTTCTTTTAAAGAAAAGGTGCGTGGAAGGTCACCTTGTACGTACTTTATATTCACATTTAACGATTATAGCATTCAACATCTACTAGATGTTATGATTCGTACAGTATCTCTAACTTCCAGCTGCATCTATGCAGTTCACAATTTTATGCCTATGATTAAACATAGGCTATAATGAAAATTGGAAAACGTTTATTTGTTTGGTTGTACTCATATCAGACCTATTTCAGAGTTATTTCGTCTATAGTACAGTTTTCAGATATATTACATTCAATTTCATACGCGTTAGTTGCCTTATCATAAAAAGTAATTTTAAAACAGTTCAGTATCAAATTACTCTCTCTCTCTCTCTCTCTCTCTCTCTCTCTCTCTCTCTTTCAATTTCCAGTTGCTCTCAGCACCTTCATATCACTTTCGAAAAATAGAAATTGCAATAAAACTGTAACGTCATTGCCTCTAATTCCCGGTTTGGGTCGTATCTCAGTTTATTCAAACCAATGTGCTCATTTATTCTGCCAGGTCTTACGTAAATAGCTTTTTCCCATGGCAGGTTTTCAGCAAAATTTTCAGTGGTATCGTGTATCTTACCGTGATGAAACTACATAAATACAGTTCTTTCCCTTAAAAAAGATGTAAGTAGAGCGAGGAAAAGAGATTTCGCAAGACAGCACGGATGGATTTTGTTCCGCAGTTTCTCATCAGCTGCTTACAACCTAAAACAATTTTAACATCAGTTTACATGAGTGTTTGCATACTTGAATCAGTTAGATAGAAAATTGTCAGCTTGAATTAAAGATAACATCGATATGATGTGATTGAAAACACGAATTGAGTGAATAAATATGCAGAGCTAACAGTGAGTTTGCCAGTAGATAAAAGTATTAGACGAATAGTCTAGAGCGGAAGTGGGATAAGAGGGGGAGATGAATGTATTCAACATATTGAGAAAGGTTAGACAATATGCGTAAAAGATTTATGTTAACTAAGAACTAATGTGAGTAGAATTCAGATAATTACGTTAAGAGTGTGAAATGTAAAACAACAAAACAAACCGACTTGTATGTGAATTGAAAATGATATGTAAAAATCATTACGATTATCAGCAAAACAAAAGTCTTCCCACAGTAGGCACTCTTTATTTCTGATCACACAAGTTCGGTTTTAATCGTTTGATGGCTAACGCTTCAGCGAAATGCAACAAATTCGAATTTATATATTTATTAATTGTTTTGACCGATTTCTGGATATCCACCTCATGTCTACTACCAATAAGGTGACCGGTAATAGCGCTTTTGAAGACTTTTCCACCTCTCAGTCTCAAATTTCATTGGAATATGCTAAAACATGCGATCACAAACCGTTCATTCTTTTCGTCCAATATATATGCTTTGCCATGTACATACGAATCGTTAGATTCAGTTAGAGGTAACATGAAGATGGAACTTGTTTGATCGTCTCAGTGAGCACTTGGTTAGGTAGGCTGCGACTAACCTAGCAGCTGGATAAGTCTTTTTCGAGGTAGCATTTACTCTACAAATAATTCTCCGAGAATTATCACCTCGGAGACCAAGACTTAAGAAAACATGCTTCTCGACCATACCACACTTTACGGTTTTATTCGATACATTTGTGTGCTCACTGATCAACTTCTGTGGATATCCGTCATCACAGAGGCAATTTTCAACGACATTCATCTCTTCTTCCAATGTCTCTTTCAAACAAAGATGTCTTATGTGCTTGAAGAGTGTTTTCACCAGCCCTTTCTTATGACTAATGAAATAAAAGCTGTTGAATTTAAGTTACATTCCACTCCAAGAATCTTTGCGATATATACCTCCCATTGTATCACCATGTATAGTTCGGTGAATTCCGAGAGCGAAGAAGTGAAACTTACAGTAGACATGAAGTGGATATCCAGAAATCGGTCAAAACAATTAATAAATATATAAATTCGAATTTGTTGCATTTCGCTGAAGCGTTAGCCATCAAACGATTAAAACCGAACTTGTGTGATCAGAAATAAAGAGTGCCTACTGTGGGAAGACTTTTGTTTTGCTGATAATCGTAATGATTTTTACATATCATTTTCAATTCACATACAAGTCGGTTTGTTTTGTTGTTTTACATTTCACACTCTTAACGTAATTATCTGAATTCTACTCACATTAGTTCTTAGTTAACATAAATCTTTTACGCATATTGTCTAACCTTTCTCAATATGTTGAATACATTCATCTCCCCCTCTTATCCCACTTCCGCTCTAGACTATTCGTCTAATACTTTTATCTACTGGCAAACTCACTGTTAGCTCTGCATATTTATTCACTCAATTCGTGTTTTCAATCACATCATATCGATGTTATCTTTAATTCAAGCTGACAATTTTCTATCTAACTGATTCAAGTATGCAAACACTCATGTAAACTGATGTTAAAATTGTTTTAGGTTGTAAGCAGCTGATGAGAAACTGTGAGACCAAATGGATGCGTTTTATTCTGCAAAAGCTGTTCTTCATAGTCTTATGGAATTATACGTTTCTACTTATTTGATGAGACAAAGCTGAAGACAAGCGATAGATTTTCTGCTGATGCTACTCCACTTCTAATGTGCACAAGTTCAAATATTTATTCCTCTTCAAGTTGTGGGCGTTGCTGATAAGAATGGATATGAGTAGTATATGTTGAGAGGGTGGCAGAAATCATAGGGAATTACCAGTAGTGGTTAAGGATTCCGCCAAGAGAAAAGCGGGAGACAATGCAGGCGTATCAAAAGCAAATCAAGAAAGAGTCAGAAGAGGAAATGAAGCATATTTTGCAAATGATGGTTTTAGTGCAAGGTGTAGCATATTTAACGACTACTGTCCCACTGCATATCTGTCTTTCACTTCTTTCAGTATCACCAGATTCCTTTCCCATTTGTCTTGTCTTGTGTTTATTGTACGGAAGGCGTACTTTACTCTCAATAGGTGGAGATAATCTTTTCCAGGTCTGTGCACTTAAATCTTTTACCCTTGAAATTCACATATTTATTTATTTATTTTAACTTTTTAAATTTTTTCGAAGTCGGATATTGATCATCTTGTCACCCGTGATTCAACTGGTCGTTTTGTGGATAAAAGTGAAGAGAATGTCCAGAAATGCACTTCAGATAAAAAATGGTTTCATGTAATGAAGAAACCTACTAAAGGTGAATTTTTACTGAATTTTTATTTTTGAATGTCATATGTTGCTTATTGATGTAGATGGGTTGTAGTGCATCGATTGATTTGCTACTGATGAATAATTAACAAAAGACTATTCTGCGGGTATCGACTGGGGAAAAGTTGGATTAGATTGCTGATCCCCTCTAACGTCCAAGTTGGTTATTAGTCTCATAAATGTTGTCATTTCAGATGGTTCATATTCGACTGGATGATTGATTTTAGCTGTAAGCGTTATGCCCATAATTTTCATCATTTTGAATTATGGTCTTTAATTATTTACTTCCTTGTATCATTTCAAGTTGTTATTCATCGTAGACTGACACCAGTTGGAGGAACAAAGGAAACCTGGGGGCACTGGACAGCTGTTTCGTCCTAGTATGGGACTCCTCAGCAGTGCGCACCCACGACCCCACCAGCAGGGATCGAACCCGCGACCTTCAGGTTCCGCGACCAGCGCGTTACCATTGAGCCACTGAATCAGAATCCAATGCTCCATATTTCCAACTTCTGTTCGCTGTTGCGCTATATATCGTGAGCTAACAGAAGTTGGAAATATGGAGCATTGGATTCTGATTCAGTGGCTCAATGGTAACGCGCTGGCCGCGGAACCTGAAGGTCGCGGGTTCGATCCCTGCTGGTGGGGTCGTGGGTGCGCACTGCTGAGGAGTCCCATACTAGGACGAAACAGCTGTCCAGTGCCCCCAGGTTTCCTTTGTTCCTCCAACTGATGTCAGTCTACGATGAATAACAACTTGAAATAATTCCAAATCTCCACAACTCCCTCAAAATTCCTTGTATCAGTTGGAAACAACTGAATATTTTTTAAGAGGGATACTCATCTCTAATGATTTGCAACTTTAACATCTAAAAGTTTGGTTCGATCTTGATGCCGTTTCTTTTGTTCATATTTTTGAAATAATGAAGCAATATATTTTCCAGCCTTCAGTATTTTTTTGGTTATGAACATAAACAGCTCGTTTCAGCTTTCCTAATTTTTGTGGATGGTTGATGTTATCTAGACAAAAAAGCGCAAAAAATATCGATATTTATGTAGATGCTTCACTGTAGTTGCCTGACTTCGTTTCTAGACCCTTATGCAATGTATTCATATGTGTGGTTTTGTCAGCATTCACTTTCATGGTCAGAATAGATTTTTTGATGAGTGTTCAGTGTTTTCAGAGCTTTTACCCGGTCATCGGTATACTTATTACTAGACTAGGTATTTTCATAAAAGAAAGTGTTGATAAAGTCACTAAGCTTGGTGATAGCATATCAAGGCTCAGATAATCCTAGATAGTTATCATCATCATTTTCTCTGCTGCTGCAAAATAAATTTGTTTAATTGGAATAAAGTAAAGCATTTCGTGAATACAACAACAGTTTTGGTGTAGTTTGTGTAGTCTATCTCATCGCCTTTTTCATCCATAAAAAAATGATGAATCTCCTTACCAGTATTCTAAATATTTTTCGTATTTTTTTCACATATAACCTATCAATGTTCATCTTTCGTATTTCTACATGATAGTGATAAAAAAACAAACAAATGTGAACACTATGAGACTGTTTATTCGACAAATTGCTGTTGAAACTTTACAAGCTCATACTGAGTTTTATTTTTGTAAAGATTATTCATCCTCATCTTCTAGCTACGTTTTCCTTCGGTTCCTTTTGCTTTGTTTTTTTTTCTGTGTTGCTAACCAATCTGCTCTCACGGTAGCAGCAATTCAATGTATCAACTAACTAATCTGCCTTACTGGCGTTTGATGTACACAGATGGTTATTTTTGATTCATTTTATTCAGTTCTTTAGGAGTATCATGTCACTGATAAATTTATACAATTTTGTTCTCAACTCTCTTCAAATTGAAACCTATTAAATGTGATATAAGTTATGGATCATTCATCTGGAGATCATTTTAAAATTCTCATTGGTTTTGCTTTTAAATTGTTGTAACTACTTTTTTTTTTGCTTTCGCATTTATATTTTCCCATTCGTCTTTTTTTTTTCTAAACGTTTTTATGATGCATTATCCATTTTTCAGCAAATCATTTCATACTGCTATGCTGTTCTACAGATGAATGGTAGAATTTGCCTCATAATAAAGTTTATTTTAATATTGCTCTGTTACAGACTGATTAACATCAACTGGAAAGTAGCTACTTGTTAAGGAAGACTATGTAGCTGATTCATCATTCTGCAGTGGAATTCTTCGGAAATATACACTTTCGTATTCAAATGTTTTTTGTATCATAACAACCAGAAAACGACCCAATTATTTATGATTTGTGTAATACATCATATTTTTCAATTTCATTTAGTACATGGCATAACATGACAATTGTCCATTGTCACTAGAGAACTCTTATCTTTCTTTCCGATTTGCTTATTCTATAGTAAGAAAGGGTCACACTAAATAACTTCATTCATTCAACACTAATTATGTATGCAGAAGCAGTTTATTTAAACATAACTGTTTAAATGTTATTATTTAGATCAAGAAAATCAAGTGGACTTTAGAAATGAACGGACATTATCAGCAAACAGACAAAATGATGTAAGTTTTATTGCGTTTAGGTTTCTTTCGTAGTAATTAGCCATTTTTAAAAATATAATTCAGCCGCTAATGAGCTGCATATCGGTTGTTTTGATTTTTTTTTTACATTATTGATTAGACAGTACTCAACGAACTGTTGATGTATTCAGTGGGAAGCAGTACTGTATGCTTAAAAATTACGAATACACTACAAACAAAATAAGAGAGTTTGACCTTATGAAATCTGTCTACTGTTGGTGGGGCTGGCTTTCGTTCTCTTCACTACTACACTTTAGTATTCTTTTTGTTGAAAAGTTTTATCGGAGATAAAATGATTTTTATACTTTTCAAGTGTTATATTGATTGACTCCTAACACCTAACACGGAATAAATTGGGTTGGAGCGTCATATCATGTACTTAAATTATACTTCTTACGAGTGTGTTAGAATGCTATTACGTTACCGAATATGTGTAGAAAACATGTTTCATCTCGGATGTGTACTGCATTTCTAATTTCCCTAGAAACTTTTCAGTCGTATTTATTCTCTCTTTCGGTAGATTCTCTATAGAAATAGTCATACAAAAAGGGTCAGTTATATAATAATTTGATATTCAAATAAAGCGTTATTTGGTACTACAATACATGGAAAATTAAAAGGCACACTGAAAGATACTGTTGAGTTTCCACATCGTTAGCTTCTGCATTATTTAAAATATTGTTGTTTCTTCACCTTATCAACGTAGTACATTTCTTTGTGCTAGACAATAAGCAACACAGTTTGTGAAGACTAATTATACTTCAGGGTCTTCTAGTTTGAAGTAAATGAGTGTGTTTGAACCCATGGTCAGATGTTTTGTGTTTGGTTACCTAGACTTCTGAGCAACACTTCTACATGTAAATAAGATTTGCTTCTACTGCAGTGAAGTTCTAGAATCCCCCACTGACCTCCAGACTTTGTACAGTTAGTATGGCTCATTATCTAATAAGCAAGCCTTTACAGAGTTGAACTAAATTCGTTAAGCCTTAGCTCTTTGAATTAATATACGACGTGTTGTGATCACTGAGCTAAGTTACTCAACATTTCATTGTTTTTTACTTGATGGTTGAAGCCAATCTTTGGTAAGCTTTAGACTCAATTCGTTCTCTTTGAAACTCATCATGATATACGTATAAATTCGAGGAAGTTAATGTTCTGTCGAATATTTGAAACTAATGCCTCAGCCATTAATATTACTTTTAAACTAATAAGGTAGCAAAATTGATCAGGATTCAGTCGTACTGAAAAGGAGATGGCTCCAAACTAATTACCATTCAACTAAATTTCAGAACAATTTCGTATAATCCACTTACTAGGTTTGCCTATCACTGTTTCTGTATGGTTGATGTATTCATGTGAGATTTGAAGGTTGCCAAAATACACATTCAGCCCTAAAGTGAGGAAGAATATGAAGATAAAGTAGATTTTGTGGATTTTATTGTCACAAGAAAGAAACATCGGTCATTAAGAAAACGTTTGATTTAAATAGTGTCTGGATAGGTGGCATATCTTACTCATTTTCTCGGCATTATACTTTTCCATTACAACTGGGATCCAGTAAAAATATTCAATTTTAAGCGCTGTATGTTTACAAATTGTTGCTGAACAAAGGTTGAAGGCTGTATGTGACAATAGCTGGAAACTGATTGACTGATAGATTCATAAAAAATGCGTATCATTGCAAAGTAGTAGGAAATTATATTTCAGCTGCAAGCAATGAATTGTTATACATGTGTAAAACTGATCATATGTCCAGATGGATATTGGCTCAGCACTTGCAAAGATCAAGCCAAGAAACTTTTAATGCTTGAAAAAATCAACGAATTTTTCCCACACACCTAGTGGTTGCATCGTTATTGGAGGATAGATTTCCCAAACTCACTAGTTTCTATTATGTTTACCTACTTACATTTTTGTTGGGAGCCATTTACGTCATCCATTGTTTTAAAAATTTACTTTTCAGTGTGACTAAGCTAAGATGCTGTAAAACTTGTAGGTATTTCATTGTTAGACTATTCAATTTGAACAAATCTTAACATTAGCATCAATCAGTCTTATTTTACTGCGTTCCGAAAGACTTACTAAAAGTTGTTGGGTTTAAAGTCCTTCAAAGTTTAAAAGCTATAACAACCTGGGTTATTAAGCAGCAGGTGCATTCACACTTATTATACTAAAGTAACCTATTTTGAAACAATTGGGCTCCTAGCCACTCGTATATTTTTCACCTTTTTATGTCGATCCTCACGTAATTCCATTACAACTGGACAAAGTAAGTTGTCTTTGAACCGATTGTTTTGTTCTGTTTTCATACATATTTACGATTCACTTATCCCAATATTCCTCTAACTATTTTTGCTCATTCACACATATATATGGAAACAGTTGTGACTCACTGGTTTTGGCAGTTGACTTTCAACTAAGGGTATTCGGTTCCAAATCCTACTCTACCCACCAAGGTTTGGACAGCCAGGTAGTATCATTAGCACGAACATGCCCTTTGTTGCTGAGTCTGGATAAAATTTATCCGTCATTATAAAATTTTTGCTGCCATTTATAATCATTGATTTGAAACGAAATTATGTGAAAGTTTAGACCTTTATGATCTCGTTACAGAATTATATATATTTATTTTAACGGATTTTCATAAATGCACACATACACTAATTGATCTAACAGATGTCCTTATTCGTTCACCCATAAGTATTTTCTGTTTCAAGGATTACTTTTCTTCAAAAGATATTTAGAAGAAAACATATGAGCGAACAATATTGTTTTCGATTAGCTCTCATCAGGCTTCACGCTAATATACATAAATTCTCTCATATATAAAACAGTAAACCAATCATGGTGGATTCTTTAATCTGTAGTTACTAGGATATGAAGCATGCAAATAGTAGATATTCAGACAATAATTACAATTATTGAATTCTACTCAACGGTCTGGCCTGGCGCATTATGTCCCCAGTCGGCCTTCTCAGTGTATCCCCAATCAAATCTATATCCACTTTCTTCTGAATATTTGTTGGGCGATGGTTCTTGGTTGGTTCGTTGCCAGTCAGAGTGAGTTCCTTGTTGCTTATTCTTATTATTCTGGCCATCTGATCTGATCTTCAGTATGAAGTGAGCGTAGACGGCAGCTGTTGATGAATGTCTGTAGTTTGTTGGAAATGCTTTTCGTGACGTCCCAAGTTTCTGAAGCATATAGCAGCACTGACTTGACATGGGTGTTAAAAATCCAGATCTTGTTCACGCTTTATGCTGAGTGGAGTAGATCTCCACGCTGATTTCAGATGAATGAAAGCCTGTCTTGCTTTTCCGATGCTGGCTTTGACATCGTTATCTGTGCCTGTGTTGCCTGTAGTTGAAACGATGCTGCCTAGGTAGGTAGGTGAAAGAGACAAGTTCCTTTAAGTTTCTCGCATTGATGGTGATTGGAGCTTGTTGTTGTTGGTTGGGTATCCTCATCACCTCCATCTTCTCTACGTTCACCTGAAGGAAGTCCCATCTTTGGCGTCCTACCTCTTGTGTCAAATTGTTAGTTTTTGTCTGCGGATCTTCGAGTTTGAGCAACATTACATACGAGTCATCTGTGAAATCCAAATCTTCTTCTGGGGTCTTTTCATCGATCAAGCAACCCATGCCCTCTTCTCACTCCTGACAGTTTGCTGCATGATCCAGTCGACCACAATCAGGAGGATCATCGGTGATGATAGTCGGAGGCCTTGTCTTACTCCTGTCTTCACTTCAAAGACATCACTCAGCTTTTTATTGTGAACCACTTAGCATGTAGCGTCGTTATTTAGTTGTTGAATGAGGTTGGTAAAGGTTTGTGACACTAAGACCGTAGTGTTGAAGCAGTTTCCAAATTACTTCTCGATCGACGCTGTCAAAGGCCTTTTCAAAATCGATGAAGTTGAGGTGGAGAGTTGACTACGCCTGGTAGAAGAAACAGATACCACCGGCGCCGGTAAAAAGAAGGAGAGTACTATTTTGGGGCCGAGGTTTTCTAACCACATCTTCCCATAGATATGTTGCTGCTGGTCATTCACGAAGAATAAATTACTTTCGTCACATTCCAGTCGGTCAGACAGCAGTAAGTCTTCGCCCTCGTTCCCCCATCACAATGTAGCAATTTACACTACGGGAGTAATTGCTTTTTGTCTTGTAGCGATCCGAAAGACCTTTCTGGTATGCTAGGGATTCAAGGGAGTAAGGGCTCTAGTCAGTGCCTTTCGTTGGGTCAATGTGATATGCAAAACCGACCGCCACTTCAAGGTACCAGCTATCGGTCAGAACAAGGGTTTGGAAGACGACAGAAAGATTGTATATGTGCATTATGGTTATGAATATCACTTACAAATATTTCTAGGGTTTCAGGTCACTGACACTTATTACTCAGATCAATAGACGTACGCTTCTGTGCACTGCTTGGATCGACAATAACTCTGTAGATTAATATCTCTTTAAGCTTTAATAGCCCTGCCTAATAAACACTGCACGTACGGAATGGCACGATACATGATTCAGGCACTTCCATCAATGTAGGTTCACGACCTGATCATTTGGCTTAGTGTTGTAACTTTTGACGTTCATCCCTATCTTTAACATCCTTCACTCAGTATGTTCATCGCACAAGAAGGGTACTTTGAGAACAATAATATAGAATATCAGTAAACTTCTCATCGAATTTTACCAGATAACCTAACTGGAAAGTCAATTATTGCACAATATATACTCTCCCTTTCCTAAGTAGTTAGATATTTCCGCTGCATCACTGATGGGTAAGGTTGCAGAACGTCATATCTTACTAAGAAGAATACTCTTCCACGTCATATATTTCGATTTTCTACCAACAGCCTCTAAATAAATCTAAGATTTAAAAAAGTTTGTTAACGATTAATTGTCAGAAAATTATTAATTGTTTCTTGTAACTGTTTTCCAACCTTGAACTCCATTCATTCCAGTTCTGAAAAAAAGTTAACTTTTTGCTGCATTTTAAGTTTGACTACATCAATCGAACAGATCGCTGTGGCAGGAAATGTTTGGAACACACTTAAGCATGTTATCAGTGCGTGTACTAATTCACAATCATAACTTCCCTCAGTAAACATTACTGACTTCCTGAAAAATGTTTCCATCTTTCTACAGACAAGTCATAGAAAGAAACTGATTTGAATATCCCGTGAACTGAAAACCTAAAACTAGTAGAAATTTTATCCTGTCTATTTTTGTATGGAGATAATGTATTGATTGGTCTTCAGTATTAGAATACCACAGATATTGACAAAATTAAAGTGATAATTTCAATGAGGGATTTTAATGTGAAGGTTACGTTTTCCAGAGGTATAAATCACGTGTTTATGGTACATTAATATTCACAACATAATCTTTCCTCTAAAGGTGTTTATCCTTACCTAACTAGTGTTAGTCTGATTTATTTTACCTATGTGGTAAATAAGACAATTTTTTGGTACATAGTGACACAATCGAACAACCTTATTGCAGATCAACCAGAAAATTAAAAAAAGGGATTCCATAATATGATTGCGTAACAGAGGGAAAAACCGATTTCATTGAACCCTATTTTTAAAAATGCCTCATAGTGATAATTATTCTGCAAACTTTCGTACAACACTTTTAACTTTCTGATGTCGATAAAAGTTTATATAGTCCATGTTTTTTGGATCTCCAACTTATATTGCGTGAGTTGCTGATCTAAATATGGACACTCTTGAACCATGACTTTTAGACTTTACCATCAACGGTCAGACAGGTCCTCGAAAACAGAAAGAAGCGGCAAGATGATAAATAGTTTATCGTCAAGTCAAAATATGTAAAAAATATAATGGTGTATATACGTTTTAAGCGGCTTCGATACTTTTTACACTTCCCTAAAAAGACATTTCCTGTCGAAATAAGCCCCGTTAACCAATTCGAAGCCTAAATATATGATCATGTAACTTTTCGCTAATCTTCGGCATTTGCTGATTGGTTGGGAAGGTTTTCAGGGAAGTCCGAGGTTCTTTAAGGGATTCAAAAGGTAACCCTTTACTCAATCCAGGCCCTTTAAGACATTCTAGTTCACATTTTCACAAAAGCTACTCAAATCGCGACCGATCCTCGCCAAGATCGGAATAGTAAATATTTTCATTATTTTAAAACTAATAAAAAACGCTTTTGTCTCAATACATTCCTTACCAAATCCTAAATATATTTGTCAGTTAAACAGTTAGAAAAATAAATATATTTGAATAAATATGGGTTCGCTTGCTCACATTTTCTGCTGCGTTAAAACAACATGGATAGGCTGAGTATACTTAGCACGATCAGTGCGATAAAATCTGTGTGAAGAAGAGTCGGGAAGTAAAATAGCCTTTCTTAGTTCTCTTCCATTGAAAGGAAAAGAGGGGTAGATGAAGAGGAAATCGTTTCAAAAAAGTACGTGAATGAGACAGTACACATACACACTTTTTTAGCTTCGTTCCCCCCCCCCGCAATACAAAATCTGATAAAGAGTCTCAGTTATAAAATAACGGTCAATGCTGGGGAAATACAATTAAGGATGAAGTGATAACTTTATGCAGTACACTCGTCAAAAACGATTATTCTGGTAAATTCGGAAGGAAACATCATGAAAGGAAAAGGCATTTCAAGAGCAAGCAGAAAACCCGTATACACAGTTACAAATTAGATGTTATATGCCCTGTGAGATATTAATTCATATACTACGTAGATCGATTCAAAAAACCTTGAGTGTTGAAAAATCACAAAATTATGCTTTCTACACGCCCAAAGGTGACATCAAAGGTTAAAGATAAATTGCCCAGTCTGTCCACTTTCTATTGCATTTATCAGTTTGACTGCTCCTATGCAGCTAGCTACGTCAGCTAGTGCTCTACAAATTTAATTTTTTGTGCTCGTCAATATCTCCTAAGGTATTAATGCATATGTTTAGCAAAGACTACAAACAGCTCCAAACTAGCACACTTAGTACGAAGGAACCATATGGTGGATATGAATAAGTCATTTTCAATTATTTACCGGGTTCCCATCAACTTGCCAAAAAGCACCAAGCTCCAAATCCTTTAAACTGCAGAAGCTGTAGTGATCAAGATTAAACAACTCCAGGAGTGTTCAGAAATAACAGGTGATACCGCTACAACATACTATTACACAAGTAGAAATGGTAGGCATTCCAACAGCTAGCATAAAACACTTATATACACTGGTAAAAGTTAAAGATGGTAAGCCCAACGAGAAATTCATATCAAGTGTTGCAACTGCAACTGCTTGGTCTGATTCGAGAATAACAAAATTTGAGGAAAGACAAGAACATTGTAATGAGAAAAACAAATACGGGAAGTATAACAGTCATTATGAACAGAACAGATTGTGAAGAGACAAGTGAACACCTGTCCAAAAGACTATACCCTTTAATTGATGAGTGGAAAAGATTCTCCAAAATTAATAAAATTAAACTGAAAACTAATAACTTACTTCAAGAACTGAAACACAAAATCAGCAGCTCAATTCAGTTCAAACTCAAACCTAAGTTTCACACACTTTCAAGATTCTACAGTCTGCCGAAGATCCACAAACCTTCCGTTCCATTGAGAATAATTGTGGACTTCACCAATATACAACCTCTCTAAATATCTGGTTCCAATACAAAACCCCCGAAGAAAACACTCAATGCATTATAAAGGACTCACTTGATTTTAAACCCAAAATTTCAAGTTGGGGAACGCCATTGTCGGTTCCACATTGGAACTTCCAACTTCTGAACTTTTTACCAAGTGGGACAGCAGGCACCTTTTGCCAGAAAGCCTTAACAACAGACTGTGGATTCATGCTGCTTCTGAAACACGTATGCAGTTGTTACATTGACCTTACCTGGCCAATCCGGTCAGTCTTCAAAATTCACTTTTGAGAGTCCGGACATTGAGTTGCTTATTGTCGTGGACTCTGTTATAGATATGACATTGATTTGTAGAGTGGAAAGTGCAGTTCTCGACTGAATACCAGTCAGCAACCATCCGTGCGGTGTCCGATCAAATGTATTCCCAAGAACTAAGTTGGATAGTGACACCGATACCTATTGATGACCGCCTACGCACCCACAGACAGCACTTAGCAGTATCTTAACTATATCTAAATCTGAGCTATGATAATTTTTTCCGACTAGATGTTATTGTGATAGAGAGCTTTGTCCCAATTGTGTTTAGTTTGTCATTCGAGACTAAGATTTAACAATTTCCACTAATGATACTTCCATGGTTTTTACTTCTTGCAGCTCGAATATACGATCACGCATTGTTCTTTGGTTAAATTTGTTAATTATTATTTTGTGAAACGTTTTTGTGTAATTGAGTTATGACACAATAGTATAGCTATTAAATCTGCTGAAATACCTGTTGATACATTGCAAGTATGTATTGGTCAGACTATTTGGCAACTGCCTCATCCCATTTCGAGATCTTTCAACAATGTACACTAATGACACCTGTCTAGATGAAGCTGAAGATCATTGACTTCTTAGATATCAAATTTACTTTTACACAGTCGTATTTGCTTCAAATTATTATACGCCGCTATTAACCTTGGAACCTCACCTGGTTAACTAGTTCACTAGTTATTAGCCGGTCCTAAGCCCGGGTAAAGAGGGAAATTGGGCATAGGGCTAGCAACCCTACCCTATCAAGAAACTTCAAAGCACAAACAAAATATATAACATAAAAACAAACTTGTTCCTCGCTGGAATCGGAGAGACGAAATGACGCCGGTTGGTGAAAGCCTTCTGGGAGCCAGTCAGCCGATGTGTCTCCTCTTCTCTCGATGAAAGTAAAAGTAAGGATGGCGACATGGAATGTCCGCACCATGTACGAACCTACCAAGGCTGCCCAGATCGAGAAGCAGATGAGAAGATATAGCATGGAATTAGTGCTTGGAATCTGCAAAAGCAGATGAAACGGAAGTGGATTCTCCAAACTGTCAACTGGAGAGGAGTCAATAATCTACTCCGATATTGTCACCCAGACGACAGTCACAAGCACACTGAGTTTTCCAGTGGCTATCATGATGTCCTCAACCGCATTGTAGGCTCTCATGCAGTGGGAACCAGTCTCCTCCAGGATCAAGATCATGACAGCAAGATTCAAATCAAAAGGAAGGAAAGTCACAATCATACAATGCCACGCCACGCTAAGCACCTGCAAATAATGCGGATCAAGAGAAGAAGAAGGAGGAATTCTAAAGACAACTACAATCACTGAAGGACAAGACCTCAGTTGGCGATATCAAAATTCTAATGGGCGACATGAATGCCAAACTACGAGCGGACAACACAGGAAGACAACTCATCATCGGTCGAAAGGCAATCGGTGAGATGGTGAATCAGAATGGAGAACTCTTTGCAGACTTCTGCGCACTCAACGATTTGGTGGTTGCAGGCACTGTGCACAAACACAAGGATATTCACAAAGTGACATGGATTTCACCAGACACCAGGACACATTACACTAAAAATCAGATCGACTACATTTCAATGTGAAGAAAATGGCGACGCAGTCTACTTTACACAAGGTCAAGAAGAGGAGCAGATGTAGGTTCGCACCAATATCTAGTGCAAGGAACCTTCCAAATCCAGTTAAAAGCCTTCAAGGAAGCTGGTGATAGACCTCAATTCAAGTATAACACCCGGAAACTGAAGGATGAAACTACAAAGGAAATCTTCACGGCAGCCATCAAGACAAAATGGTAGATATGGAGGAACATCCGTGAAGAAACCTGTGTGGAAGAACACTGGAAGTCTTTGAAAGAGATGTGGAAAGAAACCTGCATAACCATATTAGGAAGGAAGAAGAAAGAAGATAAGGAATAGAACTCGACGGACACATGGAAGCTTATAGAGCGGGAAGAGGAAGATGGTGAAGCAGAAGATAAACCAGTGCAAGGGTAAACAACGAGAAGACGAACGGAGTACAACGTACAAAACACTGGACAAAGAAGTGAAGGAGAGTGCACGCAAAGACAAAAGACACTTCTATGAGACACCGGCAAGTGGAGCAGAACAGGCTGCTGGTAGGAGATACCTGACAACATTGTATCAAATAATCAGGCTACTATCCCGAAAGAGATCAACACGGACGAAACCAATGAAAGATAGTGAAGGAAACTTGGTTACCAAAGAGGAGAAACAAAGGAAACAATGGGCTGACCACTTCAAAAAGCTCTTGAATCGACCACCACCACCACCATCACCTGCAAATCATCCACAAATACCACCAGCAACGTCAGAACTACAAGTAAACACAGGCCAACCGACAAAAGCAGAAGTCCTGAATGACACAAAACTTCTGAAATCCGACAAAGCAGCAGGACCAGCTGGAATTACACCGGAAGCACTGAAAACAGACACAGAGACAACAGCGGACATGCTCACACCACTATTGCAGAAGGTTGGCAAGCAAGGAAGAAAAGGTACCTGCTGATCGATTGCAAGAACGGTCACCTTGTCAAACTCTCAAACAAGGGAGACCTAAGCACTTTGCAACAACTGGCGAGGAATCATGCTGCTGTCCACACAAACCAAAATATTATGCCACATCATCCTGGAGAGACTAAAAGATGAGCTGGATTCAAAATCATCACAGGAACAGGCTGGCTGGCTGCCTGACTTCAGGAAAAACAAATCATGTGCGGATAAAACTGCAACGCTACACACTACTCATCATCATAGAACACAACATAGAATGACAGTCAACTCTCTACCTCAACTTCATCAATTTCAACAGCGTCGACCAAGAAGTACTTTGGAAACTGCTTCAACACTATGGTCTTAGTGTCACAAACCTTTACCAACCTCATTCAACAACTAATAACGACGCTACATGCTAAGTGATTCACAATGGAAAGCTGAGTGATGTCTTTGAAGTGAAGACAGGAGTAAGACAAGGCCTCCGACTATCATCACCGATGATCCTCCTGATTGTGGTCGACTGCATCATGCAGCAAACTGTCAGGAGTGAGAAGAGGGCATGGGTTGCTTGATCGATGAAAAGACCCCAGAAGAAGATTTGGATTTCACAGATGACTCGTATGTAATGTTGCTCAAACTCGAAGATCCGCAGACAAAAACTAACAATTTGACACAAGAGGTAGGACGCCAAAGATGGGACTTCCTTCAGGTGAACGTAGAGAAGATGGAGGTGATGAGGATACCCAACCAACAACAACAAGCTCCAATCACCATCAATGCGAGAAACTTAAAGGAACTTGTCTCTTTCACCTACCTACCTAGGCAGCATCGTTTCAACTACAGGCACACAGGCACAGATAACGATGTCAAAGCCAGCATCGGAAAAGCAAGACAGGCTTTCATTCATCTGAAATCAGCGTGGAGATCTACTCCACTCAGCATAAAGCGTGAACAAGATCTGGATTTTTAACACCCATGTCAAGTCAGTGCTGCTATATGCTTCAGAAACTTGGGACGTCACGAAAAGCATTTCCAACAAACTACAGACATTCATCAACAGCTGCCGTCTACGCTCACTTCATACTGAAGATCAGATCAGATGGCCAGAATAATAAGAATAAGCAACAAGGAACTCACTCTGACTGGCAACGAACCAACCAAGAACCATCGCCCAACAAATATTCAGAAGAAAGTGGATATAGATTTGATTGGGGATACACTGAGAAGGCCGACTGGGGACATAATGCGCCAGGCCAGACCGTTGAGTGGAATCGAAGGCAGAAGTGATAAGTTGGGCGTCCGAGGCGAGGGTGACATGGAGGAGATCATGTGAGGATGAAATGAAAGTTTGTGGGGAGTGGTGGTGCCAGGTCCAAAAGATGGGGGACAGATAATAAAAAATGAATAACCGTGTGGTTGAACCTGTTATCATAATTTAATGTGACAAGTATCGAGCGTCGACGCCATGTTTCCATTTGTGCAAAGAGGTAGAGAATAGAAGTAAGCAGATGTACAACTGAACTCAACTTTGAGTAAAAATTGTTTTCCGGTTTCAGAGACTATTTTAACTGATTTCGGTAATCGAAAGTATTTTTTATGTCAGTTAAATGTTTTATGTTTGTAAGGCTTACTCAAAATGGATTTTTGTTTGTTCTAATTCAAGTACTATATAAAGTGTTTATGTGATTTATTTTTATTCAGAATGGCTCAGTTAGGTCATCATTGATTGATGAATATCCGGAACTTTCATCTCATATGATCAATAGATTGCAGCAGAAGACAGATATTTTACGGTGAGATCTTTCAATTCCTTTTCGTTATAATTAATAGACAGTAGTGACAACTATACATGAATTATTAGCTAACTTTTCTTAATTCTTTGTATGAATTTATTTTTTTGTCATCTATGTTATTGTTCAAAGTAATATCGAATTAGGTTCATCTTTTTTCGCTAAATAAGGTTTTTGCTTTATTTGAGGTATGATAGTATAAGTTATCAGTGGTCACCACTATAGCATGGCTTTCGAAACATGCTTCTAATGATACTCACCTTCGTTGTAGGTGTCAGCTATTTAGCGTGCCTCAAGATGTTATTTCTGTAGGAAGACGACAGAAACTATGGTGAACGTTTCTGCGATGTTCTTAGTTTTAGATTTACGTGGTTTTCAAGAAAGGGAGGGTTCAGACTTTTTGTCAGTCTTGTTGGTATCGCGTTACATATGTTGCTCCTGGAAGTCAATCGTCTCAGATTTGCTAGATTTCATTTTATTTATTTACCTTTGTCTTTGTTTTCTATATTTAATGCCTATGTGTGTACATTTATACAATAGCATTGTGACCCCAAGTTTTATTTCCTTTTTCACCAAAAGTCATCCTCGTCTCTTCATTATTTGAATCATCAATGGTTCATAATTCATGCTTAGCATTGGTTCTGCGATAAATGTTTCACTTACATTAGAAGAACCATTTACCGTTTCTTCGAATAATGAGTTAAGTGGTATCAAGCCTATCTTCTGAAATTCCATACTAGATTTGTTTATTTGATTTGTCATTTGACTATCTGAGATCGCTGTAGTTTGGCAGACTAGTATTTATACTGGATGATGATTGAAGGTGAGATGAAAATCTCAAGCTGTACAATCGCATATATATATATATATATATATATATATATATATATATATATATATATAATCCACATTGTAACAGAAAATATGTTTCATGAAATATTTTTGAACGGAGTTCAGATATGATTAAAAATCAGATTCCAAGAGAAAAATTACGTAATGTTTGAGATAGTAATGAGAAGACTAGTTACCAAGATCGGACTAATATTTGGTTACTAAGCTAGATGATGTAACATGGTGAATGCAAAGAGAAGTCAGAATTATAGGAGTGGAGGAATGTAACATGTGAGAGGATCTGAATGAAGAGGTTTTTGAAGGTATAAATGTTCTTATATGTTATGTCCATTGCAACTCGAGTGCCTGGACAAACTTCTTTTGGACGCGGAGTTCAGGCTTCAAAATATTAATTGCCATGGCGTCCGCAGTTTGAAGGAGTTTTCGGCATTTTGTGCGAACTCTATAGATAACCCTAAAGCTGTTTTCTGCACTTACCCCATTGTAGAACCAGGCTGTCATGTGTTCAGAAATGCTCTTGGAAAGCGAACGCTGAGTACGGTCGATATACCTTACTTCACAGGAGCAGGTGAATTGATAAACATACATCGAGGTGACCAAGGGAGCTAGCTTATCCTTTGCACATAATCGAAGCATTGGGTACGTAGAGAAAGTTAGTCTGAGTTTGGCAGTATAGAACGTCTTTCTCAATGAGCATGTCAGACGGTTTCTTAATATATCTGCTGATGTCTCCGTTGAACTGTAAGCTCATGAAAAGAAGCTTCTTAGGCGCCATGGGGGCGGAATCGTTATTTGCTTTCAGTTTCATCCCTTCAGCGATGACGTTCAGGATACTGATTTTCAATCAGGACATTTTTGAAAAAAATTAGTTCTTTTTCCAAAGTATCCGGACTGCAGATAGTGTGGATCTTATGGCACCATTGGTACCCTTACTTGCAGATTTCTTCATGTCAAAGCTAGAGAACACACACCTAAGCGGAATAATCAACCAGTTTGATTTTTATAAGCGATACGTAGATGATATCTTCATCATGTCCAATAGTATGGATCCTAGTTAAAGTTTCTTATGTACCTTCCTTATATGGTAACACAATGGAAGCTGTGAACTTTCTACTTGTGTTGTCATTATTCGTACTCGTGTTACTGTTATTTTTCGCTTTTTTTTGTTTTTACTATTTTCTTAATAAACTGCAGAGGATAATTATTAACTATTAGTGCTTCTTTGACGTGTTTCAATTTCTTGTTTAGGTCCTTGCACTGACTAGTCAGTTTTCTAGCTCTATCACTTAGACATTTGACTAAGCATGCCTTAATTGACATTAGATAGAACAACTTGACGTATAGATACCTGTTGAAATGTGTCGTTTTTCTATTCTTCGTTTTATCCTGCAATCCAACATAGGCAATTATCCTTGTTCATTTTCTGCCTCGTGAGTTAATTGGATTGTTCCTAATACTGAGTTTATATGTGTGAGGAAATTGTAGATATGTTCCGATTTCAACACAGTGAATGTGTTATCCACATATCACCACCATATTTTTGGTGTATGACTAAACGTTTATGAAGCCATGTTTTCCCAACTATCCATAAATATATCTGCTACAATTGGGGATATTGGAGATCCCATCGCTACTCCTTCTGTTTGTCTGTATATTTTGTCCTGAAACTTGAAGTCTGTGGAGGTCAGGCATAACTGTCCGCCTAATATGATCTCATCAACCGATATCTCAGTTCTGTAAGTTATGAGTCAATATTTTGTTGACTTCTGACTGCCTCCAGTGCCATACTGACTGGTATTTTAATATAAAGCCTTGTTACATCGAAGCTAACCATTTTTTCATCCTCTTCTATGTGTAGGTCATTAAGCCTTAGTTTTAACTCGTAAGAGTTTACTAGTCTGGAATTTGAAAGGTTCCTAATAGGACATGATATCGATGCTAAGTACTTTGCTAGTTCATGTGTTGGGGTGTTTCTGAAGTCAACTATAGGTCTAGTGAGATAACCTGGTTTATGAACCTCAATAGTGCCATAAATCCTGATAGGATTATTAGTTTGAGGCATTAAATTAAACCATTTAGACTCACCTAGAGATGGTTTCAGTCGGCGTATCAGACCGGTTGTAGATTTTTTAATTTTATTCATGACCGCGTCTAAAGGCTTCTTGATTTCTTCATATGGTCCTGCGTGGATATATTCGTCAATTTTGTTGAAATAATCCAATTCGTCCAAAACTACTGTTGCGTTGCCTTTATCAAACTTAACAATTACTATATTGTTGTCATTTAGTAGATTATTCAGAGCCGAGTTTTCAAGTTTTGTTAAGTTTCGCCGTCTCTTGTTTTGTCTTTTCAGTGTTAATGCACACTGTGCTCTAACCTGTTCAGCAGTTGCTGCATCCACCGAGCCTAAAGCTACTTTTATGCTAGATATGACATCTGGTTTTAGATGACCCATTGTCACATTATAGTTTAGTCCTTTTACGAGTACTTTCGTCTCAACTGAGCTTAGGCTTCTCGAGGGGAGATTGACTACCACTTTGTTCTGTCAATGTTTGGTGATTTTTCATTTGTAATCTGATTATCTTCTGAGGGATATTTCTCTTGCATTAATTTGTTGAACTTTTTGATCTGACTGTTTCTGGATTTCTTGAAAGCAGCTGACCTTGCTTTATCTGGTGTTTGTATAAGAAATTCGTAGTCTCTGCTGTTTACTATCTTCATACGTTCACATTTCAGTTGTTCAACTTTATTCCGGATCGTACTTAACTTTTTGATAATCCTGTGAATTTCTTCCTTGAGACAAAGTTTACTGACATATTCTATTGCTCTTTTGATGTTGGAATACATAGACGAAGATATTAATGGATAATTTGATTTTTCATACCATGAACATTAAAAATACGATCATTTGTGAAAATTGTGTGAGCTTATTGACTAGCCTTCGAACAGGATGACCATATGTCTCATTAATATAGGTGTACTGTACTATACTATACTAACTTCTGAAAGTTGTACTTGGATAAACTGAGATCTTGTACACAGAAGTGTTTTATTGAAAAGAAGGAGATTTCAGGAAAATAAATGCTTCTTAGAAGGTCTGATTTGTTCAGGGCTAGGTGAATTCCCGCCGCTGGTCAGGGACAAAAGTGCATGAATCGAACACTGAGTTGTCTAACCCAGCAAAACAGCCTAATTCTTTCCAGTCGTTTTCTAAGAATGTTTTAGCCATTAATTTAAACAAAAGAAGACCATCGTTAGCCATAACATCAATCCTATTTGTTATCAACTAGTCCTTTCTCAT